>OW119931.1:65538196-66738196 GCA_933210815.1 Meta bourneti
CAGCGTAAACAACTTGTTCAACGTATTCCAACAAACAGTTTTTTCATGTGCACGAGTAAAAACATTTAATGAAGAGGAGATTCACAGCTAATCTTTTCATCTTTCTTCACGGGGAAAGAGTTAAGCGTCTCTTTCACTTGAACTAAACCCGAGGTTTATGTTAAAAAAAAAGACGGCAAGAAGGCAACGCTCTGGACAAAAATAGATTCTTGATTCTTGGGAGCGTGTAGGTATGTGAACATGACATTTTGCATACTCAAGAAAGCTGTAAACAAGATCTTGTTTTGATTAACCCTCCTTCAAAAGGGGTAAATGATCTTGCTAAAGGTAACGTAGTTCTAAATTGAATTTGGCGGAGCAGTCAAATATACAAGTATGCTTACAACAGTAAACTGATTTCCGAACAGAGGGGTGGAAAAGACTCCCAAGAACGTTGTGAATCAACAAGTGATTGAGTCATGAGAGAGAACTGGAATAGAAAAAAAGATTGATTGTTTTAACATCCTAGCGTGTCACATAAGCCTGTAGGCTTATGTGACAAAGCTTGCTGCAAAATCAGATAGTATCTGTTTCGATAGACTTTTAGATAAATAAAAGAGGAAAACTTTGATAATTCATTAATTTCTTGACAACTCTTGTCTACTACTGGTAAAGGACAAATTACAAAAATTCTTCCCATCGATACAAATGGCCTTCAAAGAAATTTTTAGTAATGTTACAAACTCACTCAAATTGTCTCCATGCTAATTACAATTTGTATCGTTTCCACCTTGTCGATTCACCATTCTTCAACTGTGACAATTCTATAGTTCAAGACATCGATCACATCCTCTCCATCACCCATTACTTGATTTTGATAGATTTCTTTTTCAACTTGCTGTTTCTCTTTGGGTTCCTTGTTGCTATCCTAAATTGTATTTCCCGGAGCTGTCAAATATACAAGTATGCTTACAATAGTTAAATGCTTTCTGAACAGAGAGGTTGAAAAGACTCCAAGAACGTGGAGAGTCAACAAGTGATTGAGTCATTAGGGGGAAAGTAGAACCAAAAAATTAGATTGACTGCTTTAACATTCTAGCGTGTCACAGGCTTATGTGCCAAAGGTTTCTGCAAACTCGGATATACAGATCTGTTTTGATAGACTTTCAAGATCATTGATAAAAGAGGAAAACTATGATAATTCATTAATTTCTATTACTGATAAAGATCAAAATATTCTTTCCCATCGATACAAGGTAGGTAGATAGTTAGATAAAGTCGCACTGGAGGCAACACAACAGGCTATTGGCGACGGTTCGGGATCAATCCCAAAGGGAAAGATCCAAGGATAACGCCTCGTAATTTTTAACCACGGTCAGATGACCAGAACAACACCTGAGCTGGCACCCCACTCTCCAAACTTCCACACCACGCCAACGTGAGGAAATACGATACAACGACAGATTTAACGTGCACCAGCCCTATTGTACAAGACGAACTTTGGCTGGATCGAGTTTCGAACTCGCAACCCTTAGGTTGATAATCAGTTGCTCTTCCAACTGGGCTACCGCTGCCCTTCCATCGATACAAATGCTCCCTCAAAGAAATTTTAAGTAATTCTGATAGATTTCTTTTTCAACTTGCTGTTTCTGTTCGGGTTCCTTGGTGGCGACTCCAGTATGAGCTGGTCTTTACTTCGCTACCTAAAAGTACTTTGCTTCTAAAATAACTTTTTTGTAGAAACGATGTCTCAGTGTTGTAAGATTCCTTTAAGTTATCATCGTTTCCACCTTGTTGATTCACCATTCTGCAATTGTGACAATTCTATAATTCAAGGTATTGATCCCCTTCAATTGCCCATTACTTAATTTTGATAGAAAATTTCTTTTTGTTTGAAGAGTTGGGTTTTAGCTCAGGTGTTGACTCCGTCATTTGAACCGTAGTTGAAAATAACGAGATGTTCTTCTTGGATCTTTCACTTCAGGATTGATCCCGTACCACCGCCAATAGCCCGTTGTGTTGCTCCGGTGTGACGTTAATTCGACTACCATATCATACTATCATGCCATACCTTCTTTGTAGTGCCATAATAATTAAAGTTCAATTGGCAGGGCATTAGAAAAAAAATTATCACTTTTTGCTCAAAAGTGTCTCTTAAAACAATTTTTATTCATGATAGTTTGTAATAAAAAATAATACACAAAACTATTCATAACGGGTGTTACTTCAAATTATTTGTGAACACACTTGTCAAAATTTCAAAACAAAACCGTTGAAATGAAATAAATCTGACTCGAGTTAGAGTATTTTACCATCCGCGAGAAACTTGCAAATCTAGAAGCACTGATAGAAATCGTCGCAGTAGAGCGAAGACCCCAATCGGAAAATGCTACTTTTTGTACTGTAATGTTTAATCTGTTCCTTCATTTTAAAACAAATCCTGTAATTGCGAGTATTTGTTATAACTTTGCATATAAAGTTGTTTATATATAAAGTTGCAAAGCGTGCAAGGGGGAAGAGATAAAGTATTAAAGATTAGGAACAGATGTAGCAAAATTGAGGGCTTTCGATGTTGGAAAACTACTCTCATCAATTTTAGTTATTCAGGATGTCATATGAAAACATTTCCTTGCTTCCTCCATTGATATACATTTTAGTTCCTATTAATATTTATCGCTTTGGAAATTGGGTAAGCGGCATTTTATTTCTCATTTAAAAAACACGCAATGTTTCTTAAATACTGAATAATATTGGTGGTACATGTTCAATTCTCGTCAGGTTCTATTCCTCCTTGGGTGTACTGATAGGGAATTATAAAAGTAGAGTGAGCAGTAATAACTTTTTTATGTACCCAGGATCATGTGACTAAAACTAGTAGTAACGTGACCCCTAGACTCCTTCGTCACTGGGTGGAACTAACTTTCATCATCTGATTTGTCCACGGAACGAAGACATCCATCCATAGATTCATCATGTGATTGGTCTATTGATTCATCATCTGATAGTAGTAGACTTAGGCGATTTCAGCACTTTTATCGCCACTATAGAAATGAGCATTCTTGCACGTACACTGTCATACGATGGTATACCGCCAAACGAGGTTTTAAGGTACCAAATCATCCAACCAAGTCAATTTATCAGAGCAGTCACGTGACTACTAGTCGACAAGTTGGTCACACTTTTCGGAGCTTCTCTCAATAGCAATGCTCAGACTATTTATATTTCCTGTCCATGGGCGCATTTCTCTCTCTTTGGTATATGTGACGAAGCATCTTACACTCCTTTTCCCGGAGGTGTTCCTCTCCCCTTTTCAGACTATGGAGGCGCCGATCAGCCCAGCAGCCCTGGTTCGGTGCCGGGGCACAAAAGGTGAATGGGAACCGAAGCCCTTTCATCTCTGCCGACGCTCCCAGGGTTTTGAAGGAATTCGGGGACAGTTCGTCTCGGCGGCGCCCGAACATTCTGGAACTCATGAGAAAAAAAAAGAAAAATCCACCAGGAGGAGAACTTTGACCAATGGGGGACGAGAGGACGTCCCTCACCGCCTTTTGCCGACCCGAGTCCGGGGAGGATGAAGGAGACGGCGCTAGAACTTCAACGGTGTTGGGAGTGTCTCTCAGAGGTCCCAGAAAGGGTACCGCCTTTAAGTCCCGTTGCGGGCAAATTTGTTTTCTGTACTGTACATATTTCATGTAACTGGAGATATTTCTTTGTTATTAAATAATCCAGAAAGCAGTACAACCATTAGTACTCATTTATACGATTTCCCACCACATAGCGTGAAGACGCTACAGCTATTAATTATATTTTTATTGGTGGCAGCGGTGGGATGCGGATTTTCGTTAAATCAAATCTGCGGACCCGTTCGTCGTTACTGTACTGAACTCTATAGTCAACTACAGCGTAAGCCGCGTCCCAGACGTTTGAAGGAGAGCAGTCGACTTCAGCGTGAGCCGGGCGTTCAACTCTTCAAAGGAGCCGATCCAGATCTCTGAAATCAGCGAGTCAACTTCAGCGTGAGCCGGGCGCTAAACTCTTCAAAGGAGCTGTTCCAGACCTCTGAAATCAGCGAGTCAACTTCAGCGTGAGCCGGGTACGAAACTCTTCAAAGGAGCTGTTCCAGACCTCTGAAATCAGCGAGTCAACTTCAGCGTGAGCCGGGCACTAAACTCTTCAAAGGAGCTGTTCCAGACCTCTGAAATCAGCGAGTCAACTACAGCGTGTGCCGCGTCCAGACGTTTGAAGGAGCGCAGTCAACTCCAGCGGTGAGCCGAGCGACGGAGTGGAATCTTGGACCCGACCTTGCGAGATTGATGACAAGGGAGCCTGATGTTCTGATGTGGGAAAAGGTAGGCCTATTTGGAGATTTTTCTTTTGAGAGGCATAATTCTATGTAGTTTTCCAAATTGTTAGCGAGAGAGTTTATATTCAGTGAAAGTAGGGTAAAACTTTAGTGTTTAATTTAATTTAATGGCATTAGCAATTGTGTTTTCAGTGTATTTTGTTAAAGTTAAATTTACTTCAGAGTGATACCTAGTGTGGGAATTTGTACATCTAAGAAAGTAAGGTTTATTATTGTGCATTGTGTGATTAGTAGATGATAAGAACTCAGTTTTGAAATCTAGTTGAAAACTTTTCTTCGGAGTCGAGAATTTATTTTTGATCTAGTAAGAAATTGTAGAAGTTTAGTGTGTATCATTGAGAGTACCCTTTAGGTAATATTAATTCATTTAGGGTAAAATATGGCTTATTTAAAAAAGCAGAAAAGCAGGTCTTATTATTATTAGCGGCAGAATTTGAAGTTAGCGTATCTAGCTCAGATGTGGTTAAAAATATCATTCGGTCCATATTGAGTGCACCGGATTATGATGAGGAGACCGGAATAGCTTTTGTGGATAGGATTTTGGATGAATTAGAACAAGAACGTCTTGATAAAGTAGCAGAACAAGAACGTCTTGATAGTTTAGCAGAGCGGGAGCGCGCGCATGAGTTGGAGAAATTAAAAATTAAGGCTTCATTTGAGAACCCAAGTTTGGCGTCAACTACTACGCCAGCTGAGGAAATTGTTAGGCGCGTAAATTTAAAGGACTTAGTGCCTAAATTTGATCCCAAGGTGTTGGACATCGCCCTATTTTTCATGATTTTTGAGCGGCAAGCGAACAAAGAAAGTGTGCCAGAAAACAAGTGGGTGTCCCAATTAATTCCTTTATTGCCTGCGGATGTTTCTGAAATTATAGTTAAAATACCAAGGGAATGGAATGATGATTATTATCATGTTAAAAAGGTATTATTAAAGAGATTTAGACTCAGCTCCGGAGACCTGAGAATTAAATTCGAAGAACATGGAAGAAAGGTTGGGGCGTCATGGTCAGATCTTGTGTTTGAATTAAAAGGGTATTTAGACAATTGGCTGGAGTCGGTTGAGGTGACTGATTTTGATTCACTTAAGGAGTTGATGCTGGTAGAGCAACTTAAAAGGAGAGCGTCGCCCGCAGCCCGAGACCATTATCTAGATCAATGGGAAGAATTCAAAAAGGCGTCGGATTTGGCGGTTAAACTTGACCATTACGAGAGCGTCCGGCGTAATTATAAAATGAAGGAAGTCAGAACATGGGAAAAACGTCCCTTTGGTAAAGAAAGGAATGACTATGCCTCCGTGAAGGACAGGCGCGAGTTTAAAAACGGGGAAGGAAAGCCCAGGGAGAAAGAGCGAGGAAAAGGAGATGCTTTAATCACGGAAAATAAGGGTTTTGATGGGAAAAAACCAGTAGTCTGTTTTTTGTGCAATGAGCCAGGTCACATTAGGCCCCTCTGTCCCCAGTTAGCAAAAAGAAGATTAGAAGGGTTGAATAATCTGAGTGGGTTAAGCGAGAGTTTTAGACCTTTCATCAGCACTATATCTGTAAATGGAATAGAACGAAGTTGTTTGCGTGACAGTGGAAGCGGCATTGATGTATGCGTGAGGAGTTCGATTGATCCAGAGGATTTTACGGGTGAAGTAATTTGGTTACGCCAACCTTTAGACCCCGAATGCAAGTGTCTGCAAAGCGAGAGTTGAGCTAGAAGGGGATTTCGGGAAAGTTGTAACGAAGGTCGCCGTGAAATCGGATGCTTTGGATCAGGGTTACTACTTATTAGGGAACAAAACTGCCCAACTTTTAGAAGATAATAGAATAATTAGAAGATAACCTATACTTCGGCAACCGGCAGGCGAACAGACATAGTGATAAAAGATAATTGTCAATTTGAGATGCCCTTTACCTGGTCATATGCAACTTATATTCATATGCAACTTGGATCGGTCTGACGTTTAGCAGTGGCCATCTTTACTACAGCTTTTTCAATCTAGGTGTGAACCCCTGCTATTTAGTCTTTATACTGTGATCACAGCTAGGACCGTGCAATTCTTTCCGTTGTGCCTCAGTAGTTCGGTTTTGCTGCTTTTTACGTTCATTCAAGTGCATTCTGTAAATCCGTTTATATATATACACTGCTGGCCACCGTAAATGCAACACCCTGAAGGAAGCATGCAAATAATATGAAATTTACAACATGCATTAGCGGAGGTGAGATATGCAAATGATTAGAATTTCAGCGCAGACGCACATCACGCGCGCCTGTGGCGCCACTTCAAAGCGCTATTTAAGGCTTGGAGATTTCGACGATTTCAAGTACGGCAATTGTGTTTTTCTTGTGGTTTTTTCAAAAAAACGATCAATTATGCCTCGTAGAAAACAGCGATCATCTTTTGATCAAGTATCCGAGTTCGACAGAGGAAGGATAGTGGCCTACCGAGATTGTGGATTATCTTTCAGGGAAATCGGGAGTCGTGTTGGACGAAACCAAACAACTGTAATGCGGATATGTGATCGTTGGATGCAGGAGGGTACGACGGACCGACGTGTTCGATCGCATCCACCTCAGTGCACCACTTCACGTGATGACAGGCATATTGTGCGTATGGCAGTGACGGATCGCTGAGCCACATCACGAACCATAGCACAGCACATTCAGTCTGTACCGCATCATCCAGTGTCTGCGCGTACCATTCGACGCCGATTACAGCAGAGTGGTCTGTCCGCAAGACGTCCATTGCTTCGTCTACCCTTGACGCAGAACCACAGACGTTTCCGCCGCCAATGGTGCGATGAAAGAAGGATGTGGACGGCAGAATGGAATGAAATTGTCTTTACTGACGAGTCACGCTTCTGTCTGCAACACCACGATGGTCGGATTCGAGTCTGGAGACACCGTGGAGAGAGGATGCTGAACAGCTGCGTTATGCACCGCCACACTGGTCCTGCACCGGGTATTATGGTATGGGGCGGTATTGGATATCACTCTCGCACTCCTCTAGTACGCATTGCCGGTACTTTAAACAGCCAGCGCTACATCTCCGAGGTGTTGGAGCCAGTTGTCCTTCCTTACCTTCAGGGCTTGCCCACAGCCATATTTCAACAGGATAATGCGCGACCACACGTGGCACGCATTGTCCAAGGGTTCTTCGTCAATCGCCAGATTGAATTGCTTCCCTGGCCAGCTCGCTCTCCGGATCTTTCGCCGATAGAAAACATGTGGTCCATGGTTGCTCAACGATTGATCCAGAATACATCCCCAGCTGCCACACCAGATCAACTTTGGCAACGTGTGGAAGCTGCTTGGTCTGCTGTACCCCAAGAACACATCCAAAGTCTCTTTGAATCAATGCCGAGGCGTGTGGCAGCGGTGATCTCCAACAATGGCGACTACTCTGGCTACTGATTTTGGCAGGAACCACACTTCACAGAAGTCTATAAATTTAATCATTTGATACTTGGTCAACATGTTATCTACAAAATAAATTTTGTTGTGATATCTCTTGTCTTTCTTGGTGTTGCAATTTGGGTGGCCAGCAGTGTATATATCGCTTTAGCTAATTTTAAGTAAAATTTGCAATCGGGTATGTACATGACTTATTTTTAAGTATAGGGCAGTTTAGTAGCGTGCTCGGAGCGTGCAATTAATTAAAAAATCAATATATATATTAAAATGTTTATAAGGAAAAACTGTTTTTTTGTATTATTGTTTTCGTTTTTGATTTTTTCGAAAATCAATTATCCTCAACTGATATTTCGTTGGAAACGCTACCAGGTTAGTTACTATTTTGAAACGTATAACGGAACAGTTGGTTCTGTTTTTGGATTAAAGATGGCGGCACACTAAACAAAGCCTGCTTTTGCAGTTTAAGTGCGAGTACAAATTTAAGATCATAGTAAGATGAATTTTGAAAAATAAACGCTAATTGTAATTTTTAAATATATATTTTACCTTCTTTGGAGTAAGTAATGTTGGTAAACATAATTATATTAAATCACTATAATTAATTTTGTACTTGTTTTGTATTTTCTTAAGTAAGCTCCAATATTTGTATGTTATGATTCACTGTAACCTCTGTGTACAATATAGATGTGTGCTCGACTGGCAACACCAGTTGAGATGTTTACTTGCCTTCATTACCATATGTAAATTTTTACTTGAGCGTTGTATTTTTTATTTTAAGAAGCGAGTATGTGCAATTGGTATAAAGAGATGTTTCTCTTATAATTAAGTTTTATTTTCTTTAATTCTCGTCTGAATAAGCTAATAATAAACATGATTTATATAGAGTAATCCCGGACTTTATTTTCTTCCTACGTGGTAGCCGCACGTGATTGAACAAACGCAAAGAAATGAAATATTATATATTTATAATTTAGTTTTAGTTTTAATACCCTCATGATGGATAAATGGCTAAAAATAGGTACCCAACGTGCAGAAAATGAAAAGAATGACAATACAAATTAGAATGATGGACCAACATCCAATGAACTTGGAAAAACTGTGAATGAATCCAATGGCACTGTTTCTACATCAAAAACTATCGAACGAAATGTGCTATCTAATAAAAAATTGAGAAAATATCAAGAGTTTATTAAATATGGTTTTACATATTGCGTTGTTAATGGGAAAGAACATCCGCTGTGTGTCAATTGCAGGGATAAATTAGCAAATAAAAGTATGAAACCTGCTAAATTAAAAAGACATTTGGAAACCAAACAAAGAATTAGCAAATAAATCTGAAACATTTTTTAAAAAACGAGCTGAAAGTATGAAAAATCAAAATGTATTTTTGAAAAATACACAATTCCTGAGAAGGCCTTTACGGGCATCCTTAGAAATGTTATATTTAATAGTTATATTTACTCATTCTTCCTTCAGCAATTAAAATGATATCAATTTTGCAAGGAGAAAAATAGGGTAACGATTTAAAAACGATACCATTATCAAGAGATACCGTTTCTCGCCGAATTTCCGCCATATCACGTAATATAGAATCAGTTCTGTTAAATCGATTACGAAACTCTCCTGTATTTGCTCTACAACTTGACGAAACTACTGACATTTCTAAACTGTCTCAATTAATTGTTTATGTGAGATACGTTTATGAAGACATATCAGAAGATTTTTTATGTTGTAAAAAATTGGAAGGGAAAACAAATGGAGAGAAAATATTTGAAATTATTAATAAATATTTTGAAACAAATGACCTTACCTGGACACACTGTGTCGCGGTTTGCACTATTGCTGCTGCAGCATTAACATGTAGTAATAAAGGACTAAGAGGGTTAATAAAGAAAATTGCTCCCCATAAGTATTCAGCCATTGCATGATACATAGACATGTTCTTGTTGCAAAAGACATTGATGAAGAATTGAACAAGATATTACAGGATGTTGTTATTGTAATTAATTACATTAAAAGCAACAGCGCTCTTTTCAATATTCTGTAATGAGATGGGTTCTGTTTATGAGACATTATTACTACATACCGAAGTCAGATGGCTCTCACGCGGCAAAATACTGCGACGTATTTTCTATTTGAGAAACGAAGTTTACAATGTTTTGGTAGAAAAGAAATATATATTGGCATGTTCATTCATTAATGAAGATTGGTTCGGAAAACTCAGTTACATGGTTGACATTTTCGAAAAACTTAACGATTTGAATTTAAGTCTACAGGGAGAGAATACAAGCATTTTAAAATCGAGCAATAAAATTGAAGCTTTTAAGAATAAGCTGATACTTTGGCAAGGAGAATTGAACAAAAGCAACACAGACATGTTCCCGTGCTTTTCAGAATTTACTAAAGAAAATAATATAGATTTCTTGATATTTAAAAACACCATTTCCCGTCATATGATAAAATTGGGAGAAAACTTTTCGAAAAGGTTCGAACAATTTCCAGATAATGAATTAGGTTGGATACGTGATCCATTTTCGTTTGATATTTTTAATTTCAATATCTCTTTAAATGAAAAATAACAGTTGATTGATGTTTCAAGCGACGAAACACTGCGCATTCAATTTAAGTCTGACTTGCCAAAAATGTTGGTTATCGATTGGAAACGAATATGCAGATTTGAAGAAAAAGGCAATTCATATTTTGATTCGGTTTGCATCGACTTACTTATGTGAAACCGGCTTTTCAAAATTAGTTGCCATTAAAACAAAATATCGATCTCGTTTGGATCCAGAGGATGACTTAAGGCTTGCGATTTCCAATACAGATCGGAACATAGAAGCAATCGTGATCTCTGCAAGCGCATACCTCACATTGAATTCTTATGTTGTAAGTTTTTTGGAAGTATTTTCCATTAAAAAAATATTTATACCCATATGCATAAACAAAACCATTGCTTCATAAAATTATGTGTGTGTGTGTTTTATTCAGACCTCTAATAAGGTACAAACATAAGCGCAAATCCCAAAAAGAATTCAACTTTAACTACATTGATGATTAAATAAACATCTATTCTCTATTCAGGGGTCGCGACAAAATAGTACACAAAATTGGGGGGCCCGAAATGAAAATAGTTTGCGCACCACTGAGCTAGGCCACAATCATAATACAAGAGAAAGATTAAGCAAAACACACAGGAAACAACGAGCAATGGCTCTATAAAGATAAAACAATTAATGTAACACACATCGAGAAACAGATAATAGTTCGAAGTCATTGTCCTCTAGACCTCTCAATATGCTTCAAAAAGTCTATATAAGCTTCTACATGAAGCCGGTGGTTTCAGTCCATTACTTATCCAGAAATAGAGAAGGCATTTAGCTCGGTGGGACGATATCTAAGCGATGCAGATGAGCAGTAAGACAGTCATGTTAACAGGCAAGAACCTACAACTGTCTCTAGCCTCGGCTTGTCAGGTATATTCTTGAGACATTCACTTTTCCAGCATTTTGCATTTATGCTATTTTGAAGAGACCGTGCTGGTATTTGGATGGAGTGTTACATAGAAATAATTTTTGTTTTCCAAAAAGGAGTCATGGAACGTTGTAGCTGGGTTGAAAGAGTAACGCATTAGCAATCGGAGGGTTGCGAATTCGAAACTATTTCCAGCCAAAGACCTTAGCGTAAACGGGGGCTGGTGCGCGTTAAATCTGTCGTGGCCTCAAATTCGCTCTTTGGAGAGAGGTATGCTACCTCAGGTGTTGACCTCGTCATATGGTTAGGATTTCAAAATTACGAGGTGTTGTCCTCGCATCTTTCTCTAAATGGATCCCTGACCGTGAGCAATAGCCCGCTTTGTTGCTCCAGTGCGACTTTATTTAACTAAATACCAAAAAGTAGTGCTGACATTTGGATGCTGCAGCTGGATGTTGGAGTGAAGTTAAATTGCGAAGTTGGTGGTTTTTCCCCAATTTCTCTGTTAGGGACTTGTTTTATACAACCAATTGTTTGCTACAATGGAGAGACTTGTTCATCTTTTATGGTAAGAACAACTCTAGCGGAAGAAAATCGACGCGCGAATTTGGTTTCTCATTTAGAATAAGATGGTTATAGGGTTTATGGAAGTGTATGGGTATTTCGTAAAGCACCTGGGCAGAAGCTCCTCCGTCTCCAGGTAATAGTAGTCTTGAGTTCAGAATTTATTTGAGTTTCCTTAAGCTTTTGTACGAATGAACATGGACTTGGAAGTCGAGCTGGTAAAGGTGGTAAACATAGTGCTGGAAAGAAAGTATTACGAGTGATAAAGAAGCCTTCTTGGGGTCACCCCTATATCCGTGATAGCTTCAGCTAGCTGGTACCGAGGGGCTGCATCCCCAACTGAAGAAGATAGGCAAGCCTATCTTCTTCAGTTGGGGATGCAGCCCCTTGAGATGCAAAAAATATCATAGTAAAGAATACCAGCGGCTACGAAGGTTAAGTTAAGTGTTAAAAAATGTAGTTGTTTAACTTATCGGTGGCAGAACATTTCAGTAAAGTGGGTAATTTAATTTGAAAAGTAAAATTCAAAGGAATTCGGACTTCCTTTAAGTTGATGATACTAGGGTTGGTTTATATGACACTAAGACCATATTTGGCCAAGCTGTACCAAACACAAGGCAGACAACTTCAAGTAATTATTTCCTTTAAGATGTGTTTTAGAAGCAGATACTTTAGACATATTACAAATTCGAATTATAATTTTTCTTTTTTAACAGGAAGAGGGAAATTTTATTATCATACATGGGGTAAAATTGATGTAATTTAGTAGAATGTACTATTTTGAAATATTTTTGTAGAGAGGGTTAGATCTGTTTATTCATAATTAACACAAGAAAGATTACATAATAAACAAGATTTAGTAGTCCTGTGACAGTTGTTTTTACGATTATTTACGTAAACAAATTCTTCTTACATTATATAGTCACCAATTTCAAAATCACTTTTAGAAAAATGAGTGTAATCTCTTTTATGTGGCTATTTTAGTTTTTTCTTCAACAATTTTTCGAGTTGTTTCAATGGGTGCATATGTCATGGTCACCTCGTTAAGGTTCCAAATTTATTGATATTCTGTATAACATTTAGAATTAGCAAAAATATATTTGTATTTAGTTGGAGCAGTTAATTTGCCGTCAGAATTAATCGCATAAATAATAATACATATAGTATTAGAGTTAACACTGTAAGTAGTCCAATCTTTAATATTAGCATTATTATAAGAGCACACATTCTTACACTTCATACTTTTAATATTAGAAAATTGTTTATCACCACAAATATCCATACAATAAATACCATTATTAACATAATTTTCAATGATCCAAAATTATCATGTTTATTATCGTTACAATATTTTGAATAGCCTTGGATATAAAAATGATGAGATAATTGTAAAAAGTTATAAGAACATTTGAAGTTACATTACAATTAAACTGAAATATTTGTTTATTTTTTGAATTGATTTTCATGTTAAATAAATTAACTTTTTTCGAATTCAACAATATGCAACTTAAATTAGAATTGATCACTAAAAGTTCAATTTGCTTTGTGATGCAACCAATTGTAACGTTATTTAAAACAATTCCATTTACCCGAATAGCACCAACTACCTATTGAATCTGAATGGCGGGATACATTGTTAGTTACACATGCACCATTTTTAAGTGCTCGGGGATATTGTATTCTTCGTAGTGTGGTATCCAATGATTCTAAAAATGTTTCCTGGACACAAATGAGTTTTCTAGCAGACATGCACACCACTTCTGCACTAAAGTTTTTTAATTACTTACATCTACTAATGACAAAGTGTCATTTCTCGCATTGCATCTTATTTCTATATTTTGATAATTTGTTAAATATCCTTATCGCAACATTTTCCACAAAATAGAATATTCTTCAGTTCTAAAATTTTCTTTTCCAGGTAAGTAGGTAGGTATTTTAATTAACGTCTCACTGGTTAAACACAACGGGCTATTGTCCACGGCACGGGATCAATCCCGAAGGGAAATGATCCGATGACAACACCACGTAATTTTTAACCACGGTCAGATGAAGAGGTAACATTTGAGCTGCCATCCAAACTCTCCAAATTTCTACACCATGCCAAAGTTTTTCTTTTCCTGAAAATTTGTGTAATGAATATAAAACTGTTAAAGCAAAAATTTATTTTGTGCTCAGAAAGCATTAGCGTGCGAGACAAGAATTGGCGTCATTAATACCACTGCGGAAAAACTCTCCCCTGAGGAAAATCAGAAATCGCGAAATGCAGCCGAAATGCAGTCCAGGGCTGTCTAGATTTGTCAAGAATGTGACAACCGGACCGTTCTCTCCTTCAGGACACATTTCTGAGAATTCTTTTTATCCCTCATCTTAACCCTCCTGGTTGCCTCGAAGAGGAGTCTTGTCATTAGCAAAACTGACCAGATCTTGATGGACGAGATACCTCGTCATTAGAAGAAAATTGACCAGATCTTGATCTCGTCATTAGAAGAAAATTGACCAGATCTTGATCTCGTCATTATAAAACAATCGGCAATATCTTGATGAGGAGGATATTATCGAAATTATCGAAATTGGTCGGATCTTGTTGGACGAGGTATCTGGTCGAAACCACTTGGAGGGTTAATGGGAGGGAGAAAAGAAAGGTTCCAATATTCAAAAGATTCCTACTGTGTTCCTGCCCCCAGCTAAATGCTGCCTCAAATTTTCCTAAGCACCTCCCACCTAAATTACGATGAGGAATGACTCCTGCAACGCAGAAGTATCCACAATGGGTCAGATGGTCATTTTGTAATCAATCTCCCAATAGTCGATTGGCAGTTGTAAGTAATTGTTAGCTCTAAAGGATATCTGAAATGTTATTTCAAACTCAAATGCTTCAAGGGCTGGGGGTTGGTTCGGTTCCGCAGCTGAACAAGGGCTGTCGTGGCCTAGTGGGTAGGTTCACTGCGCTAGCAACCTTCGAGTTGTAAGCAGTGGGTTTGATTCCTGTCAGGTGCATTCCTCCCTAGGTGTATTTCTCTCTTCTGTGTCAGTAAAGCTTTCATTGTGTGTGTATATCTATTACTTGATACGGTATCCTTTGTGTGTGGCGTAGTATGGCCAAATATGGCCCTTGTGCCATAAAACCCCAAAATAACCAACCGCAGCTGAACAATTTAAGGGAAACGTACCTCTAAACGCTCAAGTTTCAGTTAAATGTGGTAGAAGTTTCAAAGTTCTGTAACACAATTATTTTTTGTTGGATTCATTTCAAATTTAGTACCTTTATAGTACTAATGTTATTTTTTAAAACTAAATCGCATTAAAGCTTCTATCATTTAGACTTTTATATGTATGAATAAAAATATAAGAACCAATTTGGGCCAAAAGGGTTCGGCTGGACAACTCAAAAACTAATTACCCTATAACAATGGAAAGTCGCACACTTATTATGGAACTCATCACATATTCAAATAACAGATTCGCAAAATTAGCTTAAAATTTTCTATGCTTTTTGCAATAATACTCTACTTACCTCATTGATGTACACATTTCTAAATCCATAAAACAAATAATTGTCAACAATCATAAATGCAAGTCATTTTATAGCTGATAGATTCTGCAATGTGTGCAAAGTTTCATTATTGCAAAGTAATTAGTTTTGAAATATAGTGTAGACGACATATTGGCTCTTATATTTTTATTCATAAACATAAAATTTTAAATGATAGAAGCTCTAAACTGATTTTCTTTTAAAATATAGCATCCAAATTTTAAGGAACTAAATGTGAAAAGAATGCAACGAAATATTTTTTACAGAACTTCAAAACCTCTACCTCTCCTTTTAGTGAAACTTGGTCGTTAAAAGGTATTATTCCTTTAAGATATTTTATCCTGTGAAAAAAGCAGCTTGAGTTTCCTCGATAATTTCCTTATGGTAATGAGATTATGCACTTTTCTATCTTGAAACATTTATCTTATCTGTTTGTACTCTGTTCCTGCTATAGCTCAGTATATGGTTATTCTCTTAAATAGCTAGACACTGATATTTTTTACATTTTACCTTTGTTATCTATCGCACGATTTGAATGAGTTTCACTTATTTCATCTAAAAAGGTGAGCTATTATATTTATAATACAGTCGTATTATTTTTTAAATCACACTTTGTTGAAATACTGTTGTATGTTATTTGCGCTATTAATCCTCCTGATGCTTGTCTTGACGAGGTATCTCGAAATTAGCAAAACTAAACAGACATTGATGGACGAGATATCGCGACCTTCGAAACAACTGACCAGGTCTTGATCTAATCATCATAAAAATATCGGCACTATCCTGATGACGAGATATTTCGTCATTAGCAAAATTGGTTGAGACGAGATATCTCGTCAAACCACTTGGAAGGTTAAAAAATGCTTGTTTAAGTTCAGAGTAGAATAAAGGCGTTTTTAATATTCGGTTATATCCCTATACTGAAGTATTTGCCAACCCGTTAATCAAATCACTTTATGCCTTACCATTAAATAGGTCTTCATCCTATGTCAATTTCGATAAAGTGGTAGTGCTAGTCGTTATATCGAGTTCAAATGAATAATTTAATCCAGGGTTTCTGAATTTGGAGTCCATTGCTTCATTTGGAGTCGTCGTGAATTATTACCTTACTTATGTGTTAAGTAAGAAGAATTGAAGACATTTAACTTTTCGCTGAGAAAAAGTTCCAAACTCACTCTAGGGTGTAGCTTACTCAAAATATTTAGAAATTGAATACTGTATTTGTATGTTCGTTAAAAAAGCAATCTGTCATAAAATCTCTCATCTTATGTAACAAAGAACTACCGTAGAGGTACAAATCAAAACAAACCTTAAAATAAAATATTTGTCACTTTTATACGAAATACAGGTATTATTATTTCTCAGTTTCTTGATTATATGGGATAGTACACCCATGTCCAAAATTATCCTTACATGCATAAAATCACGGATATCTCAGAAACTGTGAACTATAATTTTATGAATTTGTGTGAAATGATACATAACATCATAACACATAAATACAAAGCAAATATTTTAAGAGCAGTGTATCTATATATATAAAATAGGATGTGTATGTATGTATATATGTATATTTTCTATACATATCTACACCGTTTGACCAATCCACACCAAATTTGGTACACTTATACTTTAGAACACTGCGGTCAGCATAGGCTAACTCTTAACCCCCTTCTATTGGCCCTAGGGGGCTAAAATCTAGTCGAAATCGCCATAGAAATAACATTGAGCATAGATTGATTGCTTTATACAGCGATGGTTGCTTTACCAGTGTTGATTGAAAAACAATTTTTCCGAAAAATTAAATTACAATATTTATGTTTGAACTGACTTTTTAGTTCTTCCCATGATGTAAATAAATTATAGATATTTTATTGATGAAAGAATATTTTAAAATATCTATTTTCACAAGGAAATTCAAGGAAGATTTTCAGGAGTTCAAGGATGATTTTCAGGAGTTCAAGGATGATTTTCAAGGAAAGTTGATGTATATATTTCAACCAACTTTCCTTAAATAATTTATTGAATACGTAATGATTTGTAGAATTCTGTTTCATAAACTTTTTAGGTAAGGCGTGTAATTTATTTTAAAATGTCCGGAGTAGATACATGTGAATCCTCCGTTGAAAGCAGTGATTTTCTTTCTTAAAAATTCTGTAAAATCAACCTTCTGCTTTTTGATAATTTTTTATCTATTCAGTTTAATTTGTCTACACCGATTACATTTATTTTTAACCCAAGCACCGTTATTCAGAAAAGCACAAACGAAAAACTCATTGATCGTAAAAGCGTAATTTTGCTACTCGGTATCTGGCAGCACCAGAATTAATGTTTACTTCTTTTATAAAACTTTGTAGAACTTTCTAGAAAGTTGGGGAAACGGAAAATTTCTTGGACTCATGATGGAGAACATTCCAACACTTCGATTCTTAGCTGGTCGTATTTAAAGGAAGCTAACTCGGTAAGTCTTCCAGTTTATCATCTTTCAGTGAATTTGAGTTTTAATTCGCTCTTTTAGTTGATTGTATAAGTGTTTCCTACTTTATTCGACAGTGATAGTGTACTTTTTCGATTTATATTTCTAAACTGATGTGAGTACTTCATAATTTTGAAATTGTTTTTTCGTTAATTTTAGCTTTTTATTGTATTCTATAATAGACTTCATTGTTCAGTGAGAGTGTGCCTTTTGATTAATTTATCAAATACCTTTTTGTATTCTTTTACAGATTTCTTTGCTGTAGCAATGCCTCCAAGGAAGCGGAAGGCGATCGGCCAAGTACAGTCAACGGCTAAGATGATGAAAGATTCGCGTTGTCAAGAAACTTCCGAGGAGAGGAATAGAAGACTTGAGATCGCGAGAGAGAGAGCTACTACATTTAGAGCAACAGAGATGGCACAGCAGGTCTACAGGATAAGAGAGATAGAGTCAAACGATCACGGACTGCGCACCATTTTAGCTTAGCATTGGAAGGATTCCACTACAATTCACATAAAGACTACTCGTTGCATGCACGTGTTACCATCGGGAAAATGAAAATGGTTTGTAGTTACTGTCAAGCCAAAAAGTTTAAATCAGTCTACTGGTATTTGTTGTAAAAATGGAAAAGTTAAACTCTGCCAACTGGAACCACCACCACAAGAACGTTTGACTTACACATCAGGAGATAAATCAGAGTCGAAGCATTTTCTTAGTAGCATTAGAAAATACAACTCATGTTTCCAAATGACATCATTCGGCGCCACATCAGTTGTTGGACAGCCCGGATTTCCGTCGACTTCAAGGTGCAAGGGCAGATTTACCATAGAGCGGGATCGTTGCTTCCGCTGCCAGATCAACCACCAAAATTTCTACAATATTTTATTCAAAACGAACAAATGGAAACTGATCAGAGGTGCGCCTACATCTCGGGAACAAGACGTCAGATTGTGTTAAACGTACAGAGGATATTTCATGAGAACAATAATCTTATTAAAACGTTTGAAACAGCAGCGTTGGAACGTATGCCAACAGATGAATATAAAGTAGTCATAAGAGCCGACCGAAGACCAGGAGGCGAACACGAGCGGTGCTTTAATTCTCGTCAAGCAGATGAAGTCGCGGTGGTTATATCAGGCGATGAGTTCCATCAACGGGATATCGTTACTCAACGACGAGGTGAATCATTGCAACGCATTTCGGAAACACATTGATCTTATGATGCTCTGCAGTACCCAGTGATATTCCCCCACATGGTGAAGATGGATATAATTTTAATCTGAGGCAGATCAACCCAAGAACAGGTGAAACAACGAGCAAGAATGTTTCAGCGATGGATTTCTATGCATACAGATTAATGGTTCGAGATACTGAGCAGTACCACGTATTGAACTGCAGGCAATTGTTTCATCAGTTCATCGTCGATATGTACGCAAAAGTCGAGAGTGAGCGTCTCCTTTACATTCGTCTAAATCAACGTAAACTGAAAGTTGATATATTCACCTGAGAGATGCTGTGGCAAATCACGGGAACGTTTAAAACCTCGGTGCCTTGGTCATACTGCCAGCTACATTTACAGGAGTTCCAGACGCATGCACGAATACACGCAAGATGCTATGACGTACGTGAGGACGTACGGGAGACCAGACTTTATCACCTTCACCTGCAATCCGACTTGGACGGAGATCAAGGAGGTTCTTACCAATGGTCAATTACCCAGTGAGCGCCACGACTTGATTGCGAGAGTAGACAGAAGCAGAAGCAGTTGAAACTGATTGACGTTATAACAAAGGGCCATGTATTTGGAGTACCGAGATGCTGGATGTATACGATTGAATTATTATTTTATTTCTATGATGAGTTTTATATTTTTTCATGAATATTATGCTTATTTGATTGATAAAAAAAGGATATTTAAAATATTTCATTATTCATAATTTACATTTTGTAATGAAACACGAAAATCTTTAACTCATTAATCATAAAAGCGTAATTTTGTTATTTTAGATTTTGCAAACCAGAATTAATGTTTTATTATTTTATTAATTTGATTTAGAATCCCGAGTTTTTCTGTTTAAGTTAACACAGCTAAATGTTGCAATCATATTTGAGCATTACTAAATTTCATAAATCATTATCGTCTTTATCAATATTTTCAAATGTCTTTTTTCGAATTGCTCTATTTCAGAATAAACTCAGGCAGTCGAAATTCGACACTGCGCATCATTTGTTTTTTAGAATTCTGCATTCTTTCGTCGGAATTTCGTTTCTGTTCGTATTTATGTCTTAATCTTTTACATATTGCAATATAATCAATCGCTATTCCCCCCCATACTATCACACCTGCACTACCGAAACGGTCGCGTTCCATAATGTTCGAATGAAGATTTCGCGTTCCTGACTACCTCTAGATGTAAATACGTTTAGAATCAGATGTTAAACTAAATCTCGACTCATCAGTAAAGAGAATATGGGTCCATTGGTGTTCACTCCAGTTCTGATTTTCTTTGCACCAATTAAAGCGATCCCTCTTCTGTTGTGAAGGCTGTGAAACACATACCCTTGGATTTCTGGCATAAAGGCCTTTTTTCATTAATCCTTCTGTATACAGTTGGCCGCGATACCAGTGGCGACTGCAACCTGTCTGTATTGAAATATTCACACATCTCGCTGCTTCCATGTCTGCCCTGCTTCTAAACTGCCGATAATTCGCCACTTCACAAATTCTTCCAAATGATATTTCGGAGCCATAACAAACCGTTTTGTGTGCTTACACACTGAAATCCAACTGTATTGCAGAAATTCACTCAAATATTCACTTTGCGAAAAGCTCTTGATTCACCGTCGGATGACGTAAGGCCTTGATTTGCATATCGGAAACCATTTGATCCTTTTTGATTGGATAATGCTAATTAGTCTTGTCTTTCACACATTCGATGCAAAAATGGATTACATCGATTGGATATTTCATGGAATATTATTATTTTTTGGGTATGTAAAGATAAATTTGGACATGAGTGTAGATTCTTGTAGGCTATAACAAAGCCATTAAAATCGTTATATTAATTTTAAATGTGAAAAAGTAGGAAATTTTTTATGATTCTAGGCTTACTAAATAACCTGGTATCTCTAGAGCTAATTGGTTGGTTGGTTTGAGGGTTTTATGGCGTAATAATATTCCTATAGCACTAATATTTGGAAATGCTGCGCCAGACACAAGACATATAACATCAAGTAATAGACACACACAATTAAAGTTTTATTGGCACAGAAGAGAGAAATGCACTCACTAGAGCTAACTGTACAATCAAATTGGAGTATTTTGTATACGAATGTACAGTCGCGAAAAAGACGAACCACCCCTCTTCATTCAAACAATTTTAACAGTAGAGCAAATTCAAAGATGGCATTCGACAGTGGATAACATCTGTAAATTTAAATGCATAAAGTGTGCATAAGGGGCAGTCTTTGTATTAAGGTGAGCACCAATTTTGACACAAAATTTCGAATCTATATCAAAATTTAATTTCAGATACCAAGTTTCATGTCATTCCGTAGAGCCGTTTCGGAATTCCGAGTACAAAAGGTTTGGAGCTCCTAATGTTAAATCAGTTCCCAGACTTTTATGGATATCTACCTAAATAATATTCCTATAGAACTGATATTTTGTAGCATGTTGCCTATTAAGGTACACAAACAAAATATATGAAAGATCAACACCCGTAACTGCAACCCGAAGGCTACGGTAGTGTGTGAGAGAAAAGTGCGCAGAAAAAGAGGGACTTTCTGTTGGTGCTCGAGGTAGGGTGGCTGTGTTGTCCCCTGCTAATCTAAGTAAGCTTACTTGCTTTTTGTATACATTAAATGTATATGTACCTGCAATGTCCTAGTGTAGAAATAAACGTACTGTCCTGAAAGCTCAGTGTTTTTAATCCGATGCCCATTTCATCCAAAAAAACAAAATTGATCCAACACCCTCCAAGTGATTTTGACGAAATATCTCGTTCATCATGATCAATTTTGCTAATGACGAGATATCTCGTCATCAAGATATTATCGATTTGTTTTATGATGACGAGATAAAGATCTGGTCAGTTTTCTTGTAATGACGATATATTTCGTCCATCAAGATCTGGTCAGTTTTGCTAATGACGAGAAGCGTCATCATTAGGAAATCTGACTATTGTCGAGACAACCACATAGGAGGGTTAACTATCTTTTTATTTTATTTCATAGCAAAGTCAGTGATATCTGCGTGCAGTGATAGATTCTCGAATAACTCCAAAATAACTGAATATACAGAGTGTTTCGAAAATATCTGGCCAAATTGTAAAAGGGACCAGAATAAAATTTTTTTTGTCAGAGAATGAGGTCCGGAAATACTGCGTTTAGGTGGTAGAGGGCGCTAAAATCGTTTCTGTGGCGTAAGACGTCATTCGCCGCTAGAAGTTTCAACGGCATGCATTGCTACATGAATTCAGAGCTCGCAGATATGCATCTGACGTATGGTGCTGTGAACGGAAATGGACGAGCTGCTCAAAGTTTGAACGCCCAGTGCACAATTCCCAACCATTTTTCCGAACACACGTTCTTTGAAAAAAGTGTTTATTTTAACACTTTTTCGCTTTTCGCTAAAAAAGGGAGGAAGAAAACAGAAAAATAAACCGTATTAACATAACTGTGATGCTTGGCCTGTAGTACCACCCGGATGTGATGGACAATACAATAAGACGCAGAAAAGGAAGACGACCAGTCTGAACATTTTTATTTCCCTTATTTTGCACTTTGGCATAGGTTGTGCACTCACAATTTCACAATAGGTGTTCAAAGTTGTGATCACAACTGACCAGATCTTGATGGACAAGAAATTTATGAAGAATGATATTCAATATTTACTGCTTAATTTTACCGTCAACATCAATTATTAACAGTTAATGGTAACTGTTTAACTTATTCACTCACTGTTATTTTTAGTAACTATGAAATAAACTTTTCATAATAACAGTTAATAATACCTGTTACCTAATAGTAGAGATGGACAAAACTTTTTACAATAACAGTCTTAACGGCTATTGATAACTTGCGATAACTGTTAATTATAACTGTTATTGCAAGTTAGCAATAGCCGTTAAGACTTATTGTGAAAAGATTTGCCCACCTCTACTATTGGATTGATCATTGTTCAGCTGTATCACACAAAAGGGAGAAGGCAATGTCCATTAGATTATATAAATGATGTTTCAAAACATTTTTCAAAAATGTATACTTTCCTCAGGTTTGTCATAATTTTTTCACCTTTTGGATGCTCTCTAAAATCAAGGTAGTGACGAAAATTTAAGTGTAACGCGAAAACTATTCAGAGGAAAGAGATGAAATTTTGTATGGTAATATGCATGGGGTTTCGTACGGTTTTACGGATTCGATTTCTGTCAAAATATGTCAAAGTTTCTATTCCTAATCTTTTCGAATATTAATTTAATAATTAATATTGCAAACTAAATATTATTTAAAAACTAAAACATTATGTATATCAAAACTAAAACATCATGTCATCAGCACGTTTATTTCTACACTAGACGAGGACATTACAGATATATACATTTAATATATAGTAGTGGACCACACATCCACACCTTGCCTCGAGCACGAACAGAAAGCCCCTCTTTTCCCGCGCACTTTTATCCCCACACCCCAATAGAGCCTTTCGGTTGCAGTTAAGGGTGGTGATGTCAGAGGGTAAAATAGAGATTGTAAGAAAATATTCCTTGTACAGACGTTTTATGATTATTGACATAAATTTCTTATCTGTGTTCCTTACAGATCATGAAAATGAGTAACTTGGTCATCACCCTCATGGGGATAATATGCTATTCAGCAACACACATCAACTGCGACCCGATTGCATACATTAGAGGAAGTCAAATTGTAGGACAGACAGTACGCCAATCAAATTTAGAGGCGAAACAGTTTCTAGGTGTTCCATACGCAGAACCTCCAGTTGGAAATCTACGTTTTATGAAAACAGAACCAATCAAGTCTCTCCCCGAAGTATTGAGGGCCGTTCGTCAACCACCAGCTTGCCACCAGTACGCAACACAACCTTTCCCGTGGTACGCAAACACAACAGAGAAAAGCGAGGACTGCTTGTACTTGAATATCTGGACACCCACCGATGCTTCCCCTCAGAATGCCAAGGCTGTGATGTACTGGATGCATGGGGGTAGTTTCAGATTGGGGTCCATTAGGCAGGACTTGTACTCGGGAATAGCCCTTGCCGCTTTGGGGGACATCGTCGTGGTGACTGTCAACTATCGTTTAGGACCCTTTGGGTTTCTTACTTCAAACACGGAAGACGCGCCAGGAAATGCTGGTGAGTAAAATATGAAGTTCTTTTTCTCTGTTATTTATACTGATGCGGTATAGTTTAAAACAATGGTCGCTCCAAATTGGTCGATATCCACCCTGGGGTCGATATGCATTGTAAGGGGTTGATTGCGGGTCGATAGAAAAATATAAGACATCACTGTATGGGGAATATTTAAATCGGTTAGTCCATCCCGAATGACAACACAATTAAGAGTGAATGTAGAATTCCGTGGCGATTTAAGGCTGAAACTTACTAATTTTGAACCCGACATTGTTAATCTTGTCAAGAGTCATGAAGTACACCCTTCACATTGACAACATTAGTAAATAGTATAATTAACAAAAGTCTTATTTTAATATATATAATGAGGATTATATTATCGTTATTTTGTTATCTAAATTAAATTTTGTATATTACATATTATTTATCCCTCCTATCCATTATGTAATGTTACGTCAAAAACAAAAACGTATACCTTTGACGTTAAGCCAATATAATAATATATACTATATTATGCATACAATAAATACTAACTATAAAACAATCTAAAAACCCTCATAAGCGTCTCTTTGGCTTGTCCTGTTATGATTACGTTATATTAAAATAGAGGAGGTCGATAAAAACTCAAAAAATTCTTGAAGGGGTCAATGGTCAAAGAAGTTTCGCGACTCCTGGATTAAAATCCAAATAACGTGTCTCAAGATATTTTTATTCGAATAAAATACCTGCTGTAAATGTTATTTGGATCTCCACTTCTTTTTTAAAGTATGTCTAGAAAAAGGGATTTAAAATTTAGAAAAAAATATATAGAACATTATGCAAGAAAAATCAAATTCTTAATCGAATTTCGAATCAACACAAAACGTCAAACGCTGTTAAGTGTTGAGCAATCGGAAGAGGGAGGCACAAGCACGTGAAGCGGTTAAAGCTCGAAATGGTTTTCGAAGACGTAACAAAAGTGCTGAGGAAACAGACGCGGTTTGGGTTGTTTGAAGCAGCAACAACTCTGGTCGATCTCTGGGTGCTAAATCTAGTTTCTAATAAAGCGGTGCATTACGTGTTCTAAGAAATAGAGAAATATGCGGTTGTGCCAGTTTACTTAAGGTGCACAAATACACAATAATAGTTTTTTTTAATTTTGACTTTAAAAATTCAGTTTTTTTCAGATAAGTCGTTGGCTTATGCTTTTTTTAAATTCAGTGAGAAAAAATCAGATTAAGCTAACAATTATCTAATTTAGATATAATCAGCTAATTTGCATGTTCATTAACAGTGATATCTCAAATTTTAATGCGTTCAGAAAGATAATTCCTGTTGGAAATTAATCCTAATATTATTCATTGAGGTTCAGAATATCCACTGTCTTATCATCATCATCATCTATATTATTTCTATAGTACAGATCCCTTTTATGCCTCTTACACGCGACGAATCTTAACCAGTGAGGTATCAAAAGAAAGAGAATTTCCCGGAGCACTGACGAATCCGTTCTATTTCTCCAAGGTGATCAAGGGGGCTAAAAACAATTCGAAATGCCCATAGGAATAACATTGAGTGTAAAACGATTGCGGTACGTAACCCAGTTTGATTTACCAGTATTAATGGAAAAACAACTTCTCCAATAAAATTGTTTTACCATTATTACTCGGAAAACCAGTTTGTTTTACCAGTATTGATGGAAAAACAACTTTTCCAATGAAATTGTTTGACCAGTATTAGTCGGAAAACAATTTTTTTCATCATCTATATTATTTCTATAGTATAGATTAATTTTACGCCTCTTACATGAGACGAATTATTTATTTATGTATTGAACTGCTTTTTCATTTCTTTCCATAATCAATAATTTATGAATATGTAATTTGATGTTATAAGGTTATTAAACGACGCATGTTTCACGCGAGGTAAGATTTGAAAAAGAAATTGAAAGTATGCAACTTGACAATTTTTGTGAATTCTAGAGTTAAGATAACCTTATTAGGTCTTCTGGTGGAAGAATTACTTGGTTTACACAAATGGTTGGAACAACGCTACCAGTGATCTCAAGAAGGAAGTGTAAATAGTGATTGAATAAACTTTTTTGATATTTTGGATATAAAAAACTCGCTTACGTCTTTCACCCTTACAACGGATGGGGGTTTGGGGGGTGGAATTGTTCATGCGAGAATTCTCGCACGGGCACGCTAGTATAGATTATAATAGATCAATTCATTGTTGAGTAATCACTGTTTGAACAAAGCATCGAATTGAAAAAACACAGTTCTTCAGAAATCGAGTTTAAAACTTTGGAAACATGTTTTTAGTGGTGACAGTACCTAACAAACATCCTTGTAACTAGAAAAGTATTCCGAATATTATCAAGATCTTGGTATCATTCGAAAGCTCAGAAATTGGGAAATATTTTTTAAGTAATAAAAACAAAATCGATATTCGGATCAATTTTCGTGACTTCTAATGTATACCTTAAGGATACCTTAACCTTATACACCTTAAGTATTGGGTTGATGCAAAAGTATGTCCCGTTTTTTTACAAAAATTGAAGAAAAATTTGATTTATTAAAAATTACATTTAATCAATATAGTATCTTTCGTTCTGTTCGATTACCTTTCTCCATCTCTCCGGCAGCTGCATAATCCCGCGCTCACAGAAGTTCTGAGGTTTATGGCTAAAGAACTGATCCAGGTGACGAAACTTTCTGAACCACTTACGGCATCCTCACCATACACAACGCATATCTTCTTTTGCGTCTGCGAGGCATTCTTGCCTTTTCGGAAATAAAAAAGCATAATATGTCGGAAATGCTCCTTATTTTCTGCCATTTTTAATGCTTAGCAAAATTTAAAAACACAATTAAACAACGCAATTTTTTTCCCAAGTACTCGATGAAATTCTTTCTTTCGAACAACATCAAAATTTTGCACATGAGATGTAGATAACAGTTCGGTTTTGCGATGCAATGCCATCTAGAGCCAAAAACGGGACGAACTTTTGCACCAACCCAATAGTATTTGAGGTTTATATTAGTATCCCATTAGGAACTTAGTACCGGGGCACGTCATTTAGCTTGGCACGGAGCCTGTAGTGGATAATTTAGGGGTTTAGGATACACTGTCGTGCAAAACTTAAGGAACACCATTGCCCTCAGAGACAATTTATGAGTGTACGGGCTTCACAGACTCACGGATTCAAGGTACCCTAGTGAACTTTTCCTTTCCCATGGGGTTTACTGTCTCTAATAAAGACAGGTGTCGCGCTCCCGGGATACCTTTGCGATATTTATCTGCTTTAGTCCCATTATTCTATTCTCAATACTTCATTTTTTCCCTTTCACGACAGTTTTATTCTTGGAGTTCTGTGACTTTTGTTTGGCGCAGCTTGGCCAAATATGGCCCTAGAGCCATAAAAAAACCAAAACAACAAACTAAAGAACACCATTATAAGGTTACGAACCTAAAAAAAGCAGCCTGTAGTAATTCGTTAATCCAGGATATTCAGTAGTAATGTGGTGCATATTCAAATTATCGAATTCTGACTTCAGAGGCTTCAACATAGGAATGGTCTTTGTTATCACAGGAACTCATCTGCAACCTCTGTCTGAATGAAAACACTGGTGCAAGCCTAATTTCGAGATAGGTATGCAGCCTAAAAAAAGGACAGCCTCCAGTCTTACGTTTTCACATTTACCTTTCTCATGGCACCCAGTGTAATGTCACCACTTCAGTACCCGATATTTGTACTGTTCGCGTCTGTTCTTGCTATCATTTTGTATTCACTCAGTGGTTCAGTAACTTCCGATGTCCCTTTATATCATTTTACCACATCCAGGGCACTTCTATGCAAAATAGCTGCTGGAAACCTTAATATTCCTTAACCCTCCAAGTGGTTTCGACGAGATATCTCGTCCGTCAAAATCGGACCAATTTTGCTAACGACGAGATATCTCGTCATCAAGATATTGCCTATTTTTTTATGATGACGAGATCAAAATCTGGTCAGTTTTGTTACTGATGTGATACCTCGTGGAGACGAACACCAGAAGAGTTAATAGTAGAGGTTAATTTATGAAATTAGCATGTTCATGGGGGTACTTAAAATTCTAAATGCATCAATCTCTGCTTAAAGGAGCCCAACAGTTCTAATGACGAGATATCTCGTCTATCGAGATCTGGTCGTTTTTGCTAAGGGCGAGATAACTTGTCTGTCAATATCTGGTTATCGTCGAGATAATCACAAGGAGGGTTAAGATTTGCACGCCAGTGTACAACTACAGGAAATCAAATTTTCAACTTATGTGTTATGTTTTTAAACGTATCAGCTTCTACAACTAAAGGAAATATCTTAATAACTGTTATTTCTTTTTCCTATAGGTTTTTGGGACGTGTTGGAGGGACTTCGATGGGTGAATCAGAACATCCGAGCGTTCGGAGGAGACCCTGCGAGAATAACGATCTCTGGTGAAAGTGCCGGGTCGATGTTTACCGGAATGCTCAGCGTGACACCATTGAGTCGGGGTCTTTTCGCCCGACAGATAATGGAAAGTGGATCCCCGACATTTTTTGCATTCGATAACAGGACTCAAAGCGTTATGATGACTCAGTATGTTGGCACTCTGGCAGGATGCGCCAATGAATCGTACACGGTCTATGAACACCCGAAAGAAGTAATTAAGTGTCTGAAAGGCAAGTGAGAAAATCCGATTTGTACATTTTGGTCAGTCATCACACATATGAGGGCTATAAATAAAATAATTATATAATGTATCTAGGCTCCGACGAGAAGGAAGTCGACCTTCAGTCCTTTGATTTTATAAAAGGCGTAAAAGCTAGTTAGGAAAGGCTACAAGGCGCAAAATCATGAATGGTGATAGCCGTTGATGGTTTTTCCCTCGCCAACTCGTTATCACTGACATCGCTTTCGGCACCGAACAATAAATTTAGAATCAGAATCCACGTTAAAAACTCCAGTGTAAGAGCTTTGTTGACTTTCCTACTTATCACCTAATTTGAAGAATACACTCACCCAAAATCACGTGGCTTAACTACCAACTCATCGGAGTCGAAGAATAGCACGATTCCAGTGTGAGGGAAGACGACCTTGGGAAAGTCCATTTGTTGAAAGGTGTTAAGTTAGGTAAGTTAGGAGAAAACGTGCCATACACAAAATCATTTATGGTGACCAATATAGGTGACTATTTGTTTCGCCATAAATCGTATAAAGCGAAAATAATAAAATGCCATCACTAAGAAAATCGATACTGTTTTCGTAGCAATTTTATACCACCAATCTTTTAAACCGGTTTTTTATACCCTGACCCAAGGATGTAAGTCGTAGTCCCAAAAATATCATATCTAATGAACAGGGAAGTATGTTTTAATGCATCGCATTCTCCGCTATCTAAAATCATCCTCATTGTTCATTTCGCACCTCAGTCCCAATATGGTCATACCTCAAAAAGATGAATTTCTAGTTATGTGTAGAAAGCCCAGAAATACGTGATTCTGCAAAAATTTCCCGCCATTGGATCCTCAAATGTTGCTTTCTTTTCTGGAATCTACTACCGAGGCACTGAAACGGCATGGGATTATCTTGGTCCAAATAATGGTTGGTAGTTGAATTCACATCACCGACCAACCAAAATCCACCTTCTAATGAAATAGACAAACTATGTGCGCGCAGGTTCATGTTATTTCTGTCGATCGCTTGGTTTGAAGATGTGTCACATAGTTGTGGGAAAAAGCATGATTCCTAAAGTGAGACAAATTATCGATTTGTTAAAGTGATTATTTAGCATGATTCAAAACACTAGTCCATCCGTGGGCACTGATAGCCATTCTGCACAGGTCGATTCGTAAGCCAACGTTACTTGCCCTTCTGAGATCTTACAACGACTCCGGCCACTTGTTCTGTGTATTTCATTTGGTGATCGATGCCAACCATCATCCGAACTAAGATGATCACCTGACCGTTTCAGTGCCGTGGCCTGTATACCTCGTTGGTCACGAAAATAAGCGTAACGTTATGTTGAGAATATAAAGCACGTTCTACCAGAAATACACAACCTCCAGCAACATTAACTTGGCAGTAAAAAGACTCATAGGATTGTAAACCCCACAAAATTGCACAGTTATGACTATGTGATTTGACACATAAGCTAATCGTCCTAAATATTTTTTCTGATTGTTTCAGGTGTGGATGCGGTCAGTTTAGGAAAACTGGATATGCAGCTGTTTACTGAGACAACAATGGCTTTTAGCCCCCAATTCGGAGATGAAATCATGCCCACAAATGCCCGCTTGGCAATCGCCAAAGGAGAATTTCATGGCACTGATTTATTCATCGGAGTCACCAAAGACGAAGGAGGACTGGTATGCGAGAAAGTTTCAGCTAAATACTAATAACCTTACTTTGTATAGAATCACCTAGTTACACTGGCGTACAAAACGTAAGGAACTCTAAGGTTTTCTACTGCTACTTTGCACTGCTGACCTAGATATGGATTGGTAGATAGTAGAATTAACGTAGTAACCCTGAGCAACAAAAAACGGGCTATTGGCGACGATACGGGATCAATCCCGAAGGAAAGGTTCCGAGGACAATTTCTAATTTTGAACTGAGGTCAGATAACGAGCTCACACCTGAGCTGGCATCCCACTCTCCATACATCTACACCATGCCAACGTGAGGACATTTGAGTCTACGTAAATTTAAAGTGCACCAGCACTCATGTACCCGACGGTCTTTGGTTGGATCGAGTTTCAAATTCACGACCCTCCGGTTACTACTCTTCCAGCCGGGCTACCGTGGATAACCTGGATGTCGAAAATGATACAAAATATTCTTCAAGAGTTGCCAAGCCGCTGAGTAAAAACAAAATATTATCAAGTACTGGAGCAAAACAGTACATAAAGGCTTTGAATTGCAGTGGTGACATTGCACTGAGAGTCGCGAGACAGAAGGGTAACTATGAAAACTTAAAAAAGAAGAGACAGTTCTTCGTAGACCACCTGAACAATGATTCAACCACATTTACATACTAAGATTGAGGTTGTGAATGAGTTCCTGCTGTACCAGTAACCATTCCTATGTCAGCCTCTGACGTCTCGATTCCAAAATTTGAACATGCATCATCTTCCTACTGAATATCCTCGGTTATGCAAAAAATCGCCACAGGCTGTTCCGTTTAATTTTGAGGTTGTAACCTTTAGAAATAATTGTATTCCTTAAATTTTTCTCACCAGTTTCAATCACTTTTTTTCTTGTTCAATCATAGCTCATTAACTCAAAACCGTGTTTTACGAATTCATGCTGTAATAAGTGATGTATTAAATAATTTTATGCTAATTGTCCGTTTTATGCGTCACTTGTTACAATATTATTCCAAAAGGTTTCTCTTAACTTAGACATGTGAAAAGGCAATGCAACTTCGTCCACCAAAAAGTACTTCATGGTGGGAATCGGTACACTGCTATGCATGTGGGACACAAGGACTTTAATTTAGTAAATAAAGAGATGAATGTATTAACAGAATTTGATATGAGCTATAATAAATACAGACTTTACACAAATTTTAAAGGTTTGACAGGGTTGTTGGGCTTCTTATGCCCGAATAAAAAGTTAATTCACGTCTTAGTGGCCGTCCCCCACACAGTCTTTCTCCTTCAATCTTCAATTGCGTTCTGGTTCATTTTTACAGATTTGGTGGGAAGCTCCGCCATTACTGGAAGAGTCAAGCGTAGTGTCGCGAGTAGATATGCGTCTTTTCGTCTTGATAACATCTGCGTTCACTTTGCGACAAGGGATTTTCGGTATCCCACATGTGTACTATTGTATTGTAAGCTAATTTTTGTCGTGGTGACTAAGTTTACCACAATACTCCCCCTTCAAAATTTAGGAGTCACTGCATTCCATAGATGTTACTACTTATTGAGGTTGCCAATTGTGTGAGACCGTGAGCGCTGCATAACTATTATGGCTCTGTAAATACGTATAAGCTCATACGTGGTCATGCACTACATAAGTGCGACATTTTACTATCGTGTATTCCCTTAGCAGCCGAGTGGCAGTTCCGTGTGAAGTAAAGACTCAATAGAAACCAAGAGTGAAGCTGTGATTAGGTGTGGAAGTAAATTTTATTGTCACAAGGATTCAGACAGCGCCATCTGGTTTGTTTTTGAAAACACACGCGTGTTTACTTCACGTCTACCAGTTGCAAATTAAGTACGATGTGTGAGAGGCAGTGCATATATCACAAAAGTATTTCTTGATGGAGATATGTTACGCGTCTATATATACATATCATTAGATTGCAAATTAATTTTTGTAGTGGCGATTCAGTTCACCCAATCTACTACATTGCTCATCATTGTTAAATATAATCAGTTGTACAAAATTTCTACGTGCGATGATTGGATAGCAAATGAAAAGGTGTAATAATTTTACAACTACCGTATTTTTTGAAATTCTGTATTACACCATTTAAAAACCAATAAAAGTATTAAGCCTAACTGATTTCGGTCTTTTAGAACTGTACACATAAAATGAGGTTTACTAATTCATTTCTGTCTAAAATATTCCAACATTGTATCTTTAAAGGATTAAACTGCGGTGTAAAAAATGTTTTTTATTTACATATTTCATAAATCATTGCATTTCGCAGGTGGCTGCAATTTTTGCAGATATTTTTGGATTCTATGGCGAAAAAGATTCTCATATGAACAAGACAGCCGCGAAGGATTTGATGCGAAAACTTTTCCAGACATTTCCACAACCCGAAGATCTCATAAACTACTACCTTCCCGATGGAATAGCAGAATATTCCTTCGAAGAGATAAGACAGCAGGTATTCACTTCTTTCGGCAACGAGATCTTACTCTGCCCAACCGTGTACCACGCCGAGAAAACTGCAGAAAAGAGGAACAACGTGTACTTTTACTTCTGGGTGCACAGGCCGAGTACTACTATTTGGGCCCCTCGTCTAGGTGTGGCCCACTTCAGTGAAGTCCAGTTCGTATTCGGTCAGCCGGTCCTGAATCCGCAACTATACCAACCGGAGGAGGTCCAGATCAGCTCCCAGATGATTGAAATGTGGTCCAGTTTTGTCAAAGATGGGTAAGAGTTGACAGTATTTCTAATTTTTTAAAGTGCGACGTTAATTAAATACCTACCTCCTAATTTTTAAAGGTATTTGAACTTTTAAATGGTAGTAAAAAATTTTAAATTTCAAATCTATTACTAATAAAGATAAAAAATCATCAATACCTTTCCAGTGGAGCAAGACGTCCCTCCTCAAGACAGAAGTGTCCTGATGATGGTGGACAGTGATTGTGTACTTCTGTCCTAATGATGGTGCACGCCTTGCTCCACCAAAATGATCATTGAATATTTCTTTCATGTTTTTAATCTTTATCAGTCGTTGTTTTGAAGTTTGACATTTTTTACTACTGTAACGTCTTGGTTCACAGGTAGCTCAGACTAATTACCATTCAAAAGTATCCGTTTCTAGACTAATGTAATTTATTTACAATTAGTCGGTAATATGAATGAAGAGTTCATTTATAGTTAGTTCGTTGGAAAGTCCAAAGTTTTATCGAGGCGCTTCTTATGGCTGCTGGCGAGCCTCTCACAAATTACTCGGAGGGGTCTAATTCACGGCTAAGGCGAGCCTTTTCTCTATCAAAATACTCAGATTAGTAGAGTCCCAAGGCAGGATATCTCAGTCTTTTCCAGATCAGATGAGATCAATCTCCACTACTAGGACGAGCAGTTCACAGATTTCTCGGAGGATTCTCCTTCAATGCTACGGGCAAGCCTTTCTCAATAAAATACTCAGGCGAGTATAGAATCCCAGGGGGGGGGGATAAATCAGCCTTGTCGGTTCTGGTGAACAAGTCTCTACTACTCGGGCGAGTAGTGATACTGGTTTCTCGGAGGGGTCTCCTTAACGGCTACGGGCGAGCCTTTCTCGATAAAATACTCAGGCGAGTATAGAATCCCAGGGCGGGATAAATCGGCCTTTTCCAGCTCGGATGAGCTCTCTCGAAATATGACAATCTTTCGCCGACAGTGAACGGGTGTTCACTTCTCGTTCGACTTTCGTCTCTCTCCAAAACGGTCTCTCCCTTGTTCTCTTCTCTTTCGTTCCAATCCTCCTCAAGATCTCAAAAACTCTATATATATCGGGTGCTTCTCGACTCCTCCTTTTCGTTTCGGGTCGGTCACTTAGTCGGTGCTGGTTGGCTGTTGAATATTCTCACCATCTTCGGACCTTCCCGAATGGCTCTCACACGTTGGCCTCTCTTGACTTTTACGACAGACCGGCGGACTTGAAAGGAGACCATAAACCCTTGTCGGCAATGGTCATCGTAATTCATCTCCGTCCTTTTTGTCTCGAAATGTCATAGAGAGCGACAGAAAGGCGCCTGCCCTTTGTTTCGAAGCCACCAACGATTTTGCCCCTGGAGTAGCTACTGCCATTAAAAAGCCCCCTGTCGGGGTGGTCGTTCTTTTCGGCACGATCGCCGCCGGATTATCAGCCCCCCTATCTCTTCCGGCTGCCGCGGTGGTCGTTTCGGTGTGGTCTTTCCTTTCGGCACTTGATCGCCGGCAAGATTGTCAGTTTCCCTAGCAGCTGTTACACTACCAATTCTAACAAGGTTTTCATCTGTTTATCTACTATCAAATGCTCAATTTTTGGTAACTTTTAAACGGTAGTAAGAAATGTAAAACCTTAAAACCCCTAACAAATATGAAAACAGAACAGAAGTGTCTTGATTCATCCTCAGAAAAGAAGTGGTGCCGGACTTCTAATCATCGCGATAGATGATAGTATACTTCTGTCTCGATGCTTGTGGACACGTTGCTCCACCGAAATGGCCACTGTCTATTTTTTCATGTTTTTAATCTCTGTTTTGAAGTTTTTCATTTTCTTACAACCAATTAAGGTTTAAATCTATTTATTTACTCTTAAATCTCCTCTTTTAGATGAATAGTTAGTATTAGAATAATCAGATTTCTTCCAAAATCTTTACAGCTCACTCTAACCTTATCTAGAATAACTTAAATTTGCTTATCAATGAAGCTGAAATTCTTCCGAAATAATGCTTACTGTTAGTTGCTGTGAACGCAAGGTTCTAGCTACTAGAAGTGATTTGCAACGCTTTTCAGAATCTGATGTGAAACAAGTGATCAAACAGGATTCGCTCAACACCTGCGATTGGAAGTACATGTGACTTATACATGAATATTTCGTCGAGAAGTTCCGAAACGTCATGTTTTCTTTCTTTCTACAATGAGGCTCCGAAATGGTGTTTAGGCAGAAAATTAGTCATGCTTGTAGTATTTTAACCTTCCGAATGGTTTCGACGAGATACATCGTCCAAAAAGATATGATCAATTTTCCGGTGACGAGATATATCGTCATCAAGATATTGCCAACTTTTTTATGATGACGAGATCAAGATCTGGTCAGTTTTCTTCTAATGACGATATATCTCGGCCATCAAGATCTGCTAATGGTTTTGATAATTACGAGATACCTTGTCCAGACAACCACCAGGAAGGTTAAATATCCAAAAGTACATAAACATTAAAAATAATAACTTTAATACTGTCGATGTTATACAATGGCGTTCAAAACTTAAAGAACAGTAAAGTTTTCAGCTGATACTTTGCAGTGAAGAGTACTGGATGAGGCCAAATTGCTGACGATCCTGATCATTCTTAAAATCTTTTCATATGAGGGATAAAGTTAAGGACCCTTTTCCTTTCCTAATGATACTAATTCTCTCCGCTCAAGTTGAGTACATTGCATCATGTTGAAAATTCTGATCCCCTCAACAATCTAAATACAGGGTGTTTTGAAAATATCTGGCTAAATTTTAAAGCGTGGTAGAGGTGCCTAAAACAAACATCTTTTGTTAAAGAATGTAAGCCCGCAAATGCCGCGTTTGGGTAGTAGAGGCCGCTGTTTAGGTCAGTTAATAACATCGTTTGAGTCAACTAATGTCATTTTGCTCTCGGTAGGTAGTTAATTAACTAACATCGCACTGGAGCAACACAACGGTCTATTCATTTCCCGCTCGGATTTTCAATGCTTTGAATATTTCAACGGATATTTTCGAAACACCCTGTATATATTTCACTAAAGTACGTGGCTCAGAAATCAACAGTGTCCTTATATTGTCAAAAGGCAACAAACAGAAATAAACGAATTCATTCACCAATTTTGCAGTTATATATTTAAATACATATTTTCGATTTGAGCTATGAAGCTGCATAATGTCGAAACCTACACTGATCAATTCGACGCTTTAATGAAATTCTTCGGCAGTCTGATGGAGAGGGTAAAGAGAAATCTAAAGAGAAATTATAGAAAATAAAATGTGAGCTAACAGGAAAATAGATCTTGATACAAAAATACCGAATCGCCTTCATGAGAATGAGATGCAACTGAAGTGGACATGCAGAATCTAGTTGTGGAAACGTGACTCATGTGATCTTTTTGCAATGCATTTAATTAGAATTAAAAAATGAACACCAGTGCGGGAATATAAAATTCAGTTATATATTTTTGACTATTTTGTTCCATTTGGAGGTTGTTAAGATACCATTGATGTATCAGAAACAGTTCTCTCTCACACATACGATAGGACATATTTTTATTTACAAAAAGGCCGAAGTAAGTTATTCACATTACAGCTCTTCCATAGCTTGACTACCATCAATATAAAACTCATTTTTATCCTTTTTAAATTAGTATTTTAATCTTAGTTGTCTTTTATTTCATGTATCTACATAATTTGATATTTATTTTTGTTATTGGTCTACTATAAATATTTTAACTTTTTATTGGGTTTCATTGTCTCTTGTGTTTAGCGCAGCCTATCCTTTTTTGCATTTTGTCCACAAAACCCAAACAGACCAACCCACTAGCGTGGCTCCTCACACAAGGCCAGGACTCCAGTGCTCAGTTCACGGGAGAAATTAGAATTTATTTCACTTTTTAATAGGGTACAAAACGCATTTAGCTTTATTGTACCACAAAATTAAACACGACAAATTTAGTGCCAATAAATTTTATAAAAACTTGGATTTTACCAAGATTATTTATCTCTTTTGTGCCGTATAAAAGACTTTAACGAGTTTTAATTTCGCCTATACAAACAACAAACCAGTATTATATTTTCCCTACATTTATTAGATAAAAATATGATGAATTAAATGATATTGTTTGAAGTGAAATTTTCATTTTAAAAAACTATTTTTTTATTTATGCTCATAATATTTTAAAAAGATTGTATTACCTATTCTAAAATAAGGATTTTAAGAAACCAGGTTATGATTTTAAAGTGTTTTAACAATTCTGGTGGTTTATCTTTGCGTCGAAAACGGTCCTGTGGTGACCAGCCTCTGATTCAAAAACCTGTTTTAAACTATTATCAGTTCTGGGCAAAGGACAATTTGTTTTCCCGACTTGGATCTTCATTCCCCTTTATCTCAACGAGGTCATTAACAAAAACGATCATATCTTGATGGACGAGATATCTCATGATTAGCAAAATGGGTTAGATCTCGATGGACGAGATATCTCGTCAAAACCACTTGGAGAGTTAAAACAGTTTACAACAAGAAATATTTGCGAATGGTATATAGCAATATATACAAACTGAACACTGAAACATGCAGTTTTCAGTCATGTCATACTAAAAATTTTTTGTTTCTTTTTACATAGGAAACCAAGCATCCCTTGGCCACTATACAGCAAGGACTTTCCCAATTTCAAATATCTAGGTCCAGGAACAGACACACAGAACCACGGCATGGGACCACATCGCAAGGACTGTGACTTTTTGAGACACTACTATGGATTTTAAAATACAAGGAAGAAATTTGAACATTTCATAATATTCAGTTATTATTTCTAAATCTTAAAATACTTAGGAAGATTTATGTCAATTCGGTGAGAGTCTGTTAAATACAATGAAATCTCCTACAATTTTAAATTTTACCAAACATTGCTGAAATTTAGTGTAACAATAAAATATTTGTTACGCTTGAAATTTTTTCCATAATTTCATATTAGAAACACTGCTATATGGTCAGTGTGATTTACAAAAACAGCCTTCTTGATGATTCGAGATAAAACTCCTTTTAATCTATTCGAAGGCAACTTTATTTCACTTGAATCAATATCTTTCTGTTTTTTAGCATGACGTGAAAAATAGAGCAGCTTAAATCTAACAAAAAGGAATTTTGGTGAAGATCGCTTACACTGCTGCACTCCCACCCATATATATGTAAGTGACAGTGTAACAGGGCTTTCAAGAACATTGAGAAATTCTTTAAGTGGTAAAACATTTAATTAAAAAATAACAATTAAGGACAGTTACAAACATTTAAAACAACACATAAGAAGAATGGCCGTCTGCCATTCACGTCCTATTCCCTCATCGTCCGAAGTCGTTCTCCTAGAACGTTCTTGAAACCCTTTTCCGGAAGTCGCTCGTGTTCAGCTTCTGGAATGTTCTCGCAACTCATATCGGAAATCGACGGTGTTCGCCGTTGATGAGTCAGAAGTAGGGTGAGTCACGAGGTAACACACACACACACATATATATGAATATATATACACATTTCACACATATAGAAAGTGATGAAATTTGGCAAACAGAGAGAGACAGCAACGAGCAATAAGTGATCTTTATTGCAACATTATTAAAACAACACATAAGAAGAATGACCGTCTGCCATTCGCGTCCTATTCCCTCATCGTCCGAAGTCGTTCTCCTAGAACGTTCTTGAAACCCTTTTCACCTTGCCACTGAGTACCAAGAACGTCTGATCAGTAGGTTGTAGGACCACCGTGAGCGGCGATACAGGCAGCAACACATCTAGGTACAGACGCAATGAGCGTGCGGATGGTGTCCTGAGGGATGGCTGCCCATTCCTTGTCAACCATTTGCCAGAGTTCGTCTTCTGAACGTGCCGCTGGCAACGCATGCAAGCGACGTCCAATGACGTCCCAGAAATGTTCGATAGGTGAGATATCAGGGGAGACAGCTGGCCAGGAAAGCACCTGGGTACCTTGCAGGGCATATTGGCTGATGCGTGCCGTGTGCGGCCGAGCGTTATCCTGCTGGAAAATGGCATTGGGCACCCCTGAAGGAAAGGTAGTATCACCGGCTGCAGCCAGTCATCCACGTATCGTTAGGCCGTCATAGTGCCCTGAATACGGACCAGAGGTGACCTGCTATCGTAGGCGATGGAACCCCAAACCATTATATCGCGTTGTCTCGCGGTATGGCGTTCCACATTTGCGGCCGGATTGGCCCTGTCACCACGTCGGCGCCAGACTCGTACACGGCGACTGTCATTGCTAAAACAGAAGCGTGACTCGTCTGAGAACACCACCCTGTGCCATTCCGTCGTCCACGTGGCTCTATCCCGACACCATTGCAAACGGAGACGTCTGTGCTGTTGGGTCAATGGTAGTCGTCTCAACGGGCGCCATGAGTGCAGGCCGCCAGCGATCAATCGTCGGCTAATGATCCTGAACGATATGGGAGCATCAAGGGTGTCCTGCACATGCTGCAAGAGGGCGACAGACGTGGCTTGCGGGGCCGCCGATGCTTGCCGGCAGATGCGTCGGTCCACGCGTGCTGACGTCACTCTGGCTGCACCGGAACCCCTCAAACGTGCCACATTCCCTTGGTCCAACCATCTGTGTCACAACCGGTGGACGCGTGTAGGTGGGTATCTGCTGAGATTTGACGTATGGAACAACCTGCCCTTCTGAGGCCAATCACCATACCCCTCGTGAAGTCGTCTGTTTGCTGGAACTGTCTTGATTGGCGGCGTCTGGCATTCTCCGCTACTAGACGTTTCCTCTGAGACACAAAAACAAATGGCAACTTGATTTACCTGGCAAACAGAGCGGCGCGAAACTGACCACTTTTGCAGTTTCCTTCCCTGGTTTTTCACTCGCCGTGCGCGGGACAGCTGCGCAGTTTGCATCATTTACATATCTCTGTGAGCTGCGTCTACCCTGTAAATTTCATCCAGTTCTGCGCACTCCTTCTGGGTGCTGCATTTTCAATGTCAGGTAGTGTATATATATATATTCTAACATGTATGTTCTTCTCCATGTATGCAACGGAAAAGCTTGAATACAACTATTTAATTTCACTCGTTCAGATATTCTGATCATTCAAAAGGTGAAGGGTGTGGGTGTTCCATCTCCATGATAAAATCAGACTCGGGATACCCACGTTAGTAGGGAGTAGTTGAGAGTTCTGGATCAGTGAGGAGTGAGATGACGTCACGGATGTGACGTATTGCTGACGTATTGTTTGTTTACATTTTGGACTTGGAATATTTTTTGTCATCGACTTCGTGCAGGTGTTGAGTTGTTTGCTGATTTCTGGCAATGGAGTTGAGTTGTTTTTTGGAAAGTTTACCTTCCGAGGAATGGCAACCCCGGAAAACGGAAATAACCTGGAAATGACGTATTGCTGACATAATGTTTGTTTCTAATTTGGACTTGGAATTTTTTTGTCCTCTCTCCTTTGAGAGGTACTTGGAACGGGAGTTGAGTTGTTTTCCTGCCTGTGTATGATACAATCATACCGGTTTTGGAATCATGGGGTGATATTGAATTTCTTTTGTTGGAACACTGCAACATTGAACACGCTACGATTTAAGTTTGTGCAGGTTCGCCATGTAGTGATGGAATAAATTAGCAACCAACTATTCTTTAATTTAGCTTTTTTTAATTTGATGCGAGGATATATGTATGAAAACACTTGGAATAAAATTAAGGATTATCTTAATACTCTAACGTTGGAACTCGGAAAATACAAGTAATTGAGGCCAACCGATTGTATGCGACGGATTTTAACCGTTTGAATACTGTTAGATAGAATTTATAATACGAAAACCTTTTTTTATATTTTAATGAATTTATATACAACATGAGCTTGAAGAAAATGTGCATGCTTAAGGGTGAATGCTTTGTCGGGAAATCATTACTGCAACTCGAAGGGAGGACTCTGAGATCTGGATAGGACACAAATGCATAACGGAAGATGAAACATTACATACAGGTAAATATGAGGTAACTAACCAAAGATTTATAGTATGCATATTATAAGCGATGGCAAGGAAACGTATAAGATTGATATTATTAGAAGCCTCTGGAACTTGGGACAATATGACTAAGATATGTGTGTGACAAATGTGGGAAATTGTTTTATTGATTAGATGTAATCTTAGACAAATATATTCTACCAAAGGTTTGTAATGGTTAAGTATCAGATTGAAAGTCAAGCCTCTGGAACTTGTGAGAATATGACTAAGAATTGTTTTGTACGTGTAGGCTGATTAAGATGACAGAAGGAAAGGAGTTAAACACGGAGTCACAGATAGCGATAGAAATTATTTGATAAATAAGAGGCTTTTTAAAGCATAGTTGGAGCATCTTGGGACTTTGAATCACATTGCTTCTTGTTTTGGGGTTTTCTGCCCTTTTTTACTGTTTTTAAATAAATCATGGATTCTAAGGACATTAGATCTGCAAAGAAAATGTGTGCAGACAAAAAACTGTTTTCAGAAATATTGTAAAGATTCTTTATGTTATGAGTATGGTAAATTGTTTACAGATCGTGAAGGCTGGGCATATTTTCGTCGATTGGAAAATTAATTAACGTACTCAAAGAAAGAGGAAACTACTATTGAAATTTACGGTAAAAAATGTACTGTGCCTCGACAACTTGTAGCATACGGAGACACAGGAATAAGTTATACCTTTAGTAGATCTTGTATTGCAGCCAAGCCTTGGTCTCCTTTACTATTGGAAATAAAGGCAGAAGTGGAACAAATAATTGGTATAAGATTTAATTTTGTGTTGGTGAACCGTTATAAAGATGGTATGGACTGTATAGGTGTCCATAAAGACAACGAGAAGGACTTGGATCTTAATGCACCCATAGCGTCTGTTTCATTTGGGCAGAAAAGACAATTTGTGTTTTCTAACTACAATTCTTTAAAAATTGTTCTGGAAAATGGAAGTTTGCTTGGGATGAAGTATCCAACAAACCAATTTTGGTTTCACAGCTTGCCCCGTGGATGCCATAGTTAAACGCATAATGCCCTAGAATTAAATTAACGTTTCGTAAAATTCTTGTATAATTCAGCGATAAACCACTTATGTGCCCTCGAACTAGAACTAAGTGTCTATAGGGATCACTAGATGATATTTCGAAACCGTTACAATTAATTTGTATGTTTTTCTGAATAGTATTTTTATAAATGCTTACATCTTGTTTTTAAATAAACTTTTTTGCGTGTCTTACCACATATACTGTATTTTGGATTATTTTTTTATTACATAGTTTTATAAATTGTCTTTTAAAATGCAAGGTCTGAAATGAAAATTTTCTTTGCTATAATAAAGATTTATGTTTTTAAGTTAGATGTTTTTACTCAAAAATTAATTATACATTAGATGCTATAACACTTATTTTATAGCAGAAATTTTGTTTTAAATAATATACACTTAAGTAAGAGTAAAATTTTTGAAACTTTACAAGACAAATACTATGAATATGTTTTCTTGTACATTTGAAGAAGTTATAATAGTATAAAAACCATTTATCCTATAAATCTAAATTAAATGTTATTTTTTAATTAATCTTTTCTTGCATATTATTTTTTACTTTGAATAAATCTTCATAAATTTTAGTGATTTAATTTATATTATATAGATTTACAAACCTGTTTTTAGATGAAATATAAGGATTTTATATTTTAAAAGTTAATGTTTTTACTCAAAAATTGATTATACATTAAATGCTATTACACATAGTATTTTTAATGTTGAAGATTTTTAGAAAACATTTTTCAATTGAAACATACATTAAATATTATGACAAACATTTAAATGCAGATCCATAAGGGAATATTGGAAATCTTTTTAATGCTTACACCTTTCTATTTTAAATAAACGTTTGCTTGTCTTACCACATACACTGTATTTTGGATTATTTGGTTTTTTTATTACATGGTCTAATAAATTTTCTTTTTAAATGCAAGATCTGAAATGAAATTTTCTTTGATTTTAAGATTTATGTTTTACTCAAAAATTAATTATACATTAGATGCTATAGCACATATTTTATTGCAGAATTTTTTAATATTATACACTTAAGTGAGGGCAAAATTTTTGAAACTTTACAAGACCCATATTATGAACATGTTTCCTTACACATTTGAAGTAGTGAAAAATAGTATTAAAACCCTTTATCCTATAAAATCTAAATTAAATAATCTTTCCTTGCATATTATTGTTACTTTAAATAAATTTTCATAAATTTTAGTGATTTAATTTATATTATAAAGATTTACAGACTGTATTTTAACGAAATTTTCTTTGATATAAGGATTTATATTTTAAAAGTTAGATGTTTTTACACAAAAATTAATTATATATCAAATACTATTACACGTATTATAACATTGAAGATTTTTAGAAAACATTTCACAATTGAAACATATACATCAGATATTATTCCAAACACTTAAATACAGATTTGCTTATTATTTTTTTAATTTTACAATTAAGACATTTTTAAAAGTTTGATTCTTAAAGTGTGTTTTATTCATAGTAAAAAAAAAACAATACTAAAAAACCTGTAAGAGTAAAAATAAAATATTTTATACATTAATTTGAAACTTTGCAAGACCCATGCCATGTTTCCTTGCACATTTGAAGTAGTGAAAAATAGTTTATTAAAACCATTTGTCCTTGAAGTTCTAAATTAAATGTTCTTTTTCTTTAATGCTTTTTGCAAACCACACATTTTACTAAATATGAACTTCCTTTTATTTATTTGAAAACCTTATGCACATCGTACAGTTTAAATTGCACAGCAAAATGCCAATACTGTACAAAGCAATGAAGTATTTTACAAGATACTTTGTACTGTTTTCTTAATTTTACATGTAATTCATTGCTACGTTAAATGGATAGCATGTGGGTTTTCTGTTTTGAAAATAATGTGAACATTTATGTGCTTCTAAGCAAATTAACTTTTGCCTTTTCTCGATATTTAATGCATAATCTAAATATTTACTCACACCGATGATAGTTTTACCCATAAGTAATATTAAATTGCTTAAAATTTTAAATATTAATGAATTTTAAAATGAACAAATATTATTGAAATAATGGATTAAATCTGAATTCTATGTATTCTTAAAACAATCGCTGCACAAACCAGCACAGACAATTCTTAAACAGATTGAAGGAAGCCACATGGAAACAAAGTTAATTAAAACACTTTTTATAGAAAAACATCATAATTCATATATTTTACAAAACTAAAACATTATAGCAAAAAAAAGAACTTTATTTTTTTACATACTTGCATTTTTAAAAAGACGCATATTTCCGACAAGCCAATTATTTTTATGATGACCACATTATAGTTTTTGGATATCTTTGTTGCTACTTAGAGCACATTGCATCGAATTTGGGACACCCATATTGTTACAAGTTGATATTCGGAATATTCAATGCATCTAGGCGTTTCTTTTCCACACAACCACCTTTGTAAGCAACTAGGTACTGAGTGGCCCTCTTGGTCTGCTCGTACAATTATAAAAGCTTAGAGTCTAAACTTTCTAAAGGAGACACACTTTTCCATGCCATGGGACAGAAATGTAATGTGCACATATGTAATTTTTAACATATCGAACAGTTTTTTTATCTTTTGCACTCAGTTTATGCTTATAAGGCGATAAGTTAAAACGAATACTTGAAGCTACTTGTGATTTTATGGCGATGTATCCGTATTCACGTACTTGAGTCTGAAACCGTCAAAATCCACAATTGCACAAATATTAAGCATTGCTATTGAAAAGCGTTAGCTGTTCTTGGAAAAATAATTGTAAACTGGAGGCCACGAAAAACTGGACTACATAACACCATACACTTACTAATCATACTAATCAGTAAAGTTAAAATTCATCTTTTGCGTTCCATAGTTAGTCACAAAAGATAAGACTAAGTGAAGAATGTACATACTAAGAAAACATGGTGTTTGTGATAATGCGCGAAATAAAATTTTGTGTTGTAATACAAGAAGATTTTAACGAATGGATAAACTTAAATGTGCGTGCGATTTTTTTACTCTACCACGTTTATGCGCTGAATGCAATTCAATTCTACGACTAAACTTGAGCAAGAAAAAAACATAACCAAATATAATTTATAAGAGAAACGTATTTTGACTTTCTTTAAAATGAGAACTTTAAAGTATACTGAATTCTTTTGATTCTGCAGTTTTATTTTCTAAAATTACATCAACAAGTTGAATTATTTATTTGTGGGCACACACAAGTCTTTGCCTTTGTTGAAAGGAAACTAGTATCTTTGACAAGTATCAGATTTTTTTTAAAATTGATTAAGGGAAGAACCTTTTTCATGGGATTTAACTCAATCTGCACCATAATTTTACACTTAAGAGTAATAGATCATAATATAGTTTTAAGGAAAACGAATAACCATTATGCAAATTTGAAGCCAAAAGTTCCAAGCATGTCTATGCGCCTATCCATGTCCAAGACACCGTTATAATACAATCCGTTTTCGGCTAGGTCCCTAATGTCAACGTCTGTGCGTTGGCCAATCTCTAAACGTGGAAGTTTTTTGAGGTCTTGAGGAGAGGGAGAGAGGATCAGTGAGAGAGAGAGCGGAGAGAGCTTGGAGAGAACAGCAGAGAGAGAGGCGGTCAGCAGAGACCGATTTGGAGATTGACGTGAACACCCGTTCACTGTCGGTGCATTTATCCCGCCTTGGGATTGATTCTATACTCGCCAGAGTATTTTATTGAGAAGGGCTCGCCGTAGCCGTGAAGGAGACCCCCTCCGAGAAACCTGTGTCGCTACTCACCCGAGTAGTGGAGACTTCACCGAGATCTAAAGTTCGCCAGAACTGATAAGGCTGATTTATCCCACATTGGGATTCTATACTCGCCAGAGTATTTTATTGAGAAGGGCTCGCCGTAGCCGTGAAGGAGACCCCCTCCGAGAAACCTGTGTCGCTACTCACCCGAGTAGTGGAGACTTCACCGAGATCTAAAGTTCGCCAGAACTGATAAGGCTGATTTATCCCACCTTGGGATTCTATACTCACCTGAGTATTTTATCGAGAAAGGCTCGACCGTAGCCGTGAAGGAGAAGCCTCCTAGAGATCTGTGCAACTGCTCATCCTAGTAGTGGAGATTGATCTGATCCTATCTGGAAAGGCAGATATCCTGCCTTGGGACTCTATACTCATCTGAGTATTTTTGTTGAGAATAGGCTCACCCGTAGCCGTGCATTAGACTCCCCCGAGCGAAATTGTGAGGCTCGCCAGCAGCCCTAAGCGCCTCGATAGAACTTTTGACCTTCCAATGAACTAACATTAATGAACTCTTCATTCAATTTTCCGACTTTTGTACAAATTGTAAAATAAAATTAATTAATCCAGAAACGGATACTTTCAATGGTAACTAGTCTAGCTACCTGTGAACCAAGACGTTACAATAATGGTATCGTTTTTAAATCGTTACCATATTTTCTCCATGCTTAATTGATGTCATTTTAATTACTGAAGGAAGAATGAGTGATTCACACCAATTGCATGTGGTTTCAAATTTCCCCTATTAAATATGAAACTTCTTAGGATGCCCGTAAAGCCTTCTCAGTAATTGTGCATTTTTTCAAAAATACATTTTAATTTTTCATACTTTCAGCTAGTTTTTTAAAAAATGTTTCAGATTTATTTGCTAATTATTTGTTTGGTTTCCAAATGTCTTTTTAATTTAGCAGGTTTCATACTTTCATTTGCTAATTTATCCCTGCAATTAACACACAACGAATGTTCTTTCCCATTAACAACGCAATATGTAAATCCATATTTAATAAACTCTTGATATTTTCTCAATTTTTTATTAGATAGCACATTTCGTTCGATATTTTTTTTATGTTGAAACAGTGTCATTGTATTCATTCACAGTTTTTCTAAGTTCATTGGATGTTGGTCCATCATTCTCATTTGTATTGTCATTCTTTTCATTTTCTGAACGTTGGGTACCTATTTTTAGCCATTTATCCACCACGAGGGAACTAAAACTAAAACAAAATTATAAATATACAATATTTCATTTCTTTGCGTTTGTTCAATCACGTGCGGCTACCACGTGGGAAGAAAATAAAGTCCGGTATTACTCTGTATAAATCATGTGTTTATTTGTAGCTCATTCAGACGAGAATTAAAGAAAAGAAAATTTAATTATAAAAGAAACATCTCTTTATACCAATTGCACATGCTCGCTCTTTAAAATAAAAAATACAACGCTAAAGTAAAAATTTACACATGGTAATCGAGGCAAGTAAATATCTCAACTGGTGTTGCCAGTCGAGCACACATCTATATTGTACAGAGGTTAGTGAATCATAACATACAAATATTGGAGCTTACTTAAAAAATACAAAACGAGTACAAAATTAATTATAGTGATTTTATATAATTATGCTTGACATTACTTACTCCTAAGAGGTAAAATATATGTTTAAAAATTACATTAGCGTTTATTTTTCAAAATTCATCTTACTATGATCTTAAATTTGTACTCGCACTTAAACTGCAAAAGCAGGCTTTGTTTAGTGGGCCGCCATCTGTAATCCAAAAACAGAACTAACTGTTCCCTTACACGTTTTAAAATAGTAACTACCTTGGTAGCGTTTCCGATGAAATATCGGTTGAGGATAATTGATTTTCGAAAAAATCAAAAACGAAAAAAATATTAAAAAAAACCCAGTTTTTCTTTATAAAGATTTTTATATGTATATTGATTTTTTAATGGTTTATTATTGCCCTCCGAGCACGCTACTGAACTGTCCTATACTTAAAAAATATGTTATGTACATACCCGATTGCAAATTTTACTTAAAATTAGCAAAAGCAGTATATAAAAAGAACTGCAGAATGCACTTGAATGAAAGTAAAAAGCATCAAAACCGAACTACTGAGGCAAAGACGGAAAGAACTGCACGGTCCTAGCTGTGTTCACAGTATAAAGACTAAATAGCAGGGGTGCACATCTAGATTGAAAAAGCTGTAGTAAAGATGGCCACTGCTAAACATCAGACCGACCCAAGTTGCATATGAATCCCACCGCATAGCAGGTAAAGGGCATCTCAAATTGACAATTATCTTTTGTCACTATGTCTGTTCGCCTGCCGGTTGCCGAAGTATAGATATTATATACTAATAGACAATTGTATTCGTAAAAGAATATAGTTCTTGTTTTATAAATATTACCTCATTTAATTTTACTGGAACCTGATACTGGTTGAAGAAAATCCTTGTATTTTTTTATTTTCAAATAAATTTCTTTGAATTTGGCGACCCACAAAAATTTTCAAGCGACCCCCAGAGGGGTCGCGACCCACGGTTTGCGCACCACTGGTATTGAGAACAGACAGATGCCAACTCTGCTTTATATTTTCTGTATAGATATTTGAAGATATTTTATAATCAATTCTAAAATAAAGTTTAGAAAACTCGTCTGATTTACAAAATGTTTTAGAGCACTCACTTTTAAGACAGCAAATATTTGTGATTTATATGCAACAATACAAAATGAACACTTATAATGAATGCATAAGAAAAATGCAGTTTCAGAAACTCCGTAATAAAAATGACTTGTTCTTTTTGCACAGGAAACCCAAGTTTCCCTTGGCCTCTTTACAGCAAAGACCCATTTCCCATTTTCAAGGATCTAGGTCCAGGAACAGAAATACAGAACAAGGGCATGGGACCATATCGCAAGAACTGACTTCTTGAGACCATACAATGGAATTTAAATTACAAGAAAGTTCTTAAAATTCACGGCTATTCCTTCTAAATCTTAAAATAGGCAGATTGTTAATTTATGTCAATTGTTACGAGAAATATTAATCTCGTCTCCTACAATTTAAAATTTCACTAGACATTGTTGAAATTTTCTTTAACAATAAATTTTCTGTCTAGTTTGAAATTTTTTCCCATAATTTCATTAGAAACACTGCTATCTGGCCATTGCGATTTACAAAACAGCATAGGGGCTGCGGTAGCCCAGTTGATAGTCTCGAATTAGAAACCTGAGTGTTACGTATTCGAAACGCGATCCAAACAAAGATCATCGTGTACATGGGGGCTGATGCACATTAAATCTGTCGTGGCCTCAAATGTCCTCACATTAGCGTTGTGTGGAAGTTTGACGTGTCAGATGAGGTGTTGACCTCGTAATCTGACCGTGGTTCAAAATTACGTGTTGTCCTTGATCTTTCCCTTCGGGTTTGATCATGGATATTAGCCAATAGTCCGTTGTGTTGCTTCAGTGCGACGTAAATTCTACTACCTACCAATTGCGTTCCTGAAAGGCTTTAAGGACATTTACTTGTCTACGAAATCAGGAAACTCCAAGCAGCAATTGAGGTAGGTATTTCTATTCCAACTGGGATGGGGCCGCGGTGGCCCGGTTGGAAGAGTAACGAACTAGCAACCGAAGGGTTGCGAGTTCGAATCCAGCCAAACACCGTCGTGTACAAAGGGGGCTGGTGCACGTTAAATCTGTCGTGGCCTCAAATGTCCTCACGTTGGCGTGGTGTGGAAGTTTGGAGAGTGGGGTGCCAGCTCAGGTGTTGCCTCGTCATCTGACCGTGGTTCAAAATTACGTGGTGTTGTCCTCGGATCTTTCCCTTTGGGATTGATCCCGGACCGTCACCAATAGCCCATTGTGTTGCTCCAGTGTGACGTTAATTGAAATACCCCCCCCCCAACTGGGATGATTATTACTGAAGCAGGTAGTCCAATTACCTTACTGGAAATTTGTAAGGAAGCTGACCACGTTTAAGTGTCGAAGAAACCAGGAAACACCAAACAGCCATACAACTACAGAATTTATTCAAAATGGGATAATGATTTCCGAAACGCAGAGTTGCCTCCAGTCGACGTAAATTCAACTACGTACCTACACAACTAAATGAAATAGTAAGAGCTGCATTGATATCACGGGTGTCCTTCCGTGTACATGGTCACGCAATAGCTGATAGCGACAGTTTGTCCTGTGTTGCCACTAGCAGCTGTGATACGAATAGAACCTGTGTATAATATTCCAGGGTTCGAGAGGGTAAGTAGGTAGTTAATTAACGTCAAACTAGAGCAATACAATGGGCTATTGGCGACGGTCCGGGATCAATCCCGATGGGAAAGATTTGAAGATCTGTCACGTGGTTGGTGGTAAAAAGCACGAATCCTTAATTATTGGTTGGTCAAAGCTATTATCCAGCGTGATCAAAAACACTAGTCTGCACTTCGATAGCCAATCGGCTAAGTCGATTCGTAAGCCCAAGTGACACCCTTCAGACATCTTACGTCAGCGATTCCACCCACATGCTCTTGGCGTGGTGTGGAAATTTGGATAGTGGGGTGCCAACTCAGGCGTGACCTCGTCATCTGAACCGTGGTTCAAGATTACGTGTTACTGTCCTCGGATCTTTAGTGTTTGATTCCGGACCGTCGCCAATAGCCCGTTGTGTTGCTCCAATGCGACGTTAATTAAAATATCTACCACCCACTTGCATCTATTTCATTAGAAGGTCGATGATGAGAAGGGAGATGGATGCATCAAGATGTGGTAAACTGGCCTTATGGATAAGGTATGAATTGCTGCACGAAAATCAAACCATTTTTAGTTTTCTTTCAAATATTAGGATAAATATTAAAGCATAAATAATTGCTGAAAACACTTTTATGATAAGAGGATGTTGATCTAATGCGCAGGTCTTTTCTATTTCATCAAATTAATTTATATTTCATCAGATTAAATTCTATTTCATCAGACTTCTGGAAAGATACACTCGTCAAATGTCCCATGTACGAGGGTAATCCGGAAAATAACCTCCGTTTGGTGATCAATGATACACTCGTAGTTACATAAATTCTATTATATACATTTGGAAACTACAACTGTACTTTACGTTTCGACATAATCGCCATTCAAATTGAGGCACTTGTCAAAACGTTCAACAAGTTTTGACATACCTTCTTCAAAAAAATATGTCGCCTGGGAATGAAGGCGCTCTGTAACAGCATCGCGAAGTGCATTGTCATAGTCGAAGCGTTGGGACTCAAGCCACTGCTTCTTGTACGTGAAAAGGTGGTAAACACTCTGTGCCAAATCTGGGCTATAGGGGGGTTGATCGAAAACACCCCAACGGAACTGCTGCAAAAGTTCTTGGGTACGTCTAGCGGTGTGCGCCGAGCATTATCGTGAATCAACACAATACCGGAAGTCAGCATGCCCCGACGCTTGTTTTGGATGGCTCGTTTGAGTTTTTGTAATGTTTCACAGTAGGCTTCTGAATTGATGGTCGAACCACGCTCCATGAACTCCACTAGCAATACTCCTTTGGTATCCCAGAACACTGCTGCCATAAGCTTTCTGGCAGAAAATGTTTGTCGAGCTTTTCTGGGTTATGGGGAGTGCGTATGACACCACTCCATTGATTGCCTTTTGCTTTCGGGGTTCACGTACACCATCCAGGTCTCATCACCGGTCACAATTCTGTGAAGAAATTGTTCTCCTTCCTCGGAATAACGCGAGACAAAGTCCAAAGCAGAACCCATTCGGTGTGTTTAGTGCTCCTCAGTAAGGAGTTTTGGTATCCCAACTTTACTGTCACAACCTCATGCAAAACAGTCCGAGAAATTTGGGGAAAGTGTAAAGAAAGTTCAGATATTGTGAACCGACGCTCTTCACGGATCTTTCTGTTAATTACACAGTTCGCGATGAATCGCAGCTGGTGAAAAATTTTTCGCGTACTGAAATCGTATTATATAAACTGCGAGACGAGTAAACTGTAACACAATCTTCTACTTCCACTCCTCAATATCTACTGAACACCTGTTCACAGGGCCACAAGAATGACGTTGCTATCTCCTCCCAATTCTTGCACAAGCGCAAACGGAGGTATTTTTTCCGGATTACCCTGGTATGTTTATTACAAATCTTGTATGTGTGCAAAAGGATTTCATTTACCAATATTTCTGCACCTGTAATAAGTGAAATGGTGGCTAAAGGATTACGTGTTTGTGTTAGGAAGGAATAAACACGTATTTTGTTAGTCGACAGATTGAGAACCATTTGTTCAAGCAGAAACTGCTACGTAGCATTCAGGTTAATTGCAGCTTACACAGAATATGTACCATATTTGGCAGTAAGTACGTTGATAAATACATTCTAAAAAGCAATATTGTTTTTGTATTTTAACTATTAGTTTCAAGCATCAGAATAGCTATTAATTACGAAAAGGTTTATATTAGCGGATGATCATATTATTTGAGCCATCTTCATAAGCGAAAAATTTAAAAGAAATCCTGGGTACATTGAATTCTCTTAATTTTTATATTATGTTAACGAATTTTAAACAATTGGCAATTGTTTGTTTCATAACCTGACAAACAGCAAATATATTTTTACTCAAAACTCGGAAAATACCTTTTTGCACTATGACTAATAATTTGATCAGAATGTTGGTATCTACAAGGTAAATATTAATTGCGTCATCAAATCATTGCGTCATATTGCGTGTGAAATATCACAAGTATAAAATACACAGGATTTAAAAAAACTTAAATTGACTTTATTATTTAAATTAAGTTCTTATATATTACTTGTAATGTGTATAGTATTACTTGTAATGTATATAGTATTACTTGTAATGCTATATACCATTGAAGAGAAACCCCCTCAGGGAAATATCTTTTTGTTGTGATCTTTCCCATTCTGTTTTGTCGTGGCCTCAAATGTCCTCACGAGGGCATGATGTGGAACCACCCCGGAAAAGCGTACGTATTTCAATTGGACGTGGCATTTGGGAGATCGGATACTTAAATAAGTTTAACGTACACAACTCGGATATACGTATCCACATGGTGCTTCATTTTCGTACGTGTGTATCTCGATATATTCTCAGATAACAGCAATTCTAGGTCAACCAAACCAATCAAAACAAAAGGACTAGTTTGGTTTTTGGGGTTTTATGGCGCAAGGGCCATATTTGGCCCATGCTGCACCAGATAATACACTATCAAATAATTGACACAAAACATACAATATCAAGTAATTGACACCACACAGGAAAGCTTTACTGACACAAGAGAGGAACGCACCTGACAGGAATGGAACCTGCGCCGCCTACAACTCGAAGGTTGCTAGCGCTGTAGGCATACCCACTAAGTCACGATTGCCCTGGACCGCAAAAGGATAGTTTGAAATTTTTGGCGCTGAAATTTCGAATAATCGGTAGTGACACTTGAAACTTTCGGTGAGAATATAATCAGAATGCCACGTCCAATATAAAACAGACACTTTTCCGGGTTCGTTTTGTCAAGGAATTCGATCTGTTCGGTCGATTCTGTACACCCTGTGTAGCTTAAAAAAATGTGTTTTCAGTTGTTTCGGAGGCATTTCAGTCCAAACATACGAAGACAAGAAATGCAAAAAATGATCCATTTAACTAAATAAAATAAAAAATTGAATTCAAATTTTATGAAAGCATTCTTTGTACAAACAATGTAGATTAATTGCCATACGTTTAGTATCCTCTCCGTATTTTTTTACAGATAATGAAAATTAATAACACGATAATCATCCTTATGGGGATAATATGCTATACAGCAACAACCATCAACTGCGATCCGATAGCATACATTGGAGACAGTCAAATTGTGGGACAGACAGTACGCCATTTAGATTTGGAGGTGTACCAGTATCTAGGGATTCCATACGCAGAACCTCCAGTTGGAAATCTACGTTTTATGAAAACAGAACCAATCAGGAGCCTTCCCAAAGAATTGAGTGCTGTTCATCAACCACCAGCTTGTCACCAGTACTCAACGAAACCTTTCCCGGGGTACATAAACTCCACAGAGAAAAGCGAGGACTGCCTGTACTTGAATATCTGGACACCCACCGATGCATCCCCTCAGAATACCAAGGCTGTGATGTACTGGATACATGGGGGTGGTTTCAGATTGGGGTCAATTAGGGACGATGTGTACTCAGGAATACCCCTCGCCGCCTTGGGAGACATCGTCGTGGTGACTGTTAATTATCGTCTAGGATCCTTCGGATTTCTGACTTCAAATACAAAAGATGCCCCTGGAAATGCTGGTGAGTATATTTTGAAGTGCTACTGTTTCTATTATCTATTTTAAAGGCTCGATAACTATATGAGGCTTTGCTGAGATATTAGCTGCAAACCTCAACAAGCCGTTCAGAAAATAACTTCAATGACCCAGTCTTCTTTCTCCCGGTTCCCTAAACACAGTAATGAGCGTTGCATTTTTATGATCTTTTCGACTGGTTTTCAATTATTGACATCTATTTGACCTGTTATTTACGAAACTTTGATCTTCTCTTATATAGCTAGCTTCAACATGCATCTTTGACTGTTTTAATTCCAAAATCATTCCGGGAAGGCAAATCTACTTTAGGTGTGTACAGGTTTCATGGCATGGTATGGTATTTTAATTAACGTCGCACTAGAGCAACACAACACAGGCTTCACGGACCCGAGGTACTCTTTGATCTTTTCTTCTCCCATGGGGTTTGGTGTCTTCAGTAATCACGGATGTTACTTTTCCGGGATACCCAAGCGATCTATTTCTGCTTGCATCCCACTTTTTTATTCCAATCCCGTCCCTACTGTTCGGGAGGACTTCAATGAATAAAACTCAATGGTAAAAAAAATCAACAGTATTTATTGAGCGGATGATATTCATCTTTCTCCTCACAAATCCTCCAACGCACTGACGCTTAACATCTTAAACAACCCTTACAAAGGGCAACAACCCTTACAAAGGGCGCCATCTCGCGGCGTACACACCTACTTTCTTTGCTTGAGGTTTCCTTGTGTTTGACACAGCTTGACTAAATATGGCACATGCGCCATAAAACACCAAAGCAGCCAACCACTTCAGGAAGAATTCGTGCCTCGTGGAACTCACCTCAATGCGTCTCTTCATGATGGTTTATCGAATATTCTCAAAAAAAGCAAGATCCAAACTGTCACCAGTTCTGGGCAAGTGACAATTTGTTTTTCCTACTTGGATCTTCATTCTCTTTCTAGTAATAGGGCAGTTTTATCCCTACGAGACATCTCGTTCTTAGCAAAACTCACTTGATCTTACTATCGAGATATCTCGTCGAAACATTTAGAGGGTTAACTCTCCTGATGGTTGTCTCAACGAGGTATCTCGTAATTTGCCAAAACCTGATCAGATCTGGATCTCGTCATTATAAAAAAAATTGGTAATATCTTGATGAATGAGATATCTCGTCCAAACGACTTGGAGGGTTAATAATTGTTCTTTCTTTTCCTATAGGTTTGTGGGACTTTTTCGAGGGACTGCGATGGGTAAATCAGAACATCCGAGCGTTCGGAGGAGATCCTGCGAGAATAACAATCGCTGGCGAAAGTGCTGGATCAGTGTCAGTCGGAATGCTCAGCGTGTCACCCTTGAGCCGGGGTCTTTTCAACCGACAGATAATGCAAAGTGGATCCCCGGTGTTGTATGGAATTATTGATAACGCACAGAACATTGCACTAAGTCAGAATTTGGGGACGTTAGTAGGATGTGCAAGTGATACGTACACAATTTATGATCATCCGTCAGTCATAATTGGGTGCCTGAAAGGTAAAAAACTTCTTGCGCATGCTTTTATAAAGATGAATTGAAATTAGAAGTGCAAAGCGACACGTGCATATTAACCAGATTTGCCGGCGCGAGCTGTGAAAACGCTGATTGGTCTACTTTGGCTTCGTATTTAAATTCAGCTTATAGCTGTGGTCAAATAGGAAGCGACACACGCACGGACCAATCAGCGTTTTCACTAGTCGCGCCGGCACTTTTGATTAGTCTGCGCGTGTCGCTTTGGGCCTCATATTTTACCATGGCTTTAGTCATCCATACATGTATTGCTTTTTAATGCGGAAAAGAAACTAATTCTTTGATACAACCTTACAAAGTAGATCCATCGTTTGTGAGTACACTCCAGTAATTTTCAATGCAATACTCGGAGCACCATCTTTTCCTTTGTGGGCACTGGAAGTCTATTGTAACTAGTCAGAGTCCTTGCACCCAACGATAATTAGTAAGTCCTGGACTTCCAACACGCAAAAATAACAGAAAAGCATGTATTTATGACTATTAATATCAAATAAATTTTAGACTATTAAATAAAACCAAATTACGATTTTAAAATAAGTTCCCTTACTATCAACCCCACGTTTTCTTTTCATCGTTCTTCAAGTGATGAGTAAATAAACGTACGCCACTTCTTTTCATTTTAATTTATGTACGTACAGATTTTAAAATTTAAGCAATAAAATAAAAAAACATCAATTTATACAAAAATTCCTTCCTACCGTCTCCACTTACAGTAATGGGACTTTCATGCGAAAACGACCTTGGTAACAAGTTTAAAAGTAACTTCGTGATTATTTTTCAGGTGTGGATGCTGTCACGTTAAGCAAATTGGATATGCTGTTGTTTACGGAGTCTTCAATAGCTTTTAGGCCACAATATGGTGATGAAATCATGCCCACAAATTCCAACTTAGCAGTTGCAAACGGAGAATTTCATGGTACTGAGTTATTCACCGGAGTCAATAGAGACGAAGGATCGTTGGTAAGTCAATTCGCTGGACTGAAACGCTTGGATATAAGCTCGATCTTCGTAATGCAATCGAATGGCTATTTGGAGTTTCTTCGACACGTGAATGCGGATATATTATAAGTAGCAATAACACATAATTTCAAGACTAAATAGTTTGTTTAAGATATGAGACATTACGTAAAAGCCTGACACACGCCCAACATACACAAAAGTGCACAACAGCAAGAGTGCTAGAGGTGCATCCAATCCGGTATATAGATAGTTATATCAAACAGTTAGTTATAACACATGACAAAATATGACAAACGTCCTTGAAGACTTCCAGGAGGGAAATTGGACTACCTGCCTTTCCGAAATCATTATCCCATTTCGAATAACCGTCATCTGCCGGGGTTCAAAATCACGTGGTGTTGTCCTCGAATTTTTCCCTTCCGGTTTGATCCCGGACAGTCGTCAATAGCACGTTGCGTTGCTCAGTGCGACGTTATTTGAAATGCCGAAATACTTACCTACCCATTTCGAATAAATTCTGTAGTTGAATGGCTGTTTGGTGTTTCCTGGTTTCTTCGAAAAGTAAATATGGTAAACTTCTTTAGACATCCAATAAAGCAATTTGACTACCCGTGTTTCAGAAATAATCATCCCAGTTCTAATGGAAATTTTGTAGTTCAATGACTGCTTGTGAGTTTCCTGGTTTCTTCGACACATAAATGCGGCCAGATTCCTTAATAATTTCCAGTAAGGCAATTGGACTGCATGCTTCAGAAATAATCATCCCAGTTGGAATAGAAATTCTGTACTTCAATAGATGCTTGGAGTTTCCTGGTTTCTTAGACACGCAAATGCCCTTAGACTTTTAGGAACACAATTGGTAGGTATTTGAATTTACGTAGCAATGGAGCAACACAAAGGACTATTGGCGACGTCCGGGATCAATCCCGAAGGGAAAATTCGAGGACACCTCGTAATTTTGGACCACGGTCAGATGACGAGGACAACAGGTGAGCTGGCAGACCACTATCCAAACTTCCGCACCACGCCAACGTGAGAACATTTGAGATCATGAACGGCACCAGCTCTACGTTCGCGACTGTCTTTGGTTGGATCGAATTTCGAGCTGCAACTCTTCAGTTAATGCACGTCTATCAACCTTTACTGTACGTTTAACATGAGGAATTGCAATCCTCATTTCCCCTAAAAGGTCCAATTTTATCTCTTAAGAAATGCAAATAATTGTTTAGAAAGCAAATATATTTTCATTTATACATGCTATTAATTTATTCAATTTCGCAGCTGTCCCTTAACTATGCAGATGTCTTTGGAAACTTTGGCGAAAAAGATCCTCTAATTAACAAAAAAGCTGGAAAGAATATGATGCGGAAAATTTTTTCGTCCCATCCACAACCAGAAGTTGTCATAAATCACTATCTTAACAATACAATAAAAGAAAATGCCTACAATGAGATTAGACAACAGATATTCACTTCTTTTGGCGACAAGCGCTTTCTCTGCCCAACCGTACACTACGCTGAGAAATATGCAGTAAAGGGAAACGTGTATTTTTACTTCTGGACACATAGGTCGAGTACCACGCCTTGGGCTCCATGGATTGGGGTACCCCATTACAGCGAAATTGAGTTCGTATTCGGACAGCCGGTTCTGAATCCGAGGCGATACCAACAGGAGGAGGTCCACATCAGCTCACAGATGATCGAGATGTGGTCCAGTTTTATCAAATTTGGGTAGGTTGACTATATTTCTAATTTTGAAGCTTCTTAAACACTTAAATGATGGTAAAAATGCAAACCTTCAAAACAACGACGAGGTCAAAAACTTCAGAACAGAACTGTCCTGATGATGGTGATGGCGGACTTCTGTTCTAATGACGGTGGTCGGTGATGGTGTACTGTCATGATGGGGAACGCCTTGCTCCACCCAAATGGCTATAGACTATTTGGTTCATATTTTTAATCTTCATTGATCGTTATTTGGGAGTTTTACATTTTCTACTACCCATTTGACTAAAGCTGTAATCTACTTTCTAATGCTCCATCTATGGGTGGATAGTTGGTATGAAAATAAATATTCCAATCCACAACGCGATACCAACTCAGATCAGCTTTGAGATGTGGTCCAGTTTTGTCAAATATGGCTCTATCAGGAGCGCTGGAACATTTTTTTCCCACCTCCCTGAAATGGTTAAGGCTAGGCTTATAGATATTTTTGTAAGTTAAGGCTACCTAAAGTGTATAATTATTCTCTCATTTGATGTTATGATGCCTAGTAGTTCCATGAGTGATGTGCCTATTGACCATCATCCCTTAACCCAATGGTGTCATATTTCGATATCCTCACAGCTGACTGAGGAATCATATTTAATTACCCTTGCATAGTTAGAAGCCTAACACCATAAAGCAATCATAAAATCAATCATTTATTAAAAAAGTATAATTTTATATTATTTAGCCCTTTTTATAGTTATTAAAATAAATATTTCTTGAAAAGTTTTGAGACACTGTCAGACTTGGGTCATTTTGGGAGATTCCGGAAAGCATTTTTGTTTCGGGGAAAAAGTTCTGGCTTCACAGTTCTAAGTAATACACAATAAATAAATCTTAGGCCAAGTATAACGATTTAATCAAATATTGAAGTACTGATGCTATACTACGAGGTAAACTAATTTCGCTATGCATATCCGTAATATTTCATACTTGAATTTACGTCGCAATGGAGAAACACAATGGGCTATTCAATCCCGAAGGCCGGATCTTTCCCTTCACTATTGATCATGGACCATCATCAATAGCCCGCTGTGTTGTGTTGCTCCATTGCAACATAAATTCAACTACCTACCAATCCCTAAGGTAAAGATCCGAGTACAACGCCTCGACTAATACATGAAAATAAATACTAAATATTAAAAAGTTTCAAATCCTTTTAGTTTCATAAAATGTAGAACAATTTAATGCGACGAATATTTAAGATTGATATATGGCAATAAAACCTAACTGATATAATTCATGATTAAATATGTGCATTGTTTATGAACTCTTTATAGTTAACATGTGCTTTCTTTTTGCATAGAAAACCGAGCATTCCTTGGCCACTTTATAGAGAGGACATTCCCATTTTCAAGTATTTAGGTCCAGGAATAGAAACATGGAATCACGGTATGGGACCACATCGCCAAGGCTGTGACTTTTGGAGATCCTACTATGGATTTTGAAACTCAAAAAATAAACTCTAATGTATCTACATGACGGTATCCATTTGAAATATTTAAATACTACATTAAAGTTTAATACTAAATTGCTTAAATTTTTGGACGAAGCAATGTATCTATTTATAAAACATTAATATCTCTGCCCAATCTATGGTGGTGGCGCAGTACTTCCGGTGAAACCGGAAAGGAGTCGTGAAGTTCATGGAAGATTTTTGACGTGGCTGTTTTGAATTGTAACAATTTTAGAAAAGTGCGTTGGCTTGTTTTTGCCACTAACTGGTTAGATGTTAATAATAAAGTTTTATTGAGGATTTTTACCTTCTATCTTATTGAATTACCACAATTTTCCCAGCTCAAAAGTGGTGAACACGGACGTGAAATATTTTTTTCCCTTATGTGCGTACAGACGTGGGTAATATGGCCACTTCGTGCATTTTCTTCCGATCCACTTAAGGGAGAGCACGGCCATAGCTACACAGGAAGCAGGCTGGTGAAAGTTTCTGTACAAGTATATGTAAATATATGTACATAGTTGCGTTGTTAATAGAGATATTCGACCATGGAGAACGACAAATTGAATGGTGACGCTTCGAAGAATACTACTAGTGAAGCGCGGCAATTAAACTAGAAGTGTGTAGGGTAGCGTTTAAAGCCCCTGCCTTTTGGGAAGTGGATCCCGTGCTATGGTTTGTTCATGTGGAATAGCAATTCGTGATTGCTGGCATTTCTAGTGATAGTACCAAGTTTCATTCGGTGATAGCAACACTTGATGCTAAAATGCGTGCGTGATATAGTATCCCCTTCCCAATAATGTTAAGGAATTAAGAGGGTTCTTGACAGATGTTAGAGAGTTAAACTTTTGTCATCGTTTCTTTAAATCAGCGGCTGAAAAACAGGCTTGTTTGTATACCTTGGTTAGTAACAAACGAAAAAAATGATAGGTCTCTTGTACCTTGGACTGACGAAACGAGGGAGAAATTTGAGGTCTAAAAAAATCAATTGTCAACTTCGCTGGCATTTCAGGCACCTGACCTTCCACTGACGCTGATGGTCCAACACTTCAGTTGGTGCTGCATGTCATCAGCAAATTGTGGAAAGTTTAGAATCCTTGGGTTTCTTTTCTAAAAACGTTTCTCCCGCACAGGTAAAATATAGTACGTTTGACCGTGAGCTATTGGGAGCCTATTTAGCTGTTAAACATTTTAGGCATATGTTGGAGGGACATCAGGTAACTATTGTTACTGATAAGCCCCTACGTATGCATTTAATCAAAAACTAAACAACTCTTCGTACAGACAGATTCGGCATTTGGGCTTAATTAGTCAATATATACAACTGATATTAGATACCTGTAGGGTGCAGAGAATGCGGTGGCCGATACATTTTCTAGGAAAATTCTATTCATGTAGCTAGTGATTTAGATTTTAATCAAATGGCGGCTCAAATGCTGGCTTCTAGAGGGTGGTTTACTACGGGAAAATAAACCGCGCATAAGGGTTAACGCATTACAAAATGCATTAACGTGGAAGTTTGTCTTTCAGGTAAATTGTCACATTTAGACAGTTACCAAGGCCATAAGTGGAATATTTCCTTGCTTTAACAACAAATCAAATTGCTATAATTCGATACAAAATAACTATTTCGTTTGTAATTACTGGACTTGAGTATATTCAGACCTTACGATTTTTCTATTTATGAACTTGACAAAATTTCAATTTGCATAGTTTTAATCTAATCTCACAGCATTTATTTTTATAATACACTGCTGGCCACCCAAATTGCAACACCAAGAAAGACAAGAAATATCACAACAAAATTTATTTTGTAGATAACATGTTGACCAAGTATCAAATGATTAAATTTATAGACTTCTGTGAAGTGTGGTTCCTGCCAAAATCAGTAGCCAGAGTAGCCGCCATTGTTGGAGATCACCGCTGCCACACGCCTCGGCATTGATTCAAAGAGACTTTGGATGTGTTCTTGGGGTGCAGCAGACCAAGCAGCTTCCACACGTTGCCAAAGTTGATCTGGTGTGGCAGCTGGGGATGTATTCTGGGTCAATCGTTGAGCAACCATGGACCACATGTTTTCTATCGGCGAAAGATCCGGAGAGCGAGCTGGCCAGGGAAGCAATTCAATCTGGCGATTGACGAAGAACCCTTGGACAATGCGTGCCACGTGTGGTCGCGCATTATCCTGTTGAAATATGGCTGTGGGCAAGCCCTGAAGGTAAGGAAGGACAACTGGCTCCAACACCTCGGAGATGTAGCGCTGGCTGTTTAAAGTACCGGCAATGCGTACTAGAGGAGTGCGAGAGTGATATCCAATACCGCCCCATACCATAATACCCGGTGCAGGACCAGTGTGGCGGTGCATAACGCAGCTGTTCAGCATCCTCTCTCCACGGTGTCTCCAGACTCGAATCCGACCATCGTGGTGTTGCAGACAGAAGCGTGACTCGTCAGTAAAGACAATTTCATTCCATTCTGCCGTCCACATCCTTCTTTCATCGCACCATTGGCGGCGGAAACGTCTGTGGTTCTGCGTCAAGGGTAGACGAAGCAATGGACGTCTTGCGGACAGACCACTCTGCTGTAAACGGCGTCGAATGGTACGCGCAGACACTGGATGATGCGGTGCAGACTGAATGTGCTGTGCTATGGTCCGTGATATGGCTGAGCGATCCGTCACTGCCATACGCACAATATGCCTGTCATCACGTGAAGTGGTGCACTGAGGTGGATGCGATCGAACACGTCGGTCCGTCGTACCCTCCTGCATCCAACGATCACATATCCGCATTACAGTTGTTTGGTTTCGTCCAACACGACTACCGATTTCCCTGAAAGATAATCCACAATCTCGGTAGGCCACTATCCTTCCTCTGTCGAACTCGGATACTTGATCAAAAGATGATCGCTGTTTTCTACGAGGCATAATTGATCGTTTTTTTGAAAAAACCACAAGAAAAACACAATTGCCGTACTTGAAATCGTCGAAATCTCCAAGCCTTAAATAGCGCTTTGAAGTGGCGCCACAGGCGCGCGTGATGTGCGACTGCGCTGAAATTCTAATCATTTGCATATCTCACCTCCGCTAATGCATGTTGTAAATTTCATATTATTTGCATGCTTCCTTCAGGGTGTTGCATTTACGGTGGCCAGCAGTGTATAAAGAATATTTCGGAGGTGCATCGACCCCCAAGCCCCCACAGCATAAGTCCCTGACGTTTGATAGTGCAATGTAATTTTTAATGAGATTTGCATAAACCTCCAAGTGGTTTCAACGAGATATCTCGTCCATCAAGATCTGACCAATTTTGCTAATGACAAGATGGATTAACATCAAGGTATTGCTGATTCTTTTATGGCGATAAGATCAAGGTCTGGTCAGTTTTCTAATGACGAGATGCCTCGTCAAGACAACCATCAGGAGGGTTAAAAGCATTTCTTCAGTCGATTGGATACTAATGCTCAATTCCAGATTTTATTTGTATTACCAATTTAAAGTGATTTTATGGTGTAAAAGTGGATAGAAATAGTATAAAGTGAAACAAATAAGACTAATGCAAATATAATAATAATGATTCTATATTAATTGGAATTTAATAACGCCATAAATCTTTAAATACCATGTATTATATTATATATTTCTTCATCACATTAACGAGCAGCAAAATTCGTACGTATAAAATGCAACAATGGAAATAAAAAGACTTTTTTGGTAACAATAAATTAATATTAATTATAACAATACATTTTTTTCTGAACGCTTTTAAACAAATAGTTTAAAAGCAGTGTTTTACTTTTCAATTTTTAATCAAGCATTGTTGTAGGTAAACAGTAGCGCTTGCAAAAAGATTTCTTCATTCATGTTCTGTCTGTCAAACTGCTAACTGGCGATTTTTAAAGCTCTGATCAAGTGAGATTATAAACGTTTGATTAAAGTGATTTTTGTTGTAGAGGAATCTTCCGCTGCAACTTATTTGCAAACAGTACTTTTTGTGCCTTTTGCAAACAAACAGTACTTTTTAGTGCTACCTAAACACAGTACTTTTTAGTGCTACCTAAAAACAGTACTTTTTAGTGCTATTTACGTCATTATTACAGACGACTTATCTACCTTTCAAGATGCTGGACTGGTACAGGAAACAAATGTAAGTGTGCCTCGAATCTTTTTCGAATTTATTTATTTTACCTACATTTTAGTCTTTAAATGTTATTTACTGTTTTACATAAATTTAACTTCTTTTCCCTTTGCTGTGTCATGCCAGGAAAAATAATTGATTCTAACTTGCTATTTCAGAAAAAGGTTTCGAGAAAAGCGTAGCAAAAAGAAACAAGCCAAGATAGAGGCAAAGAAACAGAAAGCAGAAGAACCGTACGTCGAGCGCGACTACCTCGCAGAGTGGAATGCCGAACATCCCGAGGAATTCATGGACTTGCATCTGCGAACCATCGAAGACAAAATAGCGGATAGGGCTCTACTCGAGGCGCAAAAGATTTCCATCGACAAAACCGACGAAGCTGAAGGTGCAGAATCTGCCACAGATCTCAATGGAGATGGCTTTGACATCTTCGTAAAAAGCAGAATCACAGGCGATCCAACTTGCCCTGTTACCCAGAAGACGGGATCGGATGATCTTGAAAATACGGACTCTGGAAACAAGACTCCGGACGGCACTGAAAGCAACGGAACGTCGACCCAACCTCTCCAACTGTTGGATGAAATCACTGGAGCACCAGATGTTGAAGAGCCCTGCTCAAGTCATAAGGCTCGCAGTGACACGACACCAAATGCTGTCCTGATACACCGCAGTGCTTCTGTCCGTCTCACAAGAGGAGACTGAAAAAGATCTGATTTCGAATTGAATGAACCGTGGACTTCTCCTTTTCGGACGAAATAATGCCATCGTAGCCAACAACGCCGACATGGGATACATACTTTATGACTGTTTCTTGGGACTACAAGTTAAGACAAACAACATGTTATACAAGCCATGGGAAGACAATGCTTTCTTTGGAAACAATCAAGTTCAACGTTGCTTCAGCACTCCATATCTTCATTAATGAGAATCAACAAAAAGTACATAACCATGTTTGACCGAAATCCGTTTTCAAAACTTCAAAGTGACTTTTGGAAATTTCATTTAACTCAACGAGAACCTCATACAGTTATTCCTTTTTAACTTTTCTTTTAAAAAAAAACACAATCCATGAAATTTTTAATTTAAAATCAATAAAAATAGTTTAATCTCCCTCCATTTTGTGTGCATTGTTTTTATCTTGATATCTTTAAGACAGATTTGAACTTCATCGGTATCCAACTTTGTGTCTCAGTAGCTTTTTTCAGAAAATGGTGAGAATATAATACTTTTCCGCATCTATATAAATAATGGGTCGCGGTAGCTCGGTTAGTAGAGTAACGGATTAGCAACCGGAGGGTTGCGTTCGAATTCAACCAAAGACCGTCGTGTATAGATGGGCTGATTCTTATAAAATATGTCGTGGCCTCAAATGTCCCCACGTTAGCGTGGTGTAGAAGTTTGGAGAGTGGGGTGCCAGCTCAGATGTTGACCTCGTCGTGTGATCGGAGTTCAAAACATCGTGATGTAGTCCTCGGATCTTTCCCATTGGATTTTTCCCGTCGCCAATAACAGTTGTGTTGCTACAGTGTGACGTTAATTAAATTACCTACTTACCACCTTATCGAGTTTGCGCATCCCTGATATACAGGAAGTAACAAAGGATAGAAGGTTGTTAATTAACGTCGCATTAGAGCGACAAAAAGGGATATTGGCGACTGTCCGGGATCAATCCCTAAGGGAAAGACACAAGGACAACGCCTCTTAATTTTGAGCCACGATCAGATGACAAGGTCAACACCTGAGCTGACACTCCACACTCCAAACTTCCACACCACGCCAACGTGATGATATTTGAAGACACGATAGGTTTAACGTGTACCAGTCTCCACATACATGACGGTCTTTGGCTAGATCTGGTTTCAAACTCTCAACTCTCTGGTTACTTAGTTGCTCTTCCAACCGGGATACCGTGGCCCCAAGAAATGAAGGGTCTAAAACTTTTATCTATTGAGTTCATGTACAGGAAGTAAGGAGTACTAGATACAGAATTAAATCGAAACATTCTCGAAATAACCATCCTGAATATATATATCAAGGACTTTGTAAAAAATGAAGATTCTCCTCGTATGTTTTCACGCACAAATGTAAATTGAAGCTGACGGCTTAGATACAGTTGGTGCATCATTTTCTCTGTACCAAAATGGAAGCAAATAGTTCAGAGTAGTGATTGCACGGTTATAGTAAAATGCAAAACGGTTTTTCGGTTTTCATTTTTTCCAAAACTCGAAAACCGGTTTGGTAAAAAATACGAAAAACGCTATATTTGCGTAACAAACATTAAATAAATTTAATTTCTTAAGTATGTAACTTATATACATACATAAAACGATTATAATCTAACATTGATAGCTATAAAATTACCTGCCAGTACAGTTAGCATTTTTTTCGGCATTAAAGTGTTCTTACAGGAAGCAGTGAATTTATGGAGACATCTTTCAATCTCGATCTTATTTTGGTTACGAGTTGACCTGACGATGAGAATGCCCGTTCCGACTCCACGCTTGTCAGTGGAATAGTGAGAAAATTTTTGTAGCACAGCTGCATAATTGTGCTTTTGGCTCCCCTCCTTTCAATACTGCAACCTTTTTCAATTTGCGCTTCAAAATCACTATTTGTACACTTATCCAGTGATGCCGAATCAGCAAGTTCCTTGTCAATTGCCCTCTGCACCAATTGTCCCATGTATAAAACAGAAGATTTATCCACATCATTGGTTTTAAAGACGGCGATAAACATTTTATCAGGTTATTTATAAACCCATAGATAGCCGGTTTCTCCAACTTTTTTAACACATATTCCGATCTTTTATCATCAGTTCGATACAAATTATGTAGAAGTTGAAGTACTGCTGACGCTTTAGTGCGTCTTTCTTGTATTCTTAATTCTAGGGATTCTTTCATTTCATTACCGATTGTTGTATGAAGATTATTCAAAGACGTCAACCTGAAATTTAAAGCAGCGTCAGCAGTCAATAGATTTGCATCTGCTCTAGATACTGCTTTCACTGTAAATTTTACTGCCAATAAGGCAGAAAAAGTATCCACTAATAAATTTAAAGTTCTGTTCAGAGAATGAAATTTTCGATGACAAATCAATTAGGGCTTTCTGAACACAGGATTTTAATTTGTTGAACCTTTCCAACATGGTGAGTAAACTATTCCATCGTGTTTTAGAATCTCAAATCAATGAGTACTCTCTACCAAATTCCAATTTCGCATATTTTTGCAGTATGTCATCGTTTTTTGTTGGGTAATTGCGGAACAATCGTACCACCACTCTAATTTTTGTAATAAGTGGTAAGATGGTTTCATGTTAAACATCTGAAGCAGAATTTCCATCTACATCATCTGAGTAGGCAATACTGAGCCGAGTTGAGCTGCTTCTTAAATGACATGTGATATAAATTTTTTCTCTATTATATTTTTTTATCTATTTATATTTTTACATTTTATTAGTACCAATGAGGATCCACTGTCTGGCTCATTGGGTACTTATGCTGAGTATCCGCCTACATGTTATTATGATTGGTCAGCGGAGAAATAGGTCATGTTGTGTCACACGAAAGTGATGTGTGACTCATGTGGCATTAATACCACAGACAGGTAATAATGTTGAATTTTTATTCTGATAGGGTAGTAAACACTAAACATTTAGTTTTTTGCATCAGTGTGCGTAGTATGGTATACTTTGTTGTGGTGAGTTTCTCTTATGGGTTGGCAATGCATAAAACCGAAAACTCGGTTTTCTTCTTTCATAAAACCGGTTTTTCGGTTTCGAAATTTGGGTCGGTTTCGCGATTAACCGGTTTCCCCGAAATCGGTTTTGCAATCACTAGTTTCAGTGTCTTTCAAAGGCACTGGGTATTCAGCGGATACGTACGACTGCGTACCATCCACAAGAAAATGCGATGGTGGAACGCTTTCACAGGACCCTCAAGAGTGCTCTATGTGCTCTAGATCAAGTTCGATGGAGTGAGGCTACTAGTGTTACTGTCGCTGAGGTCTTGTATGGCGGGAAGATTTGGGGCTTCCGTGCAGAGTTTGTATTCGGTACAATACTTCGCCTTCCTGGTGAACTGTTGTGAACAATATTATCTTCAACCCACTGTGTTTGCAGAGATTACGTAAGAATATGACTTTTTTGCTTCCGGTGCCTGCTTCAAACCACGCAAGAGACAGTTTGTATCGAAGGATCCAAAGGTCTACACGCATGTATATTTTCGAACTGACTCTATAAGTACACTTGTTCCGCGGTATGAAGGACCATTTCAGGTGTTAGAGCGGGATGAGAAAACTTTTACAATTGAAGTTAAAGGAAAGAAGTGCAGAGTTTCGATTGATAGAGTCAAACCTGCATATATATCTAGGGAAGAGCTAGTGTTACCTGCCACATCAGGGCGTTCATCAAATCGTAAAATGTAGCCTCAACACTGACTCATCGCTACCACTGACCCCAACTATCACCCATGGCAACGAAGAGACCAGACGTATTTTTACACATTTGGGACGCCAGTCTAGGCCCGTTGTGAGATTTCAGGTAGGTGTCTAGTCTACGAGGGGAGTTCTGTGGTGGCGCTGTACTCCCGGTGGAAACCGGAAAGGAGGCGTGAAGTGCACTGAAGAATTTTGTCGTGGCTGTTTTGAATTGTAACATTTTTAGGAAAGTGCGTTGGCGTGTTTTTGCCACTAACTTGTTAGATGTTAATAAAGTTTTTATTGAGGATTTTTACCTTCTATATCTTATTGAATTAGCATAATTTTCTCAGCTCCAAACTATACTAAACTATCTCGTATAGATAAAGCAGAGTTAGCGCCTGCTCTCCATACAAATCTACGCCGTTTGACCATTCCACACCAAATTTGGTACACATGTTCTTTAGAAACCTTCGGGTAACGTTGGCTACATAAACCTCATACTATTTGTCCTAGGTGCGCAAAGGGGGCTGCAAACAATTCAAAATCCCCATAGGAATAATTTTGACTATACAACGATTGTGATACGCAACTCAGTTTTTTTAACAGTATGGATGGAAAAACAACTTTTCCAATAAAATTATTTTACCAGTTTTGCTCGAAAAACAATTTTTCCAAAACATTATATTTAAATAATTTAAAATGCAAATTATTTTTGAACCGATTTTTATTTCTTTCGATAATATAAATAGTTTATGAATATTTGATTAATGATATAAGATTATTTAAAATACACTCATGTCCAAATTTATCTTTACATACACAAAAATAATGATATTCCATGAAATATCCAATCGATGTAATCCATTTTTGCAGGGAATGTGTGAAAGACAAGCGTAATTGGCATTATCCAATCAAAAGCGATCAAACGGTTTCTGATATGCAAATCAAGGCGTTACGTCATCCGACGGTGAATCAAGTGCTTTGCGCAAAGTTAATATCTGAGTGAATTTCTGCAATACAACGCGTTTGATTTCAGTGTGAAAGGATTCAAAACGGTTTTTTATGGCTCTAAAGCATCATTTGGAAGAATCTGTGAAGTAGCGAATTATAGGTCGTTTAGAAGCAGGGCTGAGAATCATGGAAGCAGCGAGATGTGTGAATATTTCAAGACAGACAGTCTCTACGCTATGGAAACAGTTTCAGAACTCTGGAACAGGTCGTAAACGAATAAAACTGCTTCTCAAGATCGATATCTGACAACAACTGCCTGTCGTAACAGGGTCTACTGTTCGGCAGTTAAGTTCAGAGGTTGCAGCCGCCACTGGAACTGTTGTATCACGGCAAACTGTATTCAGAAGGCTTAATGAAAAAAGCCTTTATGCCAGAAAGTCAAGAGTATGTGTTTGACTGTCACCAATTAAAGAGGGAACTCTTTAATTGGTGCAAAGAACATCACAACTGGAGTGAACACCAATGGACCCATGTTCTCTTTACTGATGAGTCGAGGTTTAGTTTAACATCTGATTCTAAACGTGTTTACATCTGGAGGGAGTCTGGAACGCGAAATCTTCCTTCGAACATTATGGAACGTGACCGTTTCGGTAGTGCAGGTGTGATGGTATGGGGAGGAATAATGATCGATGGACGTACGCCCCTATAATTTTTCAACAGCGGATCTGTGACCGGCCAGAGATATCGGGATGAGGTCTTAGAACCTTATGTAAGATTTTTCAGAGGTACACATGGATCTGACCTTTTATTTATGGACGATAATGCTCGTCCACAGCGAGCAAACCACGTTGATGAATTCCTTAAAAGTGAAGCCATTGAGCGAATACCGTGGCCAGCAAAATCTCCTGATCTGAACCCGATAGAGAACTTATGGGACTACCTTGTAAAAGCAGCTGCATGGAGACATCCTCCTCCTAGAGATATAAATGCCCTGATCATATCTTTTGTTTTTCAGAATTCAACACTGGAATTTCGTTTCTGTTTGCATTTATGTGTTCCAGTATTTTACATATTGTAGATATTTAAGAGTTAGATTTTAATGAATTATTTATTTTCTGCAAAATATAACTAGACATGGGTAATTTATTGGTGGTATATGTATATTTCGTCCAATTTCCCTCAAGTCTGGTAGAATTTAGAATTCTGTTTTATAAAAATAAATAAAGTATACAAAACAAAACCTTTTAAATAAGGTGTGTACCTTCTATTTTAAAATGACAGGTAAAGTTAAAATAAAAAAATTTTAAATAAGACTACGTTAAATTAAAATGAGCAGACATACGTTGTAGTTCAAAGATGTTTCTAAGCTTTGACATAGATTTTCTTAAAACGATTAAAATAAATTAAATTTATATTTGTTTTGCATGTTTCATGGATGTTATTGAAAGTTGTACTCCATAGTCAAGTAACTACTTCTGCCATCTAAATAGGTAAATGGTTTCCAATTAGAAACAGAATCTCGCAAATGAAAAAAGTGCCACAAGGATTCGATTTAAAATTGAATGTATGTTGGAGTAAAGCGAATTTTAAATAAGACTTTGCTGATCTTGTAATAATAATTAGTTAGAAAGTATTTGAACTAGGACTTCTGAAAAACTGAAATTTTTTGTCTTAAGTGACCAGAAGGTCGAGGTTGCTTACTTTACAAATTGAAGCTGTTTAAATGCAACTCAATACCTGTGAAACACTCGTTGAAAGCAGTGATTTTCTTTAAAAAACCCGCTATAAAATAGACCTGTTTTAGAAAAATTGTAATCGATTGAGAAAAAATTTTCCATCTTCTCATAATGATGAAATTCGAAAACATCTCATCCCTGGTGCAAGAATGCCACAAATCAAAACATATTGATAGGAAAACTGAGTGCAAGGCTTCATGGCCGGAAGTTCGTTATTTTTACAGAAAATTAACTTACGAGGTTTTAGTAATCACTCCAAAACTCAAAATCGACTTCTGTAGTAGTCACCTTAGTATAAAATTTAGTAGTTTGTTTAAGGAGTGCGATGAATGTAAAATGGATTACATGGATAAATATATCATGCATACATATTTGCGTCCGAAGTAAATTGTAGAAGATATGAAAAAGCTAAAACGATGTTAATTTTTTTCTGTACACTTAAAAGATGCTTGCATTTTTCTGTGAAAGAGAAGTGATTAGTCTGATAACTTTTCTATCAACATTTAACCAATTTAACCCTAGCAACTCCTGGTAATTCTGCTAGTAGTTTATGTAGCAAAGTAACCCGACTCCAAGAAATGCTTTTTGTAGACGAAGTTCCACTGTCTATCACGCGTCTTACTGAATTGGTGACCAAGGGAAGTGATTATAAGCACGCGCACTTCAAGAACAAGCTTGATGACGTTTCTAAAAAATTCAAGATGGCGCTTACTTCATTCGGCACGCATTTCGATGGATGGTCCACGAAGAACAGTTGAACTGCCTTCGCGATGCTAATCACTTCCATCAATTATCTGAAGCCCTGTTGTAACAGACACTGCTTCTGTTCCTTATTATAGCTTCACTATTCGTTGCAGCTCAGCCTCATTTCAGTAAACAATCGGCTTTACTCATAATTTGCTCATTAAAGCAACACAGGACAGTCAAACGGTTGCCATCTTCCATTGCTTGAACACGAATATGAAAGTACACCCGTGATTTTAATACAGCTCTCACATGGTTTAATTGTCAATTAGTCAACTAGTATAGTATCTATCGAATCAGCCACTCTAAATTGTGGAGAGGGGCAGTTGTGGCTCAATGAATATGCCCATTGTACTAACAATCTTCCATTTTGTAGGCAGCTAATTTTGATTCCTCCCTGGGTGTATTTCTTCCTTTCGTGTTAGCAAAATTTTCCTGTGTGTATGCGAGGGTATTCCAAAAGTAAGGGCCGTTTGCTAATAAAAAGTCGTTGGCAGCACTGATTGCAGTTTCGCTCTCCCAGCGCCCTCTATTGGTTCATCAGGCACCAACGGGCCGGTCTGTTGACTGTCAGTTGTCATTTGTTTATATTTGGCGCAGCGTAACAATGGCGTCGAAAATAAGCGATCCCGTCAGTTGTGAAGTGCGTTCGGTTATTCGCTTTCTAAACACAAAATGTGTTAATGCTGTCTTATTCACCGTGAATTGAGTGAGATCTATGGACATGGTGTTATGAGCGAGGGAAAAGTGAGAGAGTGGTGTCGAGAATTCAAAAGGGACCGTACAAACGGTGCACGACGAAGAGCGAAGTGGATGACCCAGTGTTGACGGATGATCTCGTCCAACAAGTGGATGAAAAAGTCCGGGCGGATCGACGCTTCACGATCAAAAAGGCGTTCTCGTTGATTTCATGGAACCCGGTACAACAATCACAGTAGCTGTGTACTGTGAAACACTCGCGAAGCTCAAACGTTCCATTCAAAACCGCCTGCGTGGGATGCTGTCTTCGGGAATCGTCCTTCTTCATGACAACGCGCGCCCTCACACGGCTGCCCGCAGTATTGAAAGCATTCAAGAATACGGCTGGGAACTTTACGACCACCCTCCCTACAGTCCTGACCTCGCACTCAGTGACTATCACTTGGTCCTGCATTTGAAAAATTGGCTTGGTGGACAACAATTCGACGATAGCGAAAGTCTGAAATGGTGCAACTCCCAGACGGCGACTTTTACGCAGAGGGAATAAGAAAATTTGTACCCAGATACAACAAGTGCTTGGAATTGAACGGCGATTATGTAGAAAAGTAAACAAAAGTTCAATAAAAGAAAACTCACAAAAACCAAGGTGATTTAGAAAGCATTTTTTATTTAATGACCAAACGGCCCTTACTTTTGGAATACCCCTCGTATGTCCATTGAGATGGTGTTTGGCATAGGTTCCAAATATAGCTCGTGCCACAAAAGCAACCTAAATTCTGGAGTACTGGGGTGAATTTAGCCAACACTACGAAAATTAACTTACAATACAATAGTATTTATGGCAGTGGTAACTCGACTCTACCATGAAGTACCTGGGTAGACAAAGTTGCTCTCTGTTTCAGGCCGTCTTGCAAAAATCCGAATGTTTTCTATTTCGCTAAGTATTGCATATTATCTAATTGAATGTAATAAAAATTGGCAATGTTTTTTTTATCCTCCGGTCTCTGGGCCATCAGTCGACTTGCAGCCCAATAGATTGGTTGGCTGTTTTGGGCTCTGTGGCGCAAGGGCCATATTTGGTCATGCTGCTCTAGACACAAGACAGACAATATCATGTAAAGGACATACACAGACAAGAAAAATTTTACTGACACATCATCATCATAATTGGCACGACAGCCCTTTGTGAGCCTTGGCCTTCTTCAGAATTCCCCAGACTACCCTTTCCAGCCATGGATCTCCAGATTTTAATGCACTAAAGTCCGAATCAGACAGTCCCTCCATCTTCTTTTTGGCCTACCCCTTTGTCTTTCACAAAAAGGGACTGCATTAAAAACTTTCAATGGCGTTCTCTCTGGATCCATCCTCAAAAGACTACCTGCCCATCTCGTTCTGTTCAATTTTACAAATTTTACTGTCTTCCTTCGCCAAATACCATTATCAAGGACACCACCAAAGATAACCCTCAAAACTCTCCTTTCAAAAACTGCCAAAGCTCTCTCTTCCTTTTCTGTCAATAAACATGTTTCAGAGGTGTAGGTTAACACTGGTCTTATGAGAGTTTTGTACAACAGGACTTTTGTTTTTCTTTTGATGAGGTGAAATTTCAACTGGCTTCTTAGACCATAGAAACGGTGATTAGCCGTAATAATTCTTTTCTTGATTTTAGTCAATCTCATTCTGACGCTCAATTTCAAAAATCCCAAGTAATTAAATTTTCTACAGATTCAAATTTATGTTTCTCAATTTCAAATATATTAACAAGGTTTCCTTTTTCCACAATACATATATTTCGTTTTTTCTTCATTTATTTTTAGTTTCATTTATCCTGCAACTTTTTCTAATGCTAGGAAGGATTCCTTCAGAGTATTTGCAGATCTTGCGATTATGTCTATAACATCAGCATATGCTAAAATCTGTATAGACTTGTTAAAAATAGTTCCTCCTGTATTTATGCAAGAATCCCTGATAACCCTTTCCAGGGCTATGTCAAATAGGAGACATGCAAAAGCATCTCCTTGCCTCAATGGACAATTCTTGAATACATACCATACAGAAAGTACCTGAAAAGGTAAGTTTCACAAGATTAATTAACTTTTTTGGCACATCAAAGTCTGACATGGCTTTTTGCAACTCTAAAATTTTCCTTGTGTGTATATGTCCATTGATTGATGTTGTGTGTCTTGGCATAGGTTCCAAATATAACCACTTGTGCTACAAAAGCAACCTAAATTCTGGAGTACTGTGGTGAACTTAGACAACACTACGAAAATTAACTTACAATACAATAGTTTTTATGGCAGTGACTTTGTCTACCATGAAGTATCTTGGTCGACAAAGTTGCTTTCTGTTTCTGGCCGTCTTGCACAAATCCGAATGTTTTCTATTTCGCTAAGTATTGCTTATTATCTAATTGAATGTAATAAAAATTGGCAATGTTTTTTATCCTTCGGCCTCTGGGCCATCAGTCGACTAGCAGCCCAATAGATTATTTGGTTGTTTTGGGCTCTGTGGCTCAAGGGCCATATTTGGTCATGCTGCTCCAGACACAAGACAGACAATATCAAGTAAAGGACATATACAGACAAGAAAAGTTTTACTGACACAAAAGACAGAAATACACCCAGGGAGGAATCGAACCTGCGACGTCCGGTGGTTCAGCGTTAAGGGAATCCTGCGAAGGGGAATCCTTGCACGTAGCCCATGGCGCAGCAGACGTCGACGAACCGTGGAGGCAGACAATGACACACCTGTAGACATGCTACAATGTGGTGCCAACGCAAGGGAGGCCGTCACCACCATTGAGATCAGGTGTCTGTCGTCCCGTGGTGACGTCATATTGCGTAGCCCACTGCCGGGATTTTGATTTGTCCGGTTCTCCATGGTCCATCTCTTCCACACATGTATCACTGTTGTGGCATTAGGCCCCGTGCAAGTGGCGATTTCACGATACGACAGTCCACCCTCACGGAGGCCGATCATTCGGCCCCGTTCGAACTCCGTTAGTTGCTCGTATGGCATTCTGCGTTTTTGGCGAGGCATATTGACTTCTAATCAATCATTTGCAGCAGTCAAACGACGATATACACATTTTAATGCACCTTTACAGTGCTTTTTATACACGGCTCACTTGGAAGTTTAGAGGGTGTTTCTCGGCCCACACATGAGTGCTCGCTTTGTAATTCTAATCATTTGCATATCCTAACCTGTTTTGCATTTCCTGCAAGTTTCGTTTAATTTGCATGATTCTTTCATGGTGTTACCATTTTCACAAACAGTAGTGTATATACATTTGTAGATGCTAATATATACCAAGAACAGACTACGAAATGTTTTTATCGTAAGAGTTCAACTTTCAAGACTGCTATCAAGTTGCTTGGAAACTTTTTCCATTATTTGTCCTTGAAAAGGGGATGAAAACAAACTCGTTCATCAGTGAATATCTAATGAGATCGGTCTTTATTTTTTTGTCTTTATGTCTAGACTTAGAAACGTTTTCCCTAATATTTCCATGAAGAAAATGGTTCTCGACATATTATAGTTAATTTTCCCTAGATTGAATTCAGAAGGTGCAGATTCTTAACCCTCCTGGTGGCTGTCTCGAAGAAGTGTCTCGTCACCAACAAAACTGATCAGATCTTTATGGACGAGAAATCTCGTCATTAGAAGAAAACTAATCAGATTTTGATCTCGTCATCATAAAAAAAAATCGACAGCATCTTGATGACTAGATATCGCGTCATTCGAAAATTGGTCAGATATTGATGGACGAAACCTCTCGGAGAGTTAATTTTCGTTATCGAATTGGGTTTGCGTATTGTATTCAATGTGGAAGAAAATAAATACTACATTCCATATTGAAAACAACTGTAAAACTGCATTAAGAGTCAAGCTACGTTCCAAGAAGAAAAAAGGCATAAAGCTAGACGTTTTTAAAATATTTAACTGAGAAATGTATTTATTCTTGATTTTAAAAACTATATTATTCGATGTTCTTGGAATGGTCATACAAATTCGTGAAAAGTTCCTTCAGTAAGAACATTCCAGATGGTGAAGGATGTCGTAAAAGATACCAGATTAAAGAACCCTGGTTCAGAGACATTTAAAAATATACTTTTGTACCACTTAAACTTTATGTATATATTACTTTAATGTAACTTACTTAGACTTTTAAAAGTATATGAAAGTATTTCCTTTTAAAAGTTCTTAAACAAGGGAATCCTTTAACCGCACGCTAGTCATTTAACTATTGTTTTCCAGTAAATTTACATCCCTATCTCATAATTTCCTTCAAGGAAAAAGATACTATCAAACATTTCCTTAGTCCCAGTCAATAATCCCTGATCATCTGTGCGTGGCTCAAAATGATGTGGTCCAATATTGTCCTTGGATCTTTCCTTTCGGGATTGATCCCAGACTGTCACCAATAGTCCATTGTGTTGCTCCAGTACGACGTTAACTACCAACCTAATTAATTATCGTGATTCCATCTCCAATCAAGTACGACTACTTCAAGACCAAATGCTTCATAGGGCCTGGTTGCAAGAGTAGAGATTTGCGACCCGAGGGTTGCGAGTTCGAAACACGAACAAAACAAAAGACCGTTGTGGGCATGGATGGTGTACGTTAAATCTGCAGTGGCCTCAAATGTACTCACATTGGCATGGTGTGGAAGTTTGGAGCGTTCGATGCCAGCTCAAGTTTTGACCTCGTTATCTTCCAGTGGTTCAAAAATTACGAGGTGCTGCTCTCAGATTTTTCCCTTCGCGATTGATCCCGGATAGTCACCAACAACCCATTGTGTTGCTGAGCTATAATTCAGCTACCCACCTACCATGCGCTACCTATTTCTAGTAATGATAAGAATTAAAATTCTTACCTCACTCGCACACGTTGGCGTGGTGTGGAAGTTTGGAGAGTGGGGTGCCAGCTCAAGTGTTGTTCTCGTCATCTGACCGTGATTAAAAATTAAGAGACGTTACCCTTGAACCTTTTCCTGACCGATCCCGGACCGTCGCCAATAGACCTTTGCGTTGCTCCCAGTGTGACGTTAATTAACTACCTATCTACCTCACTCGCAATCACGCAGATTAGGAAAAAATAGTGTATCTCATATTTAACCCTCTTGGTAGTTTATCTTCACTTCGAAAACTGCCCTGTAGTGGCCAGCCTCTGAAGCAAAAATCTCTTACAAATTGTCAACAATTCTGGTCAAGCGACAATTTGTTTTTCGTCTTGGATTTTCATTCCCTTTGAGTAATAAGGCAGTTTTGTCTCGTCGAGATATCTAGACATTAGCAAAACTGATCAGATCTTGATAGACGAGATGCCTCGTCGAGACCACATGGAGGGTTAAAGACATTTATCAATTGTTTGCATTTATAATGTTGTTGCCGTATGCTGAACGTTTTTTGACTGCAAATGAAGTTCGCTCCTCTCCTCTCCAGTACTTTTTCCCGTAAGTCCGCAGCAATAGTCTTTAAGTGATGTATACGCGTCCAAATAATCATCTGATCTATACGCTAATAATTTTTCTACGCTGACATTTAAGTGATGTATACGATGATACGATTATGTAATACATCAGATGATCATTGATCCAAATGTTCTTACGATCTACGCTGATCATTTTCTATATTGATCATTTAAGTGATGTAGATCATCTGATCTACGCTGATCATTTTTCTACGCTGATCATTTTTCTACGCTGATCATTTAAGTGATGTACATGATGATACGATTATGTATGAGACCCTTAACACCAGGAAAATTATGCTTGATGATAAGTGATTTTTTTTAGAAAATAAAGGGGATAAAGAATAAATAAGAAGGGGGAAAAGGACGTAGTTAGGAAAGTGGACCCTGAGGGCTTTACTATGATATCACAGGTCTTCGCACACAGAAGGTCATGTGTACTTGGGAAGTCCTGTTTAAGGGAACAGTGGACATTCAAAACAAAGGTTTGCAGTTATTATCCGATTGTTATGAAATTTACGGACTGTATATTTGCTATGCATAAGCCTATTTATAAAGTTTAGTCCAAAAATATGTTGTTCAGCAATTACGTAAAACGTGGTCAAAAATTTTGATAAGTTAGCAAAAAGTGATAGATTCAAAGAGCATTAATATTCAATTTATCCTCATTTTAATTCACATAATAGTTTGCACACACCTAAATAAAAGAGTAACTCACATTTAGTAAGTATATCACTCAATCGTAAACAAAATAAATTTTGGAAAAATGGTGTGTTTCTTTTTGGCACTTAAATATTATACATGATTTCAAAGATTATTCCAGATAATTTCAGGCAAATCAATTAAAACCAGATACCCAGGGAGCATTTTCAAAATCAGAAGAATGTCAAAAAATTTCAATCGCAGAAAAAAGCGTTTTTGTACTAGACTTACTATATTTATCTACTATATCTTTGATGTGCATGTAACACAGTCAAAAATTATCTTAATACAAAAATTATTTTTGCTATTCGAAGAATTTGATACAGAGTAAGCTAAAGTTAAAAAATAAATTTTTCGATCAATTTTGGTGATTTTGAAAGTCTAATACCATTTCCATTTCGTTGCCATGGCTGTAGATGAAGTTCAGTAGTGTCTAGAGAAGCGTAGCTAGACTTTTTGTGACCAGGCGAATGATGTTGATGCAACCCTTCGTCCTAAAGTTTATGTATCAAAAATGTAATATATTAAAATAATATAGATAAATTGTCTTAATTAGTACAATATTAAATTTCATCAACTAATCGTTATTCATATTAATTATTGATTACAAGTAATTGTATTTTAGTAACGTTTAATATAATTTCTATTTTCTGTACATTACGTTTGCTGAAACGAATTTACATTCCCATGAATAAAATAACTGAACACTAAGTAATTTCGATTCGTGTGTTAAAATTCTTTCCTCTATTCTAAATTGAAAAAAATAATAATTCAGCAGTCTAATTTGAAGTTCAATCGGCAGATCTGATTTATTCTGCTGAAAGCTCGGTTACACATGAAGCTCATTTCCAAATGAAAATATTTAAATGAAGTTTCGCAAGACTAATATCATAATTATTGTAATTACTTCGATATTACAATGACGGAAACTAGTTTTTCGAGCTTAGGTTTTATTTAAAAAAACTCACAATTTACAACGTACGCTCGATAGAGAACTGTAAAAATTATACAGAACTTATCATTTGAGAATTATTGCTATAAAATAAATTGTACTTAGCTTAGTCGTTTTTTAAATGAAATGATTTAATGCAGATCATAATGTAAAAAACTGTAAGCTTAAAGAAATTTTCTTTATGTCAAAATATTTTACTTTAATAGGAAACGTCTAGTATAATTATTTAATTTACATTGCTGAAATGGCACAATTTACCTGGTGTACAAGCATGCAACACATCACGAGCAAAAAAAGTGAAGAATTTATATTTTCCCTCTTTTCTGCGATAAGAAAAACTAATTCAATTACTTATTTTAATTACGTTTATATCATTTATGCAAAAAATGATATAATATTGAAAAAATCGGATGATCGAACATTAATTACAGTAGAAACCCCTTTGGGGAAAAACAAGTAAAATAAATCTACAAATAACAATTAACATCTCTAATACTAATAACAATTACTTTCTTTCTGTAACTCACAATAGAATTATTCGTATGATATCTACACTATTAATGTGTGAAAGTTTGTCTGTTGAAAATTTATCTTCGTCTCAACCACAGCACGTAGAGTTCTGAGAGAGGTGTCAAAATGCACAGAATAAACTGGGAAAGTTATCCGCCCCTTTAAAATTTTGAAACATTTAAATTTTAACATAAAATGTTCAAAAAATTACCTGATTGGACAGTGCCATGACGTCACTGGCTGATTCCGTAACGCTTCAGTAGCGGTTTTTGCCCCAACTTTCTTATTATGTTTTTTTTGTCAGACTTGACTTAAATATTCGTGTTAAATTCGAGAAAAAAACGTAGAAAATGTTCAAAATTCAATATACAGTACTTTTTCGTGTCTTACATTTTACTGCTTTAAATAAACATTTAATACACTACTTTTTCGAGCCTTATATTTTACTTCTTTAAATAAGCATTATTTTTTATAATTATTTCACATCCAATACAGAAAATCTGTGCAACTTAACTCTTAAATCCATCGTAATTTGGAATTTCAAATTATTTACTGCTGCCTTTTTTATAGCTATTGTTTTTTGCGTTGTAATTACTCTTTTTAACGACAAATGTTACTTTTAAATGTTTTGGCTTTGTAAATAATTCATTACTGTCTATCAATATTTTTCAGGCGTCTTTTTCGAATTTCTCTATTTCAGAATATTCTCATAACTTCTAAATTCAACGCTTGATCAGATCTTTAGTTTTTCAGAATTCTACATTTCTCAATGACCACAATTTCGTTTCTGTTTGTATTTATGTGTTCCATTTCTTTCCATATTACAGATATATTATTTAGGAGTTAAATTGTAATGAATTATTTTCATTTTCTGCCAAATACCACTAGGCATGGGTAATTTCTTGGTTGTACATGTATATTTCGACGAACTTTCCTTAAGGCTTTGGTTAAATACGTTATAGTTTGTAGAATTCTGTTTCATAAAAATAAATGGAAACCTTTTTAAGTAATGTGTATAACTTCTTATTTTAAATAACTGGTAAAGTTAAAATAAAGTTATTCTAAAACAAACTGGTTTGTTTTAATAACTTTAATAATTTGTTTTAATTTTTGTAAACAATGTTACGTAAATCAAAATGGGTAGCCATACGTTGTAGTTCAACGATAGTTCTAAATTTTGACATATTTTCATTACAAGACGATTGAAATAAATTTAATTTACATTATTCTCATTTGTTTTTCATGGGTATTATTGAAAGCCGTACTCCATAGTCAAGTAACTACATCTATCATTTTAAATAGGTACGTGGTTTCCATATAGAAATTGGGTCTCTCAATTGAAAAAAGTACCTTAAGGATTCGATTTAAAACTAAATTTTTCTGTTGGAGGAAAGCGAATTTTAAATAAGACTTTGCTGATCTTGGAATAATATAGTAAAGAAGTATGTAAACTAGGACTATTGAAAATAAAATTTTTTTTGTCTTAAGTGGCAGAAGGTCAAGGTTGCTTACTTGAAGTTGAAACTGTTCGTAGGTACCTGTGAAACATTCATTGAAAGTAGTGATTTTGTAAAAAGTGTAATCGATTGAGTTCGGTTTGTCTACAGTGATGACATTTGTCTTAAAAACAAGTTCCGTTATTCCACGTGCAGCTGAATCGAATTTTCAAGAAAAAAATGTGTGCTTCAAAATAAAATAACCACGAATGCCGTAACAGTTTAATTTGCCATCCTCTCACAATGATAATGTAATTTGAAAACATCAAATCCATGGTACAAGGGTACCACAAATAATAAATATTGATTGGAAAACTGAGTTCAAGACTATGCTGAAAGTTCCTCATTTTTACTGAAAATGAACTTAATTGGCATTCGTAATCACTCCAAAACGCAAAATCGACTTCTGAAGTCATCTCAGAAAAAGCTTCTGTAGTTCGTCTTACAACGAGAGTGTGATGAATATGAAATGGATTATATGAATCGATATATTATGCATACATATTTGCGTCCGAAGTAAATTGTAGGAGCTATGGAAAAGTTAAAACAATGTTAAAAATTTTCTGTACACCTAAATGATGCTTGCATTTTTCTATGAAATAGAATCAGCATTTAACCAATTCAACCCGAGCATCGCCGGGGTAATTCTGCTAGCAATTATAATTTTATGATAGAATGTTCTTAGTGGGAAAACTTATGTACAGATAATAATAGAGTACACTTTATATCAAGCTAAATGTAGGTGGCGGTAGTGTTTCGGCGGTTGTACGTGCTTCCTATACATATTCTGAACGTGACATCAATTGGCTTGTTTTTCGAATATTTCAGCATTTCACCAATAAGAATTCCAAAGAACGAATTTCGAATTTATGTATCATAGTTGATTGGTCAATACTAAGTAGATTAAACGCCAAACATTGCCGAAACGACGATAAAGTGCATTTTATGGTATTCCCAATTTGCACATGCGAGAGCATTTGGACAGCATAAGACCGTCTGGTTTGTTTTATTTACACTGAAATTCTCATACTAGATGATGAATGTTTTTAATTTCATTTATTCTCTTTCAAAGTTTAAAATATTTTAAGACAAAAGTAATTACGGAAGATACTTTTACGTCCGCAAAACGTAATTGAAAATATTTTGTAATTTCTATTTGGATCAGAATAAATTCATAATGGAACTGCAGTATTTCTGGAGATCTGATAGTGAGATAAATTAACAGAATAGATTGAAAACGTTTCAAATAATTTTTATTACAGGTCCTGCCAATGCACCAGTGTGGTGAAAGGATTCGTTTAAAAATGTTTCTTGCACCTGTGATGTGCAAGAGAAATTCTCAAGGCTAAAGGAATTCGCGTGCTTATTTAAGTAAGAAGTTGACATGTATTTAATTAGATGCAGATTCGTATCTTTCATGTTCAACCAGGAAGTCTTTCGTAGTTATCCTGGTTTAAGTGCAGTTAATAGAAGATGGCCCATTCGGCAGTAAGTATAATTAACGAATGAATTCTTAAAAGTAAGTTTGTCTTTTATTTATTGCACGGCAAAATATTATAGAACTATTGAATTGTTATTGCATGATTTATAATATGGTCGATTTTTGCACTGTAAAGATGAATTGTGAGACAATAATTTCAGAAATATAGACACTTAAATTTTAAAATATCAGAGATAAAAAGAAATCACAAATTCATAAACCCTCGTGTGTGGTTGTCTCGACGAGGTATCTCGTCATTAGCAAAACTAACTAGATCTTGATAGACGAGATATTTCATCATTAGAAGAAAACCGATCAGATCTTGTTCTCGTCATCATCAAAAAATCGGCAATATCTTGATGACGAGATATGTCATTAGCAAAATTGGTCAGATTGTGATGGACGAGATATCTCGTCGAAACCAATTGGAGGGTTAAAAATATCGAAAAAATAGGATTAATTTTATTTAAATCGGGCTTTTATATTTAAAATAGATTTTCTTATTTAAGTTAAGCTTATGCTTCTATTAGTCTTTAGCAAGACGTGAAAAACAGCGGAATGTTGTCTACCAAAAATATATCATGTGCTGGACACTTAACACTACTTTATATACTACTGCATTGTAAGTTAATTTTTGTTGTGATGGCTAAGTTCACAATACTTCCCCTCCAGAATGTAGTAGTAGCTGAATGCTTGTCTTAAGATCAAGGGTGCATTTATGTATGCTTGGTCATGCAATAGATGATTGTGACCGTGAACTGTCCTGTGTTGCCCTTAGCATCCATGTGAAAAGTGGCAAAGAAGAGTGAAGCCTTATTAAGAATAGAAGCAGTGTCTGTTATCAGTATTAGTTGTTGGAAATGATTAGCTTCATCACTGTACACCGTGCACCATCCATCAAAGGGCGTGCCGATTGTTGAGTGCCATCAGGCATGGTTTCGAAAATGTGTGAGTTCATAATCACGTCCGCCAGTCACCAATTTAGTAAGACTCGTGAAAGGCAGTGTAACGTTGTCCACCCGAAAATTCTTCATGGTGGAAATACGTAGATTACTGCTATATACAATAATGTATTGCAAGTTAATTTTTTTAGTGGTGGCTAAGTTTACGGTAAATCAAAGTTCTAGACATTAGGTATGCGAGCTACAGTGCAATTGCTAGAAATACTCATTAATGGTTAATACATATAATTAGTCATAGAAATTTTCGGTCACCTCAAAAACTTTTTATGTGTTTCATTTAAATTATTTTTTAAGTTAAAAAAACGTCTAAATTAAAATTTATCTACACTGAACTCCTGATTCTAATTTAGTCTACCATCAAAGCAATCGAAAAATTTAAGAAAAGGTTTAGCTGAAAGTATTTAAGAGAGGTAACGTAACCCCTATGCCCTCAGGCCTATAAAAGTATTCAGAAATATACACAAAATTATGGAGTAAATAATCATGTGGTAAAAGAATTACACACTAGGAATCATATGACGTTTATTAGAAAAATTGATATGAAGGAGCCACGAATCTTAGATTCAAGAAAATACATTTTCTTGATGTTCAAACTGTCAAAATACAATAAATTAAATACATAGTGCTTGTTGTGAGGACACAAGTTATGAGCATTATGAGCATAGAGTATTGCTGTGTGCCTCAGTTAGATTTTTTGACTCACTCTATGAGGGGCTTCGGATGTACCACATCCACTTTGCCAGAAACAATCGAAAAACCATCCGGGCTAGTGTCCGATCGGAATGAAACTTACTATGTGTGATATGCATGAAGAGATAAAAGGGATCACTATTTTAAATCTAAAGGACTCTTCATTATTGTTGAATTATATAAAAAATATCAGAAATTACTAAAGCCCGTCTGGAGGCAATACATGGCTATACGCTGCGTGGCATGAGTCAAATAGGGTACTTAAGCTATTCAGCGACAAATTATGCCACGTATTCTGCCGGCTCATTTTCCTTTTTATTCCTGAGGTGGTACAACTGATGTCCTAGCATGTACCAAAAATGCCAAATGAGTGACAGATCAGGAGATATCGCTTGCCAAGGAGGAATTTCAACACCACGCAGGCACTACCGGGGGAGGTGAGCCGTTTGCAAAAATTGTGTTTAGGGGTTAAGTGTGATTTGGTTAGATTTCAAGAGCCATATGGTATGCATGCAATGTTATCGTTTCTCTTCCAACCGGTCTACCCCTATTGCAGATAAGAGAGAAATAGCGACCGTTAAAATTATGGAGAAATAATAAATTTCCAATACTTATAAAACGCTAGCAGAAATACCCGGCGTTGCTCGGATTAAATTGGTTAAATGTTCATTGAAGTGATCAGACTAATCACTTCTCTTTCATTGAAAAATGCAAGCATCATTTAAATGTACGGAAAATCACTTTTTAACATCGTTTTAACTTTTTAATAGCTACTACAATTTACTTCGAACGCAAATATGTCGATTTTGTGTTGGGAATGTCTACGAATTCCCCTTAAGTTCATTTTCAGTAAAAATGGCGTTCCTCCGGCGTATAGTCTTGCTATTAGCTTTCCTCTCAATATTTTTTTACTTGTGGCACTCTTGCGCAAGAGATGCAATGTTTTCGAATTTCATCATTATGAGGATGTCAAATTAAATTGTTACGGTATTCGCGATTAATTTATTTTGAAGGAAATATATTTTTCTTTAAAATTCCATTCAGCGACACGTGGAATAACGGAGTTTGTTTTAAAAATAAATGTCATTGTAGACAAAGCAAACATAACATCGATTACAATTCTTTAAGAAACAGAAGGTCGATTTTAAAGCGTTTTAAAAAAATCACTGCAATGACGTCTACGATCTTCAACGAATGTAATTAAATATCCACTTCCAAACTTACCTTGTCCACACTAAACTGTGGAAAGATTGTATCAAGGCTCCGAGAATTCTGTGGATAACTCGATCGTTATGGGTACGTACGATCCTCTCTCGTTTCACGATAAGTCGTGCTCGATTTCGATCTCTCAAACGTTACTCACGTCCCACAATGTGTGAGACTCGAAATCTAACCACCTCATCATACAGAGTCCTGTTTTCTTTGAAAAAGCATTGGATCAAGTCTGAATTGCTTACTGCACTTTAACCCTCCTAGTGGTTTAGACGATATATCTCGTTCATCAAGATCTGACCTATTTGCTAATGACGAGGTACATCGTCATCAAGACTTTGCCAATTATTAAGGGATGACGAGATCAAGATCTGGTTAGTTTTCTTCTAATGACAAGAGACGACGAGATCTGATGGGACGAGAAATCTCGTCCATCAAGGTCTGATGAGTTTTGCGAATGACAGTATACGTCGTCGAGCCAACTACCATGAGTGTTAAATAGTATATATCTTGAAGTGACCCTGTTAGAAATTTTAGACTCGTATTAGATATGATAGGTCGTCCACCATAAAATCAACTCTGTGTGGCCATTTCTACGGAAAGTGCGCCAAGTAAGCACCTGGGCCAAAGCTCCTCTGTCTCCTGGTGATAATTGTCTTGAATCAGAATTTATTTGAGTTTCCTGGAGCTTTCGTACATATGCACATGGACTTGGAAGTCGATCTGATAAAGGGGGTAAAGATAGTGCTGGAAAGAAAGTATTACGAGTGATAGACAAGTCTTCTTGGGGTCACCCCTATATCCGTGATAGATTCAGCTAGCTGGTACGGAGGGGCTGCACCCGAACTGAAGATGATAGGCAAGCCTATCATCCGTGAGATATGAAAAATATCAGTAAAGAATACCAGTAGTTACGAAGGTTAAGTTAAGTGTTAAAAAATGTAGCTTAACTTATCGGTGGCAGAACATTTCAGTAAAGTGGGTAATTTAATTTGAAAAGTAAAATTCAAAGGAATTTGGAGATTTGGATTTTCCTTAAGTTGGTGACACTAGGGTGAGTTTATACGACACTAGGGCCATATTTGGCCAAGCTGTACCAAACATAAGGCAGACAGCTTCAAGTAATGATTTCCTTTAAGATATGTTTTAGAAGCAGATACTTTAGAGTTATGACAAATTCGTCAATTCCAAAATTAGTGATCCAAAGTGCCCCAAAATTATGTTTATTATCGTTACAATATTTTGAATAGCCTTGGATATAAAAATGATGAAATAATTGTAAAAAGTTATAAGAACATTTGAAGTTACATTACAATTAAACTGAAATATTTGTTTATTTCTAAATTGATTTTCATGTTAAATAAATTAACTTTTTTCGAATTCAACAATATGCAACTTAAATTAGAATTGATCACTAAAAGTTCAATTTGCTTTGTGACGCAACCAATTGTAACATTATTTAAAACAATTCCATCTATCCGAATAGCACCAACAATTTCGTGAAGCTGAATGGCGGGATGCACTGTTAGTTTCACATGCACCATTTTTAAGTGCTAGGGGATATTGTATTGTCCGTAGTGTGGTATCCAATGATTCCAAAAATGTTTCCTGGACACAAATAAGTTTCCTAGGAGACATGCACACCACTTCTGCGCTAAACTTTTATATTTACTTACATCTAATAATGACAAAGTGTCATTTATCGCATTGCATCTTATTTTATGTTTTGATAATTTGTTAAATATCTATCGGAACATTTTCCACAAAATAGAATACTCTTCAGTTCTAAAATTTTCTTTTCCAGGTAAGTAGGTAGGTATTTTAATTAACGTCTCACTGGAGAAACACAACGGGCTATTGTCGACGGCACGGAATCAATCCCGAAGAGAAAGATACGAAGACAACACCACGTAAATTTTAACCACGGTCAGATGACGAGGTAACATATGAACTGGCACCCAAACTCTCCAAATTTCTACACCATGCCAAAGTTTTTCTTTTCCTGAAAATTTGTGTAATGAATATAAAACTGTTAAAGCAAACGTTTATTTTGTGCCCAGAAAGCATTAGCGAGCAAGACAAGAATTGGCGTCATTAAGACCACTGCGGTAAAACTCTCCCCTGAGGAAAATCAGAAAAAATCGCGAAGTGCAGCCAAATGTGGTGTCCACGGCTGTGTATACTTGTGAAAGTTGTGACAACCGGACCATTCTCTCCTGCCGGATGCATTTCTTTGAGAATTCTTTTTATCCCTGGTTGCCTCGAAGAGGAGTTTTGTCATTAGCAAAACTGACCAGATCATGAATAGAAGAAAATTGACCAGATTTTGATCTCGTCATCATAAAAAAAAATCGACAATATCTTGATGAGGAGGTATTTCGTTATTATCGAAATTGGTCATATCCTGATGGACGAGGTATCTGGTCGAAACCACTTGGAGAGTTAATGGGGAGGAAGAAAAGAAAGATTACAATGTTCAAAAGATTCCTGTGTTCATGCTCCCAGCTAAACGCTGCCTCAAATTTTGTCAAGCACCTCCCACCTAAATTACGATGAGGAATGGGTCAGATGGACATTTTGTAATCAATCTCCCAATAATTGATTGGCATTTGTAAGTAATTGTTTGCTCTAGAGGATATCTGAAGTGTTATTTGAAACTCAAATGCTTCAAGGGCTGGGGATTGGTTCGGTTCCGCAGATGAAGAAGGGCCGTCGTGGCTTTGTGGGTAAGTGTCCACTGCGCTAGCAACCTTCGAGTTGTAGGTGGTGCAGATTCGATTCCTGTCGGTTGCATTCCTCCCTGGGTGTATTTCTCTCTTCTGTGTCAGTAAAACTTTCATTGTGTGTATGTCTATTACTTGATGCAGTATGTCTTGTGTGTGGTAAATATTGCCCTTTCGCCGTAAAACCCCGAAACAACCAATCGCAGCTGAACAATTTAGGGGAACGTACCTCTAAACACTCAAGTTTCAGTTAAATGTGGTGGAAGCTTCAAAGTTCTGTAAAAAAATATTTATTGTTGAATTCTTTTCAAATTTAGTACCTTTATAGTACGAATATTATTTTAAAAATTAAATCGCATTAAAACTATCATATAGACTTTTATATGCATGAACAAAATTATAAGAACCAATTTGGGCCAAAAGGGTTCGGCAGGACAAATCAATAACTAATTGCTCTATAACGATGGAAAGTCGAACACTAATTATAGAACTCATTACATATACAAATAACAAATTCGCAAAATTAGCTTAAAATTTTCTATGCTTTTTGCAATAATACTCTGCTTAAATCTTACACTTGATGTACACATTTTCAAACAATCATAAATGCAAGTCATTTTATAGCTGATAGGTTCTGCAATATGTACAAAGTTTCATTATTGCAGAGTAATTAGTTTTGAAATATAGTGTAGACGACATATTGGCTCTTATATTTTTATTCATAAACATAAAATTTTAAATGATAGAAGCTCTAAACTGATTTTCCTTTAAAATTTAGCATCCAAATTTTAAAGAACTAAATGTGAAAAGAATTTAACGAAATATTTTTTTACAGAACTTCTAAACCTTTCCCTCTCCTTTCAGTGAAATTTGGTCGTTTAAAGGTATAATTTCCTTAAGTTATTTTATCCTCTAAAAAAGGAGCTTGAGTTTCCTCGATAATTTTCTTATGGTAATGAGATTATGCAATTTTCTATCTTGAAACATTTTATCTTATCTGTTTGTACTCTTCCTGCTCTAGCTCAGTATAGGGTTATTCTCTTAAACAGCTATACACTGATATTTTTTACATTATATCTTTGTTATCCATCGCAAGATTTGTATGAGTTTCACTTATGTCATCTAAAAAGGTGAGCTATTTTTATAATACAGTCGTATTATCTTTTAAATCACACTTTGTTGAAATACTGTTGTATATTATTTGCGCTATTAATCCTCCTGCTGCTTGTCTCGACGAGGTATCTCGAAATTAGCAAAACTAATCGGATCTTGATGAACGAGATATCGCGACCTTCGAAACAACTGACCAGGTCTTGATCTAACCATCATAAAAAAATCGGGGGTATTTCAATTAACGTCACACTGGAGCAACACAACGGGTTATTGGTGACGGTCCGGGATCAAAATCCCGAGGACAACACCACGTAATTTTGAACCACGGTCAGATGACGAGGCAACACCTGAGCTGGCACCCCACTCTCCAAACTTCCACACCACGCCAACGTGAGGACATTTGAGGCCACGACAGATTTAACGTGCACCAGCCCCCTTTGTACACGACGGTGTTTGGCTGGATTCGAACCCGCAACCCTTCGGTTGCTAGTCCGTTACTCTTCCAACCGGGCCACCGCAGCCCTTAAAAAAATCGGCACTATCCTGATGACGAGATATTTTGTCATAAGCAAAATTGGTTGAGACGAGATATCTCGTCAAAACCACTTCGAAGGTTAAATAATGTGTGTGTATCGTCTCTATGTATAATATCTTTCTTTTTGGAGAAAGAAATACTATTTAGTTGTGTGGCAACGAGAATATTCACTTATGATTCTAAAAAGAACGCAACCAGGCAGTCGTTTGTTTTGTTGTTGCACGCTGAAAATAAAAAATGATGAAAATAAACTAATTCTTTTGTAAAGGAGTTTGTGATTTTTTTACTGCTTTGTAACTCCAAAGAGAGTTACATATTGGTGACCCGGAATACCAGATTTTCTGAAGCAGCAGAACGAACGATAATGGAAGACTGATGCCGCGGTAAAAGCAAACATGGAAACGAAATTGGATAAAACTGACCTAAAACTGGAAACAAACCGAGTGAGCATCAAAATCCCTCCATTTTGGGAAGAAAAGCCTGAAATGGAGGGATTTTGATGCTCACTCGGTTTGTTTCCAGTTTTAGGTCAGTTTTATCCAATTTCGTTTCCATGTTTGCTTGTGGCAACAAATTTCAGGCATTTTGGGAAGAAAAGCCTGAAATTTGGTTTTATCAAGTCGAGTCCCAGTTTTCTATCGCAAATATTGTGACTGAGGAAACGAAATTCAATTACCTGGTTGCACAGATGGAACCGAAGGTGGTTGAAAACATTTGGGACATAATCCAAAGTGGTAGAAGTGACAAGTATTCTGCAGCAAGACTTTTAAATACGTTTCAGGAAAGTGAAGAAAAAAGTATCAAGCGATTACTTACTGGAATTTCGTTAGGTGATTTAAAACCTAGTCAATTGCTACGTAAAATGAAATCGCTTGGCGGGATGAAAATTTCTGACAAGGTTTTACGCACGTTATGGCTTGAAAAATTACCAGAATCCATTCAGATCATTTAGATAGTGAGCGTGGAAAGCCTTGACAATATATCTGTTATGGCTGATAAAATTTTGGAAATGAATCCGAAAACAGAACTTTTTGCTGCAATTCCAAACTCCGCTACAAACAGTATTCTAGAAAAAATTTATTCATTAGGAAATCAAATAGCTGCTATGAATATTGGTAGACAATCTAGAACTGAAATTCGTCTTCCAAAGATGAACAGAAATAGAAGTCGATCGAGAAAGCGATTCAACCCAGATGGCAAATATTGTTTTTACCATTTTATGTTTGGAGATAAATGTCACCCAAACAAGTACAAAAGTCCTTGTGGTTGGAAGTCGTCGGAAAACATGAGTCAGTAGTAGAAGGAGCGGCAAGCTCTGCTGCTAAAGAAATTCAAGATTGTCTCAATTATCGTTTATTTGTGAAAGACAAGAACACCGGCTTGCGCTTTCTGGTTGATAGTGGAGCGGACGTATCAATCATTCCACCTTCAGAAAAACATAAAGTATGCAATTCTTTCAAGCTATACGAAGCTAACGGCTTAGAAATTCAAACTTTCGGACATCAAATTTTAACACTCGACTTGGGACTTCGCCGTGATTAACAGTGGCCTTTCATCATAGCCAAAATGGAAGTGAATAAGGGAATACTAGGAGCTGACTTCTTAAATGAATTCAAGCTATTAGTAGATATTAACAAGAAACGCCTTATTGACGGACTAACTAACTTGTTTGTAACTGGTGAAATTTCATCTATAACGGCAGAAAGCAATGTGTCTTGAATCAATTTTCCGATATCATTTCCTTGTATCCAAATTTGGTGAAAGCTAATCTGGTGATGAATAATACTCAGCACGTCGAGCATTATATTACTACTGAAGGCCAACCAGTTTTTTCTAAATCTCAACAGTTAGATGCCGAACGATTGGAAATTGCAAAACCAGAATTTAAATATATGCTTGATAATGACATCATTCGACATTCAAAATCTCCATGGGATAGTCCACTACATTTAGTACAAAAAGAGATGGAACATTACGATCTTGTGGTGACTACAGAAGATTAAACGCACAAACTATTCCTGATGGTTATCCGATACGAAGAATTGAAGATTTTCGACATATTTTAAAAAGTAAGAAGATTTTCACAAAAATTGATTTATTTAAAGCATATTTTCAAGTACCGATTGCCGAGGAAGATAAACTAAAAACTGCGATAATTACACCATTCGGCCTATATGAATTTAATGTAATGAATTTTGGTTTACGAAACGAGCCTTCTACATTACAACGCTTTATTAATGAAGTGTTCTATGGATTGGACTTCGTATTTCCATATTTGGATGATATTCTGATAGCCTCTTCTACAATAAAAGAACATAAAGATAATTTGAAATTAGTTTTTAATCGTTTGGAAAAATATAGTTTAAGAATAAATGTCTCCAAATCGCTGTTGGGGGTTAAGGAATTAGAATTCTTATGATACCTAATTGCAGCAGAAGGTTCACGTCCACTTCCCGCTAAAGTACAATCAAAAAAGATTATAAATTGTCTGAAACAATTCATGATTTGACCACTTTTCACGGAATGATTAATTTTTATCGTCGTTAATAAAAGGATGCTGCTAATACTCAAGCAATATTAAATGCTTATTTAAGGGGAGCAAAAAAGGACGCGAGAAAAATTCAGTGAACCGAAGAAACTAAAAAAATGTTCGAAAAATACAAACAAGATTTAGCGAATGCCCCATTATTAACATTTTTTAGCCCAAATTTGCCTTTAGCTTTGTTTACAGATGCCTCAGATTTTGTGTGTAAAAAAATGACGTTGTACCAATGTCCATCCCCCCACACACACTTGTATGTATGTGTGTGGGGGATGGACATTGGGTCAACGTCAATTGTTTTAAAGCTTACGAAATAAACGAGTTAATAAAATAGGTGTTTAAATAAAAATGTAGATTTATACAAAGAAGTCAAATTTATTCCAAATAATGTAAATGTACATATAAGTTGGCCTAAGGAAAAAATAACATTCAACAATATTCCTATGTATAATTTCTTGGCTTTCTTATGTACGTATGGGAGGTATGGAGTTGCTTCTGGCATATAATGTCTGTCCATTTTGGGTCATATTTCGATGATCCTATCACTAGAATGGATTTCAAGTGTTCGTCTGACAAGTTAGCCCTGTACTTTGATTTTACAAAGGTCATTTTTGAAAATGCCTGCTCGCAGTATAGGTCGATCCAAACACTGAAAGCACTGATCTTGCAAAGTTTTTATTTCTTTGAAATCATCACCCAATGGCTTGCAATGAAAGGAACTGTCAGAAGTTTACTGTTTTAAATTAAAAATAAAAATAAACAAAATATAATCACTTGTAAAATGAAAGAAGGTCCGCATTCTTGTAACATTCCTTGAAATATTTTTTCAAGTATTCATTTGACGTAAGTTTAATCAATTCAGGTTGAAGTTCTGTTGGCGCATTTTTGATTTCACATTGGAATGGATTTTGAAATAGCTTGATCTTTTCTGCTGTAGCTGCATAATCAGTCGGCAAAGTGGTTTTCAAATTCCTCACGTAGTTTTGTGATAGTTTGTACTGCGTAATGTGATGGGAAAGCCAAACTTCTTGCAAGTTTCGAAGTGGTCCAAAATTGTCTTTCCCAAGTGGTTTTCAAAATAACAAGTTTTGTTCTAAAAACTTTCACATGTTGGAACAAGTCGCTTACAAAGGACTTTTCGTCTTGAAATTTCAAATTTAAAAAATTAAGATGAATGGTAATATCAACAGCAAATGCAAGCTTCCACAGTCACTGATGACCTGAAAGCTCTTCTACAGGCTTATCCTGTTCAATCATGAAAATGTCAATAGCTCAGCGCAGCTCAAAAACCTTTGGAGCACCTTTTCTCTACTTAGCCAACGTACCTCACAATGATATGAGACATCTGGATACTGACTTTCAATATCCGAAAGAAAATTCTCAAACTGCCGGTGTTTGAAAGAGTGGGATCGGATGTAATTTACTGTCGTAACAACTACCTGCATTACTTCCGACACATTTATGTTTTTCCCACACAAGGATTGTTGAGAGATAATGCAATGAAAAACCATTGGTTTCTCACCTCCAGCATTTTGAATAACATTGCATATATGCCCTACTAATCCTGTTTTACCGCCACACATACTTTTACCTCCATTTGTGGTAACGCCTTTTAGTTCTTTTAGATCTAATTGAAGTTTAGAAAAGGTTTCATTTATCTTAGTAAAGAACGCAAGGCAAACGCTCTAATGAGAAGCGGAAAGCGTTATTAAATTGAAGGCGCTCAGTGAACGAAAGTCTTTTATTAATATTTTGTAATGCTAGTTTATTTTCCATAAACCGGTTCGAATTACACGGAACCTTGAACTTACCGAGACTCGAATTACCGCGACTCAACTGAATTTGAATTATTTTTACGATCTACGATTTTACGGAAAACTTGCATGCTGCATCGGCCGGGTCTCGCCCGCAGGCCGTAGTTTGGAGACCCCTGGTCTAGACAACTGAGACAACTACAATATATATCACAGTATTCAACAGAAATACGTCACAAAAGTGGAAATGAAAACGTTGTTGCAGACTCAATGTCTAGAATAGAATCAGTAATCGGTCTAGATCAGGCCTGTCCAACACGCGGGCCGCATGCGGCCCGTCACGTTAAATTGTGCGGCCCGCCGGGCAATTTTATATTTCTATTGAAACTTTTGTTTTTCGTTGCATGTATACAAAAAAATATTAAATAAATGAAAATTTGAAATAACGATAAAAAATTAAATTTTAAATTAACGATAGAAAAACCACATAAAAAATGTAATATAAATTGCGCCAGTAAGTGATATTTTCGCCAAGGGGTAATCGTGGTTGTGTATGGAAGCCGGCAGTCAAGGCTGACTCGAGACAATAGTCTAGACACGATTGGGTCCGTCATTGTTTTGTTATCCACTGCACGAACGAAGTTATTATTTCAAGTGAATCTGTTTATGTGTTAGGTTTGTTTTTGACTTACTGGCGTGTTTACTAAGTTTTTTGTGTGTGGTGCTGATAGTTGAATAAAAGTGACATCTGCAGACATCCAAAGAAAGTTTGAAATTTTTTCGAGTATATTTTTACTAATGCAAGTAAATTTTAAAATTAGTAAGAGTTTAATAAAATGTTAAATTGATAAAAGTTATAAATTTTCAAGTGATCACTATTTGCATTAAGTTCAAAAAGTTATTAAATATTGCTATTTTTACCAGGGCTTCGAACCGGAACTGAACCGAAAACCAGAAAAATTGAAAAATTGCGGTTCTTTAACCGTAAACCGAACCCCAAAAATAGTCCACCTCTGAACCCGAATCGAAAACGTTATTTTTTTTTTACCGGTTTTCAGTTAATTTATACTTATTTCGGTTCAGACACAAATTTTTAACTAAAAGACTTTCAAACTCTCTTTTTTATCTGCCGCTCAAATATAGCAGAGTAGCTGACAGCGTGCGCTTTCAAGGACTATTTATTGCATTGTTCGCAAAATTCCGCAGAATGCACTAACTGGCATAAAACATTGACAGTTCTTTCTTTCGACACGATCCCTGCGAGAATTCAAAAAGGATTATGAATTTTATAATCAATAATAATTTATAATAAAAGTATTACGTACTTTATAATTTACATAAAGTGATTATCAGGTTAAGTGTAAATATTTTCCGCTATAGGTTGAGTACTTGGTAATCTTTTACATTTAAAAGATACAACTAGAGGAGATGTTTTCCAGGCGATTGAAAAATGTTTAGCCGAAAATAGCTTAAATTTTGAGGCTCTTTCAGGATTAACAACATATGGAGCACCTGCTTTGGTAGGTAAAAATATGGGAGCTGTAAAATTACTTATGGATAAGCTAGATTGCAGAGGCATTAAAACCAATGATATTTTTATTATTCGCTGTTTGATACATCAACAAAATTTATGTGCTCGAGTATTATCCATGAATCACGTTATGAAAGTAGTTATAAAAATAGTAAATTACATTCGTTCACATGCTCTTCAGCATCGGCAATTCAAAGAATTCCTTAGCGAATTATCTTCTGAATATGGTGATATCGTATATTTTACCAATGTTAGATGGCTAAGTCGTGGAAAATGTTTAAAATGATTTTTTAATTTACGGGAGGAAATAGATATGTTTATGAACGAGAAACAAGAATCTGTTCCTGAATTAAGTGATGATGATTGGTTGTTAGACCTATGTTTTTTAGTGGATATAACAGAGAAACTTAATCAGCTAAATAAGGACTTGCAAGGGCAAGATAATTTAATAATCGATGCTTGTAATTTCATCAAAGCTTTTAATAAGAAATTATTGTTATTTGAGTGCCAACTTAGAAATAATAATGCTCAACATTTTCCGCTGTTAAATAACTTCCCAAAAAGCCAACCAAGAATTTCTCGAAATATGCTAATGAAATAAAGAAACGTATAACTGCATTTGATAGTCGTTTTTCAGAATTAGCAAAATATGATAAAATGTTTGAAATATTTTCATGCCCATTTCATGTTGACGTGAATAGTGTTCCTGAAAATCTGCAAATGGAGTTAATTGAGTTACAGTGCAACAATGAAATGAAGCAAATTTTTACGTCCACGTCAAAAATTCATTTTTACAATACTTGTATTACATCCGAGAGATATTTTGCACAACTTGTAAGTGCTTTTGGATCCACATATGTTTGTGAAACATTTTTTTCGAAGATGAAATTTACAAAGAGTTCATCACGTGCTTCATTAACTGATGCCAATTTAGAAAACCAACTACGATGTGCATCGTCGAACATAAATATAGAATTACAAAAATTAAGTGAAGGAAAGGATAAACAAATATCTCATTAAATAAGACTCGAGATTTCATTTTATATGAATCATAGTTAACGTGACCATTTATTTTTTGACTCAAAACGGGACATTGGTTTATTTAGGTCAATTAACAGGTAGTCAATGAAAAAAAAAACTTTTTTTTTTAAGTTATATTTAGAAAAAGTTAGCTATTATTACAAATTAAAAAATATATCCAAAATGTTTAGTTAGTATATTTATATTTATCAGAGGAACAAATTTGCTTTAATACATCTGGTGATGATTTTAAGTAAGAATAAAACTCTTGGCATGTTTTTTTTTATATTCACCTTAGTTATCAACATCGCCTTTAGAACTGGAATTTGTAACTGGGGTTTTTCAGATGTCCACAATTTGTTCATCATAGAAAATACTCTTTCTACTGGAGCATTTGTAGCAGGCAAACATAAAATATATTCAATTAAAATACAAAAGTTTTCATGCTGAAGATTGTTAGTGTGAAAGTGTTTGAATACTTCAACCCAACGAGTTTCTGTGGAAACATTTAGATTATTCCATTCGGTTATTTTTTGCGACGTGATGTAGTTAGAAATTAATGAAAATTCGTCAAAAACTTCTGTATCTTTATTACAGTCAATATATTCCTTTTCAATTAATACATCCAAAGATTTTTGAATGTCTTCCCATGCGGGTACTTTTTTAAAATCTGCCCAGTAAAATATCTCCATTTCTTTGGTAAGAAGCAAGTCCACTGCTATAGATACTCACGGCTTGTTTTGTAAAATTCTGTAGCCGTCCTTTTCACAAACTCTTCATCGATATCAGTACCATTATCTTTCAATTTCACCATTAATTGACGGACTGTAAATGGAAGAAACTGATTGGTCTGTTTTTGAGTCAAATTGTCTTTTAGTTGATTGATTTCTTTTGCAGCTTCAGTTGCCGATACAGTCTGACCTTCAAGCTTCAATACAGCTTGATGAAAACTTGATGACTGAGCGTGTAAAAAATAAAGCCACAATTCTGATGTGGGATCTTCAAAAAAGTTTTTTAGTAATAAGGGACATTTTTCAATGCTCAAAAAGTAGTTTTTTAATGGCTGATACATTTTTAAAACCCTTTCCAAGGCAGACATAAGAGCAAGCCATCTGGTTTTGCTATAGCCGAGCATTTGTTGATATTCCGTTTCAGTTTCAGCGCAAAACTCCTTTAGAGCTTCAACTCGAACCGTGTAAATATAAAAAAATGAATATATCTTCACAATAATGCTTTCGTAATCTAAAGATAGCCCGTCTGCAGCAGATTTTATTGCATTGTGAATTACATGGATTCCACATCCAATACCTATTAATGGCTTTTTAAGAGATGATTGTAATTTCGTTAACACATTATTAGTTCCTCGCCTAGCTGCGCCCCCGAAATTTACGTTGGCATTGTCCCCACAAAATGCCACGACTTTTGCTGTCAAATTATTGTCTGTAAACACTTGGTTTAAATAATTGACAATGATATCAGAAGTCTCACCTGGTTGGTCTTGGAGGTCTAAAATTTTTACTTGCACACCTACGTAAGGTTGAAAAAAGCGTACTACAATAGGGTATATTTTCTTGTTACCGTGGTTTGAAGCGTCGTTTAGAATCGTAATACAATTGGACTTATCAAGGTTATCTTTTAATTCTTTCATCGCTGTACGCGCCAAAACATTTACTACAATAGCTTCTGATTTCGTACGCGCGCATGTAAATTTGGGATCAAAACATGATTGAATTAATTTCGAAGCACAATTATTAGAGCGAAAACTGTGGTTTTCTTGTATCGTGTGATAAGCCCAGACGCCTTCTGCCGCGGCAATATCGAAATCCTTTGATGTTGGCGCGTCCGATTTCTTGAAAAAGTTTAACATTGAAGTACTCGAAGCGGCAGCACGATCGGCATTTTTATGTGTTTCAGACTTCAAATGCTGTTCAATATCACCGGCACCGCTGTGGGAAACACTTAATTCTGTACGACACTTTTCGCATCTGACATCTGAGGGAGTATTTATTTGCTTGATAAACGGATATTTTGCTTGTAGGCTAACATTGAACGAACACTTGCGTTTCGGCATATTAACTTATGATTCCAAGACAAAAGAACTTCTCAAGTTATTTACTACACGAGCATCAAACAACAACAAAACAATAGCGAGAAGTGGGCGATAAATCTGTCAAACAATAGTCAACCAATAACGCGCGCGAGCGATGACGTATCGGCTATCGTCACGTCGACCGATGACGCGGTCTCTCTCCCGCACACCGCTCGCGTCCGGCCGGCCTGCTAGTCAATTTTCGCGCGGTTTCCGAAAACGGGACAATTTTGCGTCCCGGAGTTCATTTTGGGGACACCGGGACAGGTAATCTAAAAAAGGGGCAGTCCCGTTCAAAACGGGACGTCTGGTCACGTTACTCATAGTGTAACAATAAAATTTTGTAATTTATTTTGTATTTGTATTATATTTTTTAAAAGCATGTTTACCTAAAGTGCGGCCCCCTGTAACGTTACTCGTCATCAAAGTGGCCCGTGAAACCATTTGGGTTGGCCAGGCCTGGTCTAGATTATACCATTGCGGATAAACAAGTTGGTTGTCAAGAGCTCAATAAATTACACAATAGTACTTCATTTACTTTTAAGCAATATCCATTCCCGTCAGAAAAACTTCTTTGGTGTCATACCTCAACTTCGAACGTTAAACCCTTTTTGCTTGAAGCCGCGATTAAAGCTCACAATTCTATCAAATGGACTGAAACTTTACCAACAGTTTTATTAAGATTACGTGCATCATTTACGTGAGGATACTAAATCTTCACTATCTCAAATGGTTTATGGAAAATCCATCAAACAGCCTGGCGAATTTTTCGAAAAACCTCAAACAAAATTAGATCCAAGTAATTTTGCAGGTGATCTATAAAAGCAAATGGAATTACTAAAACCAATTAAACCTCGGCAAACGATTCACCAAAAGATGTTCGTTCACAAGGACTTGGATACTTGTTCGTATGTTTTTGTCCGAATCGACGGAGTTAAAAAACCACTAGAACCCGCATATGATGGACCCTTTACTGTAATTAATAGAAATGAAAAATATTTCACTGTTCAAATAAAAAGTAAATATTTCCATTGAAAGACTAAAACCTGTTTATTTTTTGTCACTAATGAAGAAACAGATTTCGATCTACCAAGTACGAAAAATTTCTCCCATGAAAATCTTGACCCACAACTGTCCATTAAAGAATCAGTTGAAGAAACGCTTCCCTTGAGGGGAATCGAACCGAAGACTTCTCGTTTCGGAAGAAGGTTAAGATTTCCATCGAGATATGGACATTAACTGTAACATGTGAATAATTCTACAATATTTATTTTTATATATTGATAACTTATTTAACTTGATGTTTGTATCGTAACTAAGTTACTGGGAAGGGAATAATGTAGCGTCTCTATGTATAATGTCTCTCTTTTTGGTGAAGAAATACTATTTAGTTGTTGTCGTGTGGCAACGAGAATATTCACGTATTATGATTCTAAAAAGAACACAACCAGGCAGTCGTTTGTTTTGTCGTTGTTGCACGCTGAATTATTTGCTGCTACTATTTATTTGTTGTCGTGTGGCAACGAGAATATTCACGTATTATGATTCTAAAAAGAACACAACCAGGCAGTCGTTTGTTTTGTCGTTGTTGCACGCTGAAGATAAAAAATGATAATGAGCTAATTCTTTTGTAAAGGAGTTTGTGATTTTTTACTACTCTGCAACTCCAAAAAGTTATACGTATTTAAGTTCAGAGTAGAATAAAGGCGTTTTTAATATTCGGTTATATCCCTATACTGAAGTATTTGCCAACCCGTTAATCAAATCATTTTATGCCTTACCATTAAATAGGTCTTCATCCTATGTCAATTTCGATAAAGTGTTAGTGTTAGTCGTTATATCGAGTTCGAATGAATAATTTAATCCTGGGTTTCTGAATTTGAAGTCCATTGCTTCATTTGGAGTCGTCGTGAATTATTACCTTACTTTTGTTTTAAGTTTACACTTGAAGACATGTATTTTTCGCTGAGAAAGTTCCAAACCCACTCTAGGGTGCAGCTTACTCGAAATATTTAGAAATTGGATACTGTATTTGTATGTTCGTTACAAAAACAATCGGTCATAAAATCTCTCATCTTGTGTAACAAAGAACTACCGTAGAGGTACAAATCAAACCAAACCTTAAAATAAAATATTTGTCACTTTTTATACGAAATATTATCATATCTTAGTTTCTTGATCATATGCAATAGTATATTCTTGTAGGCCAAAGCCATTAACATCGTTATACTAATTTTAAATGTAAAAAACTAGGAAAATTTTTATGATTCTAGGCTAACTAAATAACCTGGTATCTCTAGAGCTAATTGGTTGGTTGATTTGATAGTTTTATGGCTTAAGGGCCATATTTGGCCATGCTGCGCCAGACACAAAACATACAACATCAAGTAAGACACACAATTAAAGTTTTACTGACTACTAGAAGAGAGAAATACACCCACTAGAGCTAATTGTACAATCAAATTGGAGTATTTTGTATACGAATGTACAATCGCGAAAAAGACGAACCACCCCTCTTCATTCAAATAATTTTAACAGAAGAGAAAATTCAAAGATGACATTCGACAGTGGATAACGTCTGTAAATTTAAATGCATTAAGTGTGCATAAGGGGCAGTCTTCGTATTAAGGTGAGCACAAACTTCATAATTTCCAATAGGACCCTCTATTTTGACACAAAATTTCGAATCTATACCAAAATTTAATTTACGATACCAAGATTCATGTCATTCGGTAGAGCCATTTCAGAATTCTGAGTACAAAAGGTTTCGAGCTCCTAATCTTAAAACAGTTCCCAGACTTTTATGGATATCTACATAAATAATATTCCTATAGCACTGATATTTTGTAGCATGTTGCTGTCAAGGTACCCAAACAAAATATATGTGAGATCACCACCCCTAACTGCAACTGGAAGGCTACGGTTGTGTGTTAAGAGAAAAGTGCGCGGGAAAAGAGGGGCTTTCTGTTCGTGCTCGAGGCAGGGTGGCTGTGTTGTCCCCTGCTAAACTAAGTAAAGCTTACTTGTTTTTTGTATACATTAAATGTATACGTATATGCCTGTATATACCTGTAATGTCCTCGTCTAGTATAGAAATAAACGTACTGTCCTGAAAGCTCAGTGTTTTTAATCTGATGCCATTTCATCCAAAAACCAAAATTGATCCAACACCCTCCAAGTGATTTTGACGACATTTCTCGTACATCAAGACATGATCAATTTTGCTAATGACGAGATATCTCGTCATCAAGATATTGTCGATTTGTTTTATGATGACGAGATAAAGATCTGGTCAGTTTTCTTCTAATGGCGATATATTTCGTTCATCAAGATCTGGTCAGTTTTGCTAATGACGAGAAACGTCATCATTAGGAAATCTGACTTTTGTCGAGACAACATCTTAGGAAGGTTAACTATCTTTTTTATGTTATTTCATAGCGAAGTCGGTGATATCTGCGTGCAGTGATTACTCGAATAACTCCAAAATAACTGAATATTCAGGGTGTTTCGAAAACATCTGGCCAAATTGTAAAGGGCCCAAATTAAACATTTTTTGTCAGAGAATGTGGAAATGCTGCGTTTGTGTGGTAGAGGGCGCTGTTTAGGTCAGTCAAAAACGTCGTTTCTTTGGCGTAAAGCGTCATTCCCAGCTCGGGTTTTCAACCGCATGCATCGCTACTTGAATTCAGAGCTCGCTGATATGTATCTGATGTATGGGGCTGAGAACGGAAATGGACGAGCTGCTAAAAGGTTGAACAGTGCACGATTCCAAACCACTTTCCTGGATACACGTTCTTTGGCAAAAAAGTATTTACTTTGCGTACTACCCTTTACAGTTTGATCAGATATTTTCAAAGCACCCTATATATTGTACTTCAAAATTTCCTGAACAAGCTTAAAAGGAAAGTAGGTATTTTTAATTAACGTCACACTGGAGCAACGCGACGATCTGGGATCAAACCAGAAGGGATAGATTCGAGAGCACCATGTAATTTTGAACCAAGAGGTCACAACTGAGGTGACACCCCACTCTCCAAACTTTTACACCACGCCAACGCGAGGATATTTGAGGCCACTGCAGATTTAACGTGCACCAGCCCCCTTTGTACACGACGGTCTTTGGTAGGATTCGAGCTCGCAACACTCCGGTTGCTAATCCGTTACTCTTCCAACAAGGCTACCGCGGCTCGTTTAAAAGGAAGGAAGAGAAAAGAATAAACCGTATAAACATAACTGATACATGGCCTATATTACTCCCCGGATGTGATAGATAATACAGTAAGACGCAGAAAAGCAGGACCCCCATGACCAAGAGAACATTATTGTTTCTATTATTTTTCACTTTGGCATAGGTTGTGCACTCGCAATTTCACAATATGTGCTCAAAGTTGTTATCAAAACTGACCAGATCTTGATGGACGAGAGATTTATAAAGAATGATATTCCATATTTACTGTTTAATTTTACCGTCAACATTAATTATTAACAGTTAATAACTGTTTAACTTATTCACTCACTGTTATTTTAAGTAACTGTTAAATAAACTTTTCATAATAATTGTTACCTAATAGTAGAGATGGACAAAACTTTTTACAATAACAGTCTTAACGGCTATTGTTAACTTGCGATAACAGTTAATTATAACTGTTAGCAATAGCCGTTAAGACTTATTGTGAAAAGTTTTGCCCACCTCTACTATTGGATTGATCATTGTTCAGCTGTATCACACAACAGGGAGAAGGCAATGTCCATTAGATTATATAAATGATGTTTCAAAACATTTTTTAAAAATGTACACATTCCTGAGGTTTGTCATAATTTTTTCACCATTTGGATGCTCTCTAAAATCACGGTAGTGACGAAAATTTAATTGTAACGCAAAAACTATTCAGAGGAAAGAGATGAAATTTTGTATGGTAATATCCATGGTTTCGTACGGTTTTTCGGATTCTATTTCTGTCAAAATATATCAAGGTTTCTATTCATATTCTTTTCGTATATTAATTTAATAATTAATGTTGCAAACTAAATATTATTTAAAAACTAAAACATTATGTATATCATTGGATTATTTTTGGTTCGTTTTGATGAAACGGCATCAGATTAAAAACACTGAGCTTTCAGGACAGCACGTTCATTTCTACACTAGATTAATACATTAGATATATACATTAAATATATTTAGAGGGGACCACACATCCACCTTGCCTCGAGCACGAACAGAAAGAACCTCTTTTTGCGCGTACATTTGTCCCCACACCCCAATGTAGCCTTTCGGTTGCAATTAGGGGTAGTGATGTCACAGAGGGTAAAATAGAAATTGTAAGAAAATATTTTTTGTACAGACGTTTTATGATTATTGACATAAATTTCTTATCTGTGTTCCTTACAGATCATGAAAATGAGTAGCCTGGTCATCACCCTCATGGGGATAATATGCTATTCAGCAGCAACACGCATCAACTGCGACCCGATTGCATACATTAGAGGACGTCAAATTGTAGGACAGACAGTACGCCAATCAAATTTGGAGGTGAACCAGTTTCTAGGTGTTCCATACGCAGAACCTCCAGTTGGAAATCTACGTTTTATGAAAACAGAACCAATCAAGTATCTCCCCGAAGTAATGAGGGCCGTTCGTCAACCGCCAGCTTGCCACCAGTACTCAACGCAAAATTTCCCGTGGAACTCAAACTCAGAGAAAAGCGAGGACTGCTTGTACTTGAATATCTGGACACCCACCGATGCTTCCCCTCAGAATGCCAAGGCTGTGATGTACTGGATGCATGGGGGTAGTTTCAGATGGGGGTCCATTAGGCAGGACTTGTACTCGGGAATAGCCCTTGCCGCTTTGGGGGACATCGTCGTGGTGACTGTCAACTATCGTTTAGGACCCTTTGGGTTTCTTACTTCAAACACGGAAGACGCGCCAGGAAATGCTGGTGAGTAAAATATGAAATTCTTTTTCTCTGTTATTTAAACTGATGCGGTATAGTTTAAAACAGCGGTCGCGCCAAATTGGTCGATATCGACCCTGGGGTCGATATGCATTGTAAGGTGTTGATTGCGGATCGATAGAAAAATATAAGACATCATTATACGGGTAATATTTAATTCGTTTAGCTTGGATTGCTTCCATCCTGAATGACAACACAATTAAGAGTGAATGTAGAATTCCGTGGCGATTTAAGGCTGAAACTTACTAATTTTGAACCCGACATTGCAAATCTTGTCAAGAGTCACGAAGCACACCCTTCACATTGTATACTAATTGAACAAAAGTCTTATATAAGGAGGATTATATTATCGTTATTTTGTTATCTAAATTAAATTTTGTATTTTATATATTATTTATCCCTCTTATCCAATATGTAATGTTAAGAAGGACGTCAAAAACAAAAACGTATACCTTTGACTTTAAGTCAATATAATAATATATACTATATTATGCATACAATAAACACTAACTAGAAACAATCTAAAATCCCACATAAGCGACTTTTTTCCTTGTCCTGTTATAATTACGTTATAGTAAAAGAGAAGAGGTCGATAGAAACTCAAGAAATTCTTGAAGAGGCCAGTGGTCAAAGAAGTTTCGCGACCCCTGGTTTAAAATCCAAATAACGTATCAAGATATTTTTATTCGAATAAAATACCTGCTGTAAATGTTATTTGGATCTCCACTTCTTTTTTAAAGTCTGTCTAGAAAAAGGGATTTAAAATTTAGAAAAAAATTAATATTGAACAATTCGCAAGAAAAATCAAATTCTGAATCAAATTTCGAATCAACACAAAACGTCAAACGCTGTTAAGTGTTGAGCAATCGGAAGAGGGAGACACAAGCACGTGAAGCGGTTAAAGCTCGAAATGGTGTTCGAAGACGTAACAAAAGTGCTGAGGAAACAGACGCGGTTTGGGTTGTCTGAAGCAGCAACAACTCTGGTCGATCTGTGGGTGCTAAAACTAGTTTCTAATAAAGCGGTGCATTACGTGTGCTAAGAAATGGAGAAATATGTATTTGTGCCAGTTTACTTAAGGTGCACAAATACACAATAATAATTTTTTTTTTAATTTTGACTTTAAAAATCCAGTTTTTTTCAGACAAGTCATTGGCTTATGCTTTTTTTAAGTTCAGTGAGAAAAAATCAGATTAAGCTAACTATTAATTATCTAATTTAGCTATAATCTGCTAATTAGCATGTTCTTTAACAGTGATATCTAAAATTTTAATGTGTTCAGAAAGACAATTCCTGTTGGAAATTAATCCTAATATTACTCATGTTTTGACCCTCATTCAAGTTGCTAGATGAAATAAGTTATTTTTTACAATTAATTTCACATAGGAAGTCTTAAAAATCAAGATATTTTCAGGAATTTTAACATTTAAAAACGAACTAAAAATTTATTCCTCAACTAATAACGCTGATTGAGGTTCAGAATATCCACTGTCTTAGCATCATCTGTACTATTTCTATAGTATAGATCCCATTTATGCCTCTTGCACGCAACGAATCTAAACAAGTGAGGTATCAAAAGGAAGAGAAATTTCCCGGAGCGCTGACGAATCCTTTCTATTTCTCCCAGGTGGGAAGGGGGGGGGCTAAAAACAATTCGAAATCCCCATAGGAATAACATTCATTATGTTTTACCTGTATTGATGAAAAACAAGTTTTCCAATAAAATTGTTTTACCAGTATTACTCGGAAAACCAGTTTGTTTTACCAGTATTGATGGAAAAACAAGTTTTCCAATAAAATTGTTTGACCAGTATTACTCGGAAAACAATTTTTTCATCATCTATATTATTTCTATAGTATAGATCCCTTTTACGCCTCTTACACGCGACGAATTATTTATTTATATATTGAACTGGTTTTTCATTTCTTTCCACAATATCACTAATTTACGAATATGTGATTTGATGATATAAGGATATTAAACGACGCATGTTCCACGCGAGGTTAAGATTTGAAAAAACAAAATTGAGAAAACATACAACTTAACAATTTTTGGGAATTCTAGGGAGTTAAGATAACCTAACGAGGCCTTTTGGCGGAAGAATTACGTAATTTACAGAAATGGTTGGATCAATGCTAACAGTGATCTCAAGAAGGAAGTGTAAATAGTGATTGAATAAACTGTTTTGATATTTTGGATATAAAAAAATTCGCTTACATATTTCATCCTTACAACGATGGGGGTGGGGGTGGAATTCATTGTTGAGTTATCACTGTTTGAACAAAACATCGTATTGCAAAAACACGGTTCTTCAGAAATCGAGTTTAAAGTTTTGGAAACATGTTTGTAGTGGTGACAGTACCTAACAAAACTCCTTTGTTACTAGAAAAGTATTCCGAATATTGTCAAGATTTTGGTATCGTTTGAAAGCTCGGAAATTGGGAAATATTTTTAAGCAATAAAAACAAAATCGATGTTCGGATCAATTTTCGTGATTTCTAGTGTATACCTTTAAGATACCTTAACCTTATACACCTTAAGGATTGGGTTGATGCAAAAGTTCGTCCCGTTTTTTCGACAAAAATTGAAGAAAAATTTGATTTATTAAAAATTACATTTAATCAATATAGTATCTTTCGTTCTGTTCGATGACCTTTTTCCATCTCTCCGGCAGCTGCATAATCCCGCGCTCACAGAAGTTCTCAGGTTTATGGCTAAAGAACTGATCCAGGTGACGAAACTTTCTGAACCACGTACGGCACTCTCACCATACACAACGCATATCTTCTTTTGCGTCTGCGAGGCATTCTTGCCTTTTCGGAAATAAAAAAGCATAATATGTCGGAAATGCTCCTTATTTTCTGCCATTTTTAATGCTTAACAGAATTTAAAAACACAACCATATAACACAATTTTTTCTCAAGTACTCGCTGAAATTCTTTCTTTCAACAACATCAAAACTTTGCACATGAGAAGTAGATAACGGTTCGGTTTTGCGATGCAATGCCATTTAGAGCCAAAAACGGGACGAACTTTTGCATCAACCCAATAGTATTTGAGGTATATATTAGTATCCCATTAGTAACTTAGTACCGGGGCACGTCATCTAGTTTAGTGGGCCCGTAGTGGAGAATTTAGGGGTTTAGGATACATTGTCGTGCAAAACTTAAGGAACACCATTGCTCTCAGAGACAATTTATGAGTACGGGCTTCCCGGACTCACGGATTCGAGGTACCTAGTGATCTTTTCTTTTCCCATGGGGTTTATTGTCTCTAGTAAAGACAGGTGTCGCATTCCCGGGATACCTAAGCGATATTTATCTGCTTTCGTCCCATTATTCTATTCTCAATCCTCTTTTTCTCCCCTTCACGACAGTTTTATTCTTGAAGTTCTGTGACTTGTGTTTGGCGCAGCTTGGCCAAATATGGCCCTAGCGCCATAAAACCCGAAAACAACCAACTAAAGAACGCCATTATTTTTAAAGGTTACGAACCTAAAAAAGCAGCCTGTAGTAATTCGTATAATCCAGGATATTCAGTAGAAAGTTGGTGCATATTCAAATTTTCGAATTGTAACTTCAGAGGCTTCAACATAGGAATGGTCTTTTTAATCACAGGATCTCATCTGCAACCTCATTCTCTGAATGAAAACTGGTGCAAAGCCTACATTAGAGATAGGTATCAGCCTAAAAAGGACCGCCTCCTCTCTTAAGTTTTCACATTTACCTTTCTCATGCCACCCAGTGTAATGTCACCACTTCTGTTCCCGATTTTTTTTTTACTGTTCGCTTCTGTCCTTGTTATCGTTTTGTTTTCACTCAGTGGTTCAGTAACTCCCGATGTCCCTTTATATCATTTTCCCACATCCAGGGCACTTCTATGCAAAATAGCTGCTGGAAACCTTAATATTCCTTAACCCTCCAAGTGGTTTTGACGAGATATCTCGTCATCAAGATATTGCCGATTTTTTTTATGATGACGAGATCAAAATCTGGTCAGTTTTGTTTTTGACGAGATACCTCGTGGAGACAACCACCAGAAGAGTTAATAGAGGTTAATTTATGAAATTAGCATGTTCCTGGGGGCACTTAAAATTGGTGAACAAAACTGTAAATGCATCAATCTGTGACTAAAGTAGGGCTGTTTAAAGGAGTCCAACAGTTCTAATGGCGAGATATCTCGTCTATCAAGATCTGGTCATCGTGGAGATAACCACCTGGAGGGTTAAGTTTTACACGCCAGTGTACAACTATAGGAAATCAAATTTTCAACTTATGTGTTATGTTTTTAAACGTATCAGCTTCTACAACTAATGAATTATCTTAATAATTGTTATTTCCTTTTCCTATAGGTTTTTGGGACGTGTTGGAGGGACTTCGATGGGTGAATCAGAACATCCGAGCGTTCGGAGGAGACCCTGCGAGAATAACGATCTCTGGTGAAAGTGCCGGGTCGATGTTTACCGGAATGCTCAGCGTGTCACCACTGAGTCGGGGTCTTTTCGCCCGACAGGTAATGGAAAGTGGATCCCCGACATTTTTTGCATTCGATAACAGGACTCAAAGCGTTATGATGACTCAGTATGTTGGCACTCTGGCAGGATGCGCCAATGAATCGTACACGGTCTATGAACACCCGAGAGAAGTAATTAAGTGTCTGAAAGGCAAGTGAGAAAATCCGATTTGTACATATTCGTCATTTATCCACACATATGAGGGCTATAAATAAAATAATTATATAATGTATCTAGGCTCCGACGAGAAGAAAGTCGACCTTGAGTCCGTTGATTTTTTAAAAGGAGTAAAAGCTCGCTAGGAAAGGCTATAAGGCGCAAAATCATGAATGTTGATCTTCGTTAATGGTTTTTCCCTCGCCAACTCGTTATCACTGACATCGCTTTCGGCACCGAACGATAAATTTAGAACCAGAATCCACGTTAAAAACTTCAGTGAAAGAGCTTTGTTGACGTTTCTACCTATCACCTAATTTAAAGAATACACTTACCCAAAATTACGTGACTTAACTACCAACTCATTGGAGTCGAACAATAGCACGGCTCCAGTGTGAGGGAAGACGACTTTGGGAAAGTCCATTTGTTGAAAGGTGTTAAGTTAGGTAAGTTAGAAGAAAAGGTGCCATGCACAAAATCATTTATGGTGACCAACACAGGTCACTATTTGTTACGCCATAAATCGTATAAAGCGAAAATAATAAAATACCATCACTAAGAAAATAGATAATGTTTTGGTAGCAATTTTATACCACCAATCTTCAAAACAGGTTTATTATTACACTGACCCAAGAATATAAGTCGTAGTCCCAAAAATATCATATCTAATGAACAGGGAAGTATGTTTTAATGCCTCGCATTCTCCGCTATCTAAAATCATCCTCATTGTTCATTTCGCACCTCAGTCACAATATGGTCATACCTCAAAAAGATGAATTTCTAGTTATGTGTAGAATACGTGATTCTGCATGATGAAAAATTTCCCGCCATTGGATCCTCAAATGTTGTTTTCTTTTCTGGAATCTACTACCGAGGCACTGAAACGGCATGGGATTATCTTGGTCCAAATAATGGTTGGTAGTTGAATTCACATCACCGACCAACCAAAATCCACCTTCTAATGAAATAGACAAACTATGTGCGCGCAGGTTCATGTTATTTCTGTCGATCGCTTGGTTTGAAGATGTGTCACGTGGTTGTGGAAAAATCATGAATCCTAAAGTGGGACAAATTATCGATTCGTTAAAGTGATTATTTAGCGTGATTCAAAACACTAGTCCATCCGTGGGCATTGATAACCATTATGCACACGTCGATTCGTAAACCAACGTGACTTGCCCTTCTGAGATCTTACAACGACTCCACCCACTTGTTCTGTCTATTTCATTTGATGGTCGATGCCAACCAGCTAAACAACCATCTTCTGAACTAAGATGATCACATGACCGTTTCAGTTCCGTGGCCTGTATACCTCGTTGGTCACGAAAATAAACGTTACGTCATGTTAAGAATAAGAAGCACTTTCCACCAGAAATACACAACCTCCACCAACATTAACTTGGCAGTAAAAAGACTCATAGGATTGTAAACCCCACAAAATTGCACAGCTATGACTGATTTGACACATAAGCTAATCGTCCTAAATATTTTTTTCTGATTGTTTCAGGTGTGGATGCGGTCAGTTTAGGAAAACTGGATATGCAGCTGTTTACTGAGAATACAATAGCTTTTAGCCCCCAATTCGGAGATGAAATCATGCCCACAAATGCCCGCTTGGCAATCGCCAAAGGTGAATTTCATGGCACTGAGTTACTCATCGGAAACAATAGAGACGAAGGAGCACAGGTATGGGAGGAAGGTTCAGATAATACTAAGAAAGACTAATTACCTTGCTTTCAGTATAGAATCACCTAATTACACTGGCGTACAAAACGTAAGGAACGCTAATCTTTTCAGCTGCTGCTTTGCACTGGTGACCTGGATGTGGATTGGTAGATTCTAGAATTAACGTGGCACTGGAGCAACAAAAAAGGGCTATTGGCGACGGTACGGGATCAATCCCGAAGGAAAGGATGCGAGGACAACTCCTAATTTTGAACTGCGGTCAAATGACGAGGTCACACCTGAGCTGGCACCCCACTTTCTATACATCCCCACCATGTCAACTTGAGTACATTTGAGTCCACGGTAAATTTAAAGTGCACCAGCACTCATGTACCCGGCGGTCTTTGGTTGGACCAAGTTTCAAATTCACGACCCTCCTGTTACTACTCTTCCAAACGGGCTACCGTGGCCTTAACCTGGATGTGGAAAAATGATACAAAAGATTCTTCAACAGTTGCCGAGCCGATAAGTAAAAACAAAATGATATCAAGTACTGGAGCAAAACAGTACAGAAAGGCTTTGAATTGCAGCGTTGACATTGCACTGAGAGTCGCGAGAAGAAGGGTAACTATGAAAACGTAAAAAAGAAGAGGCAGTCCTTTGTAGACCACCATGAACACTGATTCAACCACATTTACATACTGAGATTGAGGTTGCGGATGAGTTCCTCCTGTACCAGTACCCATTCCTATGTCAGCTTCTGACTTCTCGATTCCAAAATTTGAACATGCATCACCTTCCTACTGAGTATCCTCGTTATGCAAAAAATCACCAAGGGCTGTTCCGTTTAATTTTGAGGTTGTAACCTTTAGAAATAATTGCATTCCTTAAATTTTGCTGACCAGTTTCAATCACCTTTTTTATTGTTCAATCATAGCTCATTAACTCAAACCGTGTATTACGGATTCATGCTGTAATAAGTGACGTATTAAATAATTGTATGCTAATTGTCCGTTTTATGCGTCATTTGTTACAATATTATTCCAAAAGGTTTATCTCTTAACTTTGACATGTGAAAAGGCAGTGCAACTTTGTCCACCAAAAAGTACTTCGTGGTGCGAGTCGGTACACTGCTATGTATGTGGGACATAAGGACTTTAATTTAGTAAATAAAGAGATGAATGAATTAACAGAATTTGATATGAGCTATAATAAATACAGACTTTACAAAATTTAAAGGGTTTGACAGGGTTGTTGGGCTTCTTATGCTCGAATAAAAAGTTAATTCACGTCTTAGCGGCCGTCCGCCACACAGCCTTTCTCCTTCAATCGTCAGTTGCGTTCTGGTTCATTTTTACAGATTTGGTGGGAAGCTCCGCCATTACTGGAAGAGTCAAGCGTAGGTGTCGCGAGCAGGCATGCGTCTTTTCGTCTTGATAACATTTGTGTTCACTTTGCGTCAAGGGATTTTCGTTATCCCACATGTATACTATTGTATTGTAAGTTAATTTTTGTCGTGGTGACTAAATTTACTACAATACTGCCCCTTCAAAATTTAGGAGTCACTGCATTCCATAGATTTTACCACTTAATGAGGTTGTCAATTGTGTGAAACCGTGAGAGCTGCATAACTATTATGACTGTACGTACGTATAAGATCATACGTGGTCATGCAATGCATAATTGCGACCTTTTACTATCTTGTGTTACCCTTAGCAACCGAGTGTCAGTTCCGTGTGAAGTAAAGACTCAATAGAAACGAAGAGTGAAGCTGTGATTAGGTGAGGAAGTAAATTTTACTGTCACAAGGATTCAGACAACGCCATCAGGTTTGTTTTTGAAAGCGCGCCCGTGTTTACTTCACGTCTACCAGTTACAAGTTAAGCACGATGTGTGAAAGGCAGTGCAACTATCACAAAAGCATTTCTTTATGGAGATATGTTACACGTCTATATATATCATTAGATGGCAAATTAATTTTTGTAGTGGTGGTAAAGTTCTCCACAATCTACTACATTGTTCATCATTGTTAAATATAGTCAGTTGTACAACATTTCTACGTGCGTTGATCGGATAGCAAATGAAAAGGTGTAATAATTTTTCAACTACCGTATTTTTTGAAATTCTGTATTACACCCTTTAAAAACCAATAAAAGTATTTTACGTAACTGATTTCGGCCGTTTAGAACTGTACACATAAAATGAGGATTACTAATTCATTTCTGTCTCAAATATTCCAACATTGCATCTTTAAAGGATTAAACTACTGGGTAAAAAATGTTTTTTATTTACATATTTCATAATTCATTGCATTTCGCAGTTGGCTGCAATTTTTGCAGATATTTTTGGATTATATGGCGGAAAAGATTCTCATTTGAACAAGACAGCCGCGAAGGATTTGATGCGACAAATTTTCCAGACATTCCCACAACCCGAAGATCTCATAAACTACTACCTTCCCGATGGAATACCAGAATATTCCTTCGAAGAGATCAGACAACAGGTATTCACGTCTTTCGGCGACGAGCTCTTCCTCTGCCCAACCGTGTACCACGCCGAGAAAACTGCAGAAAAGAGGAACAACGTGTACTTTTACTTCTGGGTGCACAGGCCGAGTACTACTATTTGGGCCCCTCGTCTAGGTGTGGCCCACTTCAGTGAAGTCCAGTTCGTATTTGGTCAGCCGGTCCTGAATCCGCAACTATACCAACCGGAGGAGGTCCAGATCAGCTGCCAGATGATTGAGATGTGGTCCAGTTTTGTCAAAGATGGGTAAGAGTTGACGGTATTTCTAATTTTTGAAGTGCCACGTTAATTAAATACCTACCTTCTAATTTTTAAAGGCATTTGAACTTTTAAATGGTAGTAAAAAATTTTAAATTTCAAATCAATGACTAATAAAGATAAAAAATCATCAATACCTTTCCAGTGGAGCAAGACATCCCTCTTCAAGACAGAAGTGTCCTGATGATGGTGGGCAGTGATTGTGTACTTCTGTCCTAATGATGGTGCACGCCTTGCTCCACCAAAACAATCATTGAATATTTCTTTCATGTTTTAATCTTTATCAGTCGTTGTTTAGAAGTTTGACGTTTTTGACTACCAATTCGAACAAGGTTTTCATCTGTTTATCTACTATCAAATGCTCAATTTTTGGTAACTTTTAAATGGTAGTAAAAAATATAAAACCTTAAAACCCCTAACAAATATTAAAACAGAACAAAAGTGTCTTGATTCAACCTCAGAAAAGAAGTATCCTGATGATTGTGGTGCCGGACTTCTAATCATGGCGATCGATGATGGTATACTTCTGTCTCGATGATGGTGGACGCCTTGCTCCACCGAAATAGCCACTGTCTATTTTTTCATGTTTTTAATCTCTGTTGTTTTGAAGTTTTTCATTTTATTACAACCAATTAAGGTTTTCATCTATTTATTTACTCTTAAATCTCCTCTTTTAGATGAATAGTTAGTATAAGAATAATCAGATTTCTTCCAAAATCTTTACAGTTCACTCTAACCTTAGCTAGAATAACTTAAATTTGCTTATCAATGAAGCTGAAACTTCCGAAATAATTCTTGCTGTTAGTTGCTGTGAGCGCAAGGTTCTAGTTGCTAGATGTGATTTGCAACGCTTTTCCGAATCTGATGTGAAACAAGTGATCAAACTCAACACCTGCGATTGGAAGTACCTGTGACTTATGCATGAATATTTCGTCGAGAAGTTTCGAAACGTTGTTATGTTTTCTTTCTTTCGACAATGAGGTTCCGAAATAGTGTTTAGACAGAAAATTAGTCATGCTTCTAGTATTTTAACCTTCCAAATGGTTTCGACGAGATATCTCGTCCTAAAAGATCGGATCAATTTTTCCGGAAACGAGATATATCGTCATCAAGATATTGCCAGTTTTTTTAGGATGACGAGATCAAGATCTGGTCAGTTTTCTTCTAATGACGAGATATCTCGTCCATCAAGATCTGCTAATAGTTTTGATAATTACGAGATACCTTGTCCAGACAACCACCAGGTATGTTAAATATCCAAAAGTACATAAACATTAAAAATAATAACTTTAATACTGTTGATGTTATACAATGGCGTTCAAAACTTAAATAACAGTAAAGTTTTCAGCTGCTACTTTGCAGTGAAGAGAACTGGATGAGGCCGAACTGCTGACGATTCTGATCATTCTTAAATCTTTTCCTATGAGGGATAAAGATAAGGACCCTTTTCCTTTCTTAATGATGTTAATTCTCTCCGCTCAAATTGAGTACATTGCATCATGTTTAAAATTCTGATCCCCTCAACAATCTAAATACAGGGTGTTTCGAAAATATCTGGCTAAATTCTAAAGCGTGTAGAGGGCCCAAAATAAACATTCTTTGTCAAAGAATGTAAGCCCGGAAACGCTGCGTTTGGGTAGTAGAGGGCGCTGTTTAGGTCAGTCAATAACATCGTTTGAGTCAACAAACGTCATTTCCCTCTCGGTAGTAATTAACGTAGCACTGGAGCAACACAAAGGGCTATTAATTTTCCTCTCGGATTTTCACTGTTTTGAATATTTCAACGGATATTTTCGAAACACCCTGTATATAAAGGGTGTTCCAAAATTCACGCAAGATTTGAATTTTGCGCCATTTTTGCGGTAAAGTGTTGCCAACGAAAAAAAAGACAGCGTGACAGCTGACAGTTCAGGGTTATTAAAAATGGAACATTTATTAAAAATGGACAATTCAGAGTTATTAAAATGCGGCTGGTCAGGCAATAACTGTTAATGGTGCTCGCTATCGCGTCATGATAATCCAGTTTTTGTGCCTAAATTGCAAGATATGGATGTGGACGACATGTGGTTTCAAAAAGACGGTGTTACATGCCATACAGTCCGATAAACAATTCAATTACTACATGAGTCATTTCCTGGTCGTGTAATTTCCCGTTTTGGTGATCTCGTTTGGCCGCCGCCCAGATCATACGATTTAACGCCGTTGGATTTTTTCTTTGGGGTTTTTGAAGTCTAAGGTTTATGCCAACAAGCCCACGTCCACCCACGCCTTGAAGAAGGAAATTGAGCGCTGCATCAACGAAATTCAGCCACATTTATGCAAAACGGTCATGGAAAATTTCAACAAAAGAGTGCGTATGTGCCAGCAAAGCCGTGGAGGCCATTTACCCGATATGCTATTCCATACATAACCCTATACTGTATACTTTATGAATTAATAAAAAATTTACAATTTTTAATTTATAAACCTGTGTATTCTATCAAAATTACTTCTTGCGTGAATTTTGGGACACCCTTTATTTTACTAAAGTACGTGGCTTAGAAATCAACAGTGTCTGTATATTTTCAAAAGGCAACAAACAGAAATAAACGAATTCATTCACCAATTTTGCCGCTATATATTTAAATATTTTCGATTTGAGCTATGAAGCTGCATAATATGTGTAAACCTACACTGATCAATTCGACGCTTTAATGAAATTCTTCGGCAGTCTGATGGAGAGGGTAAAGAGAAATCTAAAGAGAAATTATAGAAAATAAAATGTGAGCTAACACGAAAATAGATTTTGACACAAAAATACCGAACCGTCTACATGAGAATGAGATGCAACTGAAATGGACATCCAGAATCTAGTTGTGGAAACGTGATTCATATCTGATCTTTTTGCAATGCATTTTATTAGAAATGAACACCAGTGCGGGAATATAAAATTCAATTATGTCTTTTTGACTATTTTATTCCATTTGTAGGTTGTTACAATACCATCGATGTATCAGAAACAGCTCTCTCACACACACATACGATAGGCCATATTTTTATTTTCAAAAGGCCGAGGTAGATTATACACATTACAGCTCTTCCATAGCGGGACTATCATCAATATAAAACTCATTTTTACCCTTTTAAAATTAGTATTTTAATCTTAGTTTTCTTTTATGTCATGTATCTACATCATTTTATATCTATTTTTATTATTGGTCTATAAATATTTTAACTTTTTTATTGGGTTTCATTCTTGTGTATAGCGCACATTCTTGGATTTTGTACCACAAAACCCAAACAGACCAACCCACTAGCGTGGCTTCTCACACAAGGCCAGGACTCCAGTGCTCAGTTAACGGGAGGAATTAGAATTTATTTCAGTTTTTAATTGGATACAAAACGCATTTAGCTTTATTGTACCACAAAATTAAACACGACAAATGAAGTGCCAACAAATTTCATTAAAACTTGGATTTTACCAAGATTATTTATCACTTTTGTGTCGCATAAATGCCTCTTTAACGAGTTTTAATTTCGCCTATACAAACAACTAACAGTATTATATTTTCCCTACATTTATTAGATAAAAATCTGATGAATTAAATGATATTGTTTGAAGTGAAATTTTAATTTAAAAAACTATTTTTTTTATTTATGCTCGTAATATTTTAAAAAGATTTTACTATCTATTCTAAAATAAGGATTTTAAGAAACCAGTTTATGATTTTAAAAAGTTTTAACAATTCTGGTGGTTTATCTTCGTGTCGAAAACGGTCCTGTAGTGACCAGCTTTTGATTCAAAAACCTGTTTCAAACTGTCACCAGTTCTGAACAAAGGACAATTTGTTTTCCCTACTTGGATCTTCATTCCCCTTTGTCTCTACGAGGTATATCGTCATTAACAAAAACGATCAGATCTTGATGGACGAGATATCTCGTCAAAACCACTTGGAGAGTTAAAACAGTTTACAACAAGAAATATTTGCGAATGGTATATAGCAATATATACAAACTGAACACTGAAACATGCAGTTTTCAGTCACGTCATACTAAAAATTTTCTTGTCTCTTTTTACATAGGAAACCAAGCATCCCTTGGCCACTATACAGCAAGGACTTTCCCAGTTTCAAATATCTAGGTCCAGGAACAGAAACACAGAACCACGGCATGGGACCACATCGCAAGAACTGTGACTTTTTGAGACACTACTATGGATTCTAAAATACAAGGAAGAAATTTGAACATTTCATAATATTCAGTTATTATTTCTAAATCTTAAAATACTTAGGAAGATTTATGTCAATTCGGTGAGAGTCTATTAAATACAATGAAATCTCCTACAATTTTAAATTTTACCAAACATTGCTGAAATTTAGTGTAACAATAAAATATTTGTTACGCTTGAAATTTTTTCCATAATTTCATATTCGAAACACTGCTATATGGTCATTGTGATTTACAAAAACAGCCTACTTGATGACTCGAGATAAAACTCCTTTTAATCTATTCGAAGGCAACTTTATTTCACTTGAATCAATATCTTTCTGTTTTTTCGCAAGACATGAAAAATAGGGCAGCTTAAATCTACCAAAAAGGAATTTTGGTGAGTGTCGCTTACACTGCTGCATTCCCACCCATATATATGTAAGTGATAGTGTAACATGGCTTCCAAGAACATTGAGAAATTCTTTAAGAGGTAAGACAGGACATTTACAAACATTTAAAACAACACATAAGAAGGAAGGCCGTCTGCCATTCACGTCCTATTCTTTCAAACCTTTTCCGGAAGTCGTTCTTATTCTGCTTCTGGAATATTCTCAACTCCTACCGGAAGTCGCAGGTGTTCGCCGTTGATGAGTCAGAAGAAGTGATTCGGAGATTAGGACTAACACATTTAATTTCTCCAACGAAAACTATGTACAGCAACGGTTATAAAAATGATGTAACAGCCTACACGCTGCCACTTGCATGAATTGTCTTAAAACTGCGCTCGCTCCACCTGCGCGTGGAAGTCTTCAGTCACTCGAAAATCAGCAAGCTCCTTTTCGCGCTTCTTGTCGAAAAGTCACCGGATTTCGGCGGACACCTCTGCGCGCCGCTAGCCTCTCAGTCAACACCTGCACGTGTGCTCAAGTCGATTGTCAGCACCATCTGACGGGGAAGCTTGTGGACACTCCGATTCCACATATATATGGGGGCTGGTTTGTAGTCAATTGGTAATATGATGAAACGTTTTAAAGAATAATTAAGTTTAATGAAATTGATGAATATTTATGTACAATGAATTTGGCCAAGACAATTAAAGTTAAACAATGTTCGCGTAAAGTTCTGATAAGTGCACAGCACAGACATCATCAACGTCACAAACTCCATCGGCGCTCACTGCCAGCCTACAACGCACCGTCCAACGCTACGTCCTTTTCGTAGCTCCGTCGTATCACTTCTGCGTAGGGATGGGGAAAAAAGAAGGAACTGTTCTTTTTCACCTGTTTTTCGGAAAGAACAGGAACAGCCTGTTCCCACTTTTCACAAAAACCTGTTCTCGGTTCTTTTTGTTAAAAGAAACATTGCATTTTTTTTATACTTCGTTTTTAACAGGAATTTTGCAAAGTTCTCTTTTCTCGAATTTTCAAGTTCGCAAAAATTTTCGTATATTCTATATTATGGTAAGTCCAAAACACAGCTGTTGATCCTACAGTTCCTGACTCACTGTTACCTGTTGATTCATTCATCCGTTCTCTGTCCATAAACCTACTCCCTGCTCTGAGACTACTTCCTGTTTGAGAGCAGGAATCAAATTTACCGAAGGAATCGATTCCTGCTCTCAAACTGATCCGACCCTGTTCTCCGTTCTCGGAGTTGTTCTCCGTTCTCGGAGTTGTTCTCCGTTCTCGGAGCTGTTCTCCGTTCTCAGAGCAGTTCTCTGTTCTCGAAGCAGTTCTCTGTTCTCGGAACTGTTCTCGACTGAACCAAGCCCCGACGTCTGATGAATTTGCGAGGAGATTAGCGTAATCTTTGTGTTATTTTATAATTGTTAGGCAATGATATAATGATGAATTTTTAGTTTTAAACAAATTAAATTTTTTTATATATTGCTGATCAAGATTTGTTGTCCAGCTTTCTCTCTGGTGGTGTCGCCTCTACTCGTTGTTAGGATTTGCAATGCTTTTAACTTAATTTTAAAACCAAATTTTACAAAATGGAAAGCAAAATTTCAAATGCGTGGACATATTTCACTGTGAAAAGGAAATTCGGATCGGGTGTGTGTCATGCTCTCTATAAGTTGAAAAGGGATCTCATTAAGTCAGGTATTACGATTTTAAATACATCTCGGAAATAAGAATCCCACCATAAAACTAATGTGTTGAAAATCGAAAGTGATTTTTTGACTTGTATTTTTTGTTTTAAACGCGTTTAGATAGATCACATAATATTAACCTGTTTTTCAAACCAATTTTACTTTTCAAGTGGTAATCCCGTATGCGTTTTTGTGTTTATAATCTTTTCTAAAGGGCAACTCCCTATTGCATAACGTGATTCAAAATTACCTGGTTTTGTCCTCGGATCTTTCTCTTCGGGATGGATCACGGACCGTCGTTTTATTGACTTAAATGACCATTTTGTTGACTTAAAAATGACATTAAAATCTAAAAAAATTATTACTTTCGTTTGCGTATTTGGTTTGTCCTAGGCACCTCATATCTGTTTGGGAAACTACTTGAGATGGTTCAGATGTGGGACATTATTAGTTGCCACTGGGGAGAGAATTTGAACGCTTCGATTTGCAAGAATGCTTTCCAATTTACGGAAAAATTCTGATTTTCTTTTCTCAATTACTGATAGTTAGGCACAGCTTGAATAGACTTGCCCCTTGCGCCATAAAAAAAATCAATCAACCGATAACAATACGAAGACTCCGAGTTATTTGTATTTTTTTATATATGCACGCCTACAAAGTACTAACAAAGATGACGTCAACAAAATTCGGTCCCTGTCTATCGCGAAAACTGCTGGCGCCACATAGTCTACGAGGAGGAACAGGGCTCTCACATTTCGAGTAGAGAGACATTTGAGAACAAAAGAACAGGTTAAAGAACAGTACTTCTAAAAAGAACGGAACATCAAAGAACTGTTCGCCGAAAAGAACAGTATTTCCCATCCCTACTTCTGCGACGCTTTTGGCTCTGCGTTCCTCCAATGCGCGGTATGGCTGCGCAGTTCTCGAAGATGAGATCAGCGCGGAGGTGCCCTCTAATGGCAGGTTGGGCACCACAGATCGGCCATCCTAGGTTCGACTGATCCACCAGGCATTTCTGAAAATATACAAAAAAGGCAGAAGCAAAGTTCCAAAATCTGTCACTCTGTAAAGCAAATGTATCTAGGTTATAGAGCTCTGAATCGTTCTTCAGCTCGGAGAATGTTTAAATGAGCCAAATCGTTTTCTAGCTTCATTTGTCGTCTTTAAACGTCGTTTCTTGTCTTTCTTTAAACATCTTCCGTCTTCTCCAGCTTCTTTCGTCTTTAACTTATTTCTTCTTTCAACATCTTTCGTCGTCTTAGCAAACCCTTAAGTCCAATTCCTCGATTTAAGAAATTCAGCGCATGTTGTAGTGAGGTTGGGTCCTTCATGACATCCCTCTTTTAAAACGTAGCATGTATTTCCTCCTTTAATCCTGGTGATTCTATAGGGTCCAAGGTACTTTGGTTTTAGCTTCAAGTGCAGACCAAACTGAGTTCTCTTGATGGCAACAAAATCATTAACTGCATAAGGTTTTGGTTCCTTTCTTCTTAAATTGTACGTCTTCTTATTTTCTTCTTGAATTTTAAAAATGTATTGTTTTGCATGCTTCCTGAGTTCTTCTCTTTGCGTTTCAAAATTTGCTTGGAATTCAACTTCGATAATTTCTTTGAACTTGTCCAGACCCTTTACATTCATCTTCGTACCGAAAAGTAATTCGAACGGTGTGGTATCTATGCTTTGTTGATAGGTCGAATTTATCGCTTGCTGTAATTCACTTGTGTATTTTTACTATTGGGCTGTAGTTTCTAAGGATAACTTTTCCACAATTGATATAATCGTCTGGTTAAATCGTTCGACTTGTCCGTTTGCCCTCTGCAAGCCAGTAGTTATTAAATAGTGTTTAATGTTCTCTTTAGAGCAATAATCAGCAAACTCGCTAGATGTGAAAGTTGCACCTCTATCGGAGATTATTTGAGGACTCCCAGATACAGCCTTTTGAATCTCCAATTTTGCAATAGCTTCAGCAGATGCTAATCCATATAAACTTGGTAAATGGATCGATTATCGCTAGAATGTACTTATAGTTCTTATGGGTGCTCTCTAAAGGTCCAAGGTGATCAATATGGTACGTCTTTAATGGAATATCTTCTTTTTGCAAGGGGTGCAAAAGACCTTCTTTCTTTCCCTTTTTGTGATTCACTAAAATGCAATGTACACAATTGGCTATGGTTTTTTCTATCTTCTGTATAAGCTTGGGGATGAAATAATACTCTTCGATGTTCTTTTCAGTATATTTAACTCCTACATGTCCCTTTTCATGGGCATCCCTTATTATTTCTGTTTGCGTACCCTCAGGCACGACCACTAATTCCTTACCATCAACGAATTTATACAAAATTCCATGTCTCTCGCAATAATCTTCATAATTAGAAAGTTTCAGTAGCTCTTTAATTGTTTTTATTTCGTTATCTTTATACTGAGCCGCTTTTTATTTTGGTAAGATGTTATCGACTTAAATACAAAACATATTTATCGGAGATCTACTAAGTACGTCTACATGAACCATTTTCGATCCGGGTCGATGCTCAATGACATAATTAAATTCTTGTAGTAATAAAACTCAACGAGCTACACGGGTAGACAAATCTCGCTTTGCCATTGTCTTTTCAAACATGGAACAGTCAGTGACAATTTTGAATGGAATTCCCAAAAGGTACACACGAAATTTCTTTAAAGCTTCTATGATGGCAAGAGCCTCAAGCTCATAACTAGAATATTTCTCTTCGGCATCAGATGTTTTTCTGCTCATGAAATAGGTAGGATGAAAATTTCTATCGTTAGGGGACCTCTGCATTAAAATGGATTCATACCCTTCCAAACTCGCATCACAATGCAATTCAGTCTTATAATTAGGGTTGTATATTCCCAAGACGGACTTTTCGGCCAACAATGTCTTCAATCAGTTAAAAGAGTCTCTTTCTTCTAGTCCAAAATTTAAAATTACGATCCGTTTTCAAAAGATCACTCAAAGGTTTAGCAATAATAGAATATCCAGGCATGAACTTTCTAAAATACCCACGAAGTCCCAAAAAACTTTGAACCTACTACACCTCCAGAATTTAGTAGTCACTTAATTGGATAGATTTACCACTAGTTGTGATTACCAATTGCGTGAGATCATGACAGCTATATGAGTGTAGCGATCATAGATGTGAAATAGAAGTAGAATGAGCCATAGAGGAAAAATAAAAGTAGAATGAAGAATGGTAACCTTTTTATGTGCCCAGAATTATGTGACCAAAACTAGTAGTAACGTGACCCTTAGACTGCTTTCGTCTGCTGGGTTTAACTTAACATTCATCATCTGATTGGCCCACGAGAAGGAAGATAACGCCCACCCATTGATTCATCATTTGATTAGGCATCTGATTAAAATCACTTAATAGTAGTAGACTTTCACCACTTTTGTCGCCATTCAATAGGGACACCTACCCTGTCATAAGATGTTACATCGCCAAACGAGTTGATAAGGTGACAAATCGGCCAACCAAGTCAAATTTTCACAAAGCAGTCACGTGACTACTAGTCGGCATGCGGGTCACTTTTAGAAGCACCTCTCAGTAGCAATGTTCAGTCTACTTATATTTCATGACTGCGAACTGAGCATTGCTATTGAGGAGAGCTTCAAAGAGTATGACCATAATGTCGACTAGTAGTCACGTGACTGCCCTGTACCAATCTGACATGATTGGCCAATTTGGTATCGTGTCGCCCCGTTTTCAATGTAGCATCTTATGAGAGGGTAGGTGTGTGAATCCGCATTTCTATAGAGTGGCAACAAAAGTGGTGGAATCGGCAAAGTTTACTAACGGATGATCAATCAATGGACCATTTAGATGATGAATCAATGGATTCTTCCAATCCGTGGACCAATAAGATGATGAATGTTATATTCCTCCCAGCAGACGAAAGCAGTCTAAGGGTCCCGCTACATTCAGATTTGGTCACATGATCCATAAAAAGGTTGTATTGCTTATTCTACTTTTATATTTCATCTGTGATATGGATCATGGATATACTTTCTTATTCCGAGGTTGTGCAATACATGATTGTGACCTATGACTTCCTATGTTGACTTTTGTAATCGAGTGTAAATTACAAGTGAAGTGAAAACTGGCGACGAAGAGTGAAGCTGTAATAAGAGTGAAAATAAATTCTTAAATCTCAGAGCTTCAGACAGTTGTTGAAGGCGATATGCATCGCATTGGTAACTAGACTACTCATCGTCGACCATCCATCGGAGTGTGTGTCGATTAAGGCGAGCGGCACCTACAATTTGTCAAAAGCGCTATCTGGTCTATTTTTGAAAGTGCGCGCGTTCACATCACGTCCACCAGTCACCATCAAATGCAAGACGTGTGAAAGGCAGTGCAACTCTGTCTACTGCAAAGTTCTTCATGGAGACAAGTTACACTGCTACCTATATCATTGCACTGTAAGCTAATTCTTGTAATGGTGACTAAGTTCACGGCAATATACCTTGCTCATCATTGTTAGACATCGCCAGTTGTACAAAAATTTCTATATACGGTGGTTGTATACCTTATGAAAGGTAGTGTAACAAATTTTTAACTACTGTACTTCCTTAAATACCTGTTGCACTATTTTCAAAAACGAACAAAATTGAGGTTCGTGTTTTGGAATTGTAAGCATAACGCGAGGATTACTACTTCCCTCCCCCATTTCCCCTAAAATCTTCCAACATTCCATCTTTTAAGTATTGAGCACCAATACTTCCAACACTCCAATCTTAATATACTTATAATACTTAATATAATGTACAAAATGTGATTCCTCTACATACTTCTAATTCATTGAATTTCACGGCTGGCTAGAAACTGCAGATATTTTTGGATTCTATGGCGATAAAGATCCTCATATGAACAAGACAGCTACGAAATATTTGATGCGAAAACTTTTTAAGGTATTTCCACAACCCGAAGATATTATAAACTACCTTCCCGATGCAATACTAGAATATTCCTTTGAAGAGATCAAACAGATATAAACTTCTTTCAGCGATCAATTATTACTCTGCCCAACCGTGTAAGTAGATAGAAAATGCGGGTTCTAAATCAGTGGTGGAGAAGGTGGAGAAATCGAGTGGAGTTGAGTTGTACCGGAAGTGACGTCATGACCGGAAGTGACGCCATAACCGGAAGTGACGTCATAACCGGAAGTGGAGCTGAGTTGTACCGGAAGTGGAGTTGAGTTGTGCCGGAAGTGACGTCATACCTAGTGGAGTTGAGTTGTTAGTTTCGTTTTCAATTTTGAGTTGAGTTTAGTTGTTTTCTTCCTGCTTCGAGTGGAGTTGAGTTGTTAGTTTCGGTTTCTCGGATTTCGTCGAATAACACGTGTTTACGTTTTGGACTTGCGAATTTCAGAGGGATTGGATTTAAGGCGAATTTCAGAGCGGTTGGATTTAAGAGCTGATTTTTCTGTAACTCGTAGCGCCATCTATTAGTACTTTTTGAGTAAAAAAATAATAAAATCTTTAAAACATATTTTTAAAACTAAAAGATGTGATATTTTTTGCTGGGATCGAACTGACTACCAAAAAGTACTCGTAGTCGAGTGTTAGTTGGATGAGAATATAACCATTCGGCCACGAATACCTGGTTACTTACCGAAATATAATCAATTTAAATCTGAATACATTAAGTGCGTAATTGGCTGTTAAAATAGTATAGATTGCTCCACCACATCAATAAGTTCGATCAGTTTTTATCTGCGTTTCTGACATAGAAAGGTGAATGTGGTGGAGAATGACGTCATTCCAACGTGTTCAAACGTGGAATCAAACACGTGGTGGAGAATGTGGTGGAGAATGACGTCAATCTAACGTGTTCAAACGTGGAATCAAACATGTGGTGGAGAATGACGTCAATCTAACGTGTTCAAACGTGGAATCAAACACGTGGTGGAGAATGACGTCAATCTAACGTGTTCAAACGTGGAATCAAACATGTGGTGGAGAATGACGTCAATCTAACGTGTTCAAACGTGAAATCAAACACATGTGGTAGGCAATGAAGTCACTCGAGAGTAGAGTAGAGTTGAGTAGTAAGTTTACCTCCGCGTTTCTGACATGAAAACGTGAATGTGGAGAAGAAAAGTTTTAGTACCGAATCTGGCAATGGTATGTAATAAGGTTATTTGTGGACTCGCAGAATGGCAACACCTGGACCCATTCTAACAGGTCTGACCAGTAAGATTCTTTTGACTGCAAAATATCCCAGAGGAGGACGTGTCGCTGCCCTGAAATCTTGGAAGTGATATCACTTGTATCTTCAAACGTGTTCATTCCTGTTCCTTAGTGCTTTTAGTGGAAAAACATGAAGCGATCATTTCCTTTTGGATATACTTTACCCTTTACAGATCAAAAAGTGAATATGCATTCTGGGGCCGATGTACTTTCATCTCAAGTATCTGATTCATCAATGAATGAACTAGGTCCAAATAGCTTCCATTTGGGTGATACCAAATTTGCTGTTGTCTCTTGCTTCAAGGGAATTATCCGCGTGCATATTCGTCATTATTACAGAGATCAGCAGGGAGTGCTGCAGCCTTCCAGAGAGGGAGTTTCTTTGCTTCCTAAAGTCTGGAAAGCCTTCTACGAAGCAATTCCTAGCTTTCGCTCAAAGAACGCTAGCGATGTTATTATCGTTTCAAGAAGCCTTTTACTCTCCAAAGAAATTCGGGGAAACGAGAAATGTGTGAGTTTTCAAAATATGTTTCAAAAGAAAGACTGTGCTTTTCAACTAACTGCAACGCGCATTCTTCTCTCTGTGAAACAATTGGATCGACTGGAAGCTGTATCGGAGGAAATTACTGAAGCCATTAATGAAGGATTTGTTAATGAATCCCTCGATTATTTTGTGAAAGAAGAATTCGTGAAACGTGGAGCAGGAACCGATGAGAAATATTACGGCGATCCTGATAGATCTGAGAAAGTGAGCGAACTTACCGACAGAGTGGCTAAACATCTAAAAGTACTCATTTCGGAAAAAATAAAGAAAATGATGAATTGTTTTGGATGTGAAAACAACTTTGAAAATCAACTTGGGCATGAATGTATGACTATGAGTTTAAGTGAACGTTACGATCGGTATTTCCTAAACGCTTTATATGAAATCGACTGGAATAGATTCGGAGAAACTTTAACTTCGGAGAATATGTCCTTGAGGTATTTATTCTTTGATTTTGACGTTCTACGTTTTGTAAATACAACAACTCTGTACGAAACAGTACGGAGGCTTTATGTTAATGATAAATCTGATAGTTTTACATGTTAAAGAATATAAATATGTTTTGTATATATATATATGTATAATCAATAAATTCTTTGTTTATCTTTTTCAAATGTGTCTCTCTTTATTTTAAAATGTATAAGTACTTATTTTATTACTTTTCTTTTTTTTGTATTTGTATACATACTTTTACTTACTGCAGTGTCATTTGACACATTTAGAATTGTATATTATACAGTCTGTTATTAGAACTAAAAAAATGACAAACAAGTAACATATTTCTGTAAAAGACAAGTTTATTCAAACACAGACATGTACACAAAATAAACATTCCCTTACAAGCTTCCGTGTATTTAACATTTAATAGATTGCAAGTTCACAAATTGAATAGATTTGTAACATTGACATTTTTTTCTCTTTCAAAGATTTTCTGAAAAACTTTCTAGAGATCTTTGACGCGGCTGTTTCTGTTTTGGAGAATGAATTGTAATTTTTCTTTCTCCAGGTAGATGTAATTCCATTGTATCATTACACATATTTAAAGAGTAATCATCTATGATTCCATCACTATCACAAATTGTTACATAACCTTTATCGAGTATCATTGTAAGGCCAAATATGAATGCTGAGATTCCCATGAAAATAAGAACAGAAAATGCTCTTCTCTGGATGAGTTCCATTGCTTGAAATGAGACATAGACCTTGATTATAATCAATATATACTGCTTGAAACTTGAAAGCCTCATCTACTTATGGATTTTTATAGCGGGGAAATAACTGATGATTTACAGAGGAAGCCAATTACAGACTCGTTTTGGGGTTGGGGTAGGCATCACTTCTTTCATTACCCTCACTGCCTTACCGAGTTGTTGAGGTATAGCAAATTTATTTTTTACAAAGGAACTGGGGAAGTTAATTTCCTTAAGTGCATCTTTAAACTGTTCTTGTCCATTCACGTACTTATCCATCTTTCTTTTTCGCACTAAACGGTCTATCAGGTCAACAATATTAGAACTTTTCACTATTTTACCTTTATACACAAATTCTCCATTAGGCATCCAAGAAACAACCTCTTTATTGCGTTTTAAATAAAGAATAATATTTGTAGTTAATCCAATTAAGTTTTTGGGAACGGTCTTGAGCACCATCTCCTCCACATTTAACGTTCTTTCTTTCTCATTCGCAATATCTGTTTCCTTCTCTGGATTATCTGACAGTTCTGAATTAATTGATACAGATGGTGGATTCAATACATTCACGTTAATCCTCCTCTGCAATACTTGATTGTATAACTTAATTTTTTCATCATCATCCATTTTATTAACTAAAATACTTTTCATCTCACAATCTAATTCACTCAGCTGTTCGTCTGAAGGTATATGTCTTGATAATCTCTCCTCTGGAACTAAAATCATTTTCCTTGCATATTGCATGTTTTTACTTGTTAAGTAGAGTAGTCAAGACAGTGAGTGCTGCGGGTATTAAGATATTTAAAAACCCTCCTTTTTGAATAATAATTTTTCGCTTTTTAGTGAGGGTTACTTTTTTATCTGCTAGGTCTCTAAGCGTATGCTTATGACGAGAAAGTTTTTTCTTCTGTTCATCTGTTAAAGGAACATTCCCTTTTAAAGTGTTCAAACAACATTCAGCTATGCAATGGATGCTAGATTTCGGAAGATTTTTTAAAAAGGCTTTCCGACATTTTGTGGGGCATACAGTTAAAAGTCTCATCCGTTGCACGTCTCCTTCTGTTAAAGGCATGATGAACAATGAATTATTTGCAAGTTGGGAGTTTATTTATTTTAACTGATAAACACAAGTTTCTTCTCCTGGAAGGATTTTTGTACGCAGTCGCATACTCTCTTCTGTTTCAGATTTCAAATCTACAAGTAAATAGCTGAAAGGCTTTTTCGTGGCGTCCTCAAACACTTCAAGAAAAAAATGTAAATTTCGAGGGTAGAGTTGTCGACCGAGGTGTATAATTTGACTTACATCACGTCGCGATTTAAATAAAAACATGTAATGACAGTTTAATGAAATTTCTCTGAATTCTTTTCCTTTATGAAACAAATTTTGCGTTACAGTCATCACAGATAAATTCATATGATGAGATCCTTTTGTATACAAGTTTGTTATTCTTTTATCACTGCCACATTCAGAAATTAAATCGTCATATATAAAAAGTGTATTATATCCTAAATATTGCTTAAAGTTTTCGGGTATTCCTTCTACAAAGATGATATTTGGCATCTCATCGTATAACTTTTGATAGATTCCATAAAACCACACTATTTTATCAAGGGTAGGATGAATTATATCTGTGTGGCTGTTTATCAATTTTTTCAAAAAATGCGACTTGCCTGATGATGTAGGTCCACAGACAAGAGCAGTGAAAGGATGCTTTAAAGCGAATGAATTCATGGTTACAAATGACAGAAGTAAAGACTAGGGCGATTACTTATACTTTTTTTATTGAAATAAAGGTACATGTATATTCGAAATTTTTTTCACAAAGTTATACACACGTATATCATTATTTGTAGACTGTCTATCAAATAATTTAACAGTAAATTCCATAGATCTACTTCTAGATCTTTGATACAAAAAGTATACACAATATTGTCCACAAACAGCAGTTTTAACACTTTGAAGAGGTATGTCGTTGTAGACCACATGCGGAACTTTTTTGAAGTAGTCATGTATGTAGCCCAAAAAATACGAAGGTGGTTGACCGAACGAATCGAAAAACTCTACACTTGTTGGTGATTTCATATAAACAGCTAACCAATGAGTCCCTGGTTTGTGATGAGGATCGGTGTTTAAAATAAATGCAGCCGGAAAACTCTTAAAATTCTTGGGAATTCGATCACTTGGGAAAACTCCAACAAAATATAAACGTGTGTATGCATCACTTCGTAAAATGTTATTCAATTGTACCACATTCATATCGAAAAATCACACAAAATATTTCTAGACTTCGTAATTTCGATCACGTTTTGAAATTCTGCATATACCAGCCCTGAAACAGTTTTCGGTAAAGCGTTTGCAAACTTTATTTCAATGCGAAGATTTCCTTGATGAATTAAATTTAAATGGTTGCCATCACCCAAGTCTGGTGTTAAGTCAAAGGCATATAGCGTGTACCCTTCGGAAAACTCATCTCTGTTAATATACACTGCTGGCCACCCAAATTGCAACACCAAGAAAGACAAGAGATATCACAACAAAATTTATTTTGTAGATAACATGTTGACCAAGTATCAAATGATTACATTTATAGACTTCTGTGAAGTGTGGTTCCTGCCAAAATCAGTAGCCAGAGTAGCCGCCATTGTTGGAGATCACCGCTGCCACACGCCTCGGCATTGATTCAAAGAGACTTTGGATGTGTTCTTGGGGTACAGCAGACCAAGCAGCTTCCACACGTTGCCAAAGTTGATCTGGTGTGGCAGCTGGGGATGTATTCTGGGTCAATCGTTGAGCAACCATGGACCACATGTTTTCTATCGGCGAAAGATCCGGAGAGCGAGCTGGCCAGGGAAGCAATTCAATCTGGCGATTGACGAAGAACCCTTGGACAATGCGTGCCACGTGTGGTCGCGCATTATCCTGTTGAAATATGGCTGTGGGCAAGCCCTGAAGGTAAGGAAGGACAACTGGCTCCAACACCTCGGAGATGTAGCGCTGGCTGTTTAAAGTACCGGCAATGCGTACTAGAGGAGTGCGAGAGTGATATCCAATACCGCCCCATACCATAATACCCGGTGCAGGACCAGTGTGGCGGTGCATAACGCAGCTGTTCAGCATCCTCTCTCCACGGTGTCTCCAGACTCGAATCCGACCATCGTGGTGTTGCAGACAGAAGCGTGACTCGTCAGTAAAGACAATTTCATTCCATTCTGCCGTCTACATCCTTCTTTCATCGCACCATTGGCGGCGGAAACGTCTGTGGTTCTGCGTCAAGGGTAGAAGCAATGGACGTCTTGCGGACAGACCACTCTGCTGTAAACGGCGTCGAATGGTACGCGCAGACACTGGATGATGCGGTACAGGCTGAATGTGCTGTGCTATGGTTCGTGATGTGGCTGAGCGATCCGTCACTGCCATACGCACAATATGCCTGTCATCACGTGAAGTGGTGCACTGAGGTGGATGGGATCGATCACGTCGGTCCGTCGTACCCTCCTGCATCCAACGATCACATATCCGCATTACAGTTGTTTGGTTTCGTCCAACAAGACTACCGATTTCCCTGAAAGATAATCCACAATCTCGGTAGGCCACTATCCTTCCTCTGTCGAACTCGGATACTTGATCAAAAGATGATCGCTGTTTTCTACGAGGCATAATTGATCGTTTTTATGAAAAAACCACAAGAAAAACACAATTGCCGTACTTGAAATCGTCGAAATCTCCAAGCCTTAAATAGCGCTTTGAAGTGGCGCCACAGGCGCGCGTGATGTGCGTCTGCGCTGAAATTCTAATCATTTGCATATCTCACCTCCGCTAATGCATGTTGTAAATTTCATATTATTTGCATGCTTCCTTCAGGGTGTTGCATTTACGGTGGCCAGCAGTGTAGATACCTTTATTGGATGAGAGTTTTTCACTTCCTAGGAGCAAACTATTGTAAGCACGAATAAATTGGCCGTCGGCATAATTAGGATCCAAGGGTTTGTAGCTGATAGGATTTCCATCTACGTAAACGCCTATGAAATTTACATGGTTATGCTTGAGGTAAAATGGGTTTGTTGGGTAAGTGCCACTAAATGAATCATGATCGACACATGTTACAACTATCCGTTTCGGGAGTTGCCCAGAAAATATGTTATCCTGTGAAAATGAGAAAGAACCTTTCGATACTGAATATAGCTTACACAAAACTCGATCCATTGGATATTTTGCAGATGATTTTTCTAAGGCTTTGGCATGTCCAATTAAAACACCTGGACTGACTTTCACTTTCCGGATGAAAAGGGATGCATGTTCAATAACAACGTCATAATTTGCTTTTTGAGGAGCAATGAGACAAAACTCCGGTTTGCTGCGTATTAACTTTAACTTTAAGTCTACCAAGTTGAGTAATAGACGATCTTGATAAAACAAGTCGCAATGTAAATTTCCAATCATATCTAAAACTTTACTCTTTTCAATCATAGAAGCCCGTTTCTTCAACCCTGCATTTTCACTTGAAGGATCGGTTTCATCAAAGTGTCCTGCTGTATCTTTGTAGAAGCATTCTGAAGTTAGGAAGCTTTTCTTATAATCAGAGCCGTAATTGAGCAAAGTCTCAATGTAAGCTCGGTAAGGGTAAGTGTTACTGGATGATGAAATTAGACGCTCATTCAAACTCACATCGACTTGGGAAAATAACGAGTGAAGAAATAAGTTACATGGAGCAACTTTTTCATTTTCTGGTAAAACTGCATTGTCCTTTACAACTTTAACTTTTACATAGAGTTGGGTTGCTGATAAATCGATGTATTCCTCACCACTACCAGATATGTTGAATTCGATAGGTCCACCATCACGAATATTAGCTATGGGATAAAATTCAGACCACTGCCCTTTTTCAATAGCTGTTTGAGTCGGTGGCATAAGAAATAAGTCCAGTTCAGATTTCACAGAGGGTAAGGAATCATTTCGTATTAAGGCCATGCTAAAGATTATGAGAATATGTCAGGTGCACACAGCTTGCGATACTTCTTTCGAATGATGCGTTTCTTATTTGTGCGTTTCCTTTTATTTCCTCCAACCATTGATTTCACTCGAGTGGATACTTTATCGGTTAAAGTTTTCGTTGCTTCTTTAGCTCGGTCTTTGATAGCTGACTTTACATCTTTACCTTGCAAGTAATCATTTGCAATATCCACCCCAGATCGAAGTGCTTGCTTTCCCAATGCTTTCGCACCTGATTTAAATAAAGGAAAAACCATCCTAAACATGCTTCGAAAAATTCCACCCAAGCCACTTCCTTTCTGCAGAGAGATGCCTTTGTAATATGACAAGCCATTACCTGCTTGCTGAGTATAATAGTCTTCAAATGTTTTGGTGCAACAACGATAAGGTTGATACATTTTGTTCTAGAGATTACAAATGTCTCAAGCGAAAATGTAGTTTCACTATCAACTTCCCGCGTTCAAATGAGACGTAACGACCAGTGTGTGTCCTTATAACGATTTCAATCGAATCAAAATTGTTTCTGGAAACTGATAAATAATGAGGTCTCTCAAATTGTTCTTGAATCATGTCACCATCTCTTCCCTTCACTGTCAGAGTTCGTAAAAGAGGAGCTAAGACCCCACCAACAAATTCAGGCTGAATGATATCGGTGTAAACGTACAGCAAATGTAAATCAACATTAGGATCCGCAACAAAAGGACTCTCAGTGATTACTGTATCTATGCCTCCATTTCCTGGAATAATATTTTCTCCAATCACTTTATTAGGTTCAAAACCTAAGTTTTCAGCTAATCCCTTGGATAATCGCAGCTTTGCTCCGTTAGTGAGCTGCAACACCACCTTTTTTGTGTGTTTGTTATATTTCATTTGAATTTTTATGTGCTTCGGAAATGCATTTAAAATGTCAATCGGAGAATCATAAAATCCGCACGCTATTTTTCCATTCGTTTTTACTCCGTTTCCTAAATCATATTCGAAAGAATTTTCACCATCAATAATGTTATTCCACATTCTGGGATAAATTATTTCAACTAATCCAACTTCCCATTCACCTGAGAGTTCTAGACGTTTGGGGAGTTTCGTGTAGAAGTGAGACATTGTGTTGCCAGGATAAAACTCGATAGAGCTGTCGCTGGGCAGTGTGACGTAGAAACTCATTGTGGGTTATGGAAGCGAAACAAATTTAATGAGCAGACTCAATTTATCGAAAATAAGTCTTTGGAATGAATCCAGGCGTTAAATTTGCGAGGATAACCTCTAAACTTGACAAAGTATTCCAAACGTTTCTTAACTACTCTCTTCTTTAAAATTTTCTCAACATGAAAAGAATGCGATTTTTTAACTTTCTGCAGTTCTTCTGAGTAAAATGTACCAGTGATTATTTCTCCCATTAAATCTTTTATCTTATATACTGGTAGCTTTCTACGTATACAACGCTGAATCGTAAATATTTCCTCGGACCAATTATTTTCATATCCTTTCTCAAATGTTAATTTAGTCTTTGCAACCCTAACGAAGTCTCCAACCTGAAATTTGAATGGAATCTCCTTAACATTAGTTTTATTTACATCTCCATATAAGGTATTCCACACTTGTTTTTGATTTTCAACTGTTACATTAATAGGTTCTTTTTTTATGCTGCGATGGAGTGTATGATTATAACTGTGTACGAGTTGGTCTAAGACATCTATAAATCGATAGGTGTTTTTATTGGTAAAGTATTTCCACATTTTCGTTTTCAAAGTACGATTGAATCTTTCAACAACACTAGCTTTGGTTTCATTATTTGTCGTGAAAAACTTTACTTGGACAGATTTTAAATAAGATTGAAATGATTTATTTGTAAATTCAGTTCCTTGATCTGTTTGTAATTTTTTCGGTTTTCTTTCCTTGAAAATTGACTTAAATGCATTTACAATGCTAGATCCATTTTTCCGTTTCAAAGGTATGACCCATGCATATTTAGAAAAAATATCTATACATGTTAACAGATATCGATAACCATCGTTGTATTTTACAACACTTAACATGTCTACTAAATCCGATTGCCATTGAAAATCGATTCCCCCAACAATAACTCTGTTTCGCAGAAAGTTGCGACGAACGCTTTTATGTAGGGTGTATGCATTCTGACTCTCCAACCATTCTTTGATAGTCTTTTTTGGAACTTTCCCTTTCATTGCTTGATACAAGGCATTTATTCCACCAAAGCTCCCTGGTAAGCTAGGGTCTTCATAATACTGAGCTAACTCGTCTTTACCCATTCAGTCCAGTTACAGAGATGCAACTTCTGTTACTTTACTGATATTTCTACTAGAAATAGTAAAAAAACTCAAACTATACTTCCTTAATTTCATCTACTTTCTATCAAAAAATATATATAAATCTTGTCCAATGGTAGATTATATATATCATGCTTTCAAAATAGTGGTAGAGAAATCAGTTTTCTAATGCAATAACTTTTTCATAACAAATTGCAGATTGTAACCATAACATGAGAAAAATACTTGTTTGTAAGTTTAAATAAAGAGAGAAACATTTTTTTAAAGAAAAAAAAATCGTTTATTAAATAATCATAATCAGAGCATGTATGTAAACAATAATGTACCCCTCAATAGTAAACTGACCCATATGGCCAAGTCATTAATACTTCTTTTTTCTTTTTTTTTTAAGCATAATTCCATGTTCCTTGACAAAACACAATGAATTTCTGGGGTAAAGTTAGGGAAAATATTTTTAACATCTAGTATAGTAACACATAGAATTTATATATATATATATATATATATATATATATATATATATATATATATATATATATATATATATAATACATCTCATATTAATTTTTTTAAATCAAATACAAAAGCAATCAGTACAGCAAAATACGAAAGCATTCAGTACAGCAAAATACGAAAGCGTTCAGTATAGCACAATACGAAAGAATTTAGAGCAAATATACATATATACATTACATCAGACAAGCGAGTAATGCCCCCAAGGTAGCGTATGAATACCATCATCGAGAACGTATCGTTTGGAATCAGTGGAGGAGAGGGCAAGTTTATTTTGGGTTATTGAATACAAAGTATGATGCTTGGATTTGATTAGATTCATCTTTGCATGCTTATTTCGTTTATGTAATAGGCATTTTAGATAGTCATCAAAGTTAATGCTTTGTTCAATTGACTGTTTTTTGATGCCTTTCAGTTTCTTAACTACCTTCCTACCTTCGACTTTGTACGAGTACATTTTTGACCTTAACCCTACGAATTCGGTCATAATACTACCACTATTCTCGTCCTTCATTTTACCTACTATTTTCTTATTTAATTTGGGAATATCATATTTATTGTTTTCTGGGAAATCTGAAGTGTCATAAAGGTCCAAATTTTTTTTAATATCTTCGAAAAAATCATTTGTGCGAATATGATAAATAAAAGAGTCCGTATCAGTATATAATAGTTTTGCTTTTACGTCATATTCATTTTTTATCACATTATAGTGAAAATCAGTCATTAAAGTTTTGGATATATCCAGTATTGACATACCAATACAGATGGGTTTGTTAAAAATTAGTTTAGTTTTTTGCATATGAATGGCTACTAAATTTTCTGAAAAAATTGTCCTGCGATTAAAATTAGGTTTAGCTATCAATTTTGAAGCGGACTTTTCGTTTGAGCATAACCGAATGTCAACTCTTCGTCGAATATTTTCGATGGTTTTTCCAAATATAGAGTTGTTCATGAGTTTAAAAAAATCTTTTTCAAAAGAGTTTTTAGCTATTGCTCTCATATTTGTATTCAGTTCTATATAAGTTTTTAACCAATCTGTTTCTATAAATTTTATAGCTCTGTTAATTTTTTTTAATTTTAGACCTAAATCCAAATAATGCAAAAGAGATTTATGATGAATAACATACCTCTCCTTGTGAGTGAGCGTTAGTAGTAAGCGATTTTCCTTATACCCAGGAGGAACGGCATTTAGGGCAGCTAATGGATAATCACTATGTAGATCATGGAGTTCCTGTGGATACTCCAAGTCCACATCTAAAATGTATCCATTTTGGTCATCATTACGCAGTGTATCTATATCAATAATGTTGCACCACTCAAATCCTTTGATAGGTAGTTTCTGGGACATCGCCCAACCATACAAATTATTGGCGTCTAGGTAGAGAAGGTAGCTGGAGGGCTGAGAATCATCATAATTAGACATATATTTATTATTTGCTTTAGCATGTCGATGAGAACATTGAGAAACTCCTCCCCTGATTCCTTGTTCGACAAACATAAGCATGTCATAATCTGTTAAAAGTTCTATTTTCACTCCGGTACTCTTCAACATGGCATCCCAAGATAGTCCTGGAGCGGTATAATACCATGCAGGATCTAGCTTGTAGGATGCCATGCATAGTTTTCGAAAATTTTCGAAAACGTCGCAGAGCAGTAAAACATCAGTTTTAACATATAAGTCCGAATATTCTCCGAGGGTTTTAATGTTGAAAGATTTCCACACATTTTTTGCATGAGCGTAATCACTATCCGTAGTTGCTGTTTTATTTAACACATTATAAAATTTTTCTTGAGATGGAAGTTGTGTTTCGGAAAATTTATCCATGGAATCCATGTAATCATACGGGTACACACCCTTTCTTATCATAAGTTTCCAATTTGAAGGAAAATGATTCTTCGTATGGTGAAATTCATGTTGTAGGAGATTATTCGCGAGGGTATCTAAACTACTGGCCATGAATTTCATTGTGTCCAAAAACCTCAAATTAAATTTATTCCCGGTTTTTTTGCTAATCGAGATGTATCTTTCTTCTGTATTCGGAATCACGGTTATGTTTTTAGAGTCCTCCGCTAATTCCCGAATAAAAAGATGCGAGTCATAACCTGCGAGGTTATGGAGAAAAACCGGGATAAAATTTGGCAGTTTGTAGTTGAAATTACATGACGCATGTGCCGGTCCTCGGTAATTCCCAGTCACATGGTCATGATCCCTCACTTTTATGTCTCCAGCTGAGATTGGCTTCTGACAGATGAAGCACACATTTGATTCATGGAGTTTTTTCTGCGACTCATTCAATTCCTTCATCGGCACAAAGTTTGTGTACTTTGATTCGATGATCTGCGCCTCCATCTGAAGGCATTCTATGAATTTCCGCGAAGCATCTTCTCCTCTATAAACTACCGGAGGTTTGGTTTCTCCTCGACCGACTACGTAATAGCAGAAGCTTACAGGCTTGTGCTTTTCGTACACGTTAGTGTATGAGCAATCATCATCAAAAGGAGCACAGGTGGATACTTTTTCAGTCAATGTTTCAAAATCAGCATAAATAACGTAAGGCACGTATTGAGAATGCTTGAAATTATTAAAAAAAACCCACTTCTTCTCTTCAGAAGGCATCTCTATTTTGCAAGGAACATTCATTTTGCAAAGCTCAGAGTGTAAAGTTAAACTATCGTTTGAACTAAAAAAGCTTAAACATCGTCTACAAATGAAATGTCTTCGCTTTCCTTTGGTTAATTGACTTGAAACAAGACGTGAAAGACTAGTAATTGTACAATAATGAGATTTTTCTTTCTCTTTAATAAATAAAAGATCAACGTGTTTATTTTTAATTTTGGGTGTGACTACTAATGGAAAAATCATCATATCTTTACAAAAAGAGTAAACGTTAATAGAAATATCATTATTGTTTTTGTCAAATATTTTTATTTCTTCTGGTTTTGTAGGGAAACTTATCCCAGAAAAGTTAAAAGCATCCTTAAAGTTGACATAGTTTGAAACTCTGGATGTATTTTGATCTGCTGGAAATAATGCAGCTAAAATGGCCCAACGAAAACATTCATTGTCTGAATTTCTAACATTTACAACCGCACGTTTTAATTTTATTTCATTTGGTAACTCTATAAAACTAGTTCCTCGTAAAGGTAAATATTTATTACATCGTATTTCCAATTTAACAATAGATTTAAGGGCCCAACCTGAATCCTTCATTTCAAATTCTTCGCTTTCTTTTAAAATTTTTTCTGAAGCAATACTGAAAGCGTAGTCAATTTCATTTATAGATAATAATGCAACATTTTTAGTTTTAAAAGAACACTCTTTGAAAAGTGAGCCTTCCGAGAAACGTTCATAGATACATATAAGTAGAAAATTTACCTTTACTGCATTCTGCTGATGAACAATTTCTGTAATTAGTTCCACAGCTGCGCTCCTCTTTGCCTCCATAAACTCGGAGACATCTAGTATGCCTTGCGGGTTCGAAAGAGTCCAAGTAGAGAGACGATTTCCAAACGCACTCTCTTTCCGTCGCACAGTTCGAGAAGAAGCTCCACTCGTTGATGTCGATGCTTCAGGATTCACTCCACCCGCTGATGTTGATGGTCCAGGATTCACTCCACCCGTTGATGGTCCAGGATTCACATTATTACCCCCTTGAAAGTTTTCACTGCGTCTGGGCCGCTTGCTTTTCTCAGGGTTAGCCTCGCCGGGTTTTTTTCTTTTTGGAGGTTGTTGATGGAGGCTTTTTTTATGTCGCGTAAGTGCGTCAAGTCTTGAAAATGCCTTATTGCACACATCACAACGGAAATCATTGTTTTCGTGTACACTGGCTACGTGTCGCTGAAGGGTTGATTTTCTATTAAAGTTTCGCTCACATAATATGCACGGAAATGACTCCTCGTTATGCACGGAAGAAACATGACGTTCCAAATTAAACTTGGAGCTGTAGGTGTTGCTGCAAAGTCCACAAACGTGTGTATTCATTACATATGGTATACTGGCTTGCAAAGTTCTATGAGAAAAATGAGAATGCGTCCCTCTCTCACACACAGGTTAAGTATAAGAGGCAGGAAAATGAGAAAGCGCTACACACGCTCACAGGATAGAATGAGAATGCGAAACGACTACACGTACTATCTTGAAATACAGGTAGGGGCCAATCCCTTGGAATGCAGGACAAGTACGTACAATGCTTTGGAATGCAGGAGGGTAGATAACAAAAGGCTAGTTTCTGACATGAAAGAGGGGTGTACTCAATGCCTTGGAGTTCAGAAGGGTAGATGACAAAAGGACTGGTTTCAGGACGAATCGGCCTCAGAAAGCATATCCACTTTTTGATCTGTAAAGGGTAAAGTACACTGCTGGCCACCGTAAATGCAACACCCTGAAGGAAGCATGCAAATAATATGAAATTTACAACATGCATTAGCGGAGGTGAGATATGCAAATGATTAGAATTTCAGCGCAGACGCACATCACGCGCGCCTGTGGCGCCACTTCAAAGCGCTATTTAAGGCTTGGAGATTTCGACGATTTCAAGTACGGCAATTGTGTTTTTCTTGTGGTTTTTTCAAAAAAACGATCCATTATGCCTCGTAGAAAACAGCGATCATCTTTTGATCAAGTATCCGAGTTCGACAGAGGAAGGATAGTGGCCTACCGAGATTGTGGATTATCTTTCAGGGAAATCGGTAGTCGTGTTGGACGAAACCAAACAACTGTAATGTGGATATGTGATCGTTGGATGCAGGAGGGTACGACGGACCGACGTGTTCGATCGCATCCACCTCAGTGCACCACTTCACGTGATGACAGGCATATTGTGCGTATGGCAGTGACGGATCGCTCAGCCACATCACGAACCATAGCACAGCACATTCAGTCTGTACCGCATCATCCAGTGTCTGCGCGTACCATTCGACGCCGTTTACAGCAGAGTGGTCTGTCCGCAAGACGTCCATTGCTTCGTCTACCCTTGACGCAGAACCACAGACGTTTCCGCCGCCAATGGTGCGATGAAAGAAGGATGTGGACGGCAGAATGGAATGAAATTGTCTTTACTGACGAGTCACGCTTCTGTCTGCAACACCACGATGGTCGGATTCGAGTCTGGAGACACCGTGGAGAGAGGATGCTGAACAGCTGCGTTATGCACCGCCACACTGGTCCTGCACCGGGTATTATGGTATGGGGCGGTATTGGATATCACTCTCGCACTCCTCTAGTACGCATTGCCGGTACTTTAAACAGCCAGCGCTACATCTCCGAGGTGTTGGAGCCAGTTGTCCTTCCTTACCTTCAGGGCTTGCCCACAGCCATATTTCAACAGGATAATGCGCGACCACACGTGGCACGCATTGTCCAAGGGTTCTTCGTCAATCGCCAGATTGAATTGCTTCCCTGGCCAGCTCGCTCTCCGGATCTTTCGCCGATAGAAAACATGTGGTCCATGGTTGCTCAACGATTGACCCAGAATACATCCCCAGCTGCCACATCAGATCAACTTTGGCAACGTGTGGAAGCTGCTTGGTCTGCTGTACCCCAAGAACACATCCAAAGTCTCTTTGAATCAGTGCCGAAGCGTGTGGCAGCGGTGATCTCCAACAATGGCGGCTACTCTGGCTACTGATTTTGGCAGGAACCACACTTCACAGAAGTCTATAAATTTAATCACTTGATACTTGGTCAACATGTTATCTACAAAATAAATTGTGTTGTGATATCTCTTGTCTTTCTTGGTGTTGCAATTTGGGTGGCCAGCAGTGTATATCCAAAAGGAAATGATCGCTTCATGTTTTTCCACTAAAAGCACTAAGGAACAGGAATGAACACGTTTGAAGATACAAGTGATATCACTTCCAAGATTTCAGGGCAGCGACACGTCCTCCTCTGGGATATTTTGCAGTCAAAAGAATCTTACTGGTCAGACCTGTTAGAATGGGTCCAGGTGTTGCCATTCTGCGAGTCCACAAATAACCTTATTACATACCATTGCCAGATTCGGTACTAAAACTTTTCTTCTCCACATTCACGTTTTCATGTCAGAAACGCGGAGGTAAACTTACTACTCAACTCTACTCTACTCTCGAGTGACTTCATTGCCTACCACATGTGTTTGATTTCACGTTTGAACACGTTAGATTGACGTCATTCTCCACCACATTCTCCACCACATGTTTGATTCCACGTTTGAACACGTTAGATTGACGTCATTCTCCACCACATTCTCCACCACATGTTTGATTCCACGTTTGAACACGTTAGATTGACGTCATTCTCCACCACATTCTCCACCACGTGTTTGATTCCACGTTTGAACACGTTGGAATGACGTCATTCTCCACCACATGTTTGATTCCACGTTTGAACACGTTAGATTGACGTCATTCTCCACCACATGTTTGATTCCACGTTTGAACACGTTAGATTGACGTCATTCTCCACCACATTCTCCACCACGTGTTTGATTCCACGTTTGAACACGTTGGAATGACGTCATTCTCCACCACATTCACCTTTCTATGTCAGAAACGCAGATAAAAACTGATCGAACTTATTGATGTGGTGGAGCAATCTATACTATTTTAACAGCCAATTACGCACTTAATGTATTCAGATTTAAATTGATTATATTTCGGTAAGTAACCAGGTATTCGTGGCCGAATGGTTATATTCTCATCCAACTAACACTCGACTACGAGTACTTTTTGGTAGTCAGTTCGATCCCAGCAAAAAATATCACATCTTTTAGTTTTAAAAATATGTTTTAAAGATTTTATTATTTTTTTACTCAAAAAGTACTAATAGATGGCGCTACGAGTTACAGAAAAATCAGCTCTTAAATCCAACCGCTCTGAAATTCGCCTTAAATCCAATCCCTCTGAAATTCGCAAGTCCAAAACGTAAACACGTGTTATTCGACGAAATCCGAGAAACCGAAACTAACAACTCAACTCCACTCGAAGCAGGAAGAAAACAACTAAACTCAACTCAAAATTGAAAACGAAACTAACAACTCAACTCCACTAGGTATGACGTCACTTCCGGCACAACTCAACTCCACTTCCGGTTATGACGTCACTTCCGGTACAACTCAACTCCACTTCCTGTTATGACGTCACTTCCGGTACAACTCAACTCCACTCGATTTCTCCACCTTCTCCACCACTGATTTAGAACCCGCATTTTCTATCTACTCGTGGGCCGCGGTGGCCCGGTTGGAAGAGTAACGGACTAGCAACCGAAGGGTTGCGAGTTCGAATCCAGCCAAACACCGTCGTGTACAAAGGGGGCTGGTGCACGTTAAATCTGTCGTGGCCTCAAATGTCCTCACGTTGGCGTGGTGTGGAAGTTTGGAGAGTGGGGTGCCAGCTCAGGTGTTGCCTCGTCATCTGACCGTGGTTCAAAATTACGTGGTGTTGTCCTCGGATCTTTCCCTTTGGGATTGATCCCGGACCGTCACCAATAGCCCGTTGTGTTGCTCCAGTGTGACGTTAATTGAAATAACAATAACAATAACAATAACTATCTACTCGTGTACCACGCTGAGAAATCCGCAGAAGAGGAACAACGTGTACTTTTACTTCTGGGTGCATAGGCCGAGTAATACGCCTTGGGCTACATGGATGGGGCCCAAGATTAGCTATCAAACGATTGAGACGTTTGTTAGCTAATCAGGTTATGTCCAGTTTTGTCAAATATGGGTAGGTTGACGGCATTTTTAATTTGTAAAGCTACTTAAATTCTAGACGGTAGCAAAAAACATAAAACTTCAAAGCAGCGACTAATAAAGATTAAAACTTTAGAAGAGAAGTGTCCTGCTTCATCCTCAGAACAGATGTGCCCTGATTCATCATCAGAAGAGAAGTGTCCTGATGATGGTAATGCCGGACTTCGGTTCTGATGGTAATCGGTGTATTTCTGTCCTGATGACGGCGAGGCCGGACTTCTGTTCTAATGATGGTAGTCGGTGTTGGTGTACTTCTGTCCTGATGATGGTGGATATCTTCCTAGTGCTCCACCGAAATGGCCATTGATTAATTTTTCAAAGTTTGTATTATTTATTTCGTTGTTTTGAAGTTTTACATTTTTACTATCAATTTGACTATGGTTTTCATATCTTTCTTTCATTTACTTTTAAAAGCTCCATCTTTTAGATGAATAGTTAGTATGAGAATAATCAGATTTCTTTTCGAAACTTTTAGGGTTTGCTCTAATCTTCTTCAGCCCTTAGTGTCGCGAGTTTCCTAGTAGTGTAGCTTTGCTATTATCCTATATCAAACTTAACTATATAACTACATCGATCGGTTGAAAGAATCCATGGATACTTTCAACCTTTAGAGAGATTCTATAAGTCCTTTCGCTTAGATTAGAATCCTTTGGAAATGCTTTGACTTTTTTTCTTTGTTCTACTGCTCATTTCCTTAGAATATGATGCTTTAGAAGGATTCTATTGGTCCTTTCACTTCGAACTGAAAATTGATCTGGTTTCTTACACATAGTTGAAATTTTCTTTAGTTTTTAATTACGACAAAATTAATCACCACAAATGTAGCTTTAAGTAGTTAAACTTGATTTTCACAAACACATTTATCTTTTCTGAGTTACTTAGAAACTTACTTAAAAAGTTTTAAATTCGTGAATGTGAAACAAGTAACCTCGATAATATTTTCTACATTTATTGCTGAAATAAAAAAAAATCTGATTAGGTTATATTGTTTGAAGTATAATTTTAATTTAAAAGACAGTTTTTATTATTTTTATTTGTAACTAGCTGAATTTATCCAGCGTTGCTCAGGTTTAATTGATTAAACGTCGATTGAAAGTGATCCAAAAAAATCACTTTTCTGTCATAGAAAATTCAAATGTAGAGAAAAACAAGCAAGCGCAAAATAATTCTTAAAACTGAGATTTTTATAGTTTCTACAATTTACTTAAATCCATTTCACATACTATAGATAAGACAAATCTACAGAGATGACTACATACAAAAGTCGATTTTGAGTTTCGGAGTGACTGTGAATGCCCTATGAATTCATTTTCTAAACATATATGTATTATTGCAGTCAGTTTTTTTCCTTATCAATATTTTTTATTTGTAGCACCTTGCACCAGGAATGCGAATATCGGAATTCCACCATCATTACGAAAGGTTTACAAATTATATTGATACGATATCATGATCAACGTTTCAAGCAATTACACTTTATGCTTGAAAATTCCATCCCGCATTTTGCAGACGGAATCGCTGAGTATCATAAGAAATATGATACTGAGCGATTTTCAGCGCAATCGCACCCATCTGCGATTGCATCATACTCTCAGATTCTAAAAACCCCTACAAGGTCATCTTGAGAAGCGACTCCTGTAGATGTTAACCCTGACGTCATCTTCCCAGCCAGACCGGGAGAGAGCGCCCCCTAGCAAGTGCGTCATCCGGGATGACGGGACGTTACACACCTCTGCACATCAAAGACAAATAGAACGGGGGGTTAATATGTATATATAGTTAATATAGCTACTACTTTCTAATCTTAAAATAGGCAGATTGTTAATTCATGTCAGTTGTTACAAGAATAATTAATAATCTCGTCTACAATTTCAAATTTCACTAGACATTGTTGAAATTTTCTGTAACAATAAATTATCTGTTCCGTTTGAAATTTTTTCCCATAATTTCATTAGAAACACTGCTATGTGGTCATTGCGATTTACGAAACAGCATGGGGGCCGCGGTAGTCCAATTGATAGTCTCGAATTAGCAGCCTGAGGGTTACGAGTTCGAAACGAGATCCAACCAAAGATCATCGTGTACATGGGGGCTGGTGCACATTAAATCTGTCGTGGCCTCAAATGTCCTCACGTTGGCGTTGTGTGGAAGTTTGAAGTGTCAGATGAGGTGTTGACTTCGTAATCTTACAGTGGTTCAAAATTACGTGTTGTCCTTGATCTTTCCCTTCGGGTTCGATCATGGATATTAGCCAATAGTCCGTTGTGTTGCTTCAGTGCGACGTAAATTCTACTACCTACCAATTGCGTTCCTGAAAGGCTTTAAGGACATTTACGTGTCTACGAAATCAGGAAACTACAGGGGATGGGGAGGGGAAATTTCAATTAACGTCACACTGGAGCAACACAATGGACTATTGGTGACGGTCCGGGATCAATCCCAAAGGGAAAGATCCGAGGACAACACCACGTAATTTTGAACCACGGTCAGATGACGAGGCAACACCTGAGCTGGCACCCCACTCTCCAAACTTCCACACCACGCCAACGTGAGGACATTTGAGGCCACGACAGATTTAACGTGCACCAGCCCCCTTTGTACACGACGGTGTTTTGGCTGGATTTGAACTCGCAACCCTTCGGTTGCTAGTCCGTTGCTCTTCCAACCGGGCCACCGCGGCCCTCAGGAAACTACAAACAGCTATTGAGGTAGGTATTTCTATTTCAACTGGGATGATTATTACTGAAGTAGATAGTCCAATTATCTTACTGGAAATTTGTAAGGAAGCTGACCACGTTTACGTGTCGAAGAAACCAGGAAACACCAAACAGCCATTCAATTACAGAATTTATTCGAAATGGTATAGTGATTTCCGAAACGCAGAGTTGCCTCCAGTCGACGTAAATTCAACTACGTACCTACCCAACTAAATGAAATAGTAAGAGCTGCATTGATATCACGGGTGTCCTTCCGTGTACATGGTCACGCAATAGCTGATAGCGAGTTTGTCCTGTGTTGCCACTAGCAGCTGAGTGAAGATAAGTGCTCCACTATGCTTGAAGCCGTGATAGGAATAGAACCTGTGTATAATATTCCAGAGTTCGAGAGGATAAATAGGTAGTTAATTAACGTCGCATTAGAGCAACACAATGGGCTATTGGCGACGGTCCGGGATCAATCCCGATGGGAAAGATTTGAAGATCTGTCACGTGGTTGCGGCAAAAAGCACGAATCCTTAATTATTGGTTGGTCAAAGCTATTATCCAGCGTGATCAAAAAGTTATCAGTCTGCGCTTCGATAGCCAGTCGGCTAAGTCGATTCATAAGCCCACGTGACACCCTTCAGACATCTTACGACAGCGATTCCACCCACATGCTCTTGGCGTGGTGCAGAAGTTTGGAGAGTGGGGTGCCAACTCAGGAGTGATCTTGTCATTTGATCCGTGGTTCAAGATTACGTGTTGTTGTCCTCGGATCTTTCGTGTTTGATCCCGGACCGTCGTCAATAGCCCGTTGTGTTGCTCCAGTGTGACGTTAATTGAAAATACCAATACCATTAATTAAAATACCTACCACCCACATGCATCTATTTCATTAGAAGGTCGATGATCAGAAGGGAGATGGATGCATCGAGATGTGGTAAATTGGCCTCATGAATAAGATATGAATGGCTGCAAGAAAATCACCATTTTTAGTTTTCTTCACTTTACGATAAATATTAAAGCATGAATAATTGCTGAATACACTTTTATGTTAAGAGGATGTTAATCTAATACACGGGTCAATTCTATTTCATCAGATTAAATTCAATTTATCATACTTCTGGAAAGCTGCACGCGTCCAATGTCCCATGTATGTTTATTACAAATCTTGTGTGCAAAAGGATTTCATTTTCCAATATATCTGCACCTGTAATAAATGAAATGGTGGCTAAAGGAATACGTGTTTGTGTTAGGAAGGAATAAACACGTATTTTGTTAGTTGAGATTAAGAACTCAAGCAGAAAGTACGAAGTATTCAGGTTAATTGCAGCTTACACGAAATTGTACCATATTTGGCAGTAAGTGCGTTGATAAATACATTCTCAAAAGCAATATTGTTTTTGTATTTTAACTATTACAGTTTCAAGTATCACAACAGCTATTAATTACGAAAAGGTTTATATTAGTGGATGATCATAGTATTTGAGCCATCTTCATAAGTGAAAAATTTAAAAGAAATCCTGGGTACATTGAATTCTCTTAATTTTTATAATATTATGTTAACGAATTTTAAACAATTGGCAATTGTTTGTTTCATAACCTGACAAAAAGCAAATATATTTTTACTCAAAACTCGGAAAATACCTTTTTGCACTGTGACTAATAATTAGATCAGACGGTATCTACGAGGTAAATATTAATTGCGACAAAAAATATCACACAAATATAAAACACAGGATTTAAAAAAAATTAAATTGACTTTATGATTTAAATTGAGTTCTACTTATATATTACTTGTAATGTATGTAGTATTACTTGTAATGCTATATACCATTGAAGAGATACCACTCAGGGAAATCTTTTGGTGTGATCTTTCCCATTTTGTTCTGTCGTGGCCTCAAATGTCCTCACGAGGCATGATGTGGCACCACCCCGGAAAAGCGTTCGTTTTTCGATTGTACGTGGCATTTGGAAGATAGGATCCTCAACTCATAGTTTAACGTACACAACTCGGATATACGTATCCATATGGTGATTTATTTTCGTACGTGTGTATCTCGATGTACTCTCAGGTAACGGCAATTCTAGGCCAACCAAACCAATCAAAATAAAATGTTTAGTTTTTTTGGGGTTTTAGGCAATATTTGGCCCATGCTGCGCCAGACACAATGCACTATCAAGTAATTGACACCACACAGTGAAAGATTTACAGACACAGAAGAGAGAAATACACCCGGAGAGGAATGAACCTGACGGGAATGGAACCTGCGTCGCCTACAACTCGAAGGTTGCTAGTGCATTGTGCATACCCACTGAGCCACGACGGCGCTGGACCACAAAAGGATAGTTTGAAAGTTTTGGCGCTGAAATTTCGAATAATCGGTAGTGACGCTTGAAACTTTCGGTGAGAATATAATCAGAATACCACGTCCAATATAAAACAAACACTTTTCCGGGTTGGTTTTGACAAGGAATTAGATCTGTTAGGTCGATTCTATCCACCCTGTGTAGTTTCAGAAAAAAAATGTGTTTTCAGTTGTTACGGAGGCATTCCAGTCCAAACATACGAAGACAAGAAATGCAAAAAATGATCCATTTAACTAAATAAAATAAAAAATTAAATTGAAATTTTACGAAAGCATTCTTCGTACAAACAATGTAGAATCATTGCCATACATTTAGTATCCTCTCCATATTTTTTTACAGATAATGAAAACTAATAACACGCTAATCATCCTTATGGGGATAATATTCTACACAGCAACATCCATCAACTGCGATCCGATAGCATACATTGGAGACAGTCAAATTGTGGGACAGACAGTACGCCATTTAGATTTGGAGGTGTACCAGTACCTAGGGATTCCATATGCAGAAGCCCCAGTTGGAAATCTACGTTTTATGAAAACAGAACCAATCAGGAGCCTTCCCAAAGAATTGAGTGCTGTTCATCAACCACCAGTACTCAACGAAACCTTTCCCGGGGTACATCAACTCCACAGAGAAAAGCGAGGACTGTCTGTACTTGAATATCTGGACACCCACCGATGCCTCCCCTCAGAATACCAAGGCTGTGATGTACTGGATAGATGGGGGTGGTTATCGTTATGCCTCCATTCGACAGGACGTGTTCTCGGGAATAGCCCCTGCCGCTTTAGGGGACATCATCGTGGTGACTTAATTATCGTCTTGGACTCTTTGGGTTGCTGACTACAGGAACAGAAGACGCGCCTGGAAATGCTGGTAAGTAAAATTGCATATACTGTTTTTCCATATTGTTTAGGGCCGCGGTAGACCGGTTGGAAGAGTAAGGGATTAGCATCCGGAAGGTTGCGAGCTCGAATCCAACCAAAGACCGTCGTGTACAAAGGAGGCTGGTGCATTTTAAATCTGATATCCTCAAATGTCCTCACGTTGCAGTGGTTGGAAGTTTGGAAAGTAGGGGGCTTCGGATTTCTGACTTCAAATACAGAAGATGCGCCTGGAAATGCTGCTGAGTACATTTTGAAGTGCTATTCTTTCTATTATCTATTTTAAAAGTTCTATAACGATATTAGCTGCAAACCTCAACAAGCCATTCAGAAAATAATTTCAATAGCCCAGTCTTCTTTCTCCCGATTCCCTAAACACCGTAATGAACGCTGCGTTTTTTATTTTTTTTGACTGGTTTTCAACCAATTGACGTTTATTTTACCTGTTATGTACGAAACTTCGATCTTCTCTGATATAGCTAGCTTCAACTATTTTCTCGTCCCATCCACAACCAGAAGTTGTCATAAATCACTATCTTAACAATACAATAAAAGAAAATGCCTACAATGAGATTAGACAACAGATATTCACTTCTTTTGGCGACGAGCGCTTTCTCTGCCCAACCGTGCACTACGCTGAGAAATATGCAGAAAAGGGAAGCGTGTATTTTTATTTCTGGACACATAGGTCGAGTACCACGCTTTGGGCTCCATGGATTGGGCATCCCATTACAGCGAAATTGAGTTCGTATTCGGACAGCCGGTTCTGAATCCGAGGCGATACCAACAAGAGGTCCAGATCAGCTCCCAGATGATCGAGATGTGGTCCAGTTTTATCAAATTTGGGTAGGTTGACTATATTTCTAATTTTGAAGCTTCTTAAACACTTAAATGATGGTAAAAAATGCAAACCTTCAAAACAACGAAGAGGTCAAAAACTTCAGAACAGAACTGTCCTGATGATGGTGATGCCGGACTTTTGTTCTAATGACGGTGGTCGGTGATGGTGTACTGTCATGATGGGGAACGCCTTGCTCTACCCAAATGGCTATAGACTATTTGGTTCATATTTTTAATCTTCATTGATCGTTATTTGGGAGTTTTACATTTTCTACTACCCATTTGACTAAAGCTGTAATCTACTTTCTAATGCTCCATCTATGGGTGGATAGTTGGTATGAGAATAAATATTCGAATACACAACGCGATACCAACTGAGATCAGCTTTGAGATGTGGTCCAGTTTTGTCAAATATGGGTAAGTTAGCTCTATCAGGAGCGGTGGAACGTTTTCTTCCCACCTCCCTAAAATGGTTAAGGCTAGGTTTATATATTTTTATAAGGCTACCTAAAGTGTATAATTATTCTCTCATTTGATGTTATGATGCCTAGTAGTTCCTTAGATGAGTGATGTGCCTGATGGCCATCATCCCTTAAACAAATGGTGTCATATTTCAATATCCTCGCAGCTGACTGAGGAATCATATTTAATTACCCTTGCATAGTTCGAGGCCTAACACCATAAAAAATCATACAATCAATCATTTATTAAAAAAGTATAATTTTATATTATTTAGCCCTTTTTATAGTTATTAAAATACATATTTCTTGAAAAGTTTTGAGACACTGTCAGACTTGAGTCATTTTGGGAGATTCCGGAAAGCATTTTTGTTTCGGGGAAAAAGTTCTGGCTTCACAGTTCTAAGTAATACAAAATAAATAAATCTTAGGCCAAGTATAACGACTTAATCAAATATTGAAGTACTAATGCTATACTACAAGGTAAACTACTTTCATTATGCATACCCGTAATATTTGGTACTTGAATTTACGTCGCAATGGAGAAACACAATGGGCTATTCAATCCGAAGGCCGGATCTTTCCCTTCACTATTGATCACGGACCATCGTCAGTAGCCCGCTGTGTTGAGTTGCTCCATTGCCAAAATAAATTCAACTACCTACCAATCCCTAAGGTAAATACCCGAGGACAACGCCTCAACTAATACATGAAAATAAATACTAAATATTAAAAAGTTTCAAATCATTTTAGTTTTTTAAAATGTAGAACAATTTCATGCGACGAATATTTAAGATTGATATATGGCAATACAACCTAACTGATATAGTTCATGATTAAATATGTGCAAAGTTTGCAAACTCTTTATAGTAAACATGTGCTTTATTTTTGTATAGAAAACCGAGCATTCCTTGGCCACTTTATAGCAAGGACATTCCCATTTTCAACTATCTAGGTCCAGGAATAGAAAACATGGAATCACTGTATGGGACCACATCGCCAAGACTGCGACTTTTGGAGACCTTACTATGGATTTTAAAATACAAATAAGTTGGTTGTTTTGGTATTATGATGCAAGGACCATATTTGTCCAACCGTGCCAAACACAGAACAGACAATAAGTAGTGACCGTAGACATGAAATATATGTACTAAGCATTGCTATTGGAAGGAGCTTCAAAAGTGTGACCAAGTTCTTGACAAGTAGTCACGTGACTGTTCTGAAAAACTGACTTGGTTGGCTGATTTAGTATCTTATCACCTCGTTTGGTGATATACACTACCTGACATTGAAAATGCAACACCCAGGAGTGCGCAGAACTGGATGAAATTTACAGGGTAGACGCAGCTCACCGAGATATGTAAATGATGCGAACTGCGCAGCTGTCCCGCGCACGAGTGAAAAGTCAGGGAAAGAACCTGCAAAAGTGGTCAGTTTCGCGCCGCTGTTTGTCAGGTAAATCAAGTTGCAATTTGTTTTGTGTCTCAGAGGAAACGTCTAGTAGCGGAGAATGCCACGACGCCGCCAATCAAGACAGTTCCAGCAAACAGACGACTTCACGAGGGGTATGGTGATTGGCCTCAGAAGGGCAGGTTGTTCCATACGTCAAATCTCAGCAGATACCCACCTACACGCGTCCACCGGTTGTGACACAGATGGTTGGACCAAGGGAATGTGGAACGTTTGAGGGGTTCCGGTGCAGCCAGAGTGACGTCAGCACGCGTGGACCGACGCATCTGCCGGCAAGCATCGGCGGCCCCGCAAGCCACGTCTGTCGCCCTTTTGCAGCATATGCAAGACACCCTTGATGCTCCCATATCGTCCAGGACTATTATCCGCCGATTGATCGCTGGCGGCCTGCACTCATGGCGCCCGTTGAGACGACTACCATTGACCCAACAGCACAGACGTCTCCGTTTGCAATGGTGTCGGGATAGAGCCACGTGGACGACGGAATGGCACAGGGTGGTGTTCTCAGACGAGTCACGCTTCTGTTTTAGCAATGACAGTCGCCGTGTACGAGTCTGGCGCCGACGTGGTGACAGGGCCAATCCGGCCGCATCTGTGGAACGCCATACCGCGAGACAATGCGGTATAATGGTTTGGGGTTCCATCACCTACGATAGCAGGTCACCTCTAGTCCGTATTCAGGGCACTATGACAGCCCAACGATACGTGGATGACGTGCTGCAGCCGGTGACACTACCTTTCCTTCAGGGAGTGCCCAATACCATTTTCCAGCAGGATAACGCCCGGCCACACACGGCACGCATCAGCCAACATGCCCTGCAAGGTACCCAGGTGCTTCCCTGGCCAGCTGTCTCCCCTGATCTCTCACCTATCGAACATTTATGGGACGTCATTGGACGTCGCTTGCATGCGTTGCCACCGGCACGTTCAGAAGACGAACTCTGGCAAATGGTTGACAGGGAATGGGCAGCCATCCCTCAGGACACCATCCGCACGCTCATTGCGTCTGTACCTAGACGTGTTGCTGCCTGTATCGCCGCTCGCGGTGGTCCTACAACCTACTGATCAGACGTTCTTGCTGCTCAGTGGCAAGGTGTATAATGTTGCAATAAAGATCACTTATTGCTCGTTGCTGTCTCTCTGTTTGCCAAATTTCATCACTTTCTGCCAACTCCTTCTTGGTGTTGCATTTTCAATGTCAGGTAGTGTATAACATCTTATGACAGGGTAGGTGTGTGAATCCGCATATCTAGAGTGGTGACAAAAGTGGTTAAATTGCCAAAGTCTACTACTATCAGGTAATCAATCAATGGATCAATCAGATAATGAATCAATGAATGGGCATCTCACGTTCCATGGAGCAATCATTTGATTAATGTTAGGTTCCACCTAGCAGACAAAAGCAGTCTAAGGGTCACGTTACTAGTTTTTGGTAACATGATCCTGGTCACATAAAAAGGATACCATTGCTCACTCTACTTTTATATTTCCTCTATGGTTGTGTCAAACGCAAGACAGACAAGTAGTGACACACAATGAAAGTTTTGCTGACACAGAAGAGAAATACTCAGGGTAAGTTACCAGAATTCACCACCTACAACTCACAGGTTGCTAGCTTAGTAGGTAAACCCACTAAGCCATAAAGACCACATCATTTTATACGTATAGAGGTGTTGTTTGGAAATCTTAAAATATGGAGATTAAGAATCGTTAATGGCCACTTCTATCATGTTTTACTTTTTTCATACAGAAGTTTTAAATTCTATCAGATATTATCCAATGTTTAGTACAAACTAACAAGTGTTTCATGTGGCAAGTATGACAAACACTGCTGTCTGATTATTTGTGCTTACAAAACAGCGTTTTTGATGATTCCTCAAAAAAAAGTTTTAGTAAAGTCAGAAGCTGTATTTCATATGCATCCAACAAGAAGCTTTTTCTGTCAAATTATTGTAGATTTTGTAGTAGGAAGTCCTTCCTGCATGTATACAGGACTTGTTCACTTGACTTGTTTTTCGAAAGAGATTTTCAGAAAGAGATTACAAAGAATTAATTCAGAATTCATATATCGCACCCCAGTTGCAATATCACCATATCCAAAAAATGAATTTCTTGTTTTGTAGAATGGCTAAATACATGTTTCTGCATGCTGCAAAACTGCCTTGACTGTTGATTCCAGTAGAGGGATAGTAGTAGACTAAATACATGCAGAAACATGTATTTAGTCTTTCTACACAACGAGCGAGAAATTTTCCCCCTTGCAGACAATATTTCATTATTGTTTGCCATGCAAGAATCTCTCCATAGCCCTAATTGGTATAAAGCAATCATTATTCATACCAACAGAAGGAATACTTTTAATTTTTTAAGCTCAAAATACTTGCTTTTACCTTTAGTTAAAAACATTTTCTTCACTTTTATTTTTACGACTTCTCAAAGATAGACAGTACAGCCATGTATGTAATTTTACATGAATTAAATATTTATTTAATTCACACAAAAAAATGTAAAAATTTCAAAAACTTAAGAACATGGTTGATGAAAAGTTGAGCATAAAATGAATCATTGACATAACAAAATAACTGAATATATATACAAATAAAATTACACATATGAATAACTATTTTAGGTAATCTTACATATCTAAATAATGTAATGCTTCACAGAAGAATCAAAAAGAAATGGTACATCTGAAACATTGAATAACATTTAACAGACACTTAACATTTAACAGACATATAACATTTAACAGAACAAATTTATACACTAGAAATTTAATATTCAAAACACTATCACTACTTGTGTTTTAAATATTGTTACTACTTATGTCTCAAGTGCTAAATTATCTGGATTATAAAAATAAGGCAAATTTAAATCTTTTTAACAATGATTAATAAATCAATGTAAAATATTTTACTCAAACGGGATAATTTTCATGAAAATGGAGATGCATTTAACTTAATTTGTATATATGCAGAAATATGTGTATATATACATATATGTTGCTCACTTTGGCACTATATGGTAGAAAATACAACATATGGTAATAGGAAGAGAAAAAATTAGTTATTTGTAAGAGGGAAAGTTAGTTGTATTTGATAACTAAATGTTTAAACTAAAATTGGCTAGTAATGTATAAGTAACAATATGTACAGCTGCCTGCATTTTTATGCTGAGACAGCTGAAACACATTTGTAATCGATTAAGCAACCTTTAAAAATAAGATACACTAATTCTTATAGGAAAATATGTAAGTTCAATTTTTCTTTGAAATATTTCATGCCAATACACTCAAAATAAGTTTAATAACTTGCTTCTAGAATCAGAAAATTAATTGTATCTATTCATTGAAAAATAAAGGTAAGTGATAGGATGGAAAACACAAATTAGTTCAAAATAACATTGATGACATTTATCCATTGGTCTAGTGGTCAGGGTACTGGCTTCTGGATTGGAGGGTTCCTGAGTAAAGCATGAATGTTTGTCCATATGGTATGAATGTGTGGCCTCATTATAAACAGGTTGTGCCTAGAATGTGAGATACATATGTGTGGTGTAATGTGAACCTACCTCCCATGTGAACGTAAGGCAAAATGTTTTACAAAATCCAACTTTGTTGGGTCATAAGGAATAATTTTCAATTGGCCCAGAATTAGCAAAAAAATACATTTATTCATCTTAAACAAAATAGCCCAAAATTTCAATTTTATCAAAAAGTTTGCACTTTGAACACTAAATTTGCTGAAATGAGAAATATTCCAAGGTGAGTGTTTAAAAAGATCAAGTTAAGTAACTGGTTCTCTAATAATCAATATAAAAAAATTAAACTGAATAGAAATCAATCTCATGTTTTAATAACTAATTAAACAATTCTGTGCCTTGCTGGCCAATGTTTGAATTTCCTGATTTAGTTTTGTCCACAAATCATTTCAATGTAATTTTTAGTAGAAAAAGTATTAATATCCTCCTATCAATATATTATGAATGAATCAAAACACTGGAAAGTATTTTTTGTATGCTGCATCAAAAATTAAAGAAATAAAAATTACTAAATCAACTGATATGAAAAACTTGCAAAATGAACACATTGGTTTTTACGTAAGTAGAGAATTATTCTATAAGTAGTAGCCTCTGTATCTTATTACTTATAACCAAACAGCATTTCGACGAGTTTTAAGAATATATTAGTAGTATATATTCTTTTCCTTGATTTGGAGAAAGTTCAAAGTAATATGGTTGTTTCAGCACATACTGACATACCACAAGTCATGGATTGCTGCACAAATCTGATTAAAAACCAGGAAACATTATCATAAGATATAGCCTAACAGTTTTGCATCTTTAATCCTAATACTTGAAGACAATAGTCAAGTAAATCAATTTATTTACATGTTTTGATACTAAAATAAACCATGTTGAGACCATGTACAAGTGAGAGAAATTCTTTATATACTTAAATATGACAACTATTATATCATTGATAAATATGGCAATGATTTATACATTTCTATTAATTCTCAATATAAAATCCTTTATAACAATAATTCAAAATCCCAACAATTCTTTCACTTTTAAAAAGAAAAGAAAACTTTCATAATTCAAGTTACGTAACTGCTACTGCATTGCATTTACAACAATAAAAATATATAACATTTCCAACATACGAAATTTTAAAAATCGTATAAAAATATAAAGGCAACCCGAATTCTATAACAATTTCAAACACATAAAACAAATTAATTTTCCCTTTTGTAAGGCAACAAATGTCAAGTATACAACATTTCATCAAAATACATGCATTTATCAAATTTCAAAAATAATCTAAAAGTAAACATCAAACAGAATGCTTTTAATGGTATAAACATAAGAGCAAAAACAATGTAATATATGCCAAACCCATCAGTAGAATCCATGTGAGAAAGGTAGAAAACATTTTTAATATTTGAAACAACAAAAAATTATTTCAAAAATATTCATTTGACAGTACTAAGAACATTTAAGGAGAATTTTCTTTTTTCAGTATAAAAAATCTATTTGCATTATTTACGTAACTTTATTTTCAGTCTTAAGAATACGTGTGCCAAATTTCAAGGCGAAATTCGCAAAATTGGCCCAGTTATACGCTATTAACAGACGCAAGTACAGGTAGAATCTAAACATGTTTTTTCTTAGCAAGTTTTTATGTGTGGTATATCTATAAAGTTATAGGACTAATTGACTTAAGATATTTTAAAATGTCGAGTAAACATCCTTTTATCACTGGATGAACCAAAAAAGTGATGTTACATTTTTATAGTAAAAACTCTCAATTTGTTTAGGTAAATCGATGATTTGGGATTTGACACGTCACCATTTCTTCAAGTAATACAAAACTTTCTGGTTTGTCAAACTATAGTTACCATGTGTATGAATTTTTAAAATTTTTCGTTTAAGATCACCTGGAGTTGAGAAATCATGCCAATCAGTGACCACTGAACTTCATACAGTGTCATGGTCGTGGAGGGTTAACAGGTGTGATTCTTCATGAAAATTATTAATTTTTTTTAATACCTGTAATAATAGATGTATAAAGTTTTGAATTATTTGATTGCATAGTTTTGTCAGCAAAAATCCCAAAAACGTGGTAATTATAGTGAAAGAAAATCCTCTTTAAATATATTTTATTTGATCAACCAAATAATTTCATAGATCTTCATGAGTATGTTTAGTTGGCACATGATGGACATCAGAATTTTTCATCAAGTGCAAGAAGAAATTAACCAAATCAACATAGTTACTGACAGATATCCTTTCATTATCACCATGAAATCGATTGACTTCCAAAGGGATCATGCGCACAAGACTGAAGCGATAGATGGATTTTGTGAGATCAAGGTACCACCTGGTGTCTGTGTTTGCAATTAGAGTTGCTGAAACAGAAATAGGTATGTTACGCAAAAGCTAACACACATCACTAGCTATTTTTACCCAATTGAATATTAAATAAATTAATCTACGAGTAAATAACTTCAGTAATTTTATTTGTATTAGAAGAAACTTGGTATTCTTTATATGTCAGTTAATTTTTTTCCGAATATATTGTTTTACAATGGATATTAGGCGATTGTAATCATTATGGAAATAATCAAGCAGACTTTCTTGCTAAAATGTGTGCAAAATTGCAGCAGCATCAAAATGACAAGACTTTTGGAAAACTGTTTCTAAAACACTCTAGACATCAAATACGAGCAAGATCTTCAAGATAAAATAAACACTAAATACTGGACAACTGGAAATCATAAGAACGAACCTGACAAGCTGCAGCCAGAGGCAGTTGCAGCTTCCTGCCTGGTAGCAGGACATGCTTTACACCTCATTTGCATCACTAAGATATCTCTACCAAGCCCTGCTGCCTCTCTGTAATTCTGGAAAAGTAATGGACAGAAACCACCTGCTTTGATGTAGAAACTTCCAGACTATCTAAGGTGTCTAGGTATGGGAGGCAAGAGAGCTTTTAGGACAATGACTTTGGTCTTATCTTCATTATTTTTCTGTGTTATATTATTTTTCGTCTTTTTATTGACATTGTTGCCTGTCTTTGTGTTCGATTTAATCTTTCTCTTGTATTATGATTATGCCTCAGCCATTGAAAACAAAATTCAAATTTTTTTGTGATTATTGTAGGCTATACAACAACCACCTACATGCAGTCATGCACAGATGGGATTTCTTTTATGGCTGTGGATCCTTTCTTTTTAAGACATTATCCTTTAGCTTTCCTGATAGTCTGAAAGGTGAATCTTTGCAAGCTCTTTCAGAAACATTTTTTTCCTATGTCAGGAAAAGTCCAGTATGGGCAACCCAGTACAAATTAGCCCAGCTAAAAAGGTCAACTAAGGTGTGATCGTCAGATAAAAAAGTGCAAGATAAAAGATAACTAAAATTCATAAAGCTCCCGAACAAAAGGGCCATCAGGAGAAGCATGCACACCAATGCGGTGTAAGTGTCCTCTTAAAGTCGTGTCCAGTTAAAATTCAAAAATTTGCCATAGCAATGTCGTGGCAAATTAGGTGGAACAGGGTAAGACAAAAGCTTGCTTCATGTTTTGTCCATGGCTTTAAGCTTTTGATGGTCGCCAGATCGACTTATTTATCGTTCGCTCTACCAACCTGCAAGCATGGAGGTAAGGGAGATGGCTAGACAGCTGGGGTAGAAGACAATCATTTTTAGCTAGCTTGATTGCATGTTCATTGCCTGGTATATCACAATGACTTGGTATTCATTGGAAGGCAATGATCCAACCAGTGTTCAAGATGTCAATGGTAATTAGACGAGCTCTGGCCAAGTGAATACAATGAGGTTGTTTATAGGAACATAAGGCCAAGATTGCTGCCTGAATCAACCAGAATGACTGCTTTGTTATAAGAAGTGATGGAAAAAGGGCTAGAAATGGCTTGGGCTATGGATTCAATTTCAGCCTCAAAATTTGTGGTTTGTTGACCAATTGCGACAGAACTCTTGAAACTGACCATGCAAAAGAAACCGGATCAGGGTTCCTGTTTGGGCCAGAAGAGTCATCAGTATACATTTGGAGCCATTCATTGCTAGTTCTGATACTGAATTCTTGTTTAGAAACATCAGGAGAAATACCATGTTTTATGCATTCGTTTCATTTAGATAACCACTTTTCAGCCTTTTTCATCTCATGACACATATAACCTAATTACTAAACTTCTGCTGCACATTTTTTGTCGATCGGGCAAATAAGTATTGTCTTTATTTATTGACAAAAATCAATAGTAATTCAACCCTTTTTGCTCCAAAGGAACTTTTTTAAAATATTTTGAAAGCAAATTTATGATACTTTGAAAAAAATTCTTAACTTATTTCTGGGGATAGTAAAAATTGGGTATTACTTAAAATTACCTGTGAGCTCAAAACTAAAATTGTTGTGAAATAAATCTTATACAATTTAAACCATTTCACCATCTGTAACACACAGCTGTGCTTTCTTGTGGCACACCAATTGCAAATCACTGATTCAGACCATTAGGGAATATTTTATGAACAGAATGTAGTGAAAGGAGAAATCTAGATTAAGTATTGAGACTAAGGCTACATTAGTTGTAAGACAAAATTGTGTCACTGAGTGAGAAGTTTTATGACAAGGTGTTGAAAGATCAAAATTTGGTGCATAAGAAAGCTTCATACAAGAAATATTCATTGTACAATCATGAAGTATAATTCCCCCTAACTAAATTTTTGTTTGAGTTCTATGAAGAACAATGGTAAGTTCAATGTTTATAAAAACTTTTTTATCGCTTACTTTTTCGCAAATACAGAATATTACATAACCCCTGTCCCATTTTTGTTTAAAAGAAATATGATCTACCTAACTTACATGTAATTGAAATCACTGTTGATAAATAGTAAGAGGTAGAAAGAAAATTTAGTAATTAAAACTTCCATATGCATTAAAATATTTAAATTCAATGATATGCAGTAAGTTTAAAATAAAATACTTACTGGGAACAACACAGCTGTCATTATATATCTGTTGAACACTTTTCTTGATTGTCAAGTAACCAAATGTATCGATAGGTGATACAGGATGTGGTGGTGCCTGAGTAAGAACTTCAAGTTTCACTCTTTGATCATTTATCACGCTTTTCAAATAATCCACGGCCTGAAAATTTAAAATTTGAGAAAAAATTGCAATAAAAAAAGTCTAATAACTACTGATATTCTTCATAACATTTTAGATAGTAATTTACTTAATTATTCAACACCAAATATATAAAAAATTAACTTATTCCCCAACATGTGTTTGGTTTTAGTACATACTTAAACTCATTTTTAAGCTAAGTGATAAATTATCTATATATATTTCACTAATATATGGGGCATAGAAATCAATGTTATTTGAATATTGGTGAATGGCAAAAAATATGAATATAAACAATTTAAACACAACAGCTACAATTTTGCTGCAAAATTTAAACATGCTTCATTTGAGCTATGAGCTGCATAATATTGCTACAACTTCACTGAAGAGCTCTTGAAGCTCTAATGATATTCTTCACCAGTCAGAATACAGAAGGCAATGAGAAATCTAGAAGATAAAAATTAGAACAGCAAAGAAAAGCTGAGCCATACAGCATATTGGATGAAGGCAGAGCCAAAAGTGACACAGAAGGAATACGACGGAGCTACAAATAGGACGTAGCGTTGGACGGTGCATTGTTGACGGGCGGTGAGCGCCTATGGAGTTTATGATGATGATCTTTGGGCTGTGCACTTATCAGAACATTGTTTAACTTTAATTGTCTTGGCCACATTCATTTTAAATATTCATTAAACTTAATTATTCTTTAAAACGTTTCATCATTACCACTTGCCCACAAACCAGCCAGCCCCCCACATCTCAGAAGCGGGATGGACGCCTAGGAAGATTCCATCCAATATTTTCGAAAGGATATTTAAAAAAAAACTATGTTCTCCAGTCTCCAAGTTGCTCCTTGCTGCCAAGCATCTTAAAGGTACGTGAACATTCCATAATACAAAATGATATTGAATGATATTCAAAAAGTCAGCGTTGCATTGAAAAATTGCAAGACAGACAAAATAAAAATTTTGCACAGATTCATTTTTGAAAATGACGGCAATCGATCGAATAGAACACACGTTAGAAATTTTTCTGGCTTTAATTTCGGAATGGATAGCGAAGAATTTAACGAGAAATTGAAAAATAAAGATAGTTTTTCTCTAAACGAATTGATTATAATATCTAATTTACTAAGCATTTCTTTCGAAGGCACGAAAACGGAACTAGCAAAAAGAATTCTATCTATGTTATGTAACCTTGAAAGCTTCGTCGAGAACGAACGCGCTGATCTGTCTGAATCCGAAAAAGACATAAACAAAACAAACGATTTTTCAATGTAGTGCAATGAATGTGATTTTAAAAGTAATACTCACGTTTCTCAGTGTGATGATGTATATACAAGTAGAAATAAGAATAATAGTAATTATGCTATTCAAAATGTCAGTATAAATTACTCTGATATCGAAAGTACCCTTACTAAGTTCAATGCAGAACGGCACGAAAATGTTTTTCATTGGATCGAACATTTCGAGAATATTTCTCAGTTCTTTTGTTTGTCAGATTTACAAAAATTTATTTTTGGCAAGAGATCGCTTAGTGGTAACACTGCTTTGTTTGTTAGAATAGAACCAGAAATAAATTCATGGTCAAAATTGAAACAGGCCTTGATCGACGAATTCTCTTTTGAGATAAACTCTGCTAATTTACATGAACTTTTGAGTAAAAGGAAAATGAGGGATTCTGGATCCACTCAGGAATATTTTTTAAAGATGAAAGAATTGTGCAGTTGCGGAAAAATCGATGAAGCTGCTTTGATGCACTACGTGATTAAAGGAATAAATGACAAACAGGAAAACAAAACTATTCTGTATGGTTGTAAAAATGTGTTTGAGTTTTAAAAAAAACTGAAAGGGTATTAAATAATGAAAACTGATTCTGCATATGGTAAAGATGCTTCTTTCGACAGAAAAAATTTCAATAGAAGGAATTTCGATAGGATTAATTATGATACTAAGAATTTTGATAGAATGAAAACCAAACATGATCATGGTAGAATTTTCTCTTTTGATAGAACAAAAAATGAGTACAGGAATAGATTTAATTCTAAAAACGAAACTGTAAACAGAGATAGTCAAGTTTGATAGAATGAAATACAATGCTTCTGAAAATCGTAACAATAAGATTTGTTTTAATGTGGATCAAAACATCATATTTCTAGATTTTGTATTCATAAAGATAAGGGACTTAAATGTTTTCGATGCGGCATGTTTGGTCACAAGGCTTCGGAATGCGGAATGAATTCGAAACCGGAAGTAGCCATTTTTTATGTTAGCGTAGAATCGAAAGTAAGGAAAATGGTAATGATTAATGGGGGGTTTAAGTGTTAATTCATTGATAGATACTGGAAGTCAAGCTACTTTGATTCGTAAATCTGTTTTTGACAAATCAAATGTCAAGGAATTATGCCCGTTGAATTCTACTTTGACTGGTTTTGAAAAATGCCCAGTAAAACAGTTAGGCTATTTTAAAGGAAATGTTCAAATAGATAATTTTGAGGGTGATGCAGATATATGCGTAGTAGAAAATGATGTTATGACTTATGACACTATAATAGGACTAAATGTGTTAATGTTGGGTGAAACACTAATTAATGAAACGGAATCACTCTGAAAAATAAATCCCAGTGTGTTGAGGAAATAAATACTTTGTCTATTTTACCAATTGATTTGTCAACTGGAGATGATGCTGATGTAAGTATTAACCTGACGTTCTAAATATCTTAAAGGATAAGGTACAACAGTTAGTTTCAAATTATGTACCACACAAAACAAAAACAACAAATGCGGAATTGAATATTTTGGTAAAAAATAATGAACCCGTATCTCATCAGCCACGTAGGCTACCATTTTCAGAGAAAAAGATCGTCGAGACTCATGTTACTGAATGGTTAGATCAAGGGATAGTAGAACCAAGTTCTTCAGAATATTGTAGCCCCGTTGTAATTGTAAAGAAAAAGGATGGAACCCCTTGTGTGTGCATAGACTATAGAAGATTAAATAAAGTGATTGTAAAGGACAGATTTCCCTACAATTAATGGAAGAAATTTTAGACCGATTGCAAGAATCACGAATTTTTAGTACTATCGATCTCAGAAATGGATTTTTCCATGTTGATATCGCCAAGGATAGTAGAAAGTATACTTCATTCATTACCCATGAAGGGCAGTATAATTTTCTTAAGGTTCCATTTGGTTTATGTAACTCCCCTGCTGTATTTCAGAGATATATCAACACCATTTTTCGACCATTGATTAATGATGGTATTGTTTTGCCGTACATGGACAATATAATAATTTTGTTCTCCTCACTTGAAGAAGGAATCGAACGGCTTGAACGAGTCTTAGATCTAGCTAGTGAATATGGACTGGAAATAAATTTTAAGAAATGCCATTTTTTGAAAAAGCTAATTGAATTTTTGGGCCACGTAATCGAAGAGGGTAGAATTTGTCCATCAACTTTAAAAACCAAAGCTGTTCTTAATTTTCCCGAACCAACCAGTTTGAAGCAGGTTCAGTTTTTTGGGACTTAGTGGATATTTTAGAAAGTTCATGCCTGGATATTCTATTATCGCTAAACCTTTGAGTGATCTTTTGAAAAAGGATCGTAATTTCAAATTTGGACCAGAAGAAAGAAACTCTTTAAACCGATTGAAGACATTGTTGGCCGAAATGTCTGTCTTGGGAATATACAACCCTAATTATGAGACTGAATTGCATTGTGATGCGAGTTTGGAAGGGTATGGATCCATTTTGATGCAGAGGTCCCCTAACGATAGAAATTTTCATCCTACATATTTCATGAGTAGAAAAACATCTGATGCCGAAAAGAAATATTCTAGTTATGAGCTTGAGGCTCTTGCCATCATAGAAGCTTTAAAGAAATTTCGTGTGTACCTTTTGGGAATTCCATTCAAAATTGTCACTGACTGTTCCATGTTTGAAAAGACAATGGCAAAGCGAGATTTGTCTACCCGTGTAGCTCATTGGATTTTATTACAACCAGAATTTAATTATGTCATTGAGCATCGACCCGGTTCTAAAATGGTTCATGTAGACGCACTTAGTAGATCTCTGATAAATATGTTTTGTATTTCAGTCAATAACATCTTACCAAAATTAAAAGTGGCTCAGGATAAAGATAACGAAATAAAAACAATTAAAGAGCTACTGAAAATTTCTAATTATGAAGATTATTGTGAGAGACATGGAATTTTGTATAAATTCGCTGATGGTAAGGAATTAGTGATCGTACATGAGGGTATGCATACAGAAATAATAAGGATGCCCATGAAAAGAGACATGTAGGAGTTAAATATACTGAAAAGAACATCGAAGAGTATTATTTCATCCCCAAGTTTAGGCAGAAGATAGAAAAACCATAGCCAATTGTGTACATTGCATTTTAGTGAATCACAAAAAGGGAAAAAAAGAAGGTCTTTTGCACCCCTTGCAAAAAGAAGACATTCCATTAAAGACGTACCATATTGATCACCTTGTACCTTTAGAGAGCACCCATAAGAACTATAAGTACATTCTAGCGATAATCGATGCATTTACCAAGTTTGTATGGATTTATCCAACAAAAACCACTACATCTGCTGAAGCTATTGCAAAATTGGAGATTCAAAAGGCTGTATTTGGGAGTCCTTCTCAAGTAATATCCGATAGAGGTGCAACTTTTACATCTAGCGAGTTTGCTGATTATTGCTCTAAAGAGAATATTAAGCACCATTTAATAACTACTGGCTTGCCGAGGGCAAACGGACAAGTCGAACGAATTAACCAGACGATCATATCAATTCTGACAAAGCTATCCTTAGAAAATCCAGCCCTATGGTACAAATATACAAGTGAATTACAGCAAGCAATAAATTCAACCTATCAACGAAGCATAGATACCACACCATTCGAATTACTTTTCGGTATAAAGAATGTAAAGGATTTGGACAAGTTCAAAGAAATTATCGAAGTTGAATTTCAAGCAAATTTTGAAACGCAAAGAGAAGAACTCAGGAAGCATGCAAAACAACAAATTTTTAAAATTCAAGAAGAAAATAAGACGTACAATTTGGAAGAAAGGAACCAAAACCTTATGCAGTTAATGCTTTTGTTGCCATCAAGAGAACTCAGTTTGGTCTGCACTTGAAGCTAAAACCAAAGTACCTTGAACCCTATAGAATCACCAGGGTTAAAGGAGGAAATACATACAATGTTGTAAAAGAGGGATGTCATGAAGGACCCGACCTCACTATAACATACGCTGAATTTCTTAAACCATGGAATTGGATTTAAGGGTTTGCTAAGACGACGAAAGACGTTGAAAGAAGAAAGAATTTAAAGACGGAAGAAGTTTGAAAACGACGAAAGATGTTGAAAGAAGTTAAAGACAAAAGAAGCTGAAGATGGAGGAAGTTTGAAGAAGATGGAAGACGTTTAAAGAAAGAAGAGAAACGACATTTAAAAACGACAAATGAAGCTAGAAGACGATTTGGCTCATTTAATTATTTTCAGAGCTAAAGGACGATTCAGAGCTCTTTAACCTAGATACATTTGCTTTGCAGAGACTGAGATTTTGGAACTTTGCTTCTGCCTTTTTTATATATTTTCAGAAACACCTGGTGGACCAGTCGAACCCAGGATGGCCGATCTGTGGTGCCCACCCTGCCACTAGAGGGCTCCTCTGCGCTGATCTCATATCCGACCACTGCGCAGCCATACCGCGCATTGGAAGAACACAGAGCCAAAAGCGACACCGAAGGAATACAACGGAGCTACGAATAGGACGTAGCATTGGACGGTGCGTTGTTGACGGGCGGTGAGCGCCGATGGAGTTTATGATGATGATGTTTGTGCTGTGCACTTATCAGAACATTGTTTAACTTTAATTTTCTTGGCCAAATTCATTGTAAATATTCATTAAACTTAATTCTTTAAAACGTTTCATCATTACCTATTGCCCACAAACCAGCCCCACACATTTATACACTAATAATTTTAGCAAATACACATATTGCATGAAAAATCATGTAGCAAAACTGACCTCTGGAATCGTTTGAGCTGGATGTACTCTGAGGTTAGCTGATGCTGAAGCTGAGCTTGGTAAAACATTTATCTAAGAATAAAATAAAATTTAAATTAATATTTAATAAAACTGTATAAAAACTGATTATAAGTTGCAATATTTACCTTAGTACCCCCTGATACCAAAGTGACTGCTGTAGTGGTCCTTAATAAAGCACTCATTAGTTGATTCCTCATAAATCTATTAAAATCAAAGTTACTATTACAAATTAATATTTTTATAAGACTATTTTCAAATATATCCCATTTTCAGTTAAAAAATAGAAACTTTTAAATACCAACATTCTTTACAGAAAGAATAATTATTTGCAGAACAAATGGAAACATAGAAGTTTAATACTAAATAATGCTTGAATATAAAAATACTTAAATGCATATTTCCAACACAAAATGTGAAAATATCTAAAAAGGCAAGTTACAGGGGCAGGCCTTTTAAACGCTCTATTTTCAGTCAAAACCGGAAATCACTTTAAAGCCTCCATCATTTCAACTTTTAATTTTATGAACAAATTTTGCCCAAGGGCAATTTTTATAGTTTTGCAGTTTGCATGTTATCTCAATAACTACTTACTTTACAATAACGAAGCTTTGCAAACTTATTATTATAGGACCCATTACCTATAAAATGGCCCATAATTATAAGGATTCGGTCATAATTACTCAAGTTATGAATTTAGTAATGTTACAATCTTACCTTGTTGTACATATCAGAATCTTATTGTAAAAAAAGGATAATTTTAAACAAAGGTTTTGAGAATAAGTCATTTATAAGTAACAAATACTTTAATAAGTGTGAAAAGTTTCTTTATTATAGAGTAATTAGTTTTTAAGATATAATGCGGACCACAAAACTATAAAAATAACATTTAGACCAAACTTGTTTGTTCAAAAACATAAAAGTTTATAGAAACTTCAAAATATTTCCCTTTTAAAATATAACATTCATGCTATCAAAGTTCAAAATTTGAAAAGAATTTATCAAAAACCAAATTTTTTACAGAACTCATACTTCTACTTTCACGGAAATTTGAGCATTTAGAAGTCCTTCCCCCCTAATTTTGATTCAGTTTTGTCACGAATTACTAAGTTCCACAGTAGTGGGTTGATACATTAAATAAGGATAAAGATGTTTATACATTAAGGATTAAGACAAATATTGAACACCACTAACTTTTATTCAAGAAATTTTGAATAGAAATGCAAGCCTACAAATGGGACTGTGCACATATTTTGCTTTTACGAAAGAAATGAAACAATAAATTTGTTTATTTCAATACCAGTAAATATAAATTCTATAACATAATTTTATATTATATTTTTTTACATAAATTTTATAACATAATTTTATTTTATATCTATATTCATAATTTTTGAGAATTTAGAAAGACCTATGAATACTTTTCCAAAGGAATTGAAAAGTCTTAAAATAATTTTGCCAACAAATACTGGATGCATAATTTCTCATACATATTCAAAGTTTAAAGGTTAGCATCTTTAGGATACTGTTGTTTCATAAGACTTTGTTCATGTGTTTTTCATTGTGTTCACTTTTACAATAATGTTCTTTTCAAACACTGAGAAAATTATGTGCCCTCATGATGGCAGAGTCCCAGATTCCTCCCTTTCTATTTGGTTCTTGTCTAGCCAGAATCTGAGTTGTATCACTCTTGCCAACAAAGTGTGTAATACTCAGCTACTGGAAGGAACCCCCTTGGTGAGAAAGTAAAAAGGTCAGTTGAGAGTGACTGAGAGGCAGTAGGGAGTTTCCCTCTGGTTTGCATAAGAGTATGGGTACTGGATAGTGCCAATTTCATCATCATACTATTGAGTCCCTCTTTGAGATCCTATTGATGCCATCCAAGACATACTGCTTGTAATTAACCCGAGAGACACCAATTCTCTTTTACTAACATAATTAAAACTCTAGGAACAAATCTAGATAAGAACACAATTCCAATTGCACAAAATCGAGTTTATGTGAGTTTTTTAATCTCAAAGATAAAAAAATATAAACTAAGAAATACTCAAGAAATAAATATACATATTTTTTTATCATTATGATACATATGCAGGGTTTCTACACTTCAAGCAAAAGAAAAATTAGGGCCTTTTTAAGGCCTTTAAATTTTGGGAGTTGAATTTCACAGATCATAATAAACACATTGGCGTACATCACAACAAATATTAAGGGCTCTTAAAAATAAAAATTCAGATCTTTTTAAGGGCTGAGGGAACAGTTCATATGTATATGTATCAAATATACAAGGAAGTACATTTAATTTTTGCAAATAAAATATGCAGATAAAAATCTGTACTTCCAAAGAAAAATGGATGTATCATTAGAATAGTGATTCATGCCCCGATTTTAACCATAGAAACCCTCAAAAGTTTGAAAAATTAAGATGGTTGGTTGATTTGGGTTTCACGATACAGGATCAAAAAATGGATAAGCTGGGCCAAAGGCAAGACAAAAAAATCCAAAACAGGACAAGCTGCACCAGATACAAGATTATAAAATTAAACCACAAATAGCAGCATTGTGCTGCTATTGTGGTTTAATTTTATAATCTTCTAATCTTGTGGCTAAAGAATGAGAAATCAAGAATTGATACAGATGTATAAGAATTTAATTTACAAGAAAGTGAAATTTGGAAGATTTAATTGCAAAAGAATTTGAAAAAGTAGACTTATGAGTCATTTTGAATTTGAAAAGAAAATAAATTGAGATTTAAGAAACCGATAGCACATAAAAAGGTTCGAACGGGGATTTCTCCATCCAAGTCTTGAAGATTCAAAATTGTAGTTTTAAAAAATTTGAGAAGTTGCTGATTAAAGACAGGACAAAATATGATTAACAGAAAAATGAAAATGAATGGGAGGAAAGATCACTAGGGTATCTAAGGGTTGTGATGGCCGTGTTTATTTGAACAAATGAAACACCAGGAACACTTTGATCTGCATTAATCAAAATAAGCATCATACAATGTAAAAGCAAGAATTTTCAGACTTTTTTATACTTACAATGGAATCACAGGCTTGAAAAGCCACATATTTCCCAATATCACTTTTAATGGGAAAGGGGCCTATAAAAACAAAACTTTATAACCAAAGCATTTCAATGAAATCCGAAACCAATTTGAAATTTAAAAATGGATCACTGTACATGAAGGTCTAATGACAATTTTATTAAATTTTATACTTAAAATTTTCAACCTATAGTTACAACCCTTGTTAAGAAAATCAAATATTTAATTTTTTATCTCTAGCAGCTATTGAAATTTGGCCCATTTTCATGAGCCTCAACAAAAAAAATTAGTGTGTTTGTAAGGGTTTTGCTTTTTTCAACTTTCTGCTATTAGCTAAAGGGAGAATTGTTTGTATGTTTTTAGTGGTAAAATTTCACTCCAACGAATGTTCATGAAATGGATAATATTGAAAACAATTCATTTGCATTATATATAATATACATGTCTCAATATGGAAAAAAATTTACTAATTTGCATGTTTCTTAATCCTAACCCATATGTATTTTCCCACTGATGCTGGAAAAGCAAGCATTTTTTTACCTTGTGCAAATTTCAAAAACTGTTCTAATAGTTAATAGGTTTAAGCTGATTTGATATCTCTGATCTTTGATATCTCTTGATCATTTGATATCTCTTGATCATTTGATATCTCTGATATCATTATTTGCTCATCAGCAAAGAAACTTTTTTAGTAGAGTATTTGAGCCTGGGATGCTTAAAAGAAAGCTAGGGGAAACCTAGAAAAGATTTGGCACAGAAATTTGCTCGTTTCTTGAACCACTGAAAATATTGAACCGACTTTGTTCTCTATTTCTTGTTTACAATCAAGAAATGAATTGTAAACACTATCGATTAGTAAATGCTAAACTTTCTATCAATTAATATAGGTAATTTTTCTATATTTATGGAGTCCCAAAGGATAGACTGTAGATAAAAATGCAGTTTATATCTGAATGTATTTGGCAGGAATAATATAATTTAAATTTTCCTATCTTTATTGTTAATGAAATATATAGAAGAAATGGGTCAAAACAGAGAGTATCCAAAAAATTAGCTTTAATATGAGAGTTCCCTGATATAGGAGAGGTGGTCACTCTAGTTTTGCATAATGAAAATATTCAAGGTTTCTGACAATTTCAACTAGATGACTAAAATTAGCCTGCATTAAGCAACCAAGATCAATAAAATTATAATTTTAAAATGCTTATAAATCAGAACTACAAGTTTTCATCCCCCCTTCACAATGAATTTTAGCCTTAAATTTACCAATTTTTCAAAATCAGAATATTTAATAGTCAACTAATAAACAATTGTATGATTCAAAATTAGTATCTCTAGCTTTTCATCAACTCATCTGGCTTTTGCCTGTTACAATGAAAAACTGAAAATTGAGATTATAATATTTTTTAATTCAACACTGCAACAAAGTTTAAGAATCCTTATATAGTAACACAAAAAAAATCGAACTAACAGCATATATCATGAGGAACATTATACAAAATTAGATATGTCAGCTACAGTTTAAAGTATTTTCACTTATAGCAAGTAAAGATTAAAGAATTTTACAAACACAATAAGCAAGCTCCTCGAGCATTTTCCTTTCAGGTCCTCGACCAAACATACTTGGAAATACATCCCCTTCTAATCTAAAGCAGGATAGAAACCACTTGGTAATACTTGGTGGTTAAATGCATTTCATACTATTATCATGGCTATCTGGATTGATGAAAAACGTTTAATAGCAGCTGTCTGTATTTTCGATATATCTATGGACTCTATTATGGACTGTAGTTGCTAATATGGTTTCTTTGTATACTGTCTGCCAACCAATGACATTACAAACAATGAAGATAAGACCAAAGTCACTTTCATCAAAGTTCTCTTGCCTCCCAATACCTAGAGACCTCAGAAAGTCTGGATGGTTCTATATCAAAGCAGGTGGTTTCTGTCCATTACTTCTCAAGGGCCACAGTAGCCCAGTTGGAAGAGTATCAGATTTGCAACTGGAAGGTTGCGAGATCGAAACTCAATCAAAAGACCATGGAGGCTGTACATGCTAAATCTGTCATGCCTTCAAATGTCTTCATGTTGGCATGAAGTGGAAGTTTGGATAGTGTGAAAACTCAGGTGTCATTTGACCAAGGTTCAAAATTACGAAAGGTTGTCCTCGTGTCTTTCCCTTCGGCAATGATCCGGGGTCATAGCCAATAGCCTGTTGTATTTGCTCCAGTGACATTAATTCAACAACCAACTGCCGACCCTCATTGAAAGCAAACTAGTTGATGGAAAAGTAACTGATTATGTTTTGAAAACTCCATATTCTGTTGACACGAAAATGGGCTTTTAAAATGTGTACATTTCGACCATCTTTCCCGAAAAGTCCTTTGTGTTTGCAACATTTAGTTTTATGAGAGGGAAGTAGTCTTCTTTATTTCATTAAAATAAATTAATTACATAAAATCATTTGATTTAAAATAATAAAATATTTTTAAAGATTTGGAGATTGCAAAAACAATTGCACCAAGCATTTATACGATAGATGTTTTCACATTCAACCTTTTTTATTGGCATTAATAAAATAGGTTTGGCGGACAGCACTTTAAGGTAGAAAAGTTAAACACGAGCTGTAACAAGGATTGTTTAAATCCAGACAGCCACTACTATAAGTTTTTTGTCAATCCAGTTAGCAGTGCTATTATCTCAGGAAGTTGAATTTTAAAAAGCACTCACTTTGCAAGAGCTTTGGCCAAGATGATAATGGCAGTTTCTTTAGCTGGAGCAGAAGAATGACCAGCAGAACCATGTACTGTCATTCTAACATCCAGGGCTCCTTTTTCAGATATTCCAATGCTATAAATTTTAAAACCAAGAAGCATTAATTTAAAGTCACAAAATAGTTCATTTACAAAAATTGAAAAATGTAGTCATTACTTTATTCAGAAAGATTGATAAGATATTGGCCTTTTATATAGAAAGACATGATCTCATTGGTCTACAGAACAACCCAAATAGTAAAACAAAGTGATCATATAAGATAGGTGCACCAAACGATGAGTGTTTCAGGAATTGATTTCCCAATATTTTGCCAATATATAGCTTTAACTCAACTTTTATTTATTTTCTTATAAAAGATTGGTATAGAAGTGTTTGTACGTGGGAAAAACCTAAATACTGTATAAAGAACATTTCTTCTGCCACAACTATTTTATTTAACTTACAAGTGAAACATTTTAAGTCAAAAAAATAGTTCTGAGAAAACAGCGGGGGATTGTACTAAATAACTACTTCTCAAGAAATCGTCTTTCATGAAAAAAAATCACTTAGTGAACTTCGCCAGTCGAAAGATCACCACATTTTCATTTAAAAATGCTAAAACACTCATAACTTGAAAATTTTGTTAGTGTTTCAATAATAAGTCAATGTTTTAAAGAAAATTATTTTACATTAATTAAACAAAACATACAAAAGTTTTACTTTAAAATCCAAAAAAAAATAATTGTTAACATACAATGCATTCATGGAACACTACTTACTATGAGTAATCATTAAGTTTAAATATAGCTAAAAACATTTTAAACAGTAAAAATTTAACAAAATGGCTTCTATTTAATTTCATGCTTTAACTCTCGCAGGGCTGCCAGTCAAAGCACTTGTGAAATAGTAGCCTAAATGTTTAAAAATAGTAACAAAGTCTCCTCTTAAACCCTATTTTAGTAGCAAATTTTTTTAGTAGCTCAGACACAAAATCAATTGATCTAACTTTCTTTTGCAATGTAATCTCATTTAAAACACTTCTTAATAATAAATACCCTCACTCTTTTTATAAGATTATTTTTGAAAGATTTAAGATTACTAATATTATTTAATAGCTTATTTTGGAAACTTTCCTGTTGACTATCAATTTTATTAATTTATTAAAAAACTGGATTTGAACACTATCTTTTCGATTTCCGATTCTGATGTTCTGGGTCGGAATTCTGAGTCGAGGTTCTGTGTCGGAATTGGGTTCCGATTTCTCATCTGTTGATTTTTCGGTGTTGTGAATGGCATTTGTTGGCGGTCCTCATGTAGTTTTCGGCGGGTTGTTGTCGAGCTTAGGTCAATCAATGTGGGTAAGTTTGTTTTCTCCTTTTTAATTTTGTATTATACTTATCTTTGGTATGTGTCCTTGGTTGTCCCTGATTTTGTTTTTCTAATTTATATTTTTAATTTTGCCTTTCTTCTTATGGTGTTTGGAGGAGTGTGTGTGCTACTTTTGGTGTACTGCCTCTCACACGCAGAAAACACCATATTGTGTTGACTGGGTGAGGCTCCTCCCTGATGACGCCCTCATCCACCAACACTTCATCATTTTTTTCGAAATTTTCTTAAATTTCTTAATTTTAAAATTTTTGGATTTCTCTTTGTTTTTGTTTGTAATTTTGAATTATATATATATATTGTGTATTCTGAAAGAACTTTTCCACATGAGATGGTACGCATTCTTGTGTAGAATATAAAACAATTTCCCTTTATATACACAAGATTTTAAGAGCAATCACGCTGATATAACATTAATTCATATTTCATCATTTATGTAATGATTAAAATTATAAAATACCGATAAATAATCTAATAACTAACTTGTGGCTGAAATCAAGGGAAATTTAATGAAAAAATTATAGGAGGTTTTACTAATGAAATTTTTAAGGAAGTGAATTTTGAGGACTGTTCTAATACCTTTATAACAATAAAGTAACCATGCTTTGAAGACTATCTCCAAGAAAACTAAACTGTACCTATATAACATACTGAAGGATTGATGAGAAAATTGGGGCTATGTAATTTTAGCAGGCTGTTATATAAATTCACACAATATTTTTTTCTATTTCTAAAACTCTGGATTACTTTGGCACTGAAAATACTTCACTTAAACTCTATTTGGACATGTCAATCGATCCCGTTCTGTGCTTTGTGAGTTAACAGAATAGAACTCAGAATTAACAAATATCAGATTTATTAACAAGTAACAACGGAGAGCGAAGCTGCGACGTTGGTTCTCGGCAGGCAGTCCCCTCGCAAGGGACAGATAAACAAGAAAACAGGGGGGTGGTTAAGCAGCCCCTTTGAACATAAACATGCAGGCACAGTGACATCCCTGGGAGGTCGGGTTGTCCGTGCGCCATCTCGTAGGAAAATACTCAACATATTCCTTATTTAGTCTAGACCATGAAAGAAACTTATCTTGCATATACATATTTGAAATTCCATTACAGGTGTGTTTACAGAGGTGATTTGCTGAACATAGCTTTGCATATATAAATAAATGAATAACAAATCATTGAACTTACAAAGCTATAGGACCTTTGATTTGAGGGACAAGGTTGTCAAGTACAAAAAGTCCTTCATCCAATATATATTCTAGAGCCACATTTCGGGACTTCAATAAGTTACTGATATGCTGAGCACCATCCAGTCCACTGACCTAAAAAGGAAAAAGATTGATAATTATGAAAGTATAGAGAGAGAGAGAGAACATTTTAAAACTATTCACAGTTGGACACTTTCAGGGCCATAGCAGTTAAAACACATTCCAGATCCTAAACTCCAAAATAATTACTAATGTAATAAAATAAATCAATTATAATAAATTTATAAAAATTATAAATGTATTATAAAATTTATAATAAATAATTGCTATTATAATAAAATAAATTAATTATAATAAATATCATATAATACTTATAAATTTATTACAAAATTTATAATAAATTATTACTAATATAATAAAAGATTGATAATTATGTGAGTATAAAGCATTTTAAGACTATTCATACAGTTGGAGGACAATTTCAGGGGCATAGCAGTTAAAACATATTCCAGATCCTAAATTCCAAAATAATTACTAATGTAATAAAATAAATTAATATTATTCATCAATAGTTCTTTTTTAATTACTCTTGTATGAATAAATTAACAACTTTATAAATAATTAAAATGTTTATTTGCTTATTCCCTCACCAAGGAATATAAAAGGCAGTTTGTGTGCTTGTATAAGGGGCATCTATACAGAAATTGAGATGAGTTTGGTTTTCATGTTTGACACAAATTGTACTTTCTCCAAAATCTTTTGGACAGACGACACAATGCGTTTAAGTTGAAATGTCAGAATATGAGAAATTCAACCACCGGTCCCTTTATTGAGATATCATTTAGTTTTGAAAAATGAAATACATACATTCTTCTGATGAAGTAAATCAAATGTTTTCACTATTACAATTTCTTCTGCTGAATTTTGATTTTTTTCAGCCCACCCTAATGTATAGGACTATTATTAATAAATGTTAGTATAAAAAGAGTGATTTTCGGTATTCAATTGCAAGAGATCAATTTCTGCAGGAATACAATAATTACACATTTTCCTGACCAGTCTTAATAGTGTATTCACTTCCAAAAATAAATCCAGAAAAAATGAAGATATCTAGAGGTGTGTGCAACTAAACCCTGTTGGTTTGTTACTTGCAAATGGAAAGTGTGTCAGTGAAATGAATACAAAAGTGTTTGGAAAAAATCTAAATGTTTTTATAGTGAATTATATACAATAAGTATACTGAAATTCTAATGAATATGTCATCGAATATTTTAAAAATAAATTTAAGCAAACAATATCAAATGATTTTTTTAAAAAAATTTGGTAAATGTTTTGAATTTGTCAGTCTTTATTTTTTAAATCTAAAAGTATGTTCCAGCATATAATTTAACTAGCCATTTCCTAGATTTCCATGAAAAGATTTAGCAACATTATGGTAAACATTTGGAGCTATCTGCAACATTGTGTTTTGCATTTAAACCAAACCACATAAGAATCAACCATGTGTTGCTTGAAATACATATATAAATTGTTACAAAAATAAGGTTACATAACTCACTTCTTCATCATGTCCATATGCAAGATAAAATGATCTTCGAGGTTTAAATCCTTTCAATAGCAAAAATTCAAGTGCTTCAAGAGTTCCCTAAAATTATACATTAAAGAATAATCTAAATTTTTTCAAGCTATAGGTGACATCAGAAAATATGGCTATACATTACTTTAGGTGTTACCAAATATAATACATAAATTTGAAATGATTTTCAAATACATATTGCATATAATTTTAAACTGAAACATAAAATCAATAAATATCAAAATAAGGAAGGAACTTACATAAACTTTAATAGTATAACAATAAGGACTTAAAAGAATAAAGGTTAAGTATTTTTATTGGGTATGGAAGCATAATGTGTAAGAAAAAAGAAATATTTTCAATACAATTCTAGTAACTCTTATATCATTAATAAATGCTTTATATCAGTGTGACTACCAGGAAGGAAGAATATTGAACTTTTATCGGAATATTTTCAGAGAGGAAAAATTGAGCCTGATTTCTTTACTCAATAAGTCAAATTTCAAATCACATTTCGTTATCAAATTTTTCTAGCCCTTTAATCAAAGTATTCAATATTTATACATATATTATTGCAGGAACAAAATAAGTGGTTAGATAATCAAAATATTAATATAAAAAAGGAAAATTGTTAAACAATTTTGATGAAATTTGTTTAAAATTATCTGTATCATTTAAAAGCTTTTTTTTAACTTTCAAACACATAACTCACACCTGAAGTTCTCCAAGTTGATAAGACTTCAACTTGGAGAACTTCAGGGACCACACCATTAACTAGGATTTTACCTAGATTCAAATATTAGGCCATGGCATCAGGCCCATAATGCTATCAACTAATGATCCTTTTGAAATTCTTTAACTCACTGAAAATCAAAATTCATCTTAATAAAACTTTTACTAAATAAGGAAGCCTGGAAATAAATGTTCATCTTATTTATAATACTTAAATACTTATGGTTGAACTGTTTTATTCTAATGTAGCAATAAAATAGAATTAACAAAGAAACATGTAAAAGTTATAAAATTAATAAAAAGTTATTATCAAGATCTTAAAAACTGTGACAGACCAAGTGAAGATTCAGTAAAGGTACATATATGCAGGAATAGTTTATGAGCTTGTAACTCAAGCTGGCAAGTTATTGGGCATGTTAGTATTGCTACTGGGATTAGAACTAGGCACTGCTATCATTGGTAATGCAGAAAAGGGTGTTGATGAAGTTGTCATTGCTTCTACTTAGAGAAATAGTGAAGGTTAGAGGTGAAATAAATGTGAATAATAGTGAATATAATAAAATATATATAATGGGTGAAATAATAGTGAAAAAAGATTTTCATGACTTTACTAAAGCTTTGATAGTAATAATGTAACTGCTTTAAAATTGTTGAAGACATTTCAATTAAAACAGACACCCAAGACAAGTAAATTGACAATCATAAATATGCTAGCTAAGACGAAGATGCTAAGTCAAACCAAGTTAATAAATAACCTAAATGAAGTAGAATTGAATCAGGCTTTGAGAGTTGGTATCAACTCATGTTCCTATGGTCAAAAATCAATTTTAAGTCTGTGAACATGTGCAATACCAGCTTATGGACTAGTACCAAGATAGTAAAATGGCCAAGTCATTAACCCTAGATGGTGCTATTTGGGTAAACAAGTAGATAATGTGTTTGTTGCAATGGGCAACTTCACTTTTACTAGCAGCTCATAAACAATCCCTATGGAAACATTCCTTAAAGCCTTTTTAATTTCAGTTGAAAAGTATGCATTGCAAACTAAAAAGCTTTTAATTTCATAAAACTATTTGAAATTGAGAGGAAACTATTACCATAACCAGATGTTTGCAATCAATTGTGCCTCTTCCCCATACAAAACCATCCTTGATCTGTCCACTAAATGGAGGAACTTCCCAAGCAGCTGGGTCAACAGGAACTACGTCCAAATGTCCAGCTAGTAAGTATGGCTTTAAAGATGCATCACTACCTTGGATATGGTACAAGAGGCTTAGTTTGTTGACCACTTCTCTTGTAACTAAAGGTGATGTATGGATTTTTGGAAAACCTAAAGAAAATCAAAGAATTGAACAATGTTAATGAGTGTAACAAAAACTGATTTATTAGCAAGCTCTTGTTATTCTTTGTAATGATGACTAATTAGATCAGGAGATGACTTAAAGTAGATTGCAAATCACTATGAATATCCATATCTAAATAGTTTTCTAATTCCTTAACAGGTTTCTCTTGAACTTTTCTGATTCCACAATTTGGAGAGATTTGTTTTTCTTTTTGATAGAACTTTAAAAAAGGAAACTTTCTCGACAAAAAAAACTCAATACTGTGAATTTCAGATTTTCATGAACTAAAGACAATTTATATATATATATATATATATATCAAGCAATCCTTTAGCGAGCAAATATCTCAAAACTTTCAACTATCCATGCCTAGATTAAAACGAATATATGTAGATTGATTGACTGTTTCGAAATTTTATGGAACAAGTGCCATGTTTGGCCAAGCTGCACCAGACAACTTCAAGCAAAAAATGTCATGAAATCTCGACAAAAGCTCCTGGGAGCTCAACACCCATGTTTACTGAAGACAGTGAACCCCATGGGAAAAGAAAAGAGCACTAGAGTACCTCGGGTCAGTGAAGTCTATACACACCTGAAGGAGATGTGCCCCAAGGACTTGAACAGATATAGGAAAAAGAGGGATTGGGGAATAGAATAATGGAATGAAAGCAGAAAAAGATTGCTTGGGTATCCTGGGAGCTCAACACCCATGTTTACTGAAGACAGTGAACCCCATGGGAAAAGAAAAGAGCACTAGAGTACCTCGGGTCAGTGAAGTCTATACACACCTGAAGGAGATGTGCCCCAAGGACTTGAACAGATATAGGATTCGAACCCAGGGCCTGTTAAATCACGAGTTTTTAATTCGGGTTATTAATTTCTGCTCAAAATTACAAAATCCTCCCTTGCAAGCCACTAAATCAGGTTTCCCCCATAAAGTGGTGTAGCTTATTCTAAGGCACTGAACTCCTATGTGAGGAGCCTGCTGACATAAATAACAATCAGGAGGTCAAACATAAGGGACCATTCACCCTTACATTCTACAAGCGGAGACTGAACAAAGTAACCAATTACATATATTTCTTAAAGACCATAAAAACAGTGAAAAAAGAATTCAGAATTCAAGGTTTATTGCGAAACTAAAATAAGAAGCTAAATTTTTAGATTATGTCAACTCACAGTCTACATTTATTTATGCAATACATAGATTTCTTTTAAAAATTATACTAATTAACATGCACACTACAGAAGAGATACTCATTACCCCTTTACAATTTTATTTATACCAGAGAAATGCAATATTTGGGGAGATCTTAAAACTGAGAAAAAGGGTTGTTTTTGTTTGCGGCAAATAGTATCAAATTGCTTTTGTCACCAATAGTAGGTTTGTCATTCTTCTAAACGAATGATTAGTTTGTCATTCATTTTTGCTAAGGGCTAATAAGATCATGATAATTAGGTTAAGTTGGTCTGGTTTTCAAGGCGCAAGAGCCAAATCTGAACGAGATTCACCAACAAATTTCCGTCAGATAATTCAGTTCCTAAATCCACTGATACCCATTTTGAGAACCTCATTGTAATTCAGGTATTGAAGATAATTTTTCATGAGGTAGGTAATTTGGCAATTGCTTAACGTTGCACTGAAGCAACACAATGGACTATTGGCAATGGTCTGGGATCAATCCCAAAAGGAAAGATCCAAGGACAACACCTTGTAATTTTGAATCACTGTCAAATGACAACCCATTTTTCAAACTTCCACACCACGCCAACATGAGGACTTTTCATATTGAAAGATACATTCTGAAAATTAGAATTTCTATAAACTCAGCTCCATTAAAAATTTAAATAATTTCAGCTGCAAGATAAAATCTAAAACTAATGAATACGAGAGCAACGTAGATTCATATTTTAGAGGATCAAGAGCCTTAAGAAACGATGATAAGCTTTGATTTATACAAGATCTCGATTATCTGAAAATGGATCTAACTTACTCTTCTTAATATATTTCCCAAAATTCAACAGAGCTTCTTCATTGTACGTATGGTGTTTGATGCTCACTGTTTGGAACTGTATTGCTTCCGACAACCGTTTTGAGAGTCCCCGATCGTCACTAACATAATCCTCATCATCAGGAACACAAGATTGAGGAAAAGGTTCTTCAGGAAGTAATGCAGTACGAATTATAGCAATGGTAACTAAAAGGAATAAGAGGTTAACAATTATCAAGAACAATTTGAGAACAATATTCATAGTTGAGCGTTGTTTCAAAAAATTTTTCATTCAAGCTTTTCGTAGAAAATTTTGAGAAGTAAACGTCGAGTACCAATAGCGCGAAATAAGTTTTTAACTCTGTTTATTATTTACTTCACTTGATTAAATTCACGCCTTCCGACACCACGTGTTTATATTTACCTCTCTGGTTAATTCCCCTACACTCCTCACAATAATATCAACCATGAGGCTCATTGCAAAAATGGATAAAAAATTATGCTGAATGAGATCAAATATTAAAAGATTTGTATCACATTTTTAATGACAAAAAATAGATTTGAAATAAGTTTAAATTCTAATCTACAACTCAACTTCCATCGTGTCGGTGAAACCGAATGCTAAATCCTTAAATTTTAAAGCACGTATTAAAATTTTTGTACACAAATTAGGTTCAGTTAAAAGTACACAGCAAAAATTTTGAAGGTCACTTATGGTTGTAAAAGTTTTACGCAATTTTGAGGTGCTAAACTGAGCCACTACAACATATTAACGCTTTCTCATTTTATGCTTGCTTTTGTTTCACTTTCGTTTTCTCCTTGCTACCAAATCAACAGGAAGGTGAAACTTAACAACTCCACTTTTCCTATTATGTACCAATAAACAAAACCAGACTCGAACAAATTTTTTTACATTTTCGTTGATCATGATTGAATTTCGTTTAATAAATATTTCGTTATTGTGAGACTCAAAGGTAAAAAAATAGGCGAAAATGTAGTTGTTTTTTGCATTGGCGACTTAAAACACTGGTTTGGGGATTCATTCATTAGGAAACTCACGGCACTGGTACTTAAGAAAACGGGCTAACAATAAAATTGGTGATTAAATCGTAGAAAGACACAAGCTCTCGTAATTGTTTAATTTTTTAGCTCTACTTAGAATTGAGACTGAGATGTAGTTTATATACTGGAGTTATTGTATCACTGAGTCTGTAGTGCGAAATTATTACTGAGATTTTTTTAAATTTGTGTGAGATTTATTAATTGGATTACAGTTGAGTATTTCAAGTTGTAAATAAATTATTATTTTCTTTTAAGCTTTTTAATAAGTTAAATGTTCGAAGTCCGATATCCGATAGGTACTACCAGAGTTGATTTGAGGAGATTGCGATGCATCGAAATTCCCAGTTGCGGAATAATGAATTGGGACAAAGCTTAGAAGTCAATTTTAACCTGCTAGTATTGTTTAAACCAGTGACATTAAAAATGGAAACTTACGTGGAACACAGAAATTCAATTTAAAATTTACAAGGGCTCCATAACTTTTTTTTATCATTTATTACATTTGAAAATTATTTTTAATAAATGTTATAACATTTTTTGGGTAAATTTAACAAATCTTAAAATAAGTTATCTTAAGATATGAACAGTACGATAATTTTTATGTATCGAGTTCGAATTTAATCGTTACAGTATATACCTTCCTTATGTTACTGCAACTTGAATTTCAGCACTGAATTTGAATTGCGTTGAATATTTTGCTCGATATCATTCATTTATAGTTTACATAAAAAATTATGTTATTGCATTCCTGAAATTTTTTAAATTAATACAAATATTAAAACCCCTTAACCCTCCTGGTGGTTGTCTCGACGAGGTATCTCGTCATTAGAAAAACTGACAAAACCAAGTCATCATTAAAGAACGGCAGTATCTTCATCACTCGGAATTCACTCGGCATTCTTGATGACGAGGTATCACGTCAATAGCAAAATTGATCAGATCTTGATTGACGAGATATCTCGTCGAAACCACTTTGAGGGGTCAAATATTGTTACCTTTAAATTTTCAATTTTGATCAAAACTGATTTCAATCGTAAATATCAAAAATTAACATTAACAAAATGCACGCGGTGAATATTATACTGAAATCAAAGAAATAAAATTTAAAGTAGTGAATTTCGCAGGTTTGAAAACTTGAAGACCTTTGCTCTCCATTTGATAGAATGTCATCAAATAAATTTTAAGTTATCTTTCTGTGGCAGTAGTCGAGAATCGCTAATTGCTTCGAATTTTTCCGGTATGTTCCGGAATTTATTAAGATAAAGAATTTAAGAAACATTAATTTGATAAACAATTTTTAAAAATTAAAAACTACAGAAAAGAATTTAAGAAACATTAATTTGATAAACAATTTTTAAAAATTAAAAACTACAAATCTGCACCATTACAAAATATACCAATTTTTAGTTACTGAAGTTAATATTAAATATTTCTTCAAATTTTAAACACATTTAAAGGGTGTGTTGGCATGACAGGACAGTAAATTAAGCACGAGATGGTTTTGTAAAGCTAAATACGCAGAGGGCGCTAGTATTTTGGTTACCTCTTTCGTACTCGAATAGAATATCAGTGTCGTTTTAAAAATTAATGCCTAACATCACCTAAACGGTGGTATATCAAATGAGTTCTCAACCGGGGGACATTTTTCTTCGATAGTTTGCTTATATTTGCACTAAAAAACAATAATATATAATCATAACAAAATACGAATATACGTGTATACGAATATGGTTGGTTGATTTGGGTTTTATGGCTCAAGGTCCAATAGTGAACAAGCTGCGCCAAACGAAAGACAAAATTCGACCCAGTAAAATGAATAAAGTACTTAAAAATCTGTCTATCAATAAAAGTAGATTAAAGAAAGGTACGTTGCTTAAAAATATTTACATCATAAAAGGTATAGGATTACCGGTACTTACGTATTAACCGCATGCCATTGGCGAATATCAGCCAAGTTTTGTTTCGGGCGAAAAATGTTTAGCAATTGCTCTTAGGATGGCACCAAACATCATTATCATAAACTGCGAGTAGGGACTCGAGGTGGTGGAGAGATGTTCCTCGATGTTTTTTATTTCGCCATTTTGCACTTCTCCAGATGCGTTCTATATTGTGTGCGTGTCAGTTTTAGAATCAATGAAATTGTATTTGTGGTTCACTTGGCAGTGAATGTAACCAGATTGTTCCAGTTCCGTCTTATACCCCTTCCAACCGATTTGGCGATTAATCGCTGGCATGCGGTTAATACGTACAGATTTGGCGATTAATCGCTGGCATGGGGTTAATACGTAAGTACCGGATTATTTGTATTGTAATATACATGTATACGAATATACGTGTTTCGAAAATATCTGACCAAATATTAAAAGTTGGTAGAGGAGCCCAAAATAAGCATTTTTGTCCGGAAATGTCGCGTTTAGGTGGTGGAAGGTAATGTTTAGATCAATCAATAACGTTGTTTCTGTGGTGTAAGGCGTCATTCATTGCTCGGATTTTCAACGGCATAATCACTATACGAATTTGGAGCTTGCCGTTGAAAATCCGAGCGGAGAATGTTGGGAACAGACATGAAATATAAGTACAAGGTTGTTATTTAGACATGAAATAAGTACAAGGTTGGGTACATAGACATGAAATATAAGTAGATTGAGTATTGCTATTGAGAGGAGCTTCATAAAGTATGACTTACATGTCGGCTAGTAGTCAAATGACTGCTCTGTGAAACATACTTTGGTGGTCAATCTGTCATCTTATCGCCTCGTTTGGCGATATAACATCTGGCCAGAAGTGAGAATGCGCATTTCTAGAGATTGACCACAAAATCGGAAATCACAAAACCCTACTATGTCAAGTGGATCAATCAGATCATGAATGTTCGTTTCCACCCGCAGACGAAAGTAGTCTAAGGGGCACGTTACTATTAGTTTCGGTCTCATGATCCTGGGCACATAAAAAGGTTACCATTGCTCACTCTACTTTTATATTTTCTCTATGGTTGGGTATGTATTTCTGGGTACGCTAATGAAGGGGCAGATTCTTCATATATGTACATCAGCGTATTGCGCAGATACGGAATTTTTCAGTTTAATCAGTAATTAATAACATAAAAACTAATTTTCTTCATGTAGATACAAGAAAAGAAGTATAAATAAAAGTCTCCAGTTTTATGTTTCCTCTGGGCTTAACTGATATCTAACTACACATCAAGATTTCAAAAATAGATCGGGATTGAGCGAATAAAGGAAAAATGTTACCTTTTTTCTCTTTTCCACATCTGCCATTGGAAATGTGCCAATGATAAAATACTGATAATACTGATAATTTAGGTTCAACACAATTCATTCATTTTGTTTATATTGCATTGTGTAATTCGTAACATAGTAAATTGCTCTTGTTCTTATATCTGTGATGCATGCAAGGTGACAAATTTTATTTGGACCACAAAACTACACTACGTTTTTACTCTATGTAGATTTAAATTCCTTTCGGAGTTGATTTAAAATTATCCTTAGCGGTAAGTAAAGATTTGCAGCTCTACTAATCAGAAAAAATTGTACCATTACTTTTTAGATTTTAAGATTAAATGAGTTGTGTACATTAGAAAACATCTCATTTCAAGTTCCTAGGTCCAGGAACAGAAACCGAGTGCAACGACGTGGGGCCACATCACCAGAGCTCTGATATTTTGAGACCCTACTTAGGATTTTAAAACGAAAGAAATGACTTCTAACATGATTTTATATGCTCAGTTATTCATTTTGAATTCTACAATCCATTGAACGAAAGAACCATATTGTCTGATTTTGTTGAAGTAATATGTGTGTGCAAGTATTGATAAAGTGTTATTAATTTCTATTGTCTCATTATTTGATCCAATTTTTTGTATTTCGCTGATGTCCCCGTGCAATGTAGTAGGTTCAAATAAATGGACTGTATAATTAAAACGCATTTATTTACAAAATTCTATTTGCATTAAGGCATGGTATTTTAATTAACGTCGCACTGGTGCAACACAACTGGCTATTGGCGACGGTCCGAGATCAATCCCAAAGGGAAAGATCCGAGGACAACAGAGACCGTGGCTCTAAAGCAGAAATGCACATACGTGTTAAGACCAAGGGCCACATAGATTCACTGACTTGAGAGGGCCGCTAAAAAACATGCAGTTATCTACCAGATATTATCCATATTTATTATTATTATATTATTTGTGCAAAATATTTATTATTTATGTAAAACATTTATTATTTATGTAAAACATTTATTATTTATATTGTAACAAAAAGAGAAAGATAAAAAGTAAATGAAGAATTTAATTTGATGCGTGGCATTGCATTGATTTAACAATTGTTTTAATATTCGGTTCGATTTTTGCAGTAGCCAAGCGCAAAATTGATTCTAAATTGTCATTAGTCAAGCCATCCCTATTTTTCGATTTGTTAATATTCATGACTGAAAACGTTTGTTCACAGATATATGCTGATCTAAAGAGGCTTGCGCATTTTAATGCGTTGTTCTCGCAAAGAAGTTTTGCGTGACTTGTTGAAGTTAAAATAACACATGGTGAGGCAAGTAGCCACCATATAAACGGAGAACCTCTGTGTATCCCTGCTCTAAAATAATGATTCCATAAGGAACCCTTTCCATGCTTCCGTAAGACATTTGACCTAAGGCTAAGGTTAAACCGGCATACAGCCGATCGAAGAATTCTCAACAAAAACATTTTGAATAACAAGAAACTAGCTTCTAAAGATATCTTTTTTAAATATTGCCACAACTGGCGTCTAAAGAATAAAAGTAAATTTACAAACTGCAAACGTATCTCAATTCTTCACAAGCCAAGATATCAATGCGCATGCAAACGATAATCATTTGCATTCACGCAAACGATAATTATCCGGCACATGCGCACAAACAGCTGGTATTGTTATAAATCAGTTATATTAAAAAACGAGAACTTCTTTGATCCTAGTAGTTCCATATAGAATTTATAATTGTTCCACAACTTTTCAATGAAAGTTTAGATTTTTGTGTATATTGTATCAACTACTCTTACTATTTTTAGTAATATACTAGCTGTACCGGACCACGCGTTGCTGTGGCTCATCTAGTTAAATTGAAAAGAAAGATTGCCATTGTGCATTCATCCCAAACGATAAGTTTGCATTTTTGCAATACTCTTCTCATACTGGATGCTTTGGAAATGTTACACGTTCAATGAATTGCATGTCAAATGGCAATTTCAAAGCGGAATGAGCAGTTCTTCCACCTGGTATCAAAGTCGCAACTATTCCGGACGACGCAAGTGCTAAGGCAATGTGATTTTGGGATCTGATTGCGGCCAGAATCAATTTAATTAGGAACATTTTACCAGTTCCTCCTGGCGTTACATTTTTATTTATATAGCTAAGTAGACTAAAACATGCGCGTATTCGAATGCAACGTTGTGGCAAAATTTCAAGGCAATAGGTGAAAAAGTTTGGGGGGGATATTTCAATTAACGTCACACTGGAGCAACACAACGGGCTATTGGTGACGGTCCGGGATCAATCCCAAAGGGAAAGATCCGAGGACAACACCACGTAATTTTGAACCACGGTCAGATGACGAGGGAAAAAGTTTGGGAGATTTTGCGTTAGGAACAAACGAACATTACATTTTTATTTATATAGATATTTATTTTAATATAGCAAAATATTTTTGAAAACTATAGTGTTGTACATTGACATTAAGTGGGTGCTAGTTCAGGCGTTCACATCATCTGACTTGGTCAAAATTTATGAGGTGTCTTCAAATCTTTCCCTTCGGAATTGATTCCGGAGCTTCGAAAATAGCCCGTCGTGTTACCCTAGTGTGACGTAAATTCAACAGCCTACCAACCTGTATTATAACAAAATGTAACAACGACCAGAGTTAATAAAGTTTTTTTGCGAAATGAGAAATATATTTCTGAAAATTTTAATCCCGGACCGTCGCCAATAGCCCGTTGTGTTGCTCCAGTGCGACATTAATTAACTATCTACCGCGTGACAGTAAAATGAAAATAGCATATGTTAATGTTTTTTTGCAAAGCTAAGTACAGAGGTCCACTAGTATTTTGGTAACGTCTTTCGTATCCGTTGCTCTTCCAACTGGGCTATTAATTCTATTAGTTATATTAATAATATTAATTTTAATGTTAATCGTGTCCCCACTCCCCAATCTTCTACGCCACACTAACGTGAGTACATCTGAGGCTACGACAGATTTAACGTGCGCCAGCCCTCAAGTACCCGACTGTCTTTGGTTGGATCGAGTTCCAAATTTGTAACCCTACGGTTGCTAATCCGATACTCTACTCATCGGGCTACCACGCCCACTTATGTGAGTACAGGAGAGTGACCATTTGAGAACTCAGACTACCATTGGATCTCGTGTTTACATTTAATATGTGCACGTTAAATTCGTAGGTAAATCCCCTCAACTAGCAGGTGGGTGGCATGTGATACAGGTTCGATTAGCGCCTCTGCCAGTATGACCCTCGATCAAATTTGATTGTGCATTTCTGATCACGTTTATTTAACCCTCCTGGTGGTTATCTCGCAGAGGTGCTTAACGAAACTGACTAGATCTTGATGAACTACACATCTCGTCATTAGACCAGGTCTTGATCTGGTCATCATAAAAAAATTGGCGATAATTTAATGATGAGGTTTCTGGACGAGATATCTCGTCGAAACCACTTGGAGGGTTAAAGGGGTAAATTTCCCATAAGAATAAATGAATATGTTGCACAGATGGGGATATTTTTTCAAGATAATACGTATTTGATAACATCAGCAAACTACATTTTCTTCGTCTAGATTCTAGACAAAATGTCCGATCTAATATTCACCTTCAATTTCATGTTTGCAATAGGCATAGATGGTATCACAAATGTTTCAAAAAGGCCGTGGTAGCCCAGTATGAAGAGTAACGGATTAGTAACAGGAGGGTTGCGAGTTCGATACTCGGTCTAGTCCAAAGACCGTCGTGTACACAGGGGCGGGTGAGCATTAAATTTGTCGTGGACTAAGAGTGTCATTGCGTTGGCGTGGTGTGGAAGTTTGGAGAGTGGGGTGCCAGCTAAAGTGTTGACCTCATCCTCCGACTGTGGTTCAAAATTACGAGGTGTTGTCCTTGGATCTTTCCTTCCGGATGATTCCGGACCGTCGCCAATAGCCCATTGTATTGCTCCAGGGAGATGTTAATCAACTACTTACCTACCATTTCTAAAGATCGTTAAAATAAATTGGGACTGGGCGAATGAAGATAAGACAATTGGGTTTTTTTCCTTTAGACAATTGATTCTGGAAATGTACAGGCGATACAATGCTGATAATTTCAAGATTATTTAGTTCAACTCAATTCACTCACTCCGTAAAGAGTTATATTATTCGTAAAATAATGTTTCTCGTGTTTTACTCCTGTGATACGCACAAGAGGTGACAAATTCTATTTTGGAACTCAAAACCTCATCGCATTTGCACTCTGTAAATTTAAATTCACTTCGCAGTTCTATCTTACATGCCCTTACGGTAAGTAAAGATTAGCAGCAATACTATATATGCGAAAATTTTAGTGTATTAGTGCTCCTGTGTACCATGTGTGTTAATTTTAAACACATTAAGTTCTTTTGAATAGGAACTTGACTTTTCCAATTTAAAGGGATAATTGTCTTCCAAAACAAACTTTTTAACTACCAAACAAATCTTATTGTTATAAACGAAAAATTACCTAGCCTCAATCGGGTTGAATTAGTTAACTATAGATTGAAAGCGACCAAAAAATAACCACTTTCTCATTCGTAGAAAAATGCCAAATCATTTGAGTGTTAGTAAAGTAATTTTTTAACACTTTTTCGACATTTTAATAATTTCTGCCACCTACTTTGGACACAAATCCTATACATGCATATCCATCCATTTCACATATATCTATTGCTAAAGGTACAAATTGGCTAAAGGTACAAATTGGCTAAAGGTACAAATTGGCCAAAGGTGAGTCACTAAGGTAACTACTACAAAAGATGATTTGAGGGAGGATTCCCTTTCTTAATTGCTATTCCTGTAAAATTGCTCAATTCAATTCGTAAAAATGACGGATCTACTAAGGATACTCTCTCATATAATTTACCTGCCAATATTTTTTTATTTGTTGCACTCTTTTCGAATTTCGCTACCATTAAGGGAAAAATAACAAATTAATTTGATAAGATATTTATCACTAACTTTGTTTTAAAAGCGAATACGTTTTTTCTTGAAAATTCCGTTCTGTGACACGTGCAATAATAAAAGAACTTGTTTTAAAATTGAATGTCTTCAGTACCCAGACGAAGCAAAAGTAAACTATTACCATTTTTTTACGATAAATCGATTTGACAGCGTCTCTTCTATTTGGGTATTTGGGTATTTCAATTAACGTCACACTGGAGCAACACAATGGGCTATTGGTGACGGTCCGGGATCAATCCCAAAGGGAAAGATCCGAGGACAACACCACGTAATTTTGAACCACGGTCAGATGACGAGGCAACACCTGAGCTGGCACCCCACTCTCCAAACTTCCACACCACGCCAACGTGAGGACATTTGAGGCCACGACAGATTTAACGTGCACCAGCCCCCTTTGTACACGACGGTGTTTGGCTGGATTCGAACTCGCAACCCTTCGGTTGCTAGTTCGTTACTCTTCCAACCGGGCCACCGCGGCCCGCGTCTCTTCTAAGGAAAATCGTTGTTTTAAACAAACTTTTCTTATGTAAGTAGTTCAATATAGCTTCAATTTGTAAAATAAGCTACCTTAACCTTTTGTCGCTATGACAAAGAATTTGTAATATTTCAAAAGTCCTAGTTCGAATATTTTTAACATTAACATTCTTTCAATAATGGCAAAATTCCCTTTAAATTTTTCTTTATTCTAACTTACATCCGCTTTAAATCAAATAATTTGCAGTGGTGTTACGTGTGAGGAAAAGGAATTACAATTTATTAAAATAATAAATATTTAAAACAGAAAAGAAATAAAACAAAATAAAAGTTTGGGGGGAAGAAAGTTATCTATTTAAATAAGAATGGAGTGTTTGCACATTGAATATTTTTGACCCATTTCAAGTTTTCTATCCATTTTGGAACCTTCTGGTGCAAAATCCGTCGCTTGCGCGTTTGGTGTCTGTCCATCTGTCTGTATGTGTGTGCCCATGCTACGTCTAAACATGCCGTTGTGTTGCTCCAGTGCGTCGTTAATTAAAATACCTAACTTTAATAGCGCAGTTTCATGTAAAATTCGGTGACTATAGCTGTAAAACTGTAGTTCGGTAGTTATTAAAATCGTACTGGAGCAACACAACGGGCTATTGACGGTCTGGGATCAATCCCGAAGGGAAAGATCAGGGACAACGCCTCGTAATTTTAAACCACGGTCAAACGACGAGAACAGCAGCTGAGTTGGCATTCCACTCTCCAAACTTCCACACCACGCCAACGTGAAGACATTAGATGCCATGACAGATTTAACGTGCACCATCCCCGTGTACACGATGGTCTTTGGCTACATCAAATTTCGAACTGGCAACTCTCCGGTTACTAATCCGTTGCCTTTCCAACTGAGTTACCGTGGCCCCTGCAAAATTGTAATTGGTCCACATTAATAACCGTCTAAAAGTTTGGTCCCCTATTGGATAATTGAGGATGAATATAATTATTTTTTTCTATAACTAAATGGATTATTGGAAATTTATCTAAATTATATAGTTCCAGTTACGAATAACGCCGATATAATTTTTACTGAAAAATTATACTTGGATTGCTTAGCATTAATATATCGTAACAGGAACTTTCTCATGTCCGTGTTTTTACCATAGACGTGGAATATAAATAGACTGAACATTGCTATTGATTGGAGCTTTAAAAAGTGTGACCAACATATCGACTAGTAGTCAAGTAACTGCTCTGTGAAAAATTGCCTAAGTTGGCCGATTTGGTCTCTTATCGCTCGATTGGCTACATAAGATTTTATGACAGAGTAGTATGTGAATGCATTTCTATAGAGTGACGATAGAAATGGTGAAATGGCCAAAGTCGCGCTGACCAATCTATATGATAAATCAATGGATGGGCGTCTTTTCCTGTCCTATGAAACAATCAGATAATGCATTTTCATTTCCACCTGACAGAAGAAAGTAGTCTAAGGGTCACCTAGTTTTGGTCACATGATCCAGGGCACATAATAACGGTGCTCACTCTGCTTTTATATTTCCTCTATAGTTATTACAGGGTTCGTGTTAAGTGTTGAAAACAACCTAGACCATGTTTTTCCAGTCGCACACAGACCAACTCCTGTTCATCCATGATCTGTTCTACAGTGACACAGGGGCCGCGGTAGCCCAGTTTGAAGAGGAACTAATTAGCAACACGAGAGTTGCGAGTTCCGAAACTCGATGCAACCAAATATCGTCGTGTACGTGGGGACTGGTGCACGCTAAATCTCTCGCAGCCTCAAATGTCTCTATGTTGACGTGAAAGTTTGGACAGTGGGGATGCCTCTGCTCAGGTGTTGACCTCGTCATCTGACGGTGGTTCAAAACTACGGGGTATTGTTCTCGGATCTTTCCTTTCGGGATTGATCCGAAACCGTCACCAATAGCCCTTTGTGCTTCTCCAATGCGATGTTGATTAACTACCTACCTACCTACATTTTCGTAGGCCTTTGATGTGATGTTTTCAATTGCTGCATACATGTGGCGACGGATAATAGATTGGAATTTTGTGAATGTATCTTTCATGTTACTTTTCAGATCATGAAAATGAATGCAATGTTAATCATTATGGGGATAATATGTTACGCAACAACCATCAATAGCAATCCGATTGCATACATTGGAGATAGTCAAATTGTAGGACATACAGTACGCCAAACGGATTTAGAGGTGAACCAGTACCTAGGTGTTCCATACGCAGATCCTCCAATTGGGAAACTACGTTTTATGAAAACAAAACCAATCATGCGCCTACCCAAAGTCTTGAGTGCTGTTCATCAACCACCAGCATGTCAGCAGTACACAATGAACCCTTTCCCGTGGTACATCAACGGCACACAGAAAAGCGAGGACTGCCTGTACTTGAATATCTGGACGCCAACCGATGCAACCCCCCAGAATACCAAAGCTGTGATGTACTGGATACATGGGGGTGGTTTTCGATATGGCTCCATCAGGGACGATTTGTACTCGGGAATACCCCTTGCTGCCTTGGGAGACATCGTCGTGGTAACTGTGAATTATCGTCTTGGACCCTTCGGATTTCTGTCTTCTGGAACAGAAGACGCGCCTGGAAATGCTGGTGAGTAAATTTTTAGATGCTTTTTACTAACTGGCCGAACTCATATGTAGTTTAAATGTATGTACAACTTTTATTTGTTGGTAAAGGGACGAGACGAGACGTTCTTTACTATAAAATATGTTTAATTACAATGGATAGGGGAACTATTTGATTTACAGGGATCATTGTTACATTACATGATCGGCGTGCTTTGCTGTATTCCACTTTCTTTACAGGGTTCATCTGCATCTCTCTGATATCTGACACCGTCAACGGTCTGACTTGTCATACTGGAGCTTGATCACTTCCTGGATAACAGGAAATGACAGGTGTTAAATGATGCTTTATATCCAGATATCCACATGCATATATCTTGTTTAGAAATTCCTATTTACCTATAAAATACATTCTACAAAAACAGTTTGACACAACAATTTGAACATTTCCAACTCTGGCTGGGAAAATGGGCATGCACATTCAAGTAGAAAAGAAGCTTCCCTTAACCACACTTCACTAAATTGCTTCAGTGTCTCACGATACTAGACAAGGGAGTGTGTGATGACAGTTATTTTAAATTTTCCATAATGCGAACTCCGTTTACAAAACGCCCTCAGGGGCACATATCCTTTGGGTGTGTACAAGTTTCACGAATCTGATGTACCCGAGTGATATTTTCTTTTCCCATGGGTTTACTCTCTTTAGTAATCACGGGTGACGCGCTCCCGGTGATACCCAAGGTGATCTTTTTCTACTTTCATCTCACTACTCTGTTCCTAAATCCCCTTTTTTCCCCTTTCACGACATTTTTAAATTGGCGTTGTCGTGTTTGGCGCAGCTTGGCTAAATATGGCTCTTCCGCCATAAAACCTCAAAACAACCAACTCTTTCACAACATTGTTTGCTTGATGTTGTATTGTGTTTGCACAGCTTTGCCAAAAATGACCCTTGCGCCTTAAAACTTCAAAAACCAACCCACTACTTGCCCTTGGACCATATTTGCAAAGCTGTACTAAGCCTTTACTTAAAATTCTAATCTTAAATTAACAATCCGACCAGCAAAATCATATTCCAGACTAAGGCTATGAAAACGATTGTGTGGGGTAGTAAAATTATGGGACAATTTTAATCTCTTTTCTTAGAGATAAGGTTAAACAGTTCCGTCTTCCAATTGACCTTTTCTGAAAGTAACAGTTCCGAATCTCTTAAAAATTGCCATTCTACGTCCAAGTACAAGATTTCCTTGTACACTGCTGGCCACCCAAATTGCAACACCAAGAAAGACAAGAGATATCACAACAAAATTTATTTTGTAGATAACATGTTGACCAAGTATCAAATGATTAAATTTATAGACTTCTGTGAAGTGTGGTTCCTGCCAAAATCAGTAGCCAGAGTAGCCGCCATTGTTGGAGATCACCGCTGCCACACGCCTCGGCATTGATTCAAAGAGACTTTGGATGTGTTCTTGGGGTACAGCAGACCAAGCAGCTTCCACACGTTGCCAAAGTTGATCTGGTGTGGCAGCTGGGGATGTATTCTGGGTCAATCGTTGAGCAACCATGGACCACATGTTTTCTATCGGCGAAAGATCCGGAGAGCGAGCTGGCCAGGGAAGCAATTCAATCTGGCGATTGACGAAGAACCCTTGGACAATGCGTGCCATGTGTGGTCGCGCATTATCCTGTTGAAATATGGCTGTGGGCAAGCCCTGAAGGTAAGGAAGAACAACTGGCTCCAACACCTCGGAGATGTAGCGCTGGCTGTTTAAAGTACCGGCAATGCGTACTAGAGGAGTGCGAGAGTGATATCCAATACCGCCCCATACCATAATACCCGGTGCAGGACCAGTGTGGCGGTGCATAACGCAGCTGTTCAGCATCCTCTCTCCACGGGGTGTCTCCAGACTCGAATCCAACCATCGTGGTGTTGCAGACAGAAGCGTGACTCGTCAGTAAATACAATTTCATTCCATTCTGCCGTCCACATCCTTCTTTCATCGCACCATTGGCGGCGGAAACGTCTGTGGTTCTGCGTCAAGGGTAGACGAAGCAATGGACGTCTTGCGGACAGACCACTCTGCTGTAAACGGCGTCGAATGGTACGCGCAGACACTGGATGATGCGGTACAGACTGAATGTGCTGTGCTATGGTTCGTGATGTGGCTGAGCGATCCGTCACTGCCATACGCACAATATGCCTGTCATCACGTGAAGTGGTGCACTGAGGTGGATGCGATCGAACACGTCGGTCCGTCGTACCCTCCTGCATCCAACGATCACATATCCGCATTACAGTTGTTTGGTTTCGTCCAACACGACTACCGATTTCCCTGAAAGATAATCCACAATCTCGGTAGGCCACTATCCTTCCTCTGTCGAACTCGGATACTTGATCAAAAGATGATCGCTGTTTTCTACGAGGCATAATTGATCGTTTTTTTGAAAAAACCACAAGAAAAACACAATTGCCGTACTTGAAATCGTCGAAATCTCCAAGCCTTAAATAGCGCTTTGAAGTGGCGCCACAGGCGCGCGTGATGTGCGTCTGCGCTGAAATTCTAATCATTTGCATATCTCACCTCCGCTAATGCATGTTGTAAATTTCATATTATTTGCATGCTTCCTTCAGGGTGTTGCATTTACGGTGGCCAGCAGTGTATTTGAACAATTTGCTTTGACCTTGAGAGTTGAGACAACGATTTGTGCAATTTATTAGACGATAAATTTTCTGTTTACCTCAAAGATATCAATCAAAAGTACATTTATATGATAAAACTCCATTGACACGTTTACGAAAGCTGGAATGATAATTGGTGTTGCACGACGAAAGAAATAATAAGATAGAAAAGAGTTACAAGGACAGTAGAAAGCTAATCAACAACTGTATTGAAAACTCTTTTTAGCTTATGACGTAGAGTTTTGGCATGTGTTAAATATTGCGTTTAGAAATGGAATAGCTAATTAAATTGTCTCACTCAGATTTTAGATGATTGTATCATAAACATGGATCAAAAACAGATTTCAAATTCCTCTTCACCAATCGGGATCAAAACTAAACACAAACCTATCATCATCAAGTATTTCAGAGTATAGCTACAAATTTAATTTTGCTAAAAAAAATATTTGAAGATAACTCATGGACGTTTTTCAATATATACCAGACTCAATAATTTAAAAAATTGATAGGTTGTGTCGAAAACAAACTTTAGTTTTGACGTGAATTCTCGGGCTTGATGTTGCATTGTTTAATGAATGAAGCAAACAAAAGAAGCTTGAACGAGTGTTTATTGTGTTTATTTAACAATTCATTTACAGTTTGAACGATTAAAGTGCAGTTTTATATTAACTGTTGTTGTCCAATATTATTAGTAGCGTAGTTCGGTAGCTTTCAATTGACATCACTTACACCAGTGGTCGCCAAAGTGGTCGATATAACATTGTTAGGGGTCGATTCGGGCTCAGGGGGTCGATAAAAAATATAAGACATCATTGTACGAGTAATATTTAATTCGGTTAACTTGGATTACCTCCGTCCTGAAATGACAACGCAATTAAGAGTGAATCGTGGGAATAGTGACATGAATAGCACCTGTAAGATGGAGCAAGGTCATGAAACGGTCATTACGGAGGCCAATCAAGTAGGCCAAAGTGACGTATTTACCAATAAACGCGAATGTCGGTGGTTCCCCTTTGGATGTCTAAGGATGCAAGTCTACAAAGATTTGTTGAGTATTTCGACTCAACCCTAGAGTTTCTTACAGATGATAATTCTTTTGAGTTGAAGAGAAATTTACCTGAAGAGAAGTTTACCTGAAGAGAAATAAGAATCATATTTTCTACTTGGCGAACTTATTTTCAAAAATGTAATGACTTACAGACCTTTCTACAAGGTAAAGATGTCAATACTATTAAGTTCGGACACGATTCTTTTAGTCTTCCAAGCTAAATTAGTCTTATTTAAATCATCATTGTTGCGAAAGGATTTTCAGTACTTTTCGAATCTACGGCAATTGGAGATGAAGACTAGAAATATACACAATACGTCTTCAAAATTTAAGCGATGATTTTAAATTGCGCTTTGCAGATTTTGAAAACATGCACATTCCAGATTGGGTTACCACGCCATTTTCTGTAGATATTGAAAACATCGGATGTAACTTACAAGATGAACTTAATGAATTGTCAGTTGATCTTGAAGCTGGGACGCTTTTTAAAAATAGGACTTTTAAGTAACTTTTTAACAAATATAAATGTTGTAGAAAAATATCCAAAACTTTCTGTAGTGGTACTCCTTTTTTGCTTTCATTTCCAAGCTCGTACATGGTCGAAGCTAGTTTCAGCCATGTGAATTCTATTTTAACAAAACAAAGGAATAAGCTTGATATAGAATTTCGTGGCGATTTAAGGCTGAAACTTACTAATTTTGAACCCAACATTGACAATCTTGTCAAGAGCCAAGAAACATATCCTTCACAGTGACAACGTTAGTAACTTGTATACTAAGTTAATAAAGGTCTTATTTTCATATATACAAGGAAGATTGTATCATTGTTATCTAGATTAAATTTTTTTATTTTATATATTATTTATCCCTCCTATCAAATATGTAATGTTACGGAGGACGTCAAAAAACGTATCCCTTTGACCCTAAGCCAATATAATAAAATATACTTTATTATGCATACAATAAGCACTAAAATTATAAAATAAACAATCTGAAAATTCACATAAGCGTCTTTTTAGCTTGTCCTATTACAATTATCTTATAGTAAAATAGACAGGGTCGATAAAAAGTCAAGAAACTTTTGAAGGGGTTGACGGTCAAAGAAGTTTTGACAACCCCTGACTTACAGTCCGCACTCCAATTCATTTACATTGGCCTAAAGCTCGTCCAACACCTTAGAATTTCGACATATAGCGGAACCCCCCCCCCCCGCGCGCAATCCCCACGCGCAGTGCGCCTGCGCACTCGGTCCGAAGGTCATGTCAGGTACGGACATCCTTTGTCTACACGACCCTATATTTATCTTCTCGAAGTTCTAGTTATGAAATCATAAGACAAAACAATTGTAACACTCGACTCTTCAGACATGCCTTCAGTACAGTTCCGATTTTAAAAACCGTATTCTATCAACAGACTATGACTAAATATACCTTACATTTTCTTCTTAGGCTTATGGGACATTTTGGAAGGACTGCGATGGGTGAATCAGAATATTCGAGCATTTGGAGGAGACCCTGCAAGAATAACAATCGCTGGTGAAAGTGCCGGTTCAATTCTAGTTGCGATGCTCAGTGCTTCACCTTTGAGCCAGGGCCTTTTCACCCGGCGTATAATGCAAAGTGGATCCCCAGCTGTTGCTAGATTTGAAAACAACAATAAACGAAACATTATTCTTGCTCAAGATTTGGCAACGCTAGTTGGATGTGCAAATGAAACGTACACAATTAATAATCACCCATCTGAGGTAATCCAGTGTATGAAAGGTAAGTGAGAGAGATTTTTCTTGTTCATTTTTTTGGATATAGGCGCGAAATATAAGTAGATTGAGCATTGCTATTGAGGGTGGGTGGGGGTGGGTATTTCAATTAACGTCACACTGGAGCAACACAATGGGCTATTGGTGACGGTCCGGGATCAATCCCAAAGGGAAAGATCCGAGGACAACACCACGTAATTTTGAACCATGGTCAGATGACGAGGCAACACCTGAGCTGGCACCCCACTCTCCAAACTTCCACACCACGCCAACGTGAGGACATTTGAGGCCACGACAGATTTAACGTGCACCAGCCCCCTTTGTACACGACGGTGTTTGGCTGGATTCGAACTCGCAACCCTTCTGTTGCTAGTTCGTTACTCTTCCAACCGGGCCACCGCGGCCCGCATTGCTATTGAAAGGAGCTCCAAAAAGTGTAACCAACATGTCGACTATCAGTCACGTGACTGTTCTGTGAAACATTGATCTGATTGGCCGAATCGGCATTGTATCGTCTCATTTGATAATAACAAATCTTATGACAGGGAAGACATGTGAATGCGCATTCCCATAGAGTGGCGACAAATATGAAGTCGCCAATCTACTATGCCGCGTGGACCAATTGGATGATAAATCAATGGATGTGCATCTTCTCCCTTCCCGGGGACCAATCAGATGAGATCAATGTTCGTTTTCACCCAGCAGGCAGTCACCCAGTAGTTTAAGAGGCACGTTACTACTATGTTGGAATCGGTCTCAAACCTCCAATTATAGTGCCGTGTGGGGCACATAAATTTGAAGAATGTAAATCTTTGAATGTATAAAAGTGAAGAAAGATTGGGGGATCATGATCTGATCAGACTTCTTGTATGTTTTTAAACCATAAGACTTGGTCACGTAATAAAATTTATTTTTAATGTATAAAACTCTGTCTTCAATCGATAAAACCCAACAATTGGTTATGGGCCTCAGACCTTAAGCTGAACCTGAATTCTGCCACTACCGGTTTCCAGTATGATGGGTATTCAAGAAATGTCCATGTTTTCCTTCCCGAAGTTATCGGATTTCAACTATGCCACGTGGAAGACGGACATGAAGGTATTGCTAATGGACCGGAACTGCTGGGAATTTATCACTAAAACGGAACCTCTATTATTGGAAGATGCTCCAGAACAAGAAAAAAGAGACTATCGTTATAGGAAGCAGAGGACATATACAACTATCTACCAGGGCATAGACAGAAAATATCAAGTCTTAATTTCATCTACTGAGGACGGTAAGGAAGCCTGGGATATATTAAAGACCAACTTTGAACCAGCATCTAGAGCACGATTGGCAGGCCTTGTGGACGAGTTCTTTTCAATCCGCTACCAGCCGGAGGACGAATCCATTGGACTCTTCTGCAAACGAGTGCATGAGAAGCTGTTACAGATAAAAGAAGGTGGATTCGAAATCCCAGACCTCTTAGTTTGCTTTCAACTAATAAGACATTTACCTCACGAATACGATAATCTGGTACAACTGCTATACAGGATGGATGACAAGGAGTTCACGCTAGACAATTTGTCTAAACATTTAATAACAGAATCCAGCCGGATCGAGCTGAAGCGGAAGGACGAAGACACAAAATTAAGTATCGTGGCCGATGCTTATGCTACAAGAAACAAGTCATCTAAATACAAGGAGACACGGGCGTCTACTCCTGATCACAGCAGATGCGTACTGGACCCTGAATTAATTCCTTCAAGTCCAAGAAAGTCGACAGTTTGTCGTATGGGGCCGCGACCATTCTGCAACTACTGCAAAAAGTCGGGACATTACGAATCGAAGTGCTTCAAGAAATGCAATCGGCAGAAACCTGGTGGTGAATTATTTTATATGGAGGACAATCCAAAAACTGATCTTCAACGTGCCTATGCAGTTTCAAATTTTCCGTGAAAGACCGAGGGAATTTCTCATTGATTCTGCTGCAACTGCTCACTTCTGTAAAGAACGTGATATGTTTACGACATTCAGAAAACTACCACCACAGAAGATCCTAGTCGGAGACAAGGACAGCACCTCGGAAGTATTAGGTATGGGTGATATTCAATTTACAGTTTTAGATAGAAACAGAAATTATGATATAACTTTAAAAGATGTGTTATACTCGCCTAATATGAGAAGAAATTTAATTAGTGGTGCTCGTATTGACCTTGTGGGAAACCAAATTAAATGGGGAAATAACAAAATGATTATTTATAATAGTTATAATAAATATTTGTTTACTGTTCCCAGAATTGGAAAATTGTATATCTTGAAAGGTTATCCCAAGATTAAAAATTATACATATGTAACTGGTTTAGATCTAGAAAAAGCCCACCGTAGGTTTTGTCATGTTAACATGCCCTTAATTGAAAATATGAGTAAAATTAATTGTGTAAAAGGAATTGAAAAACTTAATTGTAAAAATATAGATAAAAATTGTAAGATTTGTGCTATTGCTAAATCCACTAGAATATCCTTAAAAAGAAACTATATGTACGAAAGGAAAACTAAAAATGTTTTGGAAAGGATCCATATGGATTTGTGGGGTCCTGCTCCAGTTAACTCTCTAGGTGGAAACAAATACTTTTTATCTATTATTGATGATTTTTCACGTAAAGTAACTGTTTATATTATTCGAAATAAGAATGAAGTTTTTGATTACTTTAAAAAATACTTGGTTAAAGCTGAAAGACAGCTAAATGTTAAGTTAAAATGTGTCCGAACTGACAATGGTTTAGAATTTTGTCACAAAGAATTTAAAAAGTTTTTAAATGATCTAGGAATAAAAATCGAAAGAACTTCAACTTATATCCCTGAACAAAATGGCGTTGCAGAAAGGTTCAATAGAACAGCCATGGATTGTGTCAGAGCTATGCTTCAGGACAGTGGTTTACAACCACAATTTTGGTCAGAAGCACTTTTAGCATTTATTCATACTAAAAATAGATGCGAACACAAATTAACTGAGGGTATATCTCCTAACGAAATATGGACTGGTTTCAAACCATCAATAAAACATTTTAGAATTTTTGGCTCTTTGGCATATGTTCATATTCCTAAAATACAGAGAAATAAATTGCAACCCAGAGCTAAACTTGGTATTTTGACAGGATATGGTTTGAAAACTAAAGGTTACAGAATATATATACCAAATGAAAAGAGAATAGTTGAAACAGTCCATGTTCATATCGACGAAAGTAAGAAAGCTGTTGATGTACTATTTGGTAAAAACTTTGAGTACGTTTCTTTCGATCTTAATTCTAATATTCCTATTTATCAATCAAATGAAAATATAAAAGTAAAATCGGAAAGTGAAACTCAAGTTTTAGATTCTAAAGATTTAGTTAAAACTGAGAACTTAAAAAGTCTTAACATTTCAAATTGGCGAAGAATCGAAAAACCTAGAAATAAAAGCAATAGGATAGATGTATACTATTATTCTCCTGAAAATTTGAGAATGAGATCTTTAAATGATATTAAAAAGTACTGTACTAAAAATAAGATTAGGTTTGATCCTGTAAATTTCAATTTTAAGCCAGAAACTGAACATCCTAATGTGGATATTTCTAGTGTGCCATCTACTTCTAGTGATGAATCTAATTTTTTAGACCAACAGATGTACGACATGTATGATCAGTGTTACAATGTCGAAATCCCCAAAAGTTATGAAGAAACGCAAGCAAGTAAGGATAAAATTAAATGGAATACTGCCATGAATGAAGAAATTCAGATAATGAAGGATAGGCAAGTATGGAAATTAGTGGACACGCCCCCAAATACAACCATAATTGGAAGTAAGTGGGTGTACAGCATAAAAATGGACGAAAACAATATACCTAAAAGGTATAAAGCTCGTCTTGTTGCTCAAGGTTTTAAGCAAAAACCCGGCATTGATTTTAAAGATATTTTTTCACCAGTTGTGAATTTTTCTATTGTTAGATTATTGTTTGTACTATTGATTTCTATGTTGGGTTGGTATCACTGTCAAGTTGATGTGAAAAGTGCATATTTATATGGACACCTTAAGGATACTATATACATGAAACAGCCAAAAGGATTTGTGCTGAAAGGATCCGAAAACAAAGTATGTCTATTGGAAAAGGCTATATATGGTCTGCATCAAAGTGGTAGAGAATGGAATTTGGAATTAGACGGTATTTTAACTAAATTAGGATTTTCTCAGTTAAATTGGTGTAATTGTGTCTACAAATTTAAAGATGTAATTTTAATTGTTTATGTAGATGATATGGTTTTGTTTTCAAAAAGGGAACATTTGATAAATGAAGTAATCGAATTATTGGACAAAAAATTGGATCTTACAGTCCTAGGTAAAACTAAATATTTGTTAGGCGTAAACTTTCAAGAAATTGAAAATTCGATTTATTTACATCAAATTACCTACATTGAAAAATTAATGTCAAAATTCAAAGATCTTCCTAAAAGTTTTGTGAATTTACCTTTTAAAATTGGTTGTAACTTACCTGATAAGGTTAAAGAGGAAGAAATAATTGAAAATGATTTAATGAGGAAATTTCCCTATCGTTCCTTAATAGGATGTTTATCGTTTTTGTCAGATAGATCCAGACCAGATATTGCATTTGCTGTTAATATAATGTCTCAGTTTTGTAATGGTTATACTTACAAACACTGGTCTTACGTTGTTGATATTATGAACTATGTTTTTCTTACAAAGGATTTTAAAATTAATCTTTCCAATGTAAAAAGTTCAAATTTGATTGCTTTTCTGATGCAAATTGGGGATGTGGTCTCACAAACAGACATTCAAGCAGTGGCTATTTAATTTATTTTGGTAACATCCCAATATCATGGAAATCTTCTAAACAAAAGTGCATAGCTCTTAGCTCAATGGAATCTGAATTTATTGCACTAACCGATTGCACTAAAGAAGTTATTTGGTTTAGTAGAATTATAAATGAATTAAATTTGTGTGATTACATAAGACCCCAAGTATATTGTGATAATCAATCTGCTATCTATTTTTCAAAAAATAGTCAGGAAAATGTGAAAACTAAACATATTGATATCAAGTACAAATTTATTCGTAAATTAATAAAAGATGAACTATTTAACGTAAATTATATTTCATCGGAAAATAATTTGGCTGACTTTTTAACAAAGCCTTTATTGTTAAATAAATTTAAAAATATTATTAGAAAAATATTTTGTTAGATTTATGTATATATATATGTTGAATTGTAATACATCTGCTGAGGTTTTACAACCGATGGGGCCGCATGTTGGAATCGGTCTCAAACCTCCAATTATAGTGCCGTGTGGGGCACATAAATTTGAAGAATGTAAATCTTTGAATGTATAAAAGTGAAGAAAGATTGGGGGATCATGATCTGATCAGACTTCTTGTATGTTTTTAAACCATAAGACTTGGTCACGTAATAAAATTTATTTTTAATGTATAAAACTCCGTCTTCAATCGATAAAACCCAACATACTAGTTTTGGCACATGATCTTGCGACACATTAAAAGGTTACCATTACTCACTCTACTTTTATATTTCCTCTATGGGATTACCAAAAGGTAATAAGATAATTAAATATATTTAGACTTCAGATTTGACTAGAGAGGAAAAAAGCATTATTCATCTTAAGCATTCCACCCCGTGAGTAATTTTTTTTTCTTCTAGATGTGGATGATGTCGAATTAAGCAAAATGGATTCATTGATTATGCCTCGTTCCAGCGCGGATTTCTTCCCTCAATATGGCGACGAAATCATACCTACGAAATCCCATCTCGGAACCGAAAACGAAGATTCTAGTAGCTCTGACTTACTCATCGGAGTCAATAGAGACGAAGGATCGGTGTTTGTAAGTGGATTACCAGAACATCGACCTTCTATTGGATAGACAGAGCATGTGGGAGGAATCTTTGCCGCGAGATCTCTGAAACGTAAATCTCGTGTGCTTATGAATCGGCTCATCCGATTGGCTACCAATGCGCAGACTAGTGTTTTTGATCACATTGGATAAACACTTTAACAAACCAACAATTTAGGATTCATGCTTTTCCTCAAATCGTAACAGATCTTCAAATAGAGCGACCGGAAGACGTGTACATGCTCGTATAATCGACCTTCTAATGAAATAGGCGGATCATCTGGGTAGAGCCTCTACCGTAAGATCTCTTATGGGTTAATCACGTGAGCTTACGAATCGATTTATCCGATTGGATATCGATGCTCAGGCTGGTCTATTTTTTATCACGGTGGATAATCACTGCGCGTACATGTTCCATCTCTCTTTAGAAGGTCGATGTCCCAGAAATAGTGACGCAGCCATAATCAATAAAATTAAAAATATTGCCACTTAGAAATAATTTAAAGTTCGAACGAAGGAAATGTAAAGTTTTATTTGGAGAAAAGAAAAAAAACACAGCAAACCAATCATAAGTGCAATGGAATCATAAATAAATATAATCACAACGTAACATAAAATAGCATTTATTTTGAATCAATTGAAGTTTTATGATTCGTTACAAGATGCATCTAGAAGGTACTACAATATCATTATCAAAAATGTAATGAAAAAACATATGGGGAAATATCGTCTGTCATTAAAGTCCTATGACGTTTTTGAACATGGGACTCTGTTTTCTTTTAATTATTTATCATCTGCACAATTCAGCACGTGAAAATATAACTAATTTATTTACAATGATGAATGGCTATTGTCTAAAAATATAATCACTTACATTAAATATGCAGAAGGTAGCACAAAATAATGAGACACTATTCTTAGACATTTATTTTATTTTACAGAGTACAAAGCGGACAAGAACACTTACCATTTGTCGCACCATTTGATTCTCAGTGTATTTACAAGTATTTTATTTTTTTAAATTTAATTAAGGGAATACCAAATAAAAATTACTTTGTATGTTCAAAACAAATTTTCATAAGAAGCAATACGAAATTACTATTCATCAGTTCAAGGTACTGAATTTACAAGGTTATGAATACCTTGATAAATTTAAAATCTACATGATCTTTACAGTAATGCCACATTGAATACATTCCGAGGTTACTTCGCTTGGTTATCAAAATTTCTTGTTTCGTCGAGTGACTATTTGTAGAGGTTTTACTATATATCTAAGTTTTTGGGATTAACAGAGATTTATAATTAACACCGTGAGGTATTCATACACGTAATTCCACCTTGCAACCTGCAGTCTTCTCTGAATGCACTGTATGTTCTAACCAATTTTGTCCTTGACTAATAGAATTGTTCCATAGGATTCTATTATAAGGAATGGGGCAATAGAAGCTTTTCAAATGATTCTATTCTACAGAATGGGTTAATATAGTCTTTCTAAATGTTGAAAGAATTCTTGAATTATTTAGAAGATAGGGTTATTAGATACTCATCAAGTGTTTTGTAGTGTAAAACAACACTACACTACTTACAAATCTCGCGATTCTCAAACAGGATTAATGGAATATTTTGTTAATGTGAGCACCATCAGACAAAACAATTTTGGGTCACACTATTGTGTTAATGTGTGCAAAAAATAATTACTTATCAAAAATAAAAAGAATTATCCAATTGCACATACGTTCAATGAGGGATAATTGTTGCGAATTAGTAGCGATTTGGCGATATTTAACGACTTTCTCAGGCCGCTGAAAGAGAGCATCCTCGAATCATTACGATATTGAACTTCCTTTATATCGCTCCATAGCGTACTTCCTTGTATCCCGTTTAAGGTATGGTCCAAAACGGACTTGCCTTTTATTAATTGAACCAGCTCATGGGAGGTAATTGTACCAGCTCATGGGAGCTAATTGTACCAGTTCAGGGGAGCTAATTGTACTAGCTCATTGGAGTATCTTTTTTAAGTTTTTAAATAAATAGAAAAATCAATTTCATCTTGGTGACCAATAAATACAGATAACTGACTTTTTATTTATAAATAATAGACTTTTATTAATTTCCACAGCTAGCTACAGACCATCCGGACTTATTCGGATTCTTCGGCGAGAAAGACCCCCAAATCAATAAGACAGCCGGGCAGGAACTGATGCGGAAAATGTTCTCGACATCTCCACAACTCGAAGCTCTCATAGATCATTACCTTCCCGAGACGTTACCAGAAAATGCCTACGAAAAGGTTACACATCAGTTACACACTTCTCTGGGCGACGTGGCCTTAGTTTGTACAAGCGTGTACACAGCTGAGAGGTGTGCAGAAAAGGGCAACAACGTGTACTTTTACATGTGGGTGCACAGGCCGAGTAACATTCCTTGGGCCCCGTGGACTGGAGTACCCCACTTCTGCGAAGTCGAGTTCGTATTCGGACAGCCGGTTCTGAATCCGAAACAATATCCCCTGGAGGAAGTCGAGATTAGCTTACAAATGATAGAGATATGGGCCAATTTCATTAAATATGGGTAAGTATAAGTAAGATCTTCGAATTCTCTCTGGTTTGTTTTTATTCTGAAAATACCTCTCATAATTTGGCTGTGTTAGGCTGGTTGGTAAATGATGTGGAAGTTTGGAGAGGGGGTGCCAGATTAGGTGTTGACCTAGTCGTCTGATCGTGGTTCAAAATTACGAGGGATTGTCCTCGGATCTTATCCTTCGTCATTGATTTAACCCTCCAAGTAGTTTCGACGAGATATTTTGTCTATCAAGATCTGAGCAATACTACCAATGACGAAATATGTCGTCATCAAGGCATTGCCGACTGTTTGACACTGACGAGATCTTTTCAGTTTTTGATGATGGCGAGATCAAGGGTGAGTTTTCCTTTAATGACCAGGTACCTCGTCCATCAAGATCTGGTCAGTTTTGTTAATGACGAGATGCCTCGTCGATACAACCACCTGGGGATTTAAAAGTACCTCTGTTACTGATTTTTTTATGATGGTAGGATGAATATCTGTGGTCAGTTTTCTTCTAATAACTAGGTACCTCGTTCATCAAGATCTGGTCAGTTTTGCTAACGACGAGATGCCTCGTCGAGACAAAACCTAGGGTTTGAATATACCTCTGTTTTTGATTTTTTTATGATAACAAGATCAATATCTGATCAGTTTTCTTCTGATGACGAGATATCTCGTCCATCAAGATATGTTCAGTTTTGCTTAACGACGAATCTTCCTGGTGGTTGTCTCGACGAAACACCACGTCGAGACAACCACCAGGAGGGTTAAAACTACTTTAATTCAAAAACAATCTACTCATGAGAGTAGATTCTTTCATTTCATTCTTCCTTTTACAGTTGAGTTACATTATTCTCATCCTTTCAAACCATTCAATATAAACCTTCAAATGGACTTTAATAATGAGGTACCGTTCACCATACAATCTCACAGTTCTTTCATTTCTCTAAGCTTCTCTATATGCTTGGTGAATGTTAGTCATATCAGCATTTGTGAAACGATACATCTTACCCTAAAAGAATCAATATCTAAAATGACAATTGTCCAAACTGACCCTTTAGGGAAGCATGCTCCCACTTGACATCATATACGTCCCCATGTAAGTACGGTTTATTTTTGTGTTCTTATCTCCCTTAAAGTTTGCACAGGTGTTTGGAACACCATGTACATTTCTTAAGTGTTCTCTGAGTTCTAGAGAACACAAAATTAAACTGTATTCATACAGGGATATGTGCTTGCAAGCGCCGCCAGGATACTATAGAGGGTACTTTATACAAGCACTGCAGTTGGCAAGTTTGTACGGAAATCCGTGCGTCGACTTTATCAGATTTGTATTACTGTTAGTGGTCGCAACTTTTTGAACCTTGTGTGCAGTTGCAAGTGTTCAGGATAGCCTGGTTGGAAAAGTAGCGGATTAGCAACCGGAGGGTTGGGAATTCGAAACTCGATCCAACCAAAGACGGTCGTGTATATTGAGGCTGGTGCACGTTAAATCTGTTGAGGCTCCAAATGTCCTAACGTTTGTGTAGTGTGGAAATATGTAGAGTGGGATACCAGCTCAGGTTTTGACCTCATCACATGACCGCGGTTCAAAATTACGTGGTATTGTCCTCAGAATCGATCCCACGACTCACCAATAACCCGTTGTGTTGCATCATTGTGACGTTAATTCAACTACCTACCTACCTGTAAGTCTACAACTACTGTCAAATTTAAAAAAAATTAGGGCTTATAAAAATGGTTGCTCAAGTATTTGCTGTCTTTCATTTCTCCATTTGGAAATCCAGGTGGCGCTTGTGGACATACCAATTATGTGAATAAGGATTAATTTTGATTTCTCAATAAAGCTGGTACAGAAAGTTTAAAAATGCTCTGTAGATTTTTAATAAAAAAATAACTCGGAGCAATTTCATGCGAGAAATAATTATGAGTGGTTTTTGGTCATTGCAGTCTGAAATCTGATATCGCTTATTATTAAATGTATGCTATAAATACAAGTTTGCGGACTCTTTCCATAATAATCATCGTGTTGTCTTTTGCATAGGAAACCGAGCACTGGATGGCCACTTTACCGCAAAAATAGTCCCAATTTCAAGTACATAGGTCCCGGAACAGAAACTGAGTTCAACGGCGTGGGGCCACATCGCAAGAACTGTGATTTTTTGAGACCCTACTTTGGACTTTAGACTCAAGAAATGACATCTAACATGATTTCAGAAGGCGTGCGCAGTTATTTATTTCGAATCTTATGCAATCCATTGGCACATTAATACCAACTTGCCTGATTAGTAGTAATATAAATATTGATGAAACATTATATATTTCTGCGGCCTCAATATTTGAGCCAATTTTTTGTACTTTGATGGTATTGGCTCTAAATCAGTGATATTAAAAAACGGGAAATTCAATGATCGCATGAGTTCCATATACAATTTTTAAGAGTTCCATACCTTTTTAATGGGTTTGTTATATTATTTTTATCATTTTAATTGCATTTTTAAATATTTTTTTAATGTTATAACTTTTAAATAAGTAAATCAGTTTTAATTGGTTTGATATTTTTTTATGTATCCGAGTTCTAATTTAATCGTTGCAGTATTTGTACATGAAGATTCTTTCCTATGTTACCGCTGTATTTCTGTACTGAAATTGAATTGTATAATAAATCTTCCTCTGTGTCATTTTGATTCATGACTTACATTAAAAAATTTTACTACATTACTGAAAATTCTAAAACAGTACAAGTATAAAAAACTTAAGTATTATTGCCTATAAAATATCAATTTTGCTCAAAACTAAATGCGATCATAAATATCTACATTTTCTTTTAAAACCACTTTGGACTTGAAATTAAAAATTGTATGTAAAATTTTTAGTCCTGTGGCTTTAAGTAATTCAATTTAACTAAATTGCTGAATTCGAAGATTTGGAACCTTAAAGACCATTGCTCTCCATTTGATGGAATGTCGTTGTAAACATCGACAGTTATCCTTTCTATAACCCTCCAAGTGGTTTCGATGAGATATCTCGTCCATCAAGATCAGACCAACTTTGCTAATGACGAGATATTTCGTCATCAAGATATTGCCGATTTCTTTTATGATGACGAGATCAAGATCTGGTCAGTTTTCTTCTAACGACGATATATTGCGTCGAGATATCTCGTCTAAAATCTGACCAGTTTTTTTAATGGCGAGATACCTCGCCCATAAAAATTCAGTTTTTCTAATGACGAGATACCTCGCCGAGATAAATCATCCTCCGTTACTCTTCCAACCGTGCTACCTCGGCCTCGCCACCGTTATGGGCATGAATTCTTTGACAAAATACTTTTTATTTATTTTGATGCACTCCTTAAAGTTTTTCAGAATGAATCCTCTGTATAACGAGATGATTATGTATTTTTGAAATTTTTAAAAGTTATTAACCACTTAAAGCACGAGTTTTTTTCGGAAAAACTGGTAAAAAATTATCGAGTTTTTTTTGACAGAAAATGAATATATATATAGGTATAGTGTAAATTATTTTTTGCAATTTCAGTTGCGGGGGGTGGGGTAAAAGTTATAAAAAAATTATTATACAAACAAAGTGTAAACGATTTGATTACATGTTTATTTTGAATTTCAAAATATTAATAATAATAAAATATTAACTTCAGATTCACTTCCATCACTCAAGAGATCATCACTTTCATCGCTGAAACTTTCTGATAAATTGGCATATTCAAAATCGTCAGAGTCGCTCATTATCAGATAACTTTTTCTAAACAAGTTACAAAAACACGTAGTAAAAATTAATTTATGGTTAACTGTTTACTTTTATGATATTTAACGTAATAAAAATGGATATATTACCTTTTCCACACCAAACAACTGCTTTATAACAAAGAATTCCTAACAAACTTATAGCTAATCATCAAAATGCACCACTTGGTTTACACAAGATAAATGGTGCATAGTGGTGCCATCTACGGTAAATAAGTTTAATATCCATCTATAAATAAGTGGTAAATCATCTATGATAAATAAGTTTATGACATCTATGGTATAAGTTTAATCTAGCCCATCTATTTTTACTAGAACGGATCTCAGACGGGCATTAGAAATAAAATAACGCGAGATACAAGAGCGCCCGTGTGAGACACGGGCATGTGCAAATTTGCCGGTAACTTTCGCCCGTGTCAAACACGGGTAAATGCGTTAAGTGGTTAAAGAATATATTGGAAGGTGGCATGACAAGACAACAATGAATAAAGCATATGAGAGCTTTTCTGTTAAACTAAATACACAGAGCACATTAGTGTTTTGGTAAATTCTATCATAACTTTGGTGCAGAGCATGTCATGCGAATAAAATTTTAGCCTGTCGATAATATAAAAAATAATCTTCAAACCGATTAAATCAAGGGTCGCGGCAGCCCAGTTGGAAGAGTAACAGATTAGCAACCGGAGGGTTTCAAATTCAGAACTCGATCAAAGACCGTCGTGTAAGTGGAGGACTGGTGCTCGTTAAATCTCGTGTCCTCAAATGTCCACGTTGGCCTGGTGTGGAAGTTGGAAGAGTGGGATGCCAGTTCAGGTGTTGTCCTCGTCATCTGACCACAGTTCCAAATTTAGAGGTGCTGTCCTCTAATCTTTCCCTTCAGACCCCAGACCGTCGCCAATAGTTCGTTGTGTTTCTCCAGTGTGACTTAAATTCAATAACCTACCTAATTGGATTTATTGGCATGGCGTGGAAGTTTGTAGAGTGGGATGCCAGACCTTGTGTTGACCTCATCATCTGACCGTGAGTCAAATTACGGCGTTTTGCCTTCGGATTTTTCTCTTCGGGATTGATCCCGGACCGTTGCCAATAGCAGTCCGACGTAAATTCAACTACCTACTAACCTTTAACATGGTAGTTAATTCCGACAGGGTTGGTAGGGCTGGGTTTTGTAACGCGAGGGACATATTTTCCCAAGCTGCGTCAACCTCAAGTAAATGGACATACACAAGGTAAGTTTTTCTGATACAGAAGAAAGAAATGCACCCCAAGGAGGAATCGTACATCCTCCGCCTATTAATAGCAGATTGCTACTGCAATGGGCTAACCCACTGAGCCACAACGACCCCAATTCCGACCGGAAAATGGAAGGGGTTGGTAAGCCGTAACTGACGCATCTGCTCTTCTCAATTATCATTTTTATTAAAGACAGGGGTTTTAAATGTCAAGGCGTTATTTACACATCTGAGTTATGAAATCATTGGTGAACGAACCTTGCATTAAAACAAGATGGTCATCATGCGGATAAACATATGATCCTCTTCATGCGAAAGCAGTTCTGGTACCGCGGAATTGTATAAGCATTTAGTTTTGTCTTGGAATTCTTACTACCAGTTAGATGAACCAACGGTTTAAGTCAATGACTAGATACACAGCTCCAAATCACCATCGAACTTCAGACACTGAAGGATACGCCTCAATGGGTAACGCTAGGTAAAATAAACTATGAACATGAGGTTGGAACAAATTGAAACATTATTTTGCCATTTTAGACGCAGACTTCGTACTGGTGACATATACTATATCATATCACGAATACTGATGTGACTGACACACAACTAGCATATGGGGAGCTACAGAAACGGACGAGCTGCTGTGAGATGGCATTGCCCTTGCATTCATTTCTACAACCTCAAGCACTTCCTGCTGAGTTTGCTGACGTTCATCCCCATGTGAATCCAGTTTAATTTTGTGTGTCGCCTACCACCCCTTAATAATTCCGTCGGTAGTGTTACTAACCTCAAAACAATAATGGGATTTGGTTAATACCAAATTGGGGGTATAAACTTAGGTAGAGGTTACGTTAATGAGCATTTTTAACACTCTTTTTCAAACAGGACTATTAGGTTCGTAATAGGGACCACTAGGGAGTCCCTAGGCTTGGCAAGTCCAAGTTATTTTCCAGAAGATATTTCGGTTGTACACATGAACACCATCCAAAAATACTATCGCCAATTGGCGATACTATTGAAATATGGTAACCCGTCGTATTTTTGCTACATGTACTTCCAGCTGTGCCCAGGTAGAAGGTATCTGATATGGTGGCTTATCCAAACAGTCTTTTGTGGACGAAAAGTTTAGTTGCCAGTTTGGCGAGGGTCCGTTGTCATGTTCTTGAGTTTTACCGAGATTTCTTAAGGGTTCGATGAAATGGGAAGAGACACACCTGCTGGAATCGAAAAGGCAACCATAATTGGACACCTATATGACTGGTTTAAGATGGCTTCAGTACAAAATTCATCTGTATTCATTAAACAATTTCATAGTAGCTATACAATACTTCATTTTGCTGTGGACAAATATCATGCAGGTTTTATCAATGAAAGTAGGTGGTATATCTCTACCTGGGAGACGTATGACACTATGTTTAATTTTTTGAAAATAGACTTTTTACGACAATCTTATCTAACTTGTCTTGTTATTTCTAATGGTATGAGAGGGATTTTAGAGATAAACAAACAAACCAGACTGTCTGCGAAGATTTTGCTTGTGTTCAAATGCTCTAGCATGATACACATATCGAGGTTATCTTATAATGTAGTTTATCGCCGTTTTGGCAACCTTTGGCGCTTACTCTAATTGGTGTTCCCGAACCAACTATCATATTTTAATTTGAAATTCATACTTTACACTCTTTTCAAATTTCATTGACGAAGTGCTGAAATTGCATTCGAAAAACAAGCCAATCGACGTCAAGTGCAGAAGCACTACAGCTGCAGTACACTAGCATGGTAGAGAGTGCTTCTCAAACCAAGCTATCTAGCCTCAATACATAAAGATCTGCCTCTTAAAAATAATTGAGTAATTGAGGGAGTAGAAAAAAAGCTCTGAATTGTCTCCTGATGATTTTTTGACATAGTGTCCTTTACCTCCGAGGTGCACATATATTAACATGATCGTTTCAAGTTTGTATTTAGAGCCTCGATTACTTGTGAACATCCTGTTTTCCAAAAGATGATTTGTTATTTCTTGCTTGAATTTCCGATGATAACCAGGGAAAATTATTTTAAATTGTGGAATAATGGCATTTTTAAATTTTTGTATCCCGTAAAACCTTTTTAATCAATAATGCTATATGTTTTATTCACCTATATTTATTATGAAGTATTCAAATGCTTGTCTGCTCAATACGGTCATAAGTTCCCAAACTATAATTGTCAGGGTTTTTTTTAATTTATAGGTAAACGCGTGTGTATATATGTATAAGTGATTAATCATCGTCTTTTTATAGTTTAGTAATATAATTTTATAAATTTTTGACTTTATATAGTTTATATAAATAAAAATAGTCTATTGATGTACCGAACAAAAGTTTTTATTAATGGCAAGAAAGGATATCATGTCAATGCATTTATAAACAAAAATGGGTATCATGGGTATGCCCACTACTCTAGCAATCTGCGAGTTGCAGGCGGAACAGGTTCGATTCCTTTCCGGGTGTATTTCTCTCTTCAGATTTAGTAAAACTTTCTTTGTGTGTATGTCCATTACTTTATGTTGTCTGTCTTGTGTCTGGCGCAACATGGCCAAATATGGCCCCTTGCGCCATAAAGTCCAAGCAACCTATGCCTCCCAGGTACGGATATATTAACATGATTGGTTTAAGTTTGTTTCTGGAGCCTCGATTACTAGTAAACAATCTGTTTTCCCAAAAATTTGTAATTTCGTGCTCAAAATTCTATACGCAGTGAACTATTTTAAATTGTGGAATGATGGTATTTTTAAATTTATGTATTAAATAGCACCATTTTTTATTAATATTATTGTAAGCTTCATGTGTTTTTTTTTCAATGAAATTTATTGCAAAGTACTCAGTTGCTTTTGTTGAATATCTATAAATTGAATATATATAAATCTGCTCAATAATGTAAAAGTTCTAAACCGATGATTTAAGGGGTTCTTTTTAATTTACTGGTGAACATATATGCATAAATGATAATTAATCACTCTATGTTTATTTATTTTGTAATTTTTTACTTTATATAGTTTATATAAATAAAGAGTGTATTGATGTACCGAACAATCTTTATTAATGTACTTAACGAAGGATAGCATGTCCACGCATTCATAAAAAAATTGATTCTGAATATTTCAATCTATAGGTGCCCTTAGTTCATTCAGAGTAAAAGCTCTAGTGTTGTAAATTTGCACTGTCGGGTATGTATAAATCGAATCTAAAGTTTCTCTATTTCTTTAAAAGTAGGAGAATTGTACAGCTAATTCCGATCGAACCCCTCTAGATTTTAACTTGTAAGATTTCTGAAATTTTTAAAAAGAGGTAAATAAATTTTAATAAATCTCAGAGCTTTTGAAATAAATAATATTTTAAAAATACTTTTCTAAACAAATGCATATGTTATGTGATATAACTTACAAGTATACAAAACGATATTGTAGTTTTTAAAATGCGCGATGCAGTTTATTAAAAAAGTGAAAACGTAATTGTGATTTCCATAATATATTCTTTGCATAATTTAATATGTCCCAGGTCATGAAATAAATAATTCCAAACTATCCATGAAATAAAAACACAAAAGATTGGGAAAAGGAAATTATATATCTTTTATTGACTTTTAAAGGTTAGTTAAACAATATATGGATTAATAATTTCATAATTTAGACAGGTGTATTCCAAACAATTCAACGCAAATTCTATGTTAATATTAAATAAATAACTAAAACAAACTAGTGATTTACAATTGTCACCTTAATACTACTACTCTAAGTTTTCTACTATCGGGAAAAAAGTCTGGTGTTTCTAAACATTTTTTTCTTGATTTTTTGAGAATCCATTTTTTCGATTTGCGTCCAGTTCTGTTTTCTGATGGAGATGTTAAGTTCTCAAATATGGACGGAATCATCGAATCACTCGAAATTTCACCAATGCTGGTTCAACGAATTGCGTACAAATTCATACAAGATATCATCAAAAAATAGATATACAAAACCAGTCAATCTTTACTACACCTACTATCTACTAACGTTACTGCAATGGAAGAAATGTCGAATATAAAATAAATACACGGATATTCACAAGAAACATCCGCAAGCATATAAATACATAATCATACAAAATTGTCAATCTTACTACTACTATCTGCTACTAATACTACAATTGAAGCATTGCTAAATATAAAATCAATGCTTGATATATTCATACAAAACATACATCACTATATAAATACACACTTAAAACAAAATTGTCAATCCTTAATACTCTACTACAATCTACTTATAATACTAATAGTTTTACTATCGAAAAAGTCTAAATATTTTCTTTTTAAACAGTTTTTCTTGATTTTTTGGAACATTTCATATCTGCATAATATAAATAATAATCATACAAAATTATCAATCTTACTACTACTATTATCTGCTACTAATATTACAATTGAAACATTGCTAAATATAAAAGCAATGCTTGATATACAAAACATACATCACTATATAAATACACACTTAAAACAAAATTGGCAATCCTTAATACACTACTACAGTCGACTTATAATACTAATAGTTTTACTATCGAAAAAGTCTAAATATTTTCTTTTTAAACAGTTCTTTCTTGATTTTTTTGGAACAGTTTATATCTTTTTGTCCAGTTCCGTTTTCTGATGAAGATGTTAAAGTTCTCTTATCCAGACGGAATCAGAGATACTGGCAATTTCATCAAAGCTAACTTCTTCAGCATAATACATAAATACCCATAAAAGGCATCATCATAAAAATACTATACAAAACTATCATGCCTTAATACCTACTACTATCTACTAAAACTACAATTGAAGCAATGTTTAATTAGAAAGAATATGGATATTCATACAAAACATCCACCATTATATAAATGCATACTCGTACGAAATTACCAATCTTACTACTACTGTTATCTATTAAATACTACAATTAATGCATTACTGAAATATAAAAGCAATGCATGAATATTCATACAAAACATACATCATTATATAAATACAAACTCATAACAAAATTGTCATAATCCTTAAAACTACTTTTACTTAGTTTACTTTCGAAAAAGTCTAAAGATTGTCTTTTTAAGCAGTTTTTTCTTGATTCTTTGGAAAAGTTTGTTTCTTTTCAGTACGCCTCCAACTCCTTTTCCTGTTCCAGATTGTAAGTTCTCTGATCTGGACAGGATCATCAAGTCATTGCCAATTGAATCAGAGGTTTTTACAAAACATACATCATTATATAAATACAAACTCATAACAAAATTGTCATAATCCTTAAAACTACTTTTACTTAGTTTACTTTCGAAAAAGTCTAAAGATTGTCTTTTTAAGCAGTTTTTTCTTGATTCTTTGGAAAAGTTTGTTTCTTTTCAGTACGCCTCCAACTCCTTTTCCTGTTCCAGATTGTAAGTTCTCTGATCTGGACAGGATCATCAAGTCATTGCCAATTGAATCAGAGGTACCGGCTTCGACGTTGGTAGAATGTATCTCTTCATCGTCTTCATTCCCTTCTTCAATGAATCTCAAACCAGGTATGTATTGAATACTCTTCTTCAGATTGCGCCAATAGAAGCGATGTTGAATGTAAAAGTATCTGTTCTTCAAGAAGAAATCCGGACCAGGTATGGGTTCATCGCCGTCAGCGGTCCACAGATGTCTCGGTTCTACGTTTCTAGGCCTTTCTGGGTCTTTAAATCCAAGCATAGATGAACGCTTTCTTGACTGAATATCTTTTCCAATCATCTTTGTACCCATTTTCACAAATGGAGGCAGAGGATCTCTACCTGCAAAACTTGCGATTCTTTTACGTCCTTTGAAAGTGTCCAATATCGCTTCATTCTCAATTGGCTTCACAAAAGCATTTAATGAATCTCCACTGGCAAAGCTGTTGAATTTTCTTTGTTCTTTAAACGTATCCAAAACCTTGCCACTTTCATCAGCTATCATGAAGGAATTCATTGAATCTCCGCAACTGAAATTTTTTGCTCCTGTTTGTTCTTTGGATGCGAACACTATCTCGTCGTTCTCATCTGTCATTTCAAGTTCTGTGGTCGGTGGTTTCATTTCAAAGTTTTCGTTGACAACTTGAATCGATCTGATTTCATATTTACCACCGTCGTTCACTTCTAAGGCATCTTTGTCTGAATTTGTGTTGGTGTGTTTTATCACTTTTCTTTCGTTCACCATTGCTATAATATTTCCTTCTTCGATCACGTCCGTATTTAACTTCTTCATACAAGCTGCATTACCCATGATAATCAGCTGAAAAAGTCCCCGAATCCAAGGACACAAAAATAACAATATCCGCAGATTTAGAAATTAATTCGCTTTTGAAAATTTGTCGCTAAAAACTCACAATATTTGCTAGCATAAGAAAGAGAATTGCTTGTCTGATAATATTCGTAACAGAGTTTAAGGGATAACGCATTATTGAGCGTGGATATTGTTTTGTCCTATTATTGTGCGTCAAGTTTAAAATAACCAACAATTTAAGGCATTAATTTTTATATTTGAGAAACAATGAAAGAAAGATAACAATTGAATTTTGGATTATTTTCTCTATTAAAATAAAACATGAACTCAATTTCACCAAGTTAAAGATTTCTGCTAATAATACTCTCCACAAAAATATAAACTTAATATTAAAATCAAGCAATAAAATTAGAATATAATATTTTTTTAAACGTATAAAATTCACATTTCTTCATATAGTATTTCAGGTAAGGTTAGGTAGTAGAATTTACGTCGCACTGAAGTAACACAATGGACTATTGGCGACGGTCCGGTATCAATCCCGAAGGGAAAGATCCGAGGACACACACACAACATCTCGTAGTTTTAAACCACAGTCATATAACGAGGTCATCACCTGAGCCATCATCAAAGTCCCCAAACTTCCACACCACGCCAAAGTGAGGACATTTGAGGCTATGACAGATTTAACGTGCACCAACCTCCTCGTACACGGCGGTCTTTGATTGCAAATATTCAGAACATTTTGATTCCATAGTATTAGAGCAATTTGATATCAAATTCCTCTTTTTTAAACAAATAGTGAATTCGGATCAAGCCATCTCGCTTTAAAAGAAAAAATATCCAAAATTTCATAAAATATATTACTCCCAAAAGTATTGTCACTGTGTATTACTTAAAGATTTTATTGGTATTTCTATTTCTTTCATATAATGGTAACAATCTAATGTTGTGCAGTTAACTAGAGATATTCTGCAAGTTAAAACCGATGCTTTCTATTTTAAAGATACCGTGTTTTAAAACATATTGCTTGCTTTGATTGGATTGGTTCCAAACTTTATGTAGAGCCACGGGAAAAAATGTGAATGTAATTATTTTTTTGCACCAATTACGTTTCTATTAATATGAACTCAGGGGGGTATCCTACAACGAAGACAAATATAACTTATTCTATATAATGAATGAGAAAAATATATCCTTACCGGGCTTTTACATAATTGGAGTCTTCAACCAAAATTTTGATATTTTCTCCTAAATTTTTGTGGATATTTACAATTAAATGTTTCACGTTTTTTAAATATGTAGTCTCAGCTGATATCTGATGCAACTACTTTTTGAAATACCTTAATAAAATAGCATTTTAAAGAGTGAAGTATTGATACCAAAATTTCAAGTTCTTAATTCATTTCCTCGAGCTTACAAAAATGCTACACGTTCCTACACACTCTTAGTGATTAATTTCTAAAACACATATTATTATACAAATTTTCTCTGAAAATTAGCTGCTGTTTCTTGCTAGTTTCGCTGTTTTTAGCATTTTTCTGAAGCCTGGATTGCCTTGCATGAGTATCGTTCGCGTTTCCAATTCATTCTACATTGCTATTTTAATGGTAAATATTTCACTACTATTAAAACATCAAACATTGTACGAGTCAAACTTATTCCATAGCAAGACACATTCAATTTCCGCAGCATTTAACTGAAACAAAGTCTGATGATTTTATACATTTTCATTCTTAACCCTCCTGGTGGTTGTCTGAACGAGGTATTGCGTTATTAGTAAAAAATGACAAGATCTGGATGGACGAGATATCTCGTCAATAGAAGAAAGCTCACCAGATCTACCTCGTCATAATAAAAAAATCAGCAATGATGAGATACCTCGTCATCAAAGTATTGATTCGTCATTAGTAAAACTGATCAAATCTTGAGGGACGAGATATCTCGTCGAAACCACTTGGAGGCTTATGTTTCCGTGTGATAGTAATGTAAACTTAATATTAATGAACTACATAAAAGAATCATACGATTAGAATGAACTTTATAACATATACAGAATCGAGTCACATTATTATGACCACATCCTACCTCAGACGTCAACAGTGCACAGCCAATGAAACGCGGCACGTGACGCTAGCCGGAGTGGTGTGTATAAAAGTTGGAAACGTAGGCTATCTTGGAACGTAATTACCTCAGGTGCCAAACGAGGCATTAAGGGCAATACCAGCATATGACCCTTCGGTCAAAAGCTCGCAGAAAAGACCAAGAGCCTTCCTGCAGCAAAATCTCCAGACCTTCCCACACAGACCTAAACGTCAATGTGGAGTTTTCCGTTTGGACCCTGAGACTTTCGACTTTAGTTCCATTAATCCCCCCCCCTGCAAATTAATTGCAATATCCAAATTTAATGGACCGCGACAGTTGTCACTCGTAAAGTCGAGCTACTGGACTCGACAGGACCCTTAATTATATCACAAAAACATCAACTAGTTTTTCTCTTAATTCTTTCATCATGTTTCTCTAAACAAAATATATTTTAATCATGTCTCTAATTTCTCTCATTTTAGTTAGACTCCATAAGCAGACTGATAGGTTCACCGCCTGCCAGCTGCACGGACCATCAAATGCTCGCTCCTTTCTCGGCAGCGGACGGCACTAGGAAGGATAAACCGACCGACCTGTCGCTCCGCTGATATGAGCGCCCCCTATATTTGAAAAGCTGATATTTTCTTTCTGCCGCACAGCTTTTTTGATCTTAAATAAAATAATATTTATGTAATTCCATTATTATGCACACTTTATGATGGGGAGATAAGCTGTTTACAGCAGGTGCTCCGTAAGTGATATGTCCTGTCCTGTCCTATCTTGGAACGTATCCTTCGTTGCTGTGATGGGTAAAACGCGCCATTTATCTGACTTGCAAAAGGGGATGATCATTGGCTTTCGCGCCAAGGGCGGCAGTATTTCGGAAACTGCAGTTTGTGAATTGTTCGCGTACTGCTGTGGTGAAAGTGTACCGTGACTGGAGTAACGGCACCATTGAAAATAAACGGCGTGGAAACTGCGGTGCAACACGTGCCATTGATGTGAGAGGTGAACGTCGGTTACGACGGTGTGTGAGGACTGACCGACATGCTACAGTTAAGCAACTAACGTGTCAAACGAACCAGGGGACTTCCAGACGTGTGTCTAAGACGACAGTACAACGAACCCTGTTACGTATGGGGCTCCGAAGCAGATGGATGGTCACTTCACCCATGCTGACGAAGTTGCATCGCCTAAAACGACTTCAATTTGCGCGGCAATACCAGAACTGGACTGCTACTGATTGCAAAGGGTTGCCTTCTCAGACGAGTCACGTTTTCTGCTCTGTCGAACGGATGGACGTTCATGTATCCGACGAGAAACGTCCGAGAACAAACACCATGCAACCATTGCTGAAAGAACACAATATGGTGGTGGCAGTGTTATGGTGTGGGGAATGTTTTCATGGCATTGCCTGGGTTCTTTCGTACCTGTGGAAGGTACACTCAATGGATTGGGTTATGTATCCATTGTTGCCGATCATGTACACCCATACATGTTGACTGTTTTCCCTCAGAAGGATGGGATCTTTCAGCAGGACAATGCCACGTGCCATACGTCCTGAATTGTCCGCGATTGGTTGGAGGAGCACGATGAAGACTTCCAAGTGCTCCAGTGGCACCCAAATTCACCAGATCTGAACCCAATCGAGCATCTTTGGGATTATCTCGATCGCCATGTTCGCAGTATGGACACTCCACCATGCACCCTGCCGCTGCCGCTGCCGTCGGACATACTGCAGTCTGCATGGCTCCAGATACCTGTAGCAACCTTCCGCATCTTATTGACTCACTCCCACGCAATCTAACTGCTGTCCGTGCTGCAAAAGGCGGTTATTTTGGATATTAAGTGGTCATAATAATGTGACTCGACCCTGTAACTGATATCACTGTACATAAACGATTAATTTTCAGAACAATACAGCAATTGTAACTTGAAAAAAATCATTACGTTGTAAAGCCTCCACAAGCTGCAAATAAGAGATGATGAACGTCTTGTCATCGAATCAAAGAGGCATTCGATGAGTTTGTTCTTGGGAATTCGCTTGTCAGGCTGCTTGTATGAGAGTCCACATGTTCATTGGTACCGGCTACTGGAGGAATTGGACGAGCAAGTTGCCAAGTGACCATATCCCAGACATGCATTAGCTCGTAGAACGCAGCGAGGTGAAAATCATCTGATTTCGTGTAGTGCATTAGCAACCAAACTCAATCAATCAAAGATAGTCGTGTACGTGGGGCTTGTGCACGTTAAATCTGTCGTGGCCCAAATGTCCTCACGTTGACGTGGAGTGGCAGTTTGGAAAGTGGGATGCCAGCTCATATGCGACTTCGTCATATGACAGTGGTTCAGAATGACGAGGTGTTGTCCTCAGATCTTTTCCTTCGGGAGGGATCACGGACCGTCGAGAATAGCCCACTGTGTTGTTCCAGTGCGACGTAAATTCGATTACCAACCTACCTACCTTAATTTTCAATTCCATTATCCAAAAGCATTTATCAATGCCATTTCATTGGAAACATTTTAATGTTTTTGAAAAGGAAGATAGGTAGTTGAATTAACATCGCTCTGGAGCAACACAGCGGGCTATTGGCGACAATCCTGGATCAATCCCCAAGTGAAAAATCCAAGGACAACACCTTGTAAATTTGAACCACGGTCAGATGACGAGGTCAACACCTAAGCCGTCACCCAACACTCTAACATCCACACCATACCAACGTGAGGATATTTGAGGCCAAGACAGATTTTCCATGCACCAGCCCCCCATGTACAAGATGGTCTTTCGTTGGATCGAGTTTCGGACTCCCAAGCCTCCGGTTGCTAATCCGCTACTCTACTAACCGGCTACCGCGGCCCTTGAAAAACACAGAATGGGTTACTTGAAGCTTGCACGCAGACATACATATATCAGATAGTTAGGAACTGCACTGATTAATGTCAACAACGAAATATCAACTACATAAACAGCGCAAGCATTTATCAACATTTCACAACCTGGGTTTATTTTTATAAACATCAATTTTATGTTTACAAATAATTAACTTCAAGGACCTCTCGTAGAATGAAACAATTTTGAGAGAAAACAATTAAATATTTATAATGCTCTTAAAAATACAAATGCCTTGCGTGGTGTTTATATTTTTTTTAATTAAAGACAAGTGCTGTTTAATTAAAATTTCGATGACTACAGAGAGTAATCATAACATTAAAAGAATGTTTTGAAAGATCATTAAATTTTTAGCGATGAGAAAAAACACGAGTTGAAACAATTAATTTAATATTGGGAAATCATCACAATTTTTAATGACACTGAAAAAACGTAGAATGAATGTAAATTAATAAATCTTGGAGTACAAAAACGGGAGAAATTGACATTCTAGACCAAACAGAAGTATGCGGAAGATTTTTAATAACGTGACTCGGCTGTCACAACACGCTTTTTAAAAAATGTGTTGTAAAGCTTTCGCGAATTCCAGTTTTTTAATTTGGCAGAGCTTTTGATTCAGTTGTTTATTAAAAAAGTTATTTGTTCTTTAAATTCCAGACTTGCATCATGCTTGGAATGTGTCTTCCGTTCGTTTTTAGTTGTGGTTTATAAGCCGAGCCCTGATTCTTGCATTAAATTCCTTCTGAGATTCTTATAAGACTTTTAATGCCAAGCTAAATGTAGGTTGGGGCATTGTTTCTTCTGCGAAACGCGTTTCCTGTACGTATTCCGAACGTGACGTCACTTGGCTTGTTTTTCGGATACAGTAGGTAGGTAATTGAATTAACGTCTCACTGGATCAATACAACGATATATTGGCGACGGTGGTCCGGGTTCAATCCCGAAGGGAAAGATTGAGGACAACGTAATTTTGGATCACGGTCAGATGACGAGGTCACACCTGAGCTGGCACTCCACTCTCCAAACCACGCCAACATGAGGATATTTGAGGCTACAATAGATTTAACGTGCATCAGTCCCCATGTACACGGCAATCTTTGGTTGGATCTAGTCTCCAACTCGCAATCCTCCGATTGCTAATCCGTTACTCTTCCAACTGGGCTACCATGGCCCTTAGGTCTGCGCGTAGTTAATGCTAATTAGTCTATATGTTACAGTGGAAGACCGAAATCTGGAGAATGTCGACTTTCACCGGTGAATGTCAACATTCACATAGTCGATTGGTGTATGTCCGAAATATTTGCTAAATACCCTTATTACTTACACCGGCAAATGTCGACATTCACCATGCACTAATGGTGAATGTTGAACATGTCGGAGATTTATATTTTCTTCTCCGTATTTCAGTCGTGATAAAACGTCACAAGGGTGACGTAACTTTTTCGCCTCTCTTTCTGAGAGGAGTGACCAAGAACTTAAAACAAACAGTACATTCTAAATGAGAAAAGAAAATAATAGTAATAAAAAACTTACTTATATGATTCAAATCTTATTTATTGCAACAACATAAACTACACTGCTGGCCACCGTAAATGCAACACCCTGAAGGAAGCATGCAAATAATATGAAATTTACAACATGCATTAGCGGAGGTGAGATATGCAAATGATTAGAATTTCAGCGCAGACGCACATCACGCGCGCCTGTGGCGCCACTTCAAAGCGCTATTTAAGGCTTGGAGATTTCGACGATTTCAAGTACGGCAATTGTGTTTTTCTTGTGGTTTTTTCAAAAAAACGATCAATTATGCCTCGTAGAAAACAGCGATCATCTTTTGATCAAGTATCCGAGTTCGACAGAGGAAGGATAGTGGCCTACCGAGATTGTGGATTATCTTTCAGGGAAATCGGTAGTCGTGTTGGACGAAACCAAACAACTGTAATGCGGATATGTGATCGTTGGATGCAGGAGGGTACGACGGACCGACGTGTTCGATCGCATCCACCTCAGTGCACCACTTCACGTGATGACAGGCATATTGTGCGTATGGCAGTGACGGATCGCTCAGCCACATCACGAACCATAGCACAGCACATTCAGTCTGTACCGCATCATCCAGTGTCTGCGCGTACCATTCGACGCCGTTTACAGCAGAGTGGTCTGTCCGCAAGACGTCCATTGCTTCGTCTACCCTTGACGCAGAACCACAGACGTTTCCGCCGCCAATGGTGCGATGAAAGAAGGATGTGGACGGCAGAATGGAATGAAATTGTATTTACTGACGAGTCACGTTTCTGTCTGTGTTGGAATCGGTCTCAAACCTCCAATTATAGTGCCGTGTGGGGCACATAAATTTGAAGAATGTAAATCTTTGAATGTATAAAAGTGAAGAAAGATTGGGGATCATGATCTGATCAGACTTCTTGTTGTTCTTAAAATGTATGTTTTTAAACCATAAGACTTGGTCACGTAATAAAATTTATTTTTAATGTATAAAACTCTGTATTCAATCGATAAAACCCAACAATTGGTTATGGGCCCCAGACCTTAAGCTGAACCTGAATTCTGCCACTACCGGTTTCCAGTATGATGGGTATTCAAGAAATGTCCATGTTTTCCTTCCCGAAGTTATCGGATTTCAACTATGTCACGTGGAAGACGGACATGAAGGTATTGCTAATGGACCGGAACTGCTGGGAATTTATCATTAAAACGGAACCTCTATTATTGGAAGATGCTCCAGAACAAGAAAAAAGAGACTATCGTTATAGGAAGCAGAGGACATACACAACTATCTACCAGGGCATAGACAGAAAATATCAAGTCTTAATTTCATCTACTGAGGACGGTAAGGAAGCCTGGGATATATTAAAGACCAACTTTGAACCAGCATCTAGAGCACGATTGGCAGGCCTTGTGGACGAGTTCTTTTCAATCCGCTACCAGCCGGAGGACGAATCCATTGGACTCTTCTGCAAACGAGTGCATGAGAAGCTGTTACAGATAAAAGAAGGTGGATTCGAAATCCCAGACCTCTTAGTTTGCTTTCAACTAATAAGACATTTACCTCACGAATACGATAATCTGGTACAACTGCTATACAGGATGGATGACAACGAGTTCACGCTAGACAATTTGTCTAAACATTTAATAACAGAATCCAGCCGGATCGACCTGAAGCGGAAAGACGAAGGCACAAAATTAAGTATCGTGGCCGATGCTTATGCTACAAGAAACAAGTCATCTAGATACAAGGAGACACGGGCGTCTACTCCTGATCACAGCAGATGCGTACTGGACCCTGAATTAATTCCTTCAAGCCCAAGAAAGTCGACAGTTTGTCGTATGGGGCCGCGACCATTCTGCAACTACTGCAAAAAGTCGGGACATTACGAATCGAAGTGCTTCAAGAAATGCAATCGGCAGAAACCTGGTGGTGAATTATTTTATATGGAGGACAATCCAAAAACTGATCTTCAACGTGCCTATGCAGTTTCAAATTTTCCAAATGAAAGACCGAGGGAATTTCTCATTGATTCTGCTGCAACTGCTCACTTCTGCAAAGAACGTGATATGTTTACGACATTCAGAAAACTACCACCACAGAAGATCCTAGTCGGAGACAAGGACAGCACCTCGGAAGTATTAGGTATGGGTGATATTCAATTTACAGTTTTAGATAGAAACAGAAATTATGATATAACTTTAAAAGATGTGTTATACTCGCCTAATATGAGAAGAAATTTAATTAGTGGTGCTCGTATTGACCTTGTGGGAAACCAAATTAAATGGGGAAATAACAAAATGATTATTTATAATAGTTATAATAAATATTTGTTTACTGTTCCCAGAATTGGAAAATTGTATATCTTAAAAGGTTATCCCAAGATTAAAAATTATACATATGTAACTGGTTCAGATCTAGAAAAAGCCCACCGTAGGTTTTGTCATGTTAACATGCCCTTAATTGAAAATATGAGTAAAATTAATTGTGTAAAAGGAATTGAAAAACTTAATTGTAAAAATATAGATAAAAATTGTAAGATTTGTGCTATTGCTAAATCCACTAGAATATCCTTAAAAAGAAACTATATGTACGAAAGGAAAACTAAAAATGTTTTGGAAAGGATCCATATGGATTTGTGGGGTCCTGCTCCAGTTAACTCTCTAGGTGGAAACAAATACTTTTTATCTATTATTGATGATTTTTCACGTAAAGTAACTGTTTATATTATTCAAAATAAGAATGAAGTTTTTGATTACTTTAAAAAATACTTGGTTAGAGCTGAAAGACAGCTAAATGTTAAGTTAAAATGTGTCCGAACTGACAATGGTTTAGAATTTTGTCACAAAGAATTTAAAAAGTTTTTAAATGATCTAGGAATAAAAATCGAAAGAACTTCAACTTATACCCCTGAACAAAATGGCATTGCAGAAAGGTTCAATAGAACAGCCATGGATTGTGTCAGAGCTATGCTTCAAGACAGTGGTTTACAACCACAATTTTGGTCAGAAGCACTTTTAGCATTTATTCATACTAAAAATAGATGCGAACACAAATTAACTGAGGGTATATCTCCTAACGAAATATGGACTGGTTTCAAACCATCAGTAAAACATTTTAGAATTTTTGGCTCTTTGGCATATGTTCATATTCCTAAAATACAGAGAAATAAATTACAACCCAGAGCTAAACTTGGTATTTTGACAGGATATGGTTTGAAAACTAAAGGTTACAGAATATATGTACCAAACGAGAAGAGAATAGTTGAAACAGTCCATGTTCATATCGACGAAAGTAAGAAAGCTGTTGATGTACTATTTGGTAAAAACTTTGAGTACGTTTCTTTCGATCTTAATTCTAATATTCCTATTTATCAATCAAATGAAAATATAAAAGTAAAATCGGAAAGTGAAACTCAAGTTTTAGATTCTAAAGATTTAGTTAAAACTGAGGACTTAAAAAGTCTTAACATTTCAAATTGGCGAAGAATCGAAAAACCTAGAAATAAAAGCAATAGGATAGATGTATACTATTATTCTCCTGAAAATTTGAGAATGAGATCTTTAAATGATATTAAAAAGTACTGTACTAAAAATAAGATTAGGTTTGATCCTGTAAATTTCAATTTTAAGCCAGAAACTGAACATCCTAATGTGGATATTTCTAATGTGCCATCTACTTCTAGTGATGAATCTAATTTTTTAGACCAACAGATGTACGACATGTATGATCAGTGTTACAATGTCGAAATCCCCAAAAGTTATGAAGAAACGCAAGCAAGTAAGGATAAAATTAAATGGAATACTGCCATGAACGAAGAAATTCAGATAATGAAGGATAGGCAAGTATGGAAATTAGTGGACACACCTCCAAATACAACCATAATCGGAAGTAAGTGGGTGTACAGCATAAAAATGGACGAAAACAATATACCTAAAAGGTATAAAGCTCGTCTTGTTGCTCAAGGTTTTAAGCAAAAACCCGGCATTGATTTTAAAGATATTTTTTCACCAGTTGTGAATTTTTCTATTGTTAAATTATTGTTTGTACTATTGATTTCTATGTTGGGTTGGTATCACTGTCAAGTTGACGTGAAAAGTGCATATTTATATGGACACCTTAAGGATACTATATACATGAAACAGCCAAAAGGATTTGTGCTTAAAGGATCCGAAAATAAAGTATGTCTATTGGAAAAGGCTATATATGGTTTGCATCAAAGTGGTAGAGAATGGAATTTGGAATTAGACGGTATTTTAACTAAATTAGGATTTTCTCAGTTAAATTGGTGTAATTGTGTCTACAAATTTAAAGATGTAATTTTAATTGTTTATGTAGATGATATGGTTTTGTTTTCAAAAAGGGAACATTTGATAAATGAAGTAATCGAATTATTGGACAAAAAATTGGATCTTACAGTCCTAGGTAAAACTAAATATTTGTTAGGCGTAAACTTTCAAGAAATTGAAAATTCGATTTATTTACATCAAATTACCTACATTGAAAAATTAATGTCACAATTCAAAGATCTTCCTAAGAGTTTTGTGAATTTACCTTTTAAAATTGGTTGTAACTTACCTGATAAGGTTAAAGAGGAAGAAATAATTGAAAATGATTTAATGAGGAAATTTCCCTATCGTTCCTTAATAGGATGTTTATCGTTTTTGTCAGATAGATCCAGACCAGATATTGCATTTGCTGTTAATATAATGTCTCAGTTTTGTAATGGTTATACTTACAAACACTGGTCTTACGTTGTTGATATTATGAACTATGTTTTTCTTACAAAGGATTTTAAAATTAATCTTTCCAATGTAGAAAGTTCAAATTTGATTGCTTTTTCTGATGCAAATTGGGGATGTGGTCTCACAAACAGACATTCAAGCAGTGGCTATTTAATTTATTTGGGTAACATCCCAATATCATGGAAATCTTCTAAACAAAAGTGCATAGCTCTTAGCTCAATGGAATCTGAATTTATTGCACTAACCGATTGCACTAAAGAAGTTATTTGGTTTAGTAGAATTATAAATGAATTAAGTTTGTGTGATTACATAAGACCCCAAGTATATTGTGATAATCCATCTGCTATCTATTTTTCAAAAAATAGTCAGGAAAATCAGAAAACTAAACATATTGATATCAAATACAAATTTATTCGTAAATTAATAAAAGATGAACTATTTAACGTAAATTATATTTCATCGGAAAATAATTTGGCTGACTTTTTAACAAAGCCTTTATTGTTAAATAAATTTAAAAATATTATTAGAAAAATATTTTGTTAGATTTATATAAATAGATATATTGAATTGTAATACATCTGCTGAGGTTTTACAACCGATGGGGCCGCATGTTGGAATCGGTCTCAAACCTCCAATTATAGTGCCGTGTGGGGCACATAAATTTGAAGAATGTAAATCTTTGAATGTATAAAAGTGAAGAAAGATTGGGGATCATGATCTGATCAGACTTCTTGTTGTTCTTAAAATGTATGTTTTTAAACCATAAGACTTGGTCACGTAATAAAATTTATTTTTAATGTATAAAACTCTGTATTCAATCGATAAAACCCAACAGTCTGCAACACCACGATGGTCGGATTCGAGTCTGGAGACACCGTGGAGAGAGGATGCTGAACAGCTGCGTTATGCACCGCCACACTGGTCCTGCACCGGGTATTATGGTATGAGGCGGTATTGGATATCACTCTCGCACTCCTCTAGTACGCATTGCCGGTACTTTAAACAGCCAGCGCTACATCTCCGAGGTGTTGGAGCCAGTTGTCCTTCCTTACCTTCAGGGCTTGCCCACAGCCATATTTCAACAGGATAATGCGCGACCACACGTGGCACGCATTGTCCAAGGGTTCTTCGTCAATCGCCAGATTGAATTGCTTCCCTGGCCAGCTCGCTCTCCGGATCTTTCGCCGATAGAAAACATGTGGTCCATGGTTGCTCCACGATTGACCCAGAATACATCCCCAGCTGCCACACCAGATCAACTTTGGCAACGTGTGGAAGCTGCTTGGTCTGCTGTACCCCAAGAACACATCCAAAGTCTCTTTGAATCAATGCCGAGGCGTGTGGCAGCGGTGATCTCCAACAATGGCGGCTACTCTGGCTACTGATTTTGGCAGGAACCACACTTCACAGAAGTCTATAAATTTAATCATTTGATACTTGGTCAACATGTTATCTACAAAATAAATTTTGTTGTGATATCTCTTGTCTTTCTTGGTGTTGCAATTTGGGTGGCCAGCAGTGTATTATGACACTTTGAATTGCACAAGAGTCCCTTGCTTTTACAACTGCATTTATTTGTGGAATACTTCCTTTTGCAATGACAGCGTGTATAGCCTTGCCCACCGCTTCTCGAATTAGCTGCAGCTGCTTCTCTCAGCGACATTTCTTGAAAAGAAATCTCATCTATGGAAAGTAACTTTTCTTTACAAATTACGAACTGATTACGTGTGTAAAGCTGCTTGAGGGTACCATTTTTATTTGCCAGTTTATAGAAGTCGGAGTCTTCTATTCCAACAACAACCGCTAACACATTTCGGCCATCTGTACGACCACGGTCGACATCAGGGACTTGTATTCGTACAGTATCACCAATTTGTGCAGGAGGAAATTGTTTTTGTGAGGTTCGTAACATTTCAGAAAGTATTTTAGAGTACTTTTCTTGAGAAAAATAAAAACAATTGTCTTCTCGTTTACCCGCAATTAATGCATTTAACTTTTCAAGAAAAAGATCACGATTCACTGCAGTATCCATTCAGTATAAATTAGGGTATCGGAAATAAAACCTCGGCTCCTCTCTTTTCGACCTCCACCAGAGCATATCTGTGATTGTCGACATACACCGGTGAGGGTCCGAATGTACAAGAATGTAATGAAATATTCGATCTTTCACCGACGTATTTGGTATGTGTCGACATTCAACGGTGAAAGTCGACATTCTCCAATTTCGGTCTTTCACGGTAATATATATAATATATATATATATATAATATAATATAATTATAAAGATGAACGTATCGTTGGCTTAGAGCAGAAGCTCATTAACTCCGCGACAGAAAAAAAGGCTCACCAGATCTCTATGTACGCGACGGCCTTTGGTTCGATCGAGTTTCGAACTCGCAACTCTTCCTACCCGGCCGAGAATTGCTCTAGACAGTCTGTCCCTTTCTGTTGCCATAGAAACGCACTTAAATCTATTTTCCATTGGAGATGCTTAAAGAAATGTATTCAAGTTTGTCATATTGGCACACTTTCTGCAAATTTGGAAATGTAATTAAGAACTTATCGCCACGAAGATCTATGCTACCTCTTTCCGCCGCCAACATTAGCGAGAACCAAAATAAAATTGCATCATCTCTGAGAGCCACCCCTTCTCTAAATGAACGAGCCCTGTTTCTATAGCGACCGCCTCCACCCAGATTTGGATTTATCGAGTCAATCAAAATTTCGTCAATGCTAAATACTTCGACGAAATACGTAAACTCATTAAAGACTTAAAAATAGATACACTAAAATGTCAACCCTTACTACAAACTGTGATCTAATAACACTATTACAATTGAAATAATGTCGAACATTAAAAAGTACACGGATATATACTTCCATAATTATATAAATATATACGCATACAAAATTGTCAATCTGCTACACTCTACTACTAATAATGCAATTAAAGCATTACTAAATATAAAAGCAATGCATTCATATTCAAACAAAACATACATCATCATATAATACATACTCACATTAGAAAATTATCAATCTTTAATACTACTACAATCTACTTACAATAACAATAGTTATTGATCAGAGTGAGTGATTTAAGAACTTAGACTGTCATGTGGCCTCGTGTTTGCATTGAATATGGGCACGTTACATTCGTAGGTAAATCCCATCAAGTAGTGGGTGGTTGGCATGTGATAAGAATCCAGCCCAAACCTCTACCAGTATGACTTTTTGGTCACGCTTATTTAACCTTCCTGATGGTTATCTGGAAGAGGTGTCTCGTTATTAACGAATCTGACCAAATCTTGATGGACAAGATATCTAGTTATTAGAAGAAAACCGATCAACCAAGTCTTGATCTCGTCATCATAAAAATCGGCAAAATTTTAATGACGAGATATATCGGCATAAGCAAAATTGCTCAGATCTTAATGGACGAGATATCTCGTCATAAGCAAAATTGCTAAGATCTTAATGGACGAGATATCTCGTCGAAACCACTTGGAGGGTTAAAGGGGCAAATTCCCCATAAGGATACGTGAGCATATTGTACAGATAGCGATATATTTTCAGGATAATCCGCATTTGATAATATATCAAAAAGAACTAATTTTACTTCTACTTCGTCTAGATTCTAGAAAAAATGTCCGATCTAATATGAGCCTTTAATTCCATGTTTGCAATGGGCACAGCTGATATCACGAACGTTACTTCATTTCAAAAGAAAGGCCATAGTAGCCAAGTTGGTAGAGTAATGGATTAGCAACAGGAGGATTGCAAGTTCGAAACTCGGTCCAGTCAAAGATCATTGTATACCGGGGCTGATGCATGTTAAAATCTTTCGTGGCCTCAAATATCCTCACGTTGGCATGGTGTGGAAGTTTGGAGAATGGAGTGTCTGCTCAGGTGTTGTTCTCGACATCTTGACTGTGATTCAAAATTACGAAGCGTCGTCTTTGCATCTTTCCCTTCGGGATTGATTCCGGTCCGTCACCAATAGCTCGTAGTATTACTCCAGTGCGGTGTTAATTATCTACTTACCATTTCAAAAGATTTTTTGATAGATCGGGATTGGGCGAATAAAGATAAGACAATTCTTTTTACTTTCCTACAATTGATACTGGCGATAAAATGCTGATAATACTCAAGATTTTAGTTCCACTCAATTCACTCATTGTCTAGAGACATTATTCGTAAAATAATATATTGCTCGCGGTTTTAATCCTGTGATACGCACAAGTGGTGATAAATTTTATTTTGGAACTCCGAACTTCATCGTATTTGCACTCTATGTAAATCTGAATTTCACTTCACAGTTCTATCTTACATGCCCTTACGGTAAGTAAAGATTAGCAGCAAAACTATATATGCGTAAATTTCAATGTATTAGAGCTCACATTAAGTTTTTTAATAGAAACTTGACTTCTCCAATTTAAAAGGGTAATGGATTTACAACAAACTTTTGAAGCCATTATCCGATTGTTATAAAATTTTCATATGCTGTTTGTTTTTTACTCAAATGCCTATATGTACGTAGTCAAAAGTTTTGATAAATTAGCAAAAATGTATAGGTCGCATGACCATTAATTTTTCATGTAGTGTCAATATTTTAATTAACGTAATAGTTTGTATGGATATAAATCAAATTAACTCCATTTGGTAAGACTGTCCCTCAATTTTATTGGAGCAGCTTGGCCAAATATGGTTCTTGTGCCATAAAACCCGAAAACAACCAACCCCCAATTGTATAGAAAAATAAATCTTTTGAGATATCTAAAATTTTACAAAAAAAAAGCATAGATTAAGTAATCTTTTAAAACGAAATTTCAAAATTTATGATGAATTTCTCATTTGTACTTATATATATACTGGATTGAAAGGATTATCCAAAAACATTTTTAAGAAATCATGAAAAACATGATGCTCAGGGAACCAACAGTTCAAAATCAAAAGAATGTCAAAAACCTCAATCGGAGAAAACAACGTTCTTGTAGTTTCAGACTTACTATGTTTATCTACTATATGATTTATGTTAATGGTGTCCATCAAAAGGATCACAATTGAAAAATTCTTTTTGCTATCTGCAGTACATTCTATCAGTTCATTTTAAAGCTAAAATTAAGAATTCGATTTTGAAAGTCCACTGTCTTTTAAAAGCGCTATTTCATGTAAGATTCCGTCTATAGTTGCAAAACTGTAATTGGTCCACGTTAATAACCGTCTTACAGTTTGGTACTTTATTGGATAATTGAGAATGCATATGTGAATGTAATTTGTTTCTTTTCTATAACTAAATATGTTATTGGAAATATACCTAAAGTAAACAGTTACAGTTACGGAATAACACCAATATATTTTTATTGGAATTATGCTTTGATTGACACATCGCAACAAAAACTTTCTCATTTCCGTGTTTTTACCATAGACGTCAGGTGTAAGTAGACTGAGCATTGCAATTGAGGGGAGCTTCAAAAAGTGTGACAAACCTGTCGACTAGTAGTCAGGTGACTGCTCTATGAAACATTGACTAAGTTGGCCGATTTGACATCTTATAGCTCGGTTGGCGATATAACATCCTATGACAGGGTAGATGTGTGAATGCGCCTTTCTATAGAGTGGCGACAGAAATGGTGAAATCACCGAAGTCGCGCTGACCAATCTGAATCAATGGATGAACGTCTTTTCCCGTCCCGTGAACCAATCAGAAAATGAATGTTCGGTACCACACCGCAGATGAAGTAGTCTACGGGTCACGTTACAACTGGTTTGGGTCACATGATCCTTGGCACATAATAAAGGTTACCCTTGCTCACTCTACTTTTATATTTCCTCTATGGCTCTTACAGGGTTCGAGTTAGGTTTTAAAAACAACCTAGACCATGTTTAAAAGACCACGGTTTTCTAGTAGCAGAGACCAACTCCTGTTCACCCAGGAGCAGTTTCACAGCGACACCGGGGCCGTGGTAGCCCGATTGGAAGAGGAACGGATTGGCAACCAGAGGGTTGCGAGGTCGAAACTTGATTCAATCAAAAAATGTCGTGTACGAGGGGCCCATGCACGTTAAATCTGCCGTGGCCTCAAATGTCCTCACGTTGGTGTTGTTATGGAAGTTTGGAGAGTGGGGCGTCAGCTCAGGTGTTGATCTTGTCTTCTGTCACTGGTTCAAAATTACAAGATGTTGTCGGTACTACCTACCTACTCCCACAGATTCCGATACACTGCAAAGTATGGGAAGAGTGGCTGATATTGCGTAGCAACGGACAGGTTGGAGAATTCTTAATTCCTCTAACAAAATTTATACATCTTGTGTGCCAGGTTCTAAGACGACAGAGCAGTTTGGTAATCTTGAACCTGTAAAATGCAACGACAGTCCAGGGCAAATTTAAGCCTCACTCCATTGTTCAGGCATCAATACCATGACAAGTTAGGCTCAAGTAAGTCGAATTTTATGAAGGTCACTCAAATAAGACATAGACGCCTATGTGAAAATTTCACCCAAGCCCTGCAAACTTAAGCCCGAGCAAAGCTATCAAAGGTACAACGAATTAATAGGGATGACCATACATCCCCCGCTTTAAAGACACCGATTAGGGTTCATGTAAGGCTGACCTGAAGGGCATCTACCTCCGGTCACATATGAACATGGGAGAAAACTTGTCAGCCTGTAGTGAGCACACTTGAGCTCTAATGTCTAAATTTCGGCTCCTCACCTTGTGAATAATGATTCTGGTACGAATTCGTCGAAGCCTATGCCATATTTTCTCGGGGCCTTCCCTATATCCGTTATTGGTATGCACGTAGACCGATTTCTTTCGCAACCGATTGAATCGCCATGATGCTAAATGAGCATTACGTTTGTAGATATTTTTGTCTTCAGACCTATCTACATTTTTCTGCTTATGGGTTTAAGAAAACTTCGATTTACACAAATAAACTAAGTTCAGCGTTTGTTTTTGTGGAAAGGGGAAACATTTTTGGGGTGTACCAGTACTCCCCCTCGATCCGAATACGTCACTGGCCCCAACACAATTTTAATTACACAAAAATGTCAATAACGAAATACAGGTTAATATTAAAATGTTTCATTGCATTTCGATAGGTCTTTGAAGTGATGTGTGTGTTCAAATTTTAAATATATTTGTTGATTATTGATTAGGACTAAATAATATAGTTGCATGCTATTTTTCAGATCATGAAAATTAATACACTGTTAATTACCCTTTTGGGGGTGATATGTTACCCAGCAACTCCTATCAACTGCCATCCGATTGCATATGTTGGAGATAGTCAAATTGTAGGACACATAGTACGCCAGACGGATTTAGAGGTGAACCAGTACCTAGGTGTTCCATACGCAGAACCTCCAGTTGGAAATCTACGCTTTATGAAAACAAAACCAATCATGTGCCTACCCAAAATCTTGAGTGCTGTTCATCAACCACCAGCATGTCAGCAGTACACAACGAACCCTTTCCCGTGGTACATCAACGGCACACAGAAAAGCGAGGACTGCCTGTACTTGAATATCTGGACGCCAACCGATGCAACCCCCCAGAATACCAAAGCTGTGATGTACTGGATACATGGGGGTGGTTTTCGATATGGCTCCATCAGGGACGATTTGTACTCGGGAATACCCCTTGCTGCCTTGGGAGACATCGTCGTGGTAACTGTGAATTATCGTCTTGGACCCTTCGGATTTTTGTCTTCAGGAACAGCAGACGCGCCTGGAAATGCTGGTGAGTAAATTTTGAGGTGCATTTTTCCTACTGGTTTAACTCATATGTAGTTTAAATTTATGTAAAATTTTTATTTGTTGGTAGAGGGATGACGTTCTTTACTATAAAATATGTTTAATTACAATGGATAGGGGAACTATACGATTTAGGCCCCGTTCACATGAGGCGTTTTCCAACGCGCGTTTTACGTCTAAACAAAACGCGGGTAGCCAAAGTACATAGAGTTCTACTGGAGTGTTCACATGCAGAAATCGCGAGAATCCAAGTGCTAGACTGCTTCGGCGCTTCAACAATCTCCGGTCGTTCTCGCGATTAGAAGGCGCTTCGAGAAGCATAGGTTTCTTCTGCAGCGTTCACATGACACGCGTTTTGACGGGCGTTAGGGCTTTTTTATTCCTCTAGTCCAAGTTTCTATCTTCGCGATCGTTAAAGATAGAGTGAAAATTTCAACGGATTTGAAATCTGCGGAATATTTTACACCAGATCGATACCTGAAATGTGATTTTCTTTAAAAAAATAATTTTGCAACTGTAATTTTACTATTTTCGCGATACGGATTTGACGAATATATTCATTATGAACGCAAAAGGGAGTATTCATCTCGTTTTTATAGAAAAGATATAACTTGATTGGAGTATTTTGTCTTAATCCACTGCTTTACGTTTATGGCCATTAAAAATAGGATGAGAAAATTTAATCGCTTTCGATTTATTGAAGGAATTTTCCCTGCTTTCACACAAAACTTGTAAAAAAATGAGTTTATAACTAAAGCGTATAGTGGGTAATTTTATTTCTGAGAATAACGAATACTGACAACTGCCCGTTCTGGTTTTCATGTGCGGTAAACGTCTTTAAAATAAAGCTTAAATTAAATATTCAATTTAAAAGCTAAACTTTAGTTATTTTTTATTTGTCCTCAACGGGTGAAATGCGTAATATAAGTTTCAATTTTCATTCATTTTTCACATCCTCGTGTTACAGTGAACTCGATATCACTTTTGAAAATGAACTTAAGTTACTGTGAGCTTATTTTTCATAGAATTTATATTTTAATCTTGCAGTTAGTGTTATTATTACTTTAATCGAAATTTTTATATTATATATATACGTGTAGACGCAAATTCTATTAGCAATCTCCTGGTTTTCGATATGTATACTGCTTTTTGTTTTTCTTTGAGATTTTTTTAGTTTTAACATAATTTTCTCGTTTCATCGTGGGGTTTAATCAAATTTTAGTTGAAATATTTCCCAATCATTCTATTCCTGGTTCCATTTGTGCTACAAAACCCCTGAAAAAGGGTAGGTTGGAGGGTTAGTTTTCGTTTCGGATAGTCGAAACTCGGAAAATTGTGTTTAAAAATTAAAAACTAATTATTGTTATATATGTGTTATTTGTGCTGATATATTAAAATGTTTAGAGATAAGTTTTAAAAAAGTATAGGGATTTATTTGAAGGAAAACTAAATAAAAATTTGCTTTAGATCGTATGAAAGACGATAAAACCTGCAAAAATAGCATAGAAAAAGAAAGGTTATCACCAATGCCGGATTTTGTTTGTTTGCGTGTCAACTTTTTGATAGTACTTCGTAGACAATGCCATATAAACAGATTCAGTTTCCAATTTCCTGGTTCTAGAAATGTAGTTTTTTTGGGAATATATTTTTTACTTTACACTCAATTTTAAAATTTTAAGGAAATTATTTGGTCATTTTCCAGTTAGTTTCGTTTTTAATCAAAGTTTTACAGAAATATTCCAATTTTTCATACGCAGTTTCGCTTTAACGATAAAACACATTACAAATGACTCATCTGATAGCATCTTGAGCCCAGAAAACCGTGATCACCCCTTAACACAAAACAAATCCTACTATTTTTATTGGTGGGTGAATCATCGACACTGGAGAGTGAAGGTTATAGGGTTTCTTCCTCTAGTCTTGACAGTAAAAAACGAATACTTTAAGATTTTAGAGTTAATGAAAATGTTTAATAATGCCACAATTTGAACTACATAAAACACTGCTTCTCTGTGATCCGCTGGCTCTTACCGGTTCCTAGGTCCAAAATATCCCGTCATTCGAAAAATTTTGAAAAACGTACGAAAAGCTAACGTTCAAAAATTTACAACCGAGGTTGATGGCATTGGCATCGTATACTATACGTTACGAAAGATTTACCTGTTTAGGTTGTCACTTCTGGTCAGCAAGTCGATTATATTGCATTTATTTATGTATAAAGATTGAAGCTCAAAAACACTTTATTCACAGGCAATTATGGAACGGATGTTTTACAAATCGAAATATCAAATTTTTGCGTCATTTTGAATATTTTTTAGATTATTTTAGGCATTTTATTGGTCAATTTTATACATTTCTATGTTAACCAAATCTAGGCTCTTGTGAATAGAGAAATCAATTTTAGGTTGGAAAAGAAAGATTTTCATCCTATTTTAATGGCTGTAAAATTAAAAGCTCTTGATAAGGGGCAACAAAATATCTTATTAGAGTGACATTCCCTTTACAAACAAGGCAATACTTTCGCTTACGCTTAGTATAAAAATAATATCTGAAAAAAGATTAGTTGCGACTATTGACAAAAAATAATTTTTTCAAAGAAAATCATGATTTTGGTATCGATTTAACGTAAAATTTTACGCTGATTTGAAATCCGTTGAAATTTTGATTCTATCTTTAGCCATTCAAAAGATAGAAACTTGGATTAGGGGAATAAAAAACACAATTTAATGCATAATGGAATTGACCTTGAAAAGCGCCGAAGAGGTGTTCACATGACAGCGCTCGAAAATTCTTATCTAACGCGCTTTCGAAAAAGTCCATGTGAACGGGGCCTTACCGTTTTAAAATTTGAATTCTTTTTGTGTTAGTTGATGTCTTAGCTTTTTAGAATGATTGTAATTGGTTACCGCTTAACCGGGTCGCAACGGAATATATCACCGGATCGCAACGGAATATATTAGCAAAACCGGAGAGCTTGAAGGTGAATATATCGTTATATTACATAATCGTCGTGTTTGGATCTATGCCACCTTCTTTACAGGGTTCTACTCTCTATCTGAGATGGTCTGACTTGTCATCCTGGCGCTTGATCACTTTCTGGATAATATGATATAGCAGGTGTTCTTTTGATGTTTATACCCTGTGATACCACACATCTACACATATATCATGTTAAGAAATTCCTATCTATCTATAAAAAACCTTCTACTAAAACTGTTTAACACAACAATTTGAACATTTCGAACTCTGGCTGGGAAAGTGGGCATGCACATTCAAGTAGAAAAGGAGTTTCCGTTAACCACACTGATTGAAACTGGTGCTGTATCTGACGACACTGCACGGTAGTGTGTGATGCTGTTAAATATTTAAAATTTTCCATAATACGAACTCCGTTTACGAAGAGCCTTCAGGGACACATCTTTAGGTGTGCTCAGGATTCACAGATCCCGAGAGAGTGATCCCAAGGAACCCCGAGTGATCTTTTCTTTTCCCATGGGGTTTACTTAGGAATCACTTGTGTCGCGCTGCCAGGATAACCAAGCGATCTTTTTATAATTTCAACCTCTACTCTGTTCCCTAATCCCTCTTTTTTACCCTTTCACGACATTTTTTACTGGACGTTGTATTTTTACTTGGTTTGGCCACTTTTTACTTGGTGCAGCTTGGCCAAAGATGACAATTGTGCCATAAAACCCCAAAACAACCAACCCTTTCACGATATTGTTTAATTGACGTTGTATTGTGTTTGGCTCAACTTGGCCCTTGCCCATAAAACCTCAAAACAACGAACCAACCCACTACTTGCCCTTGCGCTATATTTGGCCAAGCTGCGCCAAACCTTTATTTAAAAATCCAACCGGCAAAATCATACTCCAGACTAAGATTACGAAAACGAGGGGGTGATATAGTAAAATTATGAGACAATTTTAATATCTTTTCCTAGAGATGAGGTTAAGCATTTCCGTCTTCAATTGACCTTTTCTGAATTTTAAGTTCTTCAGAAAGTGACAGGTCCTGATCAGTCTTAAAAATTGCCATTCCAAGTACAAGTAAAAAGTCTCCATATCTTTGAATGATTTGCTTTGACCTTGAGAGTTGAGATAACGATTTGTGCAATATATTAAACGATAATTTTTTGTTTACCTTAAAGATATCAATCAAAAGTGCATTCATATAAAACTCCATTGTCAAATTTACGAAAGCTGGATTGATAATTTGTGCCGCACGATGAAAGAAATAATAGGATAGAAAAGAAAGAAAAAAGTGCTAAGGACAGTAGAACGATAAGCAACAACTGTATTTAGAACTCTTTTTGCTTATTACGTAGTTTTAGTATGTGTTAAATATTGTGCATAGAAATGGAATAGCTAATTAAGTTGTCTCACTCAGATTTTAGATGATTGTATCATAAACATGGCTCAAAACGGATTTCAAATCCCTTTGCACCAATCGGAGTCAAAACTAAACGCAAACATATCAAGTATTTCATAGTAGTATTGTAGCTACAGATTTAATTCTGCTCCCCAGATAACTCATAACCTTTTTTCATTTCATACCAGACTCAATGACTAAAAAAATTGGTAGGTTGTTTCGAAGACATAAACAATAGTTTTGATGTGAATACTCGGGCCTGATGTTGGATTTTGGAATGAATGAAAGGAAGTTTGAATGATTGTTTATTGTGTAAATTTAGCAATTCATTTACAGTATACTGACTTGCTCAAAATTTTAATCACTTTTTACACACATCACAAGGAATATTCCCTTTTTCGGTTTAGACCATTTTTAATGATCTCACAGTCACAGTACAGGCACGACACACAACACAAAATAAAAGGTAGTACATATCAAAGTCGACACATTTCCAATTTCGATCATCACTCTCTTTCTTGAAAAACCAACAAGTGTCCAACCACACCCATTACCACACTCTTTCGTCCATCAAAGTCCTTCCGGCTATGCGCAAGAGCGCCATCTATCTTCAGAAATCTTTACAGACTTATAAACTCCTACCTCGATAAGGAAACTTTTCTCGAAGAATGAGATAAAAGTTTTGATGACTCCACTGCCTGAAAAAATCTCCAGATAGATGCAGTCATTGGAAAAGTTCAAGAGTTCAAATACACAACATACACTGCACATGTACCAGATTATAGCAATCAGTGCCTTGAACCCAAAAATATCATACAAAAATTATATACTAATTGAAAATTTTAGGAAACCAATTTACACTATTGATAAGATACAATTCATAATTGACACAATAATGCAACTATAAAATGACTAATAAACTTAGTAATATAAAATAAAAGGATATAGGTTTATGGGATGCGACTTAATGAATCCGCATTCTGATGTTGTTTCCCCCTCTTATGGACAACTTCATAATTGAATGGCTGCAAGATCAAAGCCCAACGTAAAAGTCTAGGGTTGGTCCACGTATTTTTGTCCTATCAAACAAGGGAATTATGGTTCGTCTTGATGATGAACTTCTGATGCCCATCCAAATAACACATCGCAGCTTTTGGATGGCGAACACAATAGTTGCGCACTCTTTCTCGATGATGTTGTACTTTTGTTCTGCATTTGAGAACTTCCGATTCAAGTACATGACCCGATGTTCTTCACCGTTGTCATTAACTTGGGATAAAACGATGCCAATCCCAAGATTGGACGCGTCACATTGGACGAGAAACTGTCTCGAGAGAAATCTGGACTGTACAACACCGGATTCTCCGACAACAGTTTCTTTAACTTGTCAAACACCTCTTGACAAGCGTCAGTCCATACAACAGCAGCACGACGGTTATTTCCTTCCAGCAGATCCATAATTAGTGCTGAGAGGACTGAAAAATCAGGGATGTATTTTCGATAATACTCTGCAAGTCCTAAGAAATATCGGATCTGTGTCTTTGTCGCAGGAGTCCGAAAGTCCTTTACAGTTTGGATCTTCAATTCGCCAGGTGTTCTCTGGCCCTAACCAACCAAGTGCCCAAGGTACGTTAGGTACGCACGAGCAAACTGGTACTTAGAAGGCTTGATGTGCAGATGAGATGCGTTCATCTTTTCTAAGATAGTTTTCAAATGTTGTAAATGTTCTTCCCAACTTAGGAAATAGATGGATCTTCCAAGTAAGGGCATGTAAATTCTCCACAGCCTTTCAACAGTTCGGCCATCAAACGACTAAAGTCGTAAGGGACATTTTTCAAACGGAATGGCAACCTCAACGGTCGAAATGTCCCAAAACTGGTTACGAAAGCTGAATATCTCTGGGTTCGTTTGCTCAGCGGTATTTGCCAATAACCTCGGGTCAAATGTAGAACGGTGATATACTTGGTATCGGACACTTTTTCAGCAAGCTGCTCAATGTTTGGCAGAAGAAAGTACTGGGTTCTAGTGACCTTGTTGAGTCTTCGATAGTCGATGCACGGTCTTGCATCCTTTCCTGGTACTCCTACCAGAATGAGAGGAGAAGTAAAATCAGACTCTCCTGGCTCAATAACTTTGAGTGACAGCATCTTCTCCACCTCCATCTTCATCCTCCAATTTTTGTTTGGCGTGTAGACATCTTGTAAGGTTTGGCACAGATGGGCCTCTCAGATTCCAGTTCAATGTCATGTTCAGTAAGATCAGTCCATCCCTGCTGGTTTGAGAATGAGCTAGAATATTTTGATAGCAATTCTCTCAGCTGCTCCTTCTGATCTTCTGACAAGCGACCATTCTGCCCTATGTCTTGCCAAATTTGCGTCATTTCCGAGACTTCAGGCTTCTGCTCGAGACTTGGAATGTCCTCCTCGTTGTCACAGTTCCTAATCTCTTTCAGACAGATTAGATATGGCTTGAGCATGTTCACATGGTACACATGTGATTTGTCTTTCTCTGGAAACTGCACAATGTAGTTGGTTTCGGAAAGCTTTTTAACGACTTTCCGTGTGCAGATACAATGAACTGCCATTTTGTTAGGCCTAGATGTAGCGACAACAAGGTAGCCTTCACAAAATACGCTTCACGGCCTTACGAGCATTCTATAGTTTTAGTTTGTCTTTGGCGTTCTCCATGTTTTGGATGGCTAATTCTTGGCACTTTTTCATGCGGTTTTGTAGCTCGAAGACATATGATACTACGCTAGTCTTGTCTTCCTCGCTTTCCGTCAAGTTCTCGTACAGTAGAGTCATGGGAGTCCTCAAATTCCGTCCATGAACCAGCTCAGCTGGAGTATATAGTACTGTCATGAGTAACAACTCATAGAGCAAAAAGGGGCATGAGGCAAGATTTTCTCTCAATCGGGTCCGGACTCCAGACACAGGACTCGAAGGACTCTCTTCAAGGTTCTATGTTGTCTCTCCACAAGATTGCTCTGGGGTTGATGTACGGAATTCGCACTACTTTAATTCAAAATTTCTCCAGGAATTCCGTTGTGAGTGCACTTGTAAACGACGTTCCCTGATCGCTTTGCAGCTCCTTCGGGAAACCCATCCGACTAAAGATTTGCGGGAAACTATTGAACACGGTTGAAGAACTAAGATTTGGGACATGAACTGCATCAAGATATTTGGAAGACATGCAAATTGTCGTGATGAGATGCCGGTTTCCGGGTGGTGTAGTAGGTAAAGGACCACAAGCATCCACATTAATCTTTGTGACGATCTCCGAGATGCAGAAACGATCTTCATGGGTGCCTTCTTCTTATCCTGAGGCTTCCCGACTCGCTGACATTGGTCAGAAGACCTGACAAATTCTTCAACATCTTTGTAACAATTCGGCCAAAAAAAGTTGTAAAAAGAGAATCTTTAGTCTAGGACACTCCTAAGTGATCCGCTGTTCCTTCACGAGAAAGTTTCTTTAATTGGTCCCGAAACCTCTCTGGAACAACCAGCAGTTTTCTCTGCGTGCCATCCTTGTCACTTTTCAGATAGAACAGTATTTGATTAACGACTACATATTTGGCGTCTTTAGCCGACCCCTTCTCAGCTTCTAGGAAAAGTGGTTTCAACTCTTTACTCTTGCGCTGCTCCTCAACAAAATCATTCCGTGAGGCTTTAATCAGATCTGGAAGTGAGAGAGACTTCTGCCATAGGCAATACCGTTCCGTCTTCGCCTAATGTCGCGGTAATGTCATTCTTTTCTCCAGGACTCGACTCCACTGGAGACTCTTCAACTTCGGCTGTCAACAGCCTCTTCTGAGCTCTCGTCTGAACTGCATTGATAACTTGGAGCACCAGCTCCTTATCCTTTTTCATACTCCCGATCAGAGCAACGGTTTTTACTGAGTAGGTAATCCTCTTGATCCAGAAAACTATCCCTTACAGCAGCTTTCGTAAGGACATGTCCCAATTCGCAGTTCAAATCAACTTCTGCAATGAGCAATCAGACTGGGCTGTCTACTAACGGAGAAGCGAGCCACACATGCTCACCTGTGTACATATGTGGTTTGACAAATTTTCTGGGAATCAGATCGATGCTGGCAGCAGTGTCTCTCAAGATTGACATTTGGACTCAATTTACTGTCCCACCTCTAGTATAAGGAGACATCGATTCAGGCACATGTCTTCCAAGGATTTCGTTGGCAGCTACTAGTTCAGTTCTCTTGAGCTTTGGGGTCTCAGATGTGATAACGAACCGCATTCATAGCATAGGAGCTGTCTTTTCTTTTCAAACTCCCTTTCGCTGTTTTCATTGCTTGCAGGTTCGGTTTTGACCGGATGTTTGTGCTTGTCATCCTTGAATGGTACTTTGGGTCTACTTCCACCAAAATGCCTCTTTGAACCTTGATAGCCATACTTTGGAAATTCTTTCTGAAACTCTGCCTGATTGTTTCGTACTCCTCGATCACTTCTGCCAATTCAAAAGGTGTCTTTAACTTCATCCATTGGTCAAGAAAATGCTCCTTGATTTGCTCTGGTACACGATACTTCAATGTCTCGGCAACGATTAAATCTTTTAGTTGCTGAAAGCTTTCAATTTCCAATTCAGCAAGCAATTTAGTGAAATAGCTGTACAGTTCATGAGCATAATTTCTCCATGTTTTCTCTGGTGTTTTCTGATGTCTGTAGAAACACTGTTTCAATTTTTCAGCGTTCATTTTGTATCGCTTCAGAATGAGATCTTTCACAATATCATAATCGTTGGCCACTTCACGAGGTTCTCGGGCAAGCATGTTGGATAACTCAGCTGGCAAAATGGCCAGCAAACAAACCAACCATTCCTCCTTCGGCACTCGAGCCATCTCTGCTTTCCTCTCGAAATTGATTAAACACAATCCCATTTCATCCCATTTTTCGTCAAATTTGGGAGTGATTTAGGTAAAGTTGGATTTTTCTGTTTCTATCCGCTCTATTTTCAGATCGTTCTTCAGATCGACAAAATTCCTTCTGAGCCACTTCTAGTTTTTTTTAATTTCGAGCTCATGTTGTTCTGACCCTTTCACCCTCTTCTCGTTATTTTTCCTCTTCTTGATTTTTTCCTCACGAATTTTTTCTTGCCTTAGCTAATTCTTCCTCTTCCAGTCTATCTTTTACGACTCGTTTCATGATTATCGTTACTCCTCCCGATCGAAATTTGGGCTTTCTAAAATTATTTGTTTAATATCCGCAACCTTGCACGAAGATGGCACCTTCTCACCAATTTCCTCCGCAACAGCAACTAAGTCCTGCTTTTTGCCAATTGCAAGAAATGTCATGAATAAGGGCCAGGGGAAATAATATCAAAAGCCTTTATTTGAGAATTTAATTCCAACAGAATTCAAGACTATTTATTAAAGAATTAAATTCGCAAATTCGACGTTACAACTTTCTAACCGAACAACCTAAAAGCACTAGAAATAATTTTAGAACCACATGAATAAATTAAAATTTTCATTCATTTAAACAGTATCTTTTTTCAAAGATGTTTTCAAATTGAGAAGAAAATAAACAGTTAAAGAAAAGTTCAGCTAAAGGAACAGCTGTTTTGAAAACAATACTACAATCAAAATACAATTTATAATATGAACACACAAAATAATGATTCAATTTTCCTATCTAATCAACAAAAATTTTGCAGTCAAACGAATTCCCTTTTCTCTACGAACATGCAAATTATTCATGACTCAGAAATGCACACACAAAAAATATAAAACAGAATATCATTTCTCTTTCTTTTTTTTCTCTCCGACAACAATATTAGGAAGTGAATAATTCAAATCCGCACTTTCGGATTTTGTTTGAATTCTTTTTTCGAACACAAATGGTCTCACATTTACCAAATTATGTTACATAAAGAAGCAATTTCAAATTGTTAACAAAATTTCAGTAAGTACACAAGTTAGACATTCAAAATTCCTCAAAATAAGTATACAATTCTAAGTTGTTTTTTTATTTATCTTCGGTCATTTAAATGAGCAACAAATGAGTGACAATTTTAAAAACACTTCAAAACTCTTTCAAAACGAATTTCCGATTCACTCACAATTATAATAAAATATTTTCCAATGCAAAATAACCCGAGACGCACTAAATATTGAAAATTTTAGGCATTTAGTGCTCTGTTGACAGCACACTTCAAAAAGAATTATACTAGTATAACTGTCCTCCTGTAATTACTGGGGTAAAAACCAAAGTAATCATTAAAAAATCTCGGGGTAAAGTTTTATATATATTTAATTATAAGAGAACACAGTTACAAAGGACGGTAAAAACATAAACACAAACAATTAAACATTTAGATACAATTTGGGCAAAAAAGCAGACGAGGCGTCCGTTACATTTAAGGTCCAAGCTCTCTCTGCCTGCGTAATAGCATAGCAGCACGATGATAGATTGGTCACGTTTAGTGGCGCCATCTATATGTCAGAATTGGTAGTATAGTGTGCGTTATATACTCCCCCTCAGGTTTCGAAGACGTCCCGATGAGGAACCTGCAGTCTGGTGGTTTATGCCTCGGACGACTCCGTTTCCTTAGAGGGTGCACTGGGTTTGTGGATTGTCTTTGGTTGCACGGTTTCACAGCTGATGTGTGATATATGCCCAAGGGCACTGTCGGCTCATCAGGGCTTGCTATCACGTAAGAGGTGAGTGACTTTTGCGTCACGATGACATATGGTCCATCTCTCTTTGGTACGAACTTTGCTGTTTTTCCCTTAGCGGTGCTGCTGATGGGATGGAGATCAATGTAGACGTGATCGCCTGGTGCATAGTGTGGGGCAGGTGATCTTTTCTTGTCTGCATATTTTTTGTGTTTGTCTTGTTTCTGCTCTAACCTCTCTTTCACTTGTTTGGCTATTTTTGCAAAACGTTTGAGGTAGGGCGTAAATTCAGGGACGAAATTATCACTTTCAAGGACGGTTCTTAAGTCATGGGTGACATCATCAGTAGTTCTGAGCTCTCGTCCGAAAGTTAGATAGGCAGCAGTGTGTCCTGTCGAGTCACACTTTGCTGAATTCATTGCGAACCGGATATGTGGCAGATGTTCAGGCCAGGTTGTATGTTGATCTTTGACTAGGATTGCTAGTCTAGGCTTCAAATCCCGATTTTTCTGTTCCACTGGGTTAGCTTCAGGGTGGTATACTGGTGTTAGTGATTGATCTATCTCTAACAGGGAACACAGTTGTTGGATCACAAAAGAAACGAATTGTGGTCCGTTGTCACTGATTATCTTTCGGGGTAAACCATACCGCATTAGTACTTCTTCCAACAGGACTTTAGCACATTCAGCCGCTGTAGCATTGGGCAATGCGAACAGTTCGACCCATCGGGTTGCCACATCTTCAAGGATGAAGATCCACTTCTTCCCATCTTTGCTCTCGGGCAACGGTCCAAATAGGTCCATGGATAGGACTTCAAATCTTCGCGACTGCACAGGAGTCTGTAGTAAACCAGCTGGTTTCTGGTTTGAGGCTTTATACCTATTGCACTCTGGGCAATTCTTGATATATTCGGTGATATGCTTTCTCATGCCGGTCCAATAATAACGGGTGGCTATTCTATGGAATGTTCCCTCGGCTCCGTAGTGTCCGGCAGCCGGTGCATCATGGTGCTCCTTGAGAACATTTTCCCTTTCTTGAACCGGAACAACGACCTGTGCGTCTTCAGCTTCCACATCAGGGGCATAACGGTATAGCACACCTTGATTCATCAGGTAGCCTCTTGCAGTCCAATTTGCAAAATTTTCATTTTTCTCTTCAGATTCAAAAGTGTCTATGATCTTCTTGATGTCGTTATCTTTAAGTTGTTCTTCCCTCAATTCTTTTGAGCTTCTGGAAGGCAACATCACAGAGACAGTGCAGGCTTCGCACGTATCCTCTTCATGTAGGCAAGTAGGGCGCGACAGCATGTCGGCCACTACGTTGGCCTTTCCAGGGATATACTCAATTTTCAAATTGAATGCTTGTAACTGTAGGGCCCACCGGGCTAGTCTTCCGGACGGGGACTTCAGGCTCATCAGCCACTTCAGGGGCTGGTGGTCAGATGCTATGATGACTTCTTGTCCATCCACGTATCCTCTAAATTTGATGAGGGCCCACACCACGGCTAAGGCTTCGCGCTCGGTGGTGAAATAATTGCGTTCCGCACTTTGGAGTAGTCGGCTGGCATATTCGAAGGGGCGTTCATCTTGACCTGCACCTTGCAAAAGTACCGCTCCTAAGGCATAGTTACTAGCATCAGTCCTTATCGTAAAGGGTTGAGTAAAATCCGCTTGCTTTAGTATTGGTGGTGTCACTAAGCATTTCTTTAGGGTGCTGAAAGCTTTTTGATGTTCAGATGTCCATGTCCAAGGTGTGTTTTTCTTGGTTAGGTTACTTAAGGGTCTTGACAGTTCGGAGAAGTTCGGGACGAACTTTCTGTACCAAGAACAGGTTTGTAGAAATGACTGCAGTTGCTTGATATTCTTTGGCGGGGGAATATTTTGGATAGATGAAACTTTTTCCTGGTCTGCTTCCTGGTGCTGTAGTGATCCATAGACCAAGATATTTGACCTTTGAACAGGAAAATGTACATTTATCGCGATTGGCACAAAGGTTGAATTTAATTAATTTGGTAAAAACTGCTTCTAAATCCTTTAAATGTTGGTCGAAACTTGGGGATAAAACTATGATATCATCCAGATAGGCCAGGACTGGCAAATCTCTTCTGAATACATCCATTAATCTCTGAAAGGTTGCAGGTGCATTTCTTAGTCCGAAAGGCATTTTGTTGAATCTATAGGTTCCAAAGGGACACACGAAAGCAGTTTTGTCCTTGTCAGGTGGGTAAACATTTACTTGGTGGTATCCTGCTTTCAAGTCGATGGTGGACATGTAGGCTGTATGCTTCGCATCCTGCAGGAGGTCATCCATGTGGGGCAAAGGGTAGACATCGGGAACTGTGATGGCATTCAGCTTCCGGTAGTCGATACACAGCCTCACATCTCCATTAGGTTTGGGAATCAGGACCACAGGAGCTCCATAGGCGGATTCACACTCCTCTATGATGTTCTTCTGTAGCAAGTCATCAAGTTCTTTCTTCAATAACTCCTTCTTAGTTGGGGACATCCTATATGGAGGAACAGCCACAGGTGGGTGGTCTCCGGTATTGATGTGATGTTCGATCAAGGGTGTTGTCCCTCCCCCTAGCTTGAAGACAGTGTCAAATTTGGCAATTAGATCATTGAGATCTTTTCTTTGGTGAGGATCCAGGTTTTCTCCTTCTTCCTCTCTCAGTTGACAGATGTTGGATTCTATCTGTTCTTTGCCCTGAACGGGAGTCAGAGGTAATTCTTCACCGAAGGGGTACTTTTCTTTGGGCTTGTCATGAAAAAACCAGTTTTTGTTGGCTAAGTCCAGTACCACTCTAGCGGTCTCTAGGAAATCTGTTCCTAGTAAGGTACGGTTGTTGGTTGCATCCGGCAGGATAATGAAGTTGGTCATAATCTTGCGGTCTTCCAGGTATACTGGAATCTGGGTGGTGAGACATTTCTCCAGAGTCTGGGATCCATTTGCTAGGTGCAACGTCAGCTCCGTCTTCTGAAAAGGTAAGTTGTTTTCCTTAAACAGGGAGTAGAGATATGCTCCAGCTATGGAATGTGTAGAGCCTGTGTCAGCGCACACTCTTCCATAAACTCCGTAAATAGTTGCGTCCAATAGGGTTATTGGTGATCCCTTGGTAATTGAAGCAAAGGCTTTCAGGTGATTGGTGGAGACCTTCTTCTTTGGCGGCGAGCAATCTGGGCATTTTTCTTTGATGTACCCGGGTTTTCCACAGCCAAAACATGCTACGCCAGGTTTAACTTCGAGTGGAGGGTCAGGATTTGATCCGTCCGTTCTATTTCCATGGAAAGGAAAAGTCTTTTTAGGTGGGTTAAGACGGGTTGCGTCTTCTTTATGCCTTTCAAAATTTCTTTTCTTGAAAGCCGAATCTTTTCTAGAGGTGGAGCGTTGGTTGTCATACGCATCCAGTTTGTCAGCCAGTTCTCCAGGGGAATTCCATGTATGCCAGTCATCCAGGAAATGTTCACGGGCCTCTGGTGGGGCTTTCCTTTTCAGTTGGTCAGCCAACATCAGGTCCTTTAGCTGGTCAAAGTTGGTGACATTCAGCTCTTCTAGCCATCCTTCCAGGTAACTGCGGATTTCAAAGTAGAAGTCGCGCCAGGTACTCTCAGGAGTTTTTCGATGCTGGCTGAAAAGTTGTCGGAAGCGTTCGCTGGTTAGCTTGAACCGCTTCAGCAGGACATCCTTTACGTGGAAATACTCCTGAGCCTTCTCTTCAGGCTCCCTTGCGATCAACTTAGCCACATCGGCTGGTAGGACACCGATCAAGTAGGCGACCCATTTGGCCTCTGGAATCTTCAGGAACTTCAACTGTCTCTCAAAGAGATTTAAGAATAATCCCATATCATCCTGCTTGGGGTTGAAGTAGGGAATCAGCTTTTTTAACTCGAACTTGGGTAAGTCAACATCACCTTCGGAAGCATGGGCTTTGGAGCCTGCAGAAATTTTCTGGGCTTCTAACTGTAGTCTCAACTTTTCCAATTCGAAGCGTTGATCCTGTTCTCTTTTCTTTTCTTTTTCAGCCTGATTCAGGTCCATCTGTTTTTCTCTTAGGACTCGTTCTGCTTCTTTTTCAGCGCGATCCAGGTCCATTTGTTTTTTTCTTAGGACTCGTTCTGCTTCTTTTTCTTTTTCAGCACGGTCAAGGGCTGCTTGTCGTTCCCTATCGGCTTCTTCAGCTTTTCTATCCTCAATGATAGTAGCCAATCTTTCTTTAGCAAAGTCTTCATCATACTGATCAGATTTGACGATGAGATTCTTCAATTCGACAATCCTTATGTCAGAAGCGACATCGACGCCAAAATCTTGAGCCAGGATCCTCAGATCCTCTTTCTTTCCACGCGCGAGGAAAGCCATTGTTGCCTGAGGGGGGTATTGGGGAGAAGGAGAGTTCCAACGAAATTTTGTGGACGAGAAAAGAAAACTGTCCTAATTGGATGTAACAGTCCTAAACAATGTCTTATTTAACTGGTGTATAAATTGTGTAAGCTGACATAAAATATTAGTAACACAAGATCGGTAGAACATAAACAGTACACAGGGTGTGAATACAAAACAATATGCCTACTTTCTCTTTTAAACAAAACAAAATTAAAAGTTACTAAATATTCTTAAAATTTAAAAATTTTCTTTTAAATTATTCAACAATGAAAGGTTTACACAATTTAATCAATTAAGTTTTGAACACAGTACCATGCCAATCCTGTAACAATAGAATTCTTACAAAATCGAAACAATAATAGCGACGAATCAACTAAAATTCTAAATGAAGTTCAAAACCAGAATTTTAAACAAAATCAAAATTCAAATCAAGCCTAAATTTAAACCAAAATTAAATTTAAAACCAGAACCAAGTTAGAATTAAAGAATTCAAACAAAAAACCAAATTAGAATTAAAGGATTCTAAACCGAAATCAATTCTAAATTTAAGTATTTAAAACAAAACAGAATTTACAGTAAGATAGATTCAAACAAAAATCAAAATCAAAACGAAATTTTTTATATATATATATATATATATATATATATATATATATATATATAATATGTATTCTTATTGTAAAATTTGTCATACACAATGTTAAACATTCTATGCTTTCTGTTTCACCAGGGTGGCCAAAACAAGATTCAAAATTACAATCACAATAAGAGAAATACACTTATCTGTAAAGACATTAGCAGGTTGCGAATTTTTATTCTTCTTGTTGTCGGGATGACAAACACTTCAGAGACCTACCAAATCCTGTGAAAATGCGAGAGAGAGCTGGGATATTTTATTTCGGGCCAAACGTTGGGGGGCCAATTTATAACTGTCCTCCTGTAATTACTGGGGTAAAAACCAAAGTAATCATTAAAAAATCTCGGGGTAAAGTTTTATATATATTTAATTATAAGAGAACACAGTTACAAAGGATGGTAAAAACATAAACACAAACAATTAAACATTTAGATACAATTTGGGCAAAAAAGCAGACGAGGCGTCCGTTACATTTAAGGTCCAAGCTCTCTCTGCCTGCGTAATAGCATAGCAGCACGATGATAGATTGGTCACGTTTAGTGGCGCCATCTATATGTCAGAATTGGTAGTATAGTGTGCGTTATACTAGTTATTTAAACTCTATACTTCTACATCAATTTTTTAATTCTATTTTAAGCCATACAAACATACGACAGAACCAGATCAAATTTGAATAACACTTCAATTGTCATCAGATAGTACGAATAGCAAAATACATAAGAACACAAAACAAACTAGGCTATCTCAATTTAAATTTTAAAATCATTCTCTTTTTTCTCAGAAAACGAAATTCAAACTACACATTGAATAGTTCTAATATTAACCATTCAAGACTAAATCAGAGCAGAAATTTCTTTTTTACCACATAATGAGTGCCCTAAAAATTTTTTTTCGCAATCAAACAAAATTTTAATTATATCAGCCTAGTTAAATTATGAACACTTTTGCAAAATTGCAACTAGCTTTTATCAAACAAAATTGCATGAAACCAAAATATAACGATTTTTCAATGAGCCAAAACCCAACATGCCAAATTTTACAAATTACAATTTAAAAAGGCACTGTTGCTAATGAAATCTGGTACTCACCCAATAATTAGCACTGGATATATCCGCAATACCAGTATCCACTGCCACCATTCCTTCGTCGTCTGTGTTGACTTGTTCAAAATTTTAATCCCTTTTTACACACATCACAAGGAATACTCCCTTTTTTGGTTTAAACCATTTTTAATCTCACAGTCACAGTACAAGCACGACACACAACGCAAAATGAAAGGTAGTACATATCAAAGTCGACACATTTCAATTTCGATCACACTCTCTTCTTTCTTTCTTAAAAAACCAACAGGTGTCCAACCACACCCATTACCATCTCTTTCGTCACCTGCACCTTAAGATCACCCTGCACCTTAGGATATGTCATATTGCGGAACACTCTCCCCGCGCTCAGTGCGCCTGCGCACTTGGTCCGAACGTCATGTCAAGTACGGATATCCTTTGTCTACTCGACGCTATATTCATCTTCTGGATGTTTCTTTCTAGTTCTGAAATCACAAGACAAAACAGGTGTGTGTTCCGCTTTTTTGTAATGCTCGAGTTTTCACCAATGCCCCCAATACTGTTCCGATTTTAAAGACATTCATAAATTAATAACTTTCTTTCTTAGGCCTATGGGACGTTTTGGAAGGACTGCGATGGGTGAATCAGAATATTCGAGCATTCGGAGGAGACCCTGCAAGAATAACAATCGCTGGTGAAAGTGCCGGTTCAATTCTAGTTGCGATGCTCAGTGCTTCACCTTTGAGCCAGGGTCTTTTCACCCGGCGTATAATGCAAAGTGGATCCCCAGCTGTTGCTAGATTTGAAAACAACAATAAACGAAACATTTTTCATGCTCAGAATTTGGCAAAGCTAGTTGGATGTGCAAACGAAACGCACACAATTAATAATCATCCCTCAGAGGTAGTCCAGTGTATGAAAAGTAAGTGAGATATATTTTCTTGTTCATTTCTTTGATATAGGGTTATGCATAGACGCGAAGTAGACTGAACATTGCTTTTAAAATAGCTCCATAAAGTGTAACCAACATGTCGATTATCAGTCACGTGACTGTTCTGTGAAACATTGATCTGATTGGCCGAATCGGCGTTGTATCGTCTCATTTGATAATAACAAATCTTATGACAAGGAAGACATGTGAATGCGCATTTCCATAGAGTGGCGACAAATATGAAATCGCCAATCTACTATGCCGCGCGGACCAATTGGATGATAAATCAATGGATGTGCATCTTCTCCCTTCCCGGGGACCAATCAGATGAGATCAATGTTCGTTTTCACCCAGCAGGCAGTCACCCAGTAGTTTAAGAGGCACGTTACTACTAGTTTTGGCACATGATCTTGCGACACATTAAAAGGTTATCATTGCTCACTCTACTTTTATATTTCCTCTATGGGATTATCAACATGTAATAAGATAATTAAATATATTTAAACTTCATATTGACTAGAGAGAGCAATTTTCGTCGTAAGCATTCCACTCCGTGAGTAATTATTTTTTTCTAGATGTGGATGACGTCACATTAACCAGAATGGATTCATTGATTACGTCTCGTTCCAGATCGGATTGCGTCCCTCAATATGGCGACGAAATCATACCCACGAAATCCCATCTCGAAACCGAAGATTCTCGTAGGGACTTACTCATCGGAGTCAATAGAGACGAAGGATCGGTGCTTGTAAGTGGATTCCCAGAACATCAACCTTCTATTGGATAGACAGAGTATGTGGACTGAGTCGCTGTCGTAAGATCGCTGATAACGTGGGCCTACGAATCTACTTAACCCATTGGCTAGCTAATAAGACTGACTAGTATTTTTAATCAAGGTGGATAATCACTTTAATCTATCAGTAATTTAGGATTCATGCTTTTTCCCACAACCACGCGACAGATCTTCAAACAGAGCGATCAGAAGGCGTGTACATGCTCCGTCTGTCATCGTAATAGACAGAGTATGTTGTCGGAGTCTGTCGTAAGATCTTTAAAGCGTAAATCACGTGGACTTACGAATCGACAGCCGATTGGCTATCAATCCACATATGTAGGGTTTTTTTATCAAGGTGGATAATCACTTTAACCGATCTATAATTTGGGATTCATACTTTTTCCCACATCTTGCGCCTACATGCTCTGTCTATTTCATTAGAAGGTTGATGTCCCAGTAATAGCCACGCAGTCATAATCAATAAAATTTAAAATATTGTCACCTAGAAATAATTAAAAGTTCGAAAGAAAGAATTGTAAAGTTTTATTTTGAGAGAAGAGGAACACATCAAGAAGTGGAATGGAAACATAAATAAATATAATATTAACGTAGCATAAAATAGTAAACATTTTGAATCAATTGAAATTTTATGATTCGTTACAAAATGCATCGAGACGGTTCTACGATAATATTATCAAAAAGTTTGAAAACACAGATGTGGGGGAAAATATCGTCTGCCATTCAATTCTAAAGACGTTTTTGAACATGGAACTGTTTTCTTTCAATTATTTATCATCTGCACAATTCAGCACGTAAGAATATAACTAAGTTATATATATATATATATTTACAATAATGAATGGCTATTGTCTAATAATCAAATCATTTTCTTACATTAAATATGCAGAGGTAGCGCAAAATAATGAGAACATTACTCTTAAACATTTGTTTAATTTTCGCAGAGCACGAAGTGGACAGGAACTGTTAACACTTACCTGTGCTCCCTGTAGGTTCTAACCAATTATGACCTTCTTGCCGAATAAAATCGTTCCAGAGGATTCTATTATAAAGAAATGAGGCAATAGAAGAATTTCAAAGGATTTTATTTTAAGGAAAGGGGCAATAGAAGCTTTCTAAAGGATTCTATTCTAAGGAAAGGAGCAATAGAAGCTTTCCAAATTATTCTATTTTACAGAATGGGGCTACAGAATCTTTTTGAAAGTTGGAAGAATCCATGGAATCTTTCAAAAATAGGGTTATAAGAAAGTCATTAAGTGTTTTGTAGGGTAAAAGCAACACTAAACAATTCGCAAGTCTCGTAGCTCTCAGGATTACTGGAATATTTTTCAAATGTGAACACCATCAGACAAAGCACGTTTGGATCATACTATTGTGTTAATGTGTGCAAAAAATAATTACCTATCAAAAATAAAAAATAGCCAATTGCACTAGCAGCGATTTGGCGACCTTTGGTTGTTTGGCGAATTTTTCAGGTTGCCAAGAGAGAGAGCGTGCACGACGCATTACCATATTGAACAGAGAACTTCCATGTTCCCGCTCATATTATGGTCCATAGCGAACTTCCTTGTTATATCCCATTTATGGTATGGTCCATAGCGGACTTTCGTTTTATTAATTGAAGCAGCTCATGGGAGCTATTTGAACCAGCTCATTAGAGCATCTGTTAAGCTTTTAAATAAATAGAAAAACCAATTTGATCTCGGTGACCATAAATACAGATATATAGTTAACCTTTTATTTATAAGTAATAGACTTTTATTAAATTCCACAGCTAGCTATTTTCCATCCTGACATTTTTGGATTCTTCGGCCAAAAGGACCCTCAAATCAACAAGACAGCCGGGCAGGAACTGATGCGGAAGATGTTCTCGACATTTCCACAACTCGAAGCTCTCATTGATCATTACCTTCCCGAGACATTGCCAGAAAATGCCTACGAAAAGGTTACACATCAGTTACACACTGCTCTGGGGGACACGGCCTTCGTTTGTACAAGCGTGTACACAGCTGAGAGGTGTGCAGAAAATGGCAACAATGTGTACTTTTACATGTGGGCGCACAGGCCGAATAACATTCCTTGGGCTCCTTGGACTGGAGTACCCCATTTCTGCGAAGTCGAGTTCGTATTCGGACAGCCAGTTCTGAATCCGAAACGATACCCATTGGAGGAAGTCGAAATTAGCTTACAGATGGTCGAGATATGGACCAATTTCGTTAAATATGGGTAAGTATAAGGTGTATTTAACCCTCCAAGTGGTTTCGACGTGATATCTGTTCCATCAAAATCCGACCAATTTTTCTAATGAGTAAATATTTCGTTATAAAGATATTGCAGAATTTTCGATGATGACGAGAACAAGGGTGAGTTTCCTTCTAATGACGAGATACCTCGTCCATCAAGATTTGGTCGGTTTTGCAAATGACGCAATACCTCGTCGAGACAACCACCTGAGGGGTTTAAAATGCCTCTATTGTTGATTTTTTAGAACAAGATCAATATATGGTCAGTTTTCTTCTAATGCTGAGATATTTCGTCTATCTAGATATGTTCAGTTTTGCTTTATGGCGAAACTTCCCGGTGTCTGTCTCGAAAAACCTCGTCCAGACAACTTTATTAATATTATTTATATTTGTACTGCCCTATTATTTGAGCCAATCCTTTGTATTCGCTATAATTGCTTAAACCAAATGACATTAAAAATGGGAATTTCCGTGGAACGCAGGAATTCAATTTGAAATTTACAACTTCATCGTTGCTGTTTAACAAAAATTTAGATGCATTAATACTAGATTGTTTGATTTGTGGAAGTATTACAAAAATTTCTACGGCCTCATTATTTGTGTCAGTTTTTTGTATTTCGATGGTATTAACTCTTAAATCAGTGACATTAAAAAACGGGAAATTCAGTGATCCCAGGAGTTCCAATAAGGATTCCACAGTATTTAAATGGGTTTCGATTCTTGTTTGTTATACTCTTTTTTATCACTTTTATTACATTTTAAAATATTTTTTAAATGTTATAACTTTTAAATAAGTGAAATTAATTTTTTAATTATTCAAATTTTAAGTATCCATACTGTGCTGTAGAAATGATCGGTTCGATAATTTTTTTTATGTACCGAGTTCGAATGTAATCGTTGCAGTATTCGTTCATGAAGATTCATTCCTGTTAACCGCAAACTCTATTTCAGTACTGAAATTGAATTGTATAATAAATCTTCCTTTATGTCATTTTGATTCATGATTTACAAAAATTTTATATTTCTGCATTACTAAAACTTTATAACGGAAGGATTAAAACTACTTTAATCAAAAAGACAATCTATTTATGAGCGAAGATGGAGAAAATCTGATTTCGTTCGAAAATATTTTATTTTATTCCTTTTTTAAGTTACATTACTCTCGCCCTTTCAAATGACTCACTGCGGTTTGCTCTATATGCTTGGAGAGTGTCAGCCATCTCAGCATTTGGGAAAAGATATATATGACCCGAACAATGTCATCGTCTAAAATGACAATTTTCCAAACTGGACCTCTAAGGATGCATGTTCCCACGTGACGTTTGGGAACACACATCCCCATGTAATCTAAAAGACAATCTACTTATGAGCGAAAATAGACAAAAATTCGATTTCGTTTTTTTTGGTGGAAAGTTTGTGATTAAAAAAATGTTTTATAACAGTTCTATAAGAAATAATGTTTTAAAAATTAAATATTTGCGATTGGTGCACAGCTACACAAACTGAATACTGATGCAATGTATAATTTAAAAAATATGCAATTTTCGGACTAAATATGTGCTGTTGTCTTTTGCATAGGAAACCGAGCACTGGATGGCCACTTTATCACAAAGACAGTCCCATTTTCAAGTACCTAGGTCCAGGAACAGAAACCGAGTTCAACGACTTGGGGCCACATCGCAAGAACTGCGACTTTTTGAGACCTTACTTTGGACTTTAAAACTCAAGAAATGAATTCTAATATGATTTTATAAGGTTATTTTATGAGGTGCGCAGTTATTTATTTCCAATTTTGCAATCCATTGGCACATTAATACTAAATTGCCTGATCTGCAGAAGTACCACACGTATTAATATTATTTACATCTGCACTGCCCTATTATTTGAGCCAATCCTTTGTATTCCCTATAATTGCTTAAACCAATTGACATTAAAAAGTGGGAACTTACGTGGAATCCGGGAATTCAATTTGAAATTTACAACTTCTTCGTAACTGTTTATCAAAAATTTAGATACATTAATACTAGATTGCTCGATTTGTGGAGGTAATGTAAGTATTTCTACGGCATCATTATTTGTGCCAGTTTTTTTTGTATTTCGATGGACATTAAAAAACGGGAAATTCAGTGATCCAAGGAGTTCCATATAAAATTTATAAGGGTTCCACAATCTTTAAATGGATTTAGATTTTTGTTTGTTACATTCTTTTTTTATCACTTTTATTGCATTTTCAAATATTTTTTAAATGTTATAATAACTTCTAAATAAGTGAAATTAATTTTTAAATTATTGAATTTTTAAGTATCCATACTGTGCTGTAGAAATGATCGGTTTGATTTTTTTTAAGTACCGAGTTGTTCGAATGTAATCGTTGCAGTATTCGTTCATGAAGATTCATTATTGTTACCGCGAACTGTATTTCAGAACTGAAATTGAATTGTGTAATAAATCTTCCTCTGTGTCATTTTGATTCATGACTTCAATTAAAAAATTTCTTACTGCATTACTGAAAACTCTAAAACAGTACAAATATTTAAAAAACTTAAATATTGTCGCCTATAAAGTATCAATTTCGATCAAAACTAAATTCAATAATAAATATCTACATTTTCTTGGAAAAAATGTTTGGACGTGAAATTAAAAATTGTCCGATGTAAAATTTTTAGCCTTGAGGCTTTAAATAATACAATTTAAATAACTGAATTCAAAGGTTTGGAACTTTAAAAGACCATTCCTCTCCATTTGATGGAATGTCATAATAAACATCGACAGTTATTCTTTCCATAGACTTCGAAGTGGTTTCGATGAGATATCTAGTACATCATGATTAGACCAACTTTGCTAATGACGAGATATTTCGTCATCAAGATATTGCTGATTTTATTTATTATCAGTTTTCTTCTAATGGCGTTATATCGCGTCGAGATATCTCATCTATAACATCTTATCGTTTTTTAATGACGAGATACCTCGTCGTGAATAAAATCAGTTCAGTTTTTCTAATGACGAGATACCTCGCCGATATATGTCCTTACGTTGGCGTGGTGTGGAATTTGGGAGAGTGGAGTGCCAGTTCTGTTCTCGTCATCTAATCGCAATTCCAAATTACGAGGTGCTGTCCCTCGGATCTATCCCTTCCAGATTGATTAGTGACCCTCGTCAGTAGTCTGTTGTGTTTCTACAAGTGTGACTTAAATTCAATTACCTACCTCATTGGATTTATTATCATGGTGTGGAAGTTTGGAGAATGGGGAGCCACCTCATGTTTTAACCTCGTCATCTGACAGTGGTTCAAATTTCGGGGGTTTGTCCTGGGATCTTCCCTTTGGGATTGATCCCAAACTGTTGCCAATAGCCCGTTTTGTTGCTCCAGTGCGACGTAAATTCAACTACCTACCTACCTTTAACATGGTAGTTAATTCCGACAGGGTTGGTAGGGCTGGGTTTTGTAACGCGAGGGACATATTTTGCCAAGCTGCGCCAAACAACCTCAAGTAAATGGACATACACAAGGTAAGTTTTCTGATACCGAAGAAAGAAATGCACCCATGGAGGAATCGAACCTCCTCCGCCTATAACTAGCAGGTTGCTACTCAAAGGGCAAACCCATTGAGCCACGACGACCCCAATTCCTACCGTAAAATGGAACATATCGGTAAAGCGTAAGTGACGTTTCTGCTCTTCTCAATTATCATTTTATTAAAGAAGGGGTATTAAAAATGTCAGAGCGTTTTTTACACATCTGAGTTACGAAATCATTGCTGAACGAACCTTGCAGTAAGACAAGGTGGTCATAATGTGGATAAACATGATCCCTCTTCTTGCGAAAGCAGTGCTAGTATCGCGGAATTGTATAAGCATTTAGTTTTGTCTTGGAATTCCTACTACCAGTTAGATGAACCAACGGTTTAAGTCAATGACTAGATACACAGCTCCAAATCACCACCGAACTTCAGACACTGAAGGATACGCCTCAATGGGTAACGCTAGGTAAAATAAACTATGAACATGAGGTTGGAACAAATTGAAACATGATTTCATTATTTTAGACGCAGACTTCGTACTGGTGACATGTATCATATCACGAATGCTGATATGGATGACAAACAATAATAGGGGGAGGTACAGAAACGGACGAGCTGCTGTGAGATGGCATCGTGAACCACGTCAGACGCGTGCCGAATCACCAAATGTGTGAGCGGTTTTGTATGTACCAGATTTTGTATGAAGTAGGTACATTCCACAGAATGTTGTGAAAAACTACTATCCAACTGTAAAGTTAGGGCTAGTAAAAGTATTCACATACTTTCATATCAAATGATTGGAATAAATAGAATTAACGATTTTTGATTTAAGAAAATTTAAGTCTCTACAGAAACTGTTTCCTTGTTCACTTAATGATTTGGAAGACCATTTGATTTTTGCTATAATTATAAAGTGATATTTTACATATCAATTTTAAACACTACTAATCAACCATTGGGTAAACATTTTTCTTTTATTTCAGTTGATTGTTTTTAAATGAAAGATTTCTTAAAAAGTACATAATGAAATACTTTTATTGATATAATGGCAGGTATACAACAAATATATATATATATATATATATATATATATATATATATATATATATATATATATATATATATATATATATATATATATATATATATATATATATATATATATATATATATATATATATATATATATATATATATAAGGTGAGTCTAAATTGTTTTTACAAAATAAGAGAGGTGATAGTACCCATCCAGACGAGCAATAACTGCCATGGAACATAGTGTCGCATTCCATTCTGAGAGGCAGAAAAGAGTAAAGTCGAAAAGCGTCGAACATGAACAAGTCATCGCCTCTGAGGTCGTTTTGTACCAGCACACTTTTCCAGCACGGTCCGGCACTTCTTGAATACCACATATCCCACACGATGATCGGACGTGGCGAACCTGTGGCTTGGCTTCCTCGCTCACCGTACCTCAACCCACTGGACTTTTTCTTCTGGGGGCACATGAAATCTTTAGTGTACCAGACGCCTGTGGACTCGGCTGAAGATCTCGTAGCGAGAATCGGTGTTGCCGCAGACAAAATTAACACAACACCAGGAATCTTCAAGAGGGTGCGCCAGTCATTCCTTCGCCGGTGTGAACTGTGCAATGACACGCGTGGCCGCCACTTTGAGCACTTGCTGTGAGTTTATCTCTGATCAATAAATCAGATTGTGCAACTTTTGGTATCGTTCTTTCACTTTCCCAACACTGTTGTAAGTTCATGTTGAAATTATAATTTTACTCTTTTCTGCCTCTCAGAGTGGAATGCGACCTTATGTTCCATGGTAATTATTGCTCGTCTGGATGGGTACTATCACCCCTCTTACTTTGTAAAAACAATTTAGACTCACCCTGTATGTATGTACGTATATATATATATATATACACATATATATATAATAAAAAACAATCAAATTACAAAATATATAAAACATTAAAACGTAAAATAATAGAAATGCAGACCAGCAAAATGCCAAAAGATCAAAAAGCAGACAAGTAAAAAGCCAAGAAAGTTGGGGGTAAAAAATAGTCAAGCAGAATCCAGAAGGCAGAACTGTCCATGTATGCGCGCTAAAGCTGCAGACACAACATGGATAGTAAAATAATTCAAAATTACAAACCAAAACAAAGAGAAATCCAAAAATTTTAAAATCAAGAAATGTAAGAAAATTTTGAAAAAAAATGAATTTCTTGATTTTAAAATTTTTGGATTTCTCTTTGTTCTGGTTTGTATTTTGAAATATATATATCATCATATATATATATATATATATATATATGATGAAGTGAAGCTGGATGACACGGAGGGAGATTAGGACAAATACAACATTTAATTATTCTACGAACTACTATATACATAAAAGGTTACATGGATGCTGGCACAGCCTACACGCTGGCACATGCACGAATCGTATAAACGGCGCTCCACCTGCGCGTGGAAGCGTTCACAGTCACAAGTCCAGCTCAACTCGAACTGACTTAGGGAAATAAAGTTACAGTTACAGTTCTACTCCGCGCGCTGAACGCGACCTCTGGTGGCGGCATGGGGATGGATTCCACAACTCGGCCATTCCTGAAACCCCATTCCGTCCTCGGAATCTCACCAGTACTGCATATCTAAAAAATTCAAAAAAAGGAAATTAAAAGTAAACAATAAAAGAAAATTTCGTAGTGTGCTGAAGTCTGGATCTCTCTAGCACATTGCAATAGTCCAAGGCTTCATGTGATCGGCAGCAGTGGACGTGAGACCTGGTCCTTCATGATGGCCAACTTTCTCCACATCGTACCGGTCATTCGCTCTGCCTGCTTTCACACGATAGGGGCCGAAGAACTTTGGACGTAGCTTCAGACCAGATCCAAACTGGGTTCTTTGGATGGCTACTAGGTCACCTATCTTGCAACAACTAGCTTTTTTTCTTTTCCGGTTGAAACTCTTGCGTATCTCTTCTTGTATTTTCAGGATATTTCGCTTTGCCTCATCTCGAAGTTTTTCACGATTCTCCATCATTGAGGTGATGTATTCTTCTTCGAGCACTTGCAAAATTCTTGAGTCGTCCGGACTCTTCATCTTCACACCTGTAAGCAACTCGAATGGAGACCATTTGGTGCTTCTGCTCATAGTGCTGTTGATTGCTCTATGATGCCTTTGTATTATCCATTCTTTCGCTGGAACTTATATATTCATTCACAGAGAAGCTCAAGTCAAATGGAAACACATCCAAATAAATTTCGCTAATCTTTAATTGCGCGGATATATTTACAATTTTAACAGAAAAAGAAACAGCACATTCTCTCCCGCTCAATACGAGAGTTCTCAGAAAAGTTAAACAGTATTCTAGCTAGGGATGGGGAAAAAAAGAACGAACTGTTCTTTTTCACCTGTTCTTCAAAAAGAACGGGAACAGCCTGTTCCCATTTTTCACAAAAACCTGTTCTCGGTTCCTTTTGTTAAAAGAAACATTGCAATTTTTTTATACTTCGATTTTAAATAGGTGGGAATTTTGCAAAGTTCTCTTTTCTCGAATTTTCTAAGTTCGCAAAAATTTTCGTATATTCTAAATTATGGTAAGTCCGAAACACAGCTGTTCATCCTACAGTTGTTATTGTTTCCTGTTGATTCATTCATCCGTTCTCTGTCCATAAACCTACTCCCTGCTCCGAGACTACTTCCTGTTTGAGAGCAGGAATCAAATTTACCGAAGGAATCGATTCCTGCTCTCAAACTGATCCGACCCGGTTCTCCGTTCTCGGTGCTGTTTTACTCCCTGTTCGGAAAATTATTCCTGCTCTCAAATAGTTCCGACCCTGTTCTCCGTCTCGATGACTGCTCCAAGAACTGTTCACGACTGAACCAAGCCCCGACGTCTGATGAATTTGCGAGGAGATTAGCGTAATAATTGTGAAATTTTATAATTGTTAGGCAATGACATAATGATGAATTTTTAATTTTTAAACAAATTAAAAAAAAAATTAAATATTGCTGATCAAGATTTTGTTGTCCTGCTTTCTCTTTGGTGGTGTCGCCTCTACTCGTTCTTAGGATTTGCAAAGCTTTTAACTTTATTTTAAAACCAAATTTTACAAAATGGAAAGCAAAATTTCAAATGTGTTGACATATTTCACTGTGAAAAGGAAATTCGGATCAGGTGTGTGTCATGCTCTCTATAAGTTGAAAAGGAATCTCATTAAGTCAGGTATTACGATTTTAAAGACATCTCGGAAATAAGAATCCCACCATAAAACTGTTGAAAAGCGAAAGTTATTTTTTGACTTGTATTTTGTATGTTTTAAACGTGTTTAGATAGATCATATAATATTAACCTGTTTTTCAAACCAATTTTACTTTCCAAGTGGTAATCTCGGTATGCGTTTTTTATGTTTATAATCTTTTATAAAGGGCAACTCCCTATTGCATAACGTGATTCAAAATTACCTGGTGCTGTCCTCGGATCTTTCTCTTCGGGATGGATCACGGACCGTCGTTTTATTGACTTAAATGACCATTTTGTTGACTTAGAAACGACATTAAAATCTAAAAAATTATTACTTTCGCTTGCGTATTTGTTTTGTCGTAGGCACCTCATATTTGTTTGGGAAACTACTTGAGATGGTTCAGATGTTCAGAACATTATTAGTTGCCACTGGGGAAAACGTTTCGATTTGCAAGAACGTTTTCCAATATACGGAAAAATTCTGATTTTCTTTTCTCAATTACTGATAGTTTGGCGCAGCTTGAATAGACTTGCCCCTTGCACCATAAAAAAAATCAATCAACCGATAACAATACGAAGACTCCGAGTCATTTGTATTTTTTTATATATGCACGCCAATATACAAAGTACTAACAAAGATGACGTCAACAAAATTCGTCCCTGTCTATCGCAAAAACTGCTGGCGCCACATAGTCTACGAGGAGGAACAGGGCTTGCACATTTCGAGTAGAGGGACGTTTGAGAACGGCTTAAAGAACAGTTCTTTTAAAAAGAACGGAACATCAAAGAACTGTTCGCCGAAAAGAACAGTATTTCCCATCCCTAGTTCTAGCAGTTTTGTCCTTTTTGCGCATGCGCGACCAGTCCGCAGAAACGAAAGCAGTCTCGCATTCGCGACACAATACTTCAGTTTCTTTTTAAATCCTTCCACTTTATCAGTAGCATCAAAAACAGTTACTGCTTTTCCTTGAAGTGAGAGACATAAATTATTAACTTTTGTAAAAATATCTGCCAAATACGCCAATTTCATTCGCCAACGATCATCACACAACTTCTCTCCCAAAGCAAAATCATTGTCACTCATGAAGATTCTGATTTCATTCCTTAGATCAAAGAGGCGCATTAAACTTTTACCACGGGAGAGCCACCTTATTTCTGTGTGAAGAAGTAAAGACGTATGCAGACCCCCCATGTCATCACATAAGATTTTGAACAACCTGGTATTCTTAGGTCGTGAATTTATAAAATTTATTAGTTTCATCCAGCACTTCTTTTATAAAAGGTAGCATTTCTTCATTGCAAGAGCATGTCGGTGAAGTACGCAGTGGTTACTGCTGCACCCCTTGGCTTTTTCTTTCATTTTTGCGATTGCACCAGATACCTTACCAGTCATAGCTTTCGCTCCATCTGTGCACATCAACACAGTTATCCCATAGGATGCTATTCTCCGCGAAAAATTCATCTAATAATTTAAATATTTCACTGCCACTTGTGGTAGTCGGTAATGGCTTGCAGAGAAGTAAATCCTCTTGCAAAGAGTCCAAATATGGATAGCGCACAAATACCATAAGAATTGCCAAACCAGCAAGATTGGTCGATTCGTCCATTTGAAGCGAAAATTAAGTGGATTTTATACGAGAAATTAAAGTAGCTTTCACATTCTCTGCTAAGTCCCCGATTCGTTGCAAGATTGTGTCATTTGACAAAGGAATTGTGTTTATCACTTTTGCAGCCTTTAAGTCAAACATGCATTCGATAATGTCTTTTACACAAGGCTTGATAAGGTTTTCAGCAACAGTAAGGGCTTCGCCAGCTTGAGCAATTCGGTAACTAAGTAAGATGCCATCAAAGCCTTTTCGTTGACAGTTTTTGAATGATACGATATACATTTCTGGACTTTCCTGAGTTCAATATACTTCCTTCTGAAAAAATCCGTTGGTTTATCCTTGCATTCTGGATGGACCCCCTCAAAATGACGACGCATTTTTCCTGGAAACATTGAACTGTTCGGCAAGACTTTGCCACAAATTACGCACTGAGGTTTATTATCGGTGGTCTCAGCGAACCCAATATCCAAATAATTTATAATAATTGTTTTGCGGAGCACAGTTTGAGAAACGCTGCTTTTAGACTTGCAATCGTCGCCATCTTTGACAGCAGTGGAAGCACTCAGAAGAATCTTAGAATTTTCATTGGGCATATTTTTGTTCAGTGATTGTGGATTATGAAATGGCTAGTTATGCACACTGAAGGGAATAAAATGGCGACTTCTCTGTAAGTGGAATTAAAAAAGAACGGTAAAAGGAAAACATCAAACTAGGGTTCACACACTACAATCGAGGGCGTTGCAAGTAAATCCTTCAGTGACGACTCTGTATGCGTAGCTTTTTACTCTGGGTCTTTTCGGTGCCACAAATATTCTTGTATACAACTCAACTTTTGTTGTTTACTTTCGTTGTTTACTTTCGTTGTTCATGTTTTCAAATTTGGAATTGTGTTGAGTAAAGTATTCCTATCTATTAATAAATAGGAGAAAAATGAGTGAGATTGAAAGCAATGTCAAAGTGTCCTGGCAACTTGTGTCCCAGTTTGTCAGCTGGGAATTTTGTCGCTACGTGTGTGAGCAAAGTGAAAAAGAAAACGATAAATTGGAACCTGATGTTTTGACGTTTTTGAGAAGTGAGATCATATTAATTTGTATATGATAATGTTTCTCTGTATAAAGTTACGAAACTATCGATGGAAATATTTCTGATTTCAAAAATCAATTGCTTACCATAATGTTACCAAAACGATAACTTGTCTATGTAATCTAGCCATGCATAAAGGCGCTTTTACGCTTGTCTGAATCTGATCAACAGGGTTGAATCAACCTAATTGAACCATGTAAATAGTTCAACAAGATTTGCGATTGAACATGTTGGTAGTAGCCAACTTTTGTTCAACGCTGTTGAATCACAAAAGTGAGCCTTGAAATTGGATAAGTCAACATATTCCTCAGCATGATTGAATCGATCTATTCTGTGAGCTATAGCTCTTAAGGTACAGCTGAAATCTCTGCCGCGCGCGGTGGCAACGCGTTTTTTTTGGCGCCGTGTTTGGCGCACTTTTTATGTCGCCACGGAAATCTTCCAACATTGAATATATACTGCATACGTACGGATGAATTATGTAAATCTGAATTAAACAACATTTTGACTAGAAAAACACTGCAAATATTGATTAAATATTTGGACTTTTGGCGTAGTTATAAGTGACTCATGCCAGTGAGGGTAATCCTAACTGAAAAAGTCATATCCCGTTACATTTATCGCAAGAAACTTTAGATTTAATTAATCCCGATTCCTTTAAAAAAGTTAAAAAAAGCTCTTTATCGCGACACAACTTGTAACAAAAGAAACGATTAACTACTCCCTCAGTCCCGTAAGTTAGCCTAAAAACAGGTTAACCCTAACCAGAAGAAAATTCGAGAAAAAAATGGGTTACCATCACCTGGCATGAGTCGCTTATAATTACGCCAAAAGCCGCGCCAAGAGTCGTTGCCACCGCGCGCGGCAGAGACTGCAGCTGTACCGCTCTTAATTATACTGCATCCTAAAATTATAGAGTATTTATTAATTTTGCGAGATTCATACGTGTAATATTTGAAGATAATGTTATTAAAGAGATTGTTTATATTCGTTAGATACAGTACAAACACATTAACATAATAAATTATCGTAAAAAGTTCGAGAAGTGCTTTTCAATTTGCCTTAATGAGCTAAAAATGTACATTATTTTTAATAGTTTGAGAAATCGTAACATCAATTTAAAATCGTCATCAATTTGACTAAGCATGCATGTACTAGAAAACAAAAGTGTTTTTCGTTAATACAAGTATTGGTAATCGCTTTTTTGTTTTTTGATCCTGGTTCTCAGGTATAGACATAAATTCAATGTCATTGCATTTCTGTCACAGAAATTAGCGATTTAACCTCTGAATTTGATGATCTTGCAACGTTCCAGCATTATGGCTGTCACTTTGCATGCACTTTTGTCTTCTGTCATTAGATTTATTGACTCTTAGATATTCTTCCTTATGTCTCCAATCATGTACTATTGTTTTTCCTAAATTAATCATCATTTTAATCTTTTACCGCTTTTTTTTTAAATATAACATGCATTTGGAGCCAAATTGTAAAACCATTTGTTATTACAAGTTGCTTTATTAAACTATGATAGATATTCTTCATAGTTTAATAAAGCAACTATGATAAACTATTAGATATTCTTCCTTATGTCTCCAATCATGTGTACTATTGTTTTTCCTAAATTAATCAACATTTTAATCTTTTACCACTTTTTTTTAAATATAGCATGCATTTGGAGCCAAATTTTAAAAGCATTTGTTATTACAAGTTGCTTTATTAAACTATGCAGTAACCAGAGATAGTTTACCATTTTGAGCTAGAACTTTGAATTTTTAGATTGTTGTTTGTCTATATCTTTTAGACATGATTGTAGAAAGAACCGAAAAAGCAGCCAGTGATGTAACAAAACATGAAATTGTTGCCAAATTCGTTATGGAAACTAGAACAATTCAGAAAGCATCCAGGATGTCTTGTATCACTACTTTGTCGGAGACTGTGGTGAAAATTTGTCCAGAGTTAAAAGTACCTATGACTACTTTACTTCCCCGTTTAGAGGTGAGTTACAATAAATTTATTAACTATAAAATCTGTTATAATGTAAGATAGATTTAGTAAAAGTATGCAACAACTTTACTGTTTAAAGGTTTAAATCATTGCTACTCTCACTACCATATGCAACTTGGCCAAATATGGTCCTTGCACCATAAACATCCAAACAAACAACTCACTACCAATAACTTATTGACTTTAGCGAATTGTTCATTATCTCTTTTTGGCATCGTGTGTGTATTTCCGTGTTACCATTGATCTTCTTGTGCAGATTATTCAATCATCCTATAAATGCATTATGATTAGGGTAATAAAAATACCAAATATAATTTCTGGTTTCTTAATTTTTTTATTTTCATTAATTTTTCTCCTGCTAATTTTAAGAAAAGTCAATCATATTTTCAGGCTACCACATTTCAAATATTTGTTGATGGTCAAAATTATTTGATGTTTTATATTTTTATTTATATTTTTTAAGACCTATTCCTCTGATAACTCATTTTTGCCAAGAAGTGAATAGAAATCAATTTTGAATAGTTAAATATTCACAATACCTGAAGGATTTAGTTTCATTTTCTGGCATTGGTATATGATTGCAGGTGCACTAATTAAAAAGAATTACAAGATATTTGCAAAAAATTTGCTGTTTTGTAATGTAGAAAATGTCTACAGATATATTAATATTTTATTGTACATGTTAAATATATTCTGTACTTGTTTTGAATTTTGTGTTTTACCTCTTATAGATAAGTTTTAAAATAGATTTATTGTAAATCCTAGAGTAAAATCGTAAGTTGATAGTAAGTTTTAAAAAGTTTCTGGGACATTTTCATATTTGTCTCCTTTTCCAATTCAGGGTCTTTTAAGGGTTCTAGAATGGAACGAGGACACCGAAAACAGAGAGCTTGTTCAGTTCAGTATAGTTGAAGCTGTAAATGATTTTACCAAAGAAGCCTGTAAAGTTTTACCTTTACCTGATCTTCCTCAGGTAATATATGTTATTTCTTCTGTATTTGTTTTAGGATGTCAGTCATTTCAATCAGTGACTTTTTAGATTAACAAGTCATAAATTCTTAAGTCATGTACATGAGGGCTTGTGCACATTAAATCTGTTGTGGCCTCAAATGTCTTCAAGTTGTCTTGGTGTGGAAGTTTGGAGAGTGGGATGCCGGCTCAGGTTTGACCTCATCTGACCATGATTCAAAATTATGAGGTGGTGTCCTCATAATTTTGTCTTTTCAGATCTTTCCCTTCAGGATGGATCCAGGACTGTTGCCAATGTCCTGTTATATTGCTCCAATGCATTGTTAATTCAACTAAGTACCTTTTAAAATTAGAACTCGTAATAGTTGTCCTTTGGAAGTCTGGGCTCTGCAACCTAATGGCTTCACAATCCTTTGGACCAATAACTACATTGCCCAATGTTGCATTGAACATAATCTGGAAGCAAGAGTTTATCGCTCTGGTGCTGTAGATATGAGACACAAGTGTATTACTCTTTACTTATACTAAAACCATTATTCAATATTACTTCAGGAATTAGTGCTCTCAGTCATTCAACTCAATTTAAATTCTCTCAAATGATTTCATGAAGATATTTAGCAATTTTTCTGAAGAAAAAATTGTTTTTAAATTACAGGTTGTTGAACCTTGGCTTCATCCTGGATCTCAAGGACAGCGTCCAAAAGTGAAATACAAAAGTGTTACAAATGTTGAGCTCTACCAGAAAGCAGTAGATTGTTTGCGTGAAGAGTAAGCAATTATTTATTTCCTTATTAAATTGCATAGGATTTGTGTTCTATTCTTTAAATGTATTAACTTTCATGTAAAGATCTCATTGCACTCCATATAAAGCTATACATTATCTTGAGTTCTAAGAATAAATAATTTAAGCTAAAATTGTAAAGTAAATCCGGCAATTTAGTTATCACACATTTCAATGGTTGGTCGACAATGGGAAGTTGAATTGCCAATGCAATGCTAATCATTTCTACCAACTCTCTGAAACCCTGTAATAACACGCACTGATCATATTCCCTATCACAGCTTCACTATTTGTTGCTGCTCAGTCTTATTTCGACAAACTGTCAGATGCACTTACACTTGGCTGCTAAAGGCAACACAGATCAGTCTAGTCGCCATCTTCCATTGTTTGACCATGCATACAAAAGTACGAGGAGTGTTCAAATGAAAAGGTACGAAACGTCATAAAAACCAAACCGGTTGAAATTTGAATATGCCGCTTTGGGATAACGTAGTGAGACATCTAAGGAAGCGAATGCACGAGTACCGGCGTGGTTGTGTGCATGCGCGGGCGCCCGCACATGACGCAGAAGAGAAGCATGCAGTTGTGTATTCCGTCCAATTGACGCGGCAGTGCGTGTGAGGACATCATGGCGTTCACATTGCGAAATTCGACGATTGAGGAGCAGCGAGGTGTTATCAGATTTCTGATTGCGGAAGGTGTTAAACCGGTAGGTGAGACACTCCGTAGCCTACGCAAGTCCATCAAGAGCAAACGGCCTGGGCTGCTCACGGAGGGAGTGATTCTGCTCCACGATGACGCGCGTCCACACGTCTCCAGGGTCACACAAAGTGTACTGGCCAAGTTCAAGAGGGAGCAGCTTGAGCATCCACCCTGCAGCCCGGACATATCGCCCTACAACTTCCATCTGTTTTGTCCACTAAAAAATATCTCAAAGGGAAGCGCTTCAACTCGGACGACGAACTGAAGGACACAGTGGAGGACTGGCTCTTGTCACAGCCACAGGAATTCTGGGAACAGGGAATCCTTCGGCTCGTGAAACAGTAGGATAGTTGTGCTCAGTCCTCTGGTGATTACTTTTGAATAAAGACTTCAATTATACCCACAGTGTCGTTTCGTACCTTTTCATTTGAACACCCCTAGTAGATCTTTGATCTTAATAGAGCTCTCATGCAATTGACAATCTATCTACTAGTGGTAACATCTATTGAATTGAGCCATTGCTCAATTCTGGATAAACAGTGGTAAGCTTAGCAAAAATAAACTTACAATACAATAGTACATATAGCAGTGTAACTCAACTCCACCATTAAGTACTTTTTGGTTGACAAAGTTACATTGTCCTTTATGTGTCTTGGTTAAAATTAAATACTTATATTTTTGCCATTGGAAAAAAGTAATTTTGAATAAACCATTTAAAATTTAGAGAATGCCTAAATTCGTTTTTATTCTGTTCATTAAATGTTGGATGAGCCTATTTCCAAGTGCTAAATTTTCTAATTTTCATCTGTAGATTGTCATATATCAGTTATTTGATGATTTAAGTTTTAATATTCTGAATTGAACTTCTTTAAATCGTATCTTTTGCAATATTTTTTCCAGGAAATTATCTCCAACTGAAGCTAAAATAATTGCAGAATTATTGTATGGAGATAAGGAACTCGAAACATTATTCCAGAATTTTTCCGAAACTGAGGTTTGTCTTGTTTTTGTATTGCTCTGTGAATGATTCCCTCTTGAGATATTGCTGATAATTCATTTTTATAAAGTTACCAAAACTGATTTAATTGCTTTAACCTTCTGATAGTCTCTTCCTTTAAAGTTGCACATAAGGCCACACGATTCTTTTACCACACATCCGGTTTCAATTCCTATCTTTGATGTTTTGGCAAAAGGTCATAAGCCACTAATAAACGTTATTTTTGTGTTTTTACCAAATTATATTTCTTTTAGGAGTATATATTTTTGAAAATTGAGATACCTATAAATAATATTGATTAAACAAAGGGGATTATAAAACCATGCAATCAAATGCAGCCAACAAATTGAACTAGGCAAAAACTTATTTCGCTTCTGTAAAATTTTTCAGATGTGCATACGACTTTTTACCAAAATACCATCGATATAGAACATGCAAGATTTAAAAAAAATGTATCTCAGATAGTTTTTAACATCTGAGAGTTTTTTTAGTTATTAACCAGGGCTGCCACAGGTGACTAAAAGGCAACTTTTTGCTACTATTTTACAACCCAGCGATTAGGGGTATCTTTATAACCAAAATCGTCCCCAAAGCTCCTATTTTCAAAATTTTGGCACCTGTTTTGAAAATTCACCAATAATCAATGAAAATTTAAAATCTTTTTTAATTAATAGAAAACAGAAAAAAAAATCTTTTATTTTTTTAGAGAAAATTTTCCAATGGATGCCAATTTTAAAGTTTTGGTACCAAGCCATAGCAACCATGAAAGAAAACACCAGAATCTGGTTGCTTGATAGTCATGTTAACCTTATTAAGAAAATATTTAGTTTTGAAATTTAAATTTCTTTGTGAAATCTTCAACGTCTGTTTAATTAGCACTTTTTGTATTTTAGGCAATTCATTTTGTATCTGATGAACTAAAAATGCTACTAAAATAGGATTTAAGTGGAGACTTTTTGGTACTATTTCACAAGTGCTTTGGCAGTCCTGATTAACACATTTTTAGAGGAGCTGCCACATCTCACACATATGTGCTTAATTGAAGGTTGGAATATACAAGCTCAATTGTAAATGTTTTATTTTGTCTTTTTCAGACCGACGTGGATTCTCAGCAACAAAGTCATTCTCTTCCATCTTCTCAACCACCTCTGCCAACCTCTTTACAGCAGTCTCTAAAGTTAAGCAGTGAAAACAGATTCAACAGCCTTATGCGACAAACAGAACTTCCTCCTTTGGTGGAATCATTAAGTCTAGATGCATCTTTTTCTGAACCGCCACATTCAGAAACAACTTCCAAATGTCCCAAACAGTACATGTTCCATGCAGATTCTCCAAAAAATACATCCCCACATCTAAATAAATTAGTTCCAGAAGAACCTGTTCATCCAGAAGAACCTGTTCATCTGGAATTGCTCGATTCAGACCCTGATTTTGAAACTGAACCCGTCCCTCCTTCGAAACCTGTTCCCGTAGATTCGAACATTTCAGACTCTTCTCCTGTATTGACAGCTGCACGAAAAAAAAATCGCAGGAAATATCTCGAGTTTATTCAGTTCGTGGAAGATTCATCTGATGACGAGAACAATCGCCCCATCATCCCTGATCTTAACAGCCTGGAAAATACTGTGGGTGATCTACAGTTTTCTTTTCTGTGCAGCCAAACCAAAGATGATGAAGTTGATACCAGTGACTGTGATAAAAATGGTGAAGTACGGTTTCTGACTCCCACTATATTCAAAAAGGTAAGATCTCAAATCCTGATCTTTTAATGCATTTTTAATTGTTTCTTTCTTACAAGGGTTATTTGTGATGTCAGCTAGGGATATCACCATTAGGACCTGGAGAGATGCCAACTACAGGATTCCCGATTATTTATCCTTGTCCTCCACTAGACTGGGTTCTCACAGGCTTTAAGAAGGCCTGATTTTTTGGTTTTTTAAGAGCCCTTAAAAACCTTAATATTTGCATTACATATTATTTTTTGATGTGAAAAATTTGTTATTACCTCTGCCTCAAGTAGTCTCTTGTTCTATTTCCTAACCTCGTCAAGATGTTGCTGCCTTCAGATTGGAAACTGAACATGTCTGCCTGGCCAAACACCTATACAGATTCAAAATTTTCAACAGTCCTAACTGTCCTGTGTGGAGGTAGTGACGAAATGGACTCCACCCAGTTTGGGGTTTGCTTAAAATTGTTGGGGGGCATTTTTCAACAATATTTGAAGGCACTTCAAAGCCTACAGACTGATAAACTGCTGTTTATTTATGTTTTTATCTCATTCTGATGTTTTATCCCTTTTTTCTTTGTCTCTATACTTTTATGCTGAGTGTTAACCTTAGGCAATGAATGTATTTCAAGTGCTACTGCTAAAACTTTTCCTTAACTCATTACATTTCTTGCCACCCAATACCATTTTTAATTCCTTTCTCATCTCATAGGATTTTGTTCCACCGAAACCTCCTGCCAAATTTATGTGGCTGTCAGATGAAGAATCAAATGGATCTTCAATTGTAACTACTTTAGTTGACAGCCAGAAAAAAGATCCTAATTTTAAGACTCATGCACGCTTTTCACCTGTTTTGCCTGTGAAGAGGGCATTGAAGGGGGCTGCTAAGCGCAGCAAAAGAACGCAATTGCAAAGCAACAAAAGTCCTAAAATTCCACGGCAGGCAACGCTCGGAGGTTTTGGTTTTTCTTCTGCCACAATGTATGCATTTTTTACTATGTGATTTCTTTCTGTGTCCTTTTATGTTTTTAAAATATAAAAATTTTAATCGGAGGTCAATCATATGCTCTTTTAGATGTGTTTGTTCTCTGCTCAACAAATCATTAAATGTATTAGGAACTAAATATTATCATCTTAAAATAAAGAGTGATAATGTTTGCTATGTGTTGGTATCATTTATTCAGTATCCAACTTTGTTCCATTGTTTACACTTGAAAATAGAAAATGTCATAATATCAAATGAAACAGAAATTAAATTTTTGAACGCGTCCTCGATATTGCACGTTTACCCATGTAATAGTACTTTCTTATAATAAATAATCCAAAAAGTTTTTGTTTTCTCAAAAACCCAGCTTCAATACACGAAATATTGTTTTTATTTATATTCATTTAACATTTTGTGTGTAAAATTGTTTGCAATTTTTAGTTTTAACATTAAGCAGGTGTATCCTAAACATGGGCTTAAATACTATTAAAACCAATTTTAATTTTCTACAAAATTGAAAAAAAATTTCATTACACTAGTGAAACATTTTAGTATTCAAAAGTGTAATCAATTTTCATTTTGCCTGATCCTGTCATATTTTTACAAAGAACTTGTTCAATTTAGAATTTCCAGGTTTGATTCCTTCCTGGGTGTATTTCTTTGTGTGTGTATTACTTGATATTGTCTGTCTTGAATCTGGTGCAGTTTGACCAAATATGACCCTTGTGCCATACAACCCAACCCCTAAATAAAATAATTTCAATATAAGCTAATCTTAATAAAATTACTTTTTAATTCAGATGTAGGCTTAAAAAATAGCTTCAAATTATTATCTTATCTGCTTGATAAATGTTGACCCACGATGCAATATCAAGACCTGATCACTGCTTGTTCTGAGTAAATTTAATTACTCTGACTGAATAGGTCAATTGTACAAAATTCCAACTTTTAACATTGAATTAAGAATGTAAACTTTACAAATTCTTTGTCATATTTTGTAATATAAATTCTAAGACTAGGATTACTGTGCATTTCATAGAAAACATTTTCAGGTTTCACAAATGCAAATCACCTCAAGTAGATTGTATAAATTTCAAGTTCTAATGAACACTAATGACATTCTTTAAAATTAAGATTTAATTTCAATAAAAGTTTTATCTATTCTCATAAGCTCAATGTATCAAATCCAACCTTGAATCATAAATTTTATTTTGTGTGAATAATGTTTGTTTTGCATAATGGAAGTTACCAGTGTCCCAAGAAGAAAGATCGAATTCATTTAAATTGTATGATAAATTGATAAAGGTTTTATTGTGTCTTACATATGAAAATATTGTTTCTTTTTATTACTTGTCAAATCATCTGCTTACAAGTGAAACATATAAAGTCAAAATTTTTAAGATCGGTGTTATTTAGCTTTTATAGACCAGAATGTGATGATCTGTAAACTGGTGGTTCACAGCCATTTTTCCATTGCATGAAAGTTAGATTTCTTGAGAAGCACACTTAGTGAGTAGAAAAATTTCCACTTCATTTTCTCAGAACTAATGTTCTTTGACTTAGTGTGTTATCACTTGTAAGCAGACAAAATATGCTTTATTTTTATTTTACTATTAACTTTATTATTTTAATTTTATTTTAGTACAAAAAAGATTCAGAATAAAAAGGGAACTGCGAGAAAAAGGACTTTTAAACTCTTTGACAATGACTTGATGCCAAATAATCTAGATGAAAGTGCATTGTTTCAGAAAAAAGAACAAAAAAAGAAACCATGTAAGTGTACGTTTTATCTATGGAATTAAAAATATTTAGTGATTATAAAAATACTGCATTTTAAAAAAATCATCGAAATCAAAAATCATGTTCTATTTGGTGTTACACATATCAAGGATTTTCAGAACAATTAAAACATGAAATTCTGTAATATTGTTAGATCAGGGCCTCTACATAGAGGGTCCACTATTATCATGGGACCAGGGCCGGTGAACGAAATTGCAGTCTTGCATGTTTTGCTAAATTGGCAACTTGGGGGTGTGATTATGAACATACACAATTTTTAAAACCATGCCTGATGGCATTCAACAATCGGCACACACTTTGATGGATGATCCATAAGGAACAGTTGAATTGCCAATCACTTCTAAGCCCTGTGATGACAGACACTGCCATTGCTAAATTCTGGTGGGAAGTATTACAGTAAACTTAGCAAATATAAATTTACAATAATATATAGAGCAGTTAAACCCAACTACATCATGAAGTACTTTTTTATATACAAAGTTGCACTGTCTTTCATGGGTCTGGCTAAATTGATGACCAACATGTATTGAATTTAGCCAATGTTAAATGCTAGAGCGTGGTATTAGATATTCTCATAAGAGAGTGCACCATACTCACTTGATAAAAAAGAGATTAACGTCTGACACCGGTGCATTAGGTTGATTATCCGTGGGTGTTTAATCCTTTTCCATGTGAACTGTATATGATGTAAGTAAAATTTGTTTTGTCAGTGCGAACATATTTGGTATGCTGGATCCTTGGGAGACATCATGCCACTACAGGGAGTATTGTGCTGAACTTAGATACCACTGCAAAAATCAACTTACAATACAGTAGTATATATAGCAGTGTAACCTATTTCCACCATGAAGTACTTTTTTGGTAGACAAAGTTATGCATTCTTTCACACATCTTGCTAAATATTTATAATAAGGTTATACTTGTGTGCAAATGAAAAGAAAAAATAGCATTTGTTCAAGTTTAATATTGAATAGTTGGAACTTAACTAAGAGCCCATCATCTAAACTGGTACCCATCGCTAACTGGTATAATGATCATAGCACTTGTCTGCTGCAAGGTTCATATTCCAGTTTTTAAGTGCATGGATATTAGTGATTGTCCTTGTTAGGAGTAGCAGTGGTTCATCTATTGAGTGCTCCTTCAAAAATAGCCTTCAGTTCACCCCTTTTCGTACCAAAGGCCGTGCGGTCAGTGATCAGGCTTGGAAAAAAAATCTAAACTGGTACTGGGGATTTTTAATGTCAGTTTTTACTGTTCTAGTTTTCCATAGTGATCTGTTTTAAGTACATTTCTACAATATTGAGGTTGGCAGGTAGAATTTTGAAGTTTAACCATGGGTTAAGGAGGGCTGTGGAAATGAAGTCAATAAGGAATTTCCCCTATGCAACTTCTAAAATAGATTTACAATTTGACACACTTATATTTAAAATGGTTATTGAAAAATGAAGTTATTCAAGAACTGTTTTCATAAGCACGCTTCTGAAATGATAGCAATTGCTGTTGTGAAGGCAATAAGACAATTCTTTGTTAACATGTAAATATTTGGAAATATTTACTGCACAATTTATTTCCTTCTGAAAATTCGTTTGAAGTAGGGAAGCAATCGGTTTTTTCTTCCAACTGTAGAACAGTCCAAATTGATGGATTAAACCATGGGTCTCTCAACTTATAGAGTAGAGGTCTGCATTATATATTCAAAAGTATACCACTACTGGTATATGACTGCATTTGCCACTACTGCCATCTAATTTAAGATAACATTTGGGACTGTCATATAAATTGATCCCTGAAGGGTTTTTCTACTCTAAAAATAAAGCTAAATTATTAATAAAACACTAGCCAAGGAAACTGGTAACTATGTTTCAGTAGCAGTGTTCCTCACCAATCTTCGGAGATGGTAATTCATCGTCAGCTTTTAAGCCCTACTATCCTTCTATTCTTCAATTTAAAAACACCTTAAGGTGAATGTTCTTTTTTTCTCGTTAAAATTACCCTGTTTGGATTTTTTATTGACGAAACTATACAATCAGATAATTCCCAACTTTGTATGTCTATTATTGTCAAAAACTACAAAATTTGTTTAATCATTTTCATGAAGAATCACGCCTGCTAACCCTCCTCGACCATACCGCTAGTTGAAGCTCTGTGGTCGCTGATTGGCATAATTTCTCTACTCTAAGTGATCTTAAACAAAAGAATTTAATGGAGTTTTACTTCATATACGTGTAGCTGTCATTTGATGAAATGTAATTTTTTATATTTGAGTAAATTTTGACTTGTCAAATCCAAAATCATTTATTTAGCTCAGAATTGACCGAGTTTTTTTGCTATGAAAATATAAAAACGTTGCATACCACTTTTCTGGTTCAGCAAACCATAAAAGGATGTTTTCTCAATACCCTGTAAAAGTTTTAAGTCTATCAATGCAATAGTTTTATATAAATATCAGGCCAACCACTCACAAAAAATCTATTCTGAGAAAAATGCATTTAAAATTTCAGTGCATTTGATGAAAGCATATTCAGTACTTTAAGTATTTTCATGCTATACTATACCATTGCCATATAGCATGATTATATTTTGATCGCCATCTTGATGACAAATCGTTGTAAACCAGTTTTATAGAATTTGCAACTATATGAAATGGCACATGTTTCAAATTCTACATCTGCATGGGTCTGTTAATGGCTTATAATTAGGCCAATTTTGTGAATTTTGACTTATGACATGTTCTTAACCCTCCTGATGGTTGTCTCAACAAGGTATCTCGTCATTAGCAAAACTGATGAGATCTTGATAGATGAAATATCTGGTCCTTAGGGGAAAAAATGACTAGATCTTGATTTTTTCATCATAAAAAATTGACAGTATCGTGATAATCAGATATCTTGTCATTAACAAAATTGGTCAGATCTTGATGGACGAGATATCTTGTCAAAACCACTTGAAGGGTTAAGACCCTAAACAAATTGTGTGAAAAATACAATATTGATTTTTTCGCCCCTTTAAATACAATGATCAGTTAATATGGTTGATCAAATCTCATTGATTGTGTATTTTGCAGCTTCGAAGCAAAAGGGTGAAAATTTAGGAAACAGAAGACGATGCATTGAGTGTCGAAGGACTTTTAGAACTCCTCTTGAACTGAAAAAACATGTTTTTATAGAACACACTATGGAAGATTTGAGTGACTAAAGAGTATAAAAGTTATTTTAACTTGCATTTTTTAATTGTTAAGCTCTGGTAAAATATTTATTATTAATATTAAAACAGCCTTGGAAACTTCCAATCTTTTACCACCGTTGCTTTATGTAACACATTTGTCTCAGGATGAACTCTAAGCACAATGTATATACCATCTGTTGACTAACTTATGTTTTTACACGTGTAAGGGGGTCTAAAGTCACAAAAGGGTTTTGATAATGAGCTACTCCTTTATTTCTTGTTTAAAATTTACAATACCATGCATAGGAATACTCAGGACATCAGTTTGGAGGGAGCTCCATTGATATTGTAAACCTCCATTATAGGGTAAAATAATTTGAGATTATTAAAACGTTGTCAAGAATAGCATAAATATAGGGAGTCGAGATTTTGTGATAATTTTTTTACTGTGCATAGGAGTCTTAGAGTACTTTCTACTAGAAAAGTTTTTAAATGATTCTTCTCCAATGCAGATGAATTGATCTGGTAGCTGAGTTGTTTCTGCTCTGGTTTCCGACCATTGATTCAACAGGCGATGAGTTCAAATCCCAGTCTTAACATGAAAGGTCTTAGTGGTTCAGAATCCATTTTATGCTGTCTAATTTGCCCTCGTGAAGCAAAAATATAACAATGATAGATAAAAACTGCTGAAAGCAAAAGTTGGAACAACTCTTCATGAATCTAAAATATGTTCTTGGAATCCTGCAAATAAGTGCTCGGACACTGTGGTAGATAGATGGTATAGAAAAATAAGGGAGAAATATTTTGTGATTGGAGGAATGAGAAAATGTCAAAAGCAAAGACATCCATGTTTCATTTATTGGTTTGTTCATTAAAAAATCGAGTGTATTCTGTATGAATTGTGTGTACACACGATTTTTTAACAAACAAACCAATAAATTAAATAAGGATGATTTTGTTTATCTTCAGGTCTGAGAGGGGCTTAAGCCCCTTCTGTCAGTGTACCCCTGATACCATAGAATCTTATACAGTATCCATAGGAAATAAATTTACACTGGGTGGGAAAAATAAAACATTTTCAATGGCTTCCATTTTCTGCTTTTCACAATTGTGCCCTTTCCAAGGTGCTTTTCATGACAGCATTCCAGCTACCAGTGCTGATTTCAGCTCAAATATTGTTCTTTAGCTTTTGCAGTGTCTGAGGTTGATTAACAAAACTTTGTTTTTGAGGTAGCCCATAGGAAGAAATCACTTGTCAGATCTAGTGAAAGGAATCTGTGTAAGCTTTGGTGTAGACTTTTTGTGGCAATGCTTTTTGTAGCGAGTTGTGGCTGGCAAAGGCAATCCCACTTTATTAAGATTATGGCAACCTAACGATCTTTTGAATCTTATTAATTTTGGTAAATCATTACCTCTTTATATTTTACCATGTGTAAATAACTATTTTGACAGAATTAATGTGATCTTTTATACCATTCATATTATATAGCCTGGTTACATTAGACTTAAAACCAATACATTATTTAACTTGGATAAACTTCTATAACAATATTTCAGAAAAAGTAAAGATTTTTCATTAACTTGTAGTCAACAGAATAATCAATTGTATGGTTTTTTTTTCTATTTTTAAAATTGTTTTCGCTAATTTTTTAATTTTCTGCTAAGACTTAAACTGTGTTTTTTCTAAGAAATTCTACCTTGGCAACATAAAAAGCATGCATAAAAACACCAAAAGTGTTGCTAAAAGAATGTCTAAATCAAAGCTGTACTGGAATCTATCTAGTGGCTTCAGCTGTTGCACCTATTGGATTTTATATGGAAACAGGTTCAAGGTTTTCAGAATACACCAGTGATGTCTTAGGGACTCCAACCTGACCAGACCGCCTTTGAGTTGGTGCACTTGGATCTTCTGCAATACTCTTTCTTACATGTTTAATTGAGGGTTCGTTCTTAACAGTTTGGTCTGCCTGTTCGTGGAAGGTCGCTTACCTAACCCTGTCCCGCAAAACGAACAAATAAAAGTAATAATTGATTCTCTGAGAGAATCTTTCATGCCATAATGATGGCAATATACTCTGGGTCAGAATTATTGAACCTCTGGTTGATAGTAAAATTTCACAGTATGGTCGTGAATTTTTCCATGGATAATTCCCTAGGTCTTTATAAAATATCTGAAGAAAATTTTGAAAAATTAATTGAAAATAAGTTATTAAAACTTTAGACCCCCTTCATGGCTTCTGGCCCTCCCTGTATTACTGTGCTTGTAATTCAATATTCTGACAAGTTATATTCTGTACTGAATATGAACTATATCATCACATAGTTTTTATATTTTTAACATGATCATCCATTTTAAAAGCTTTTATGCTGTTGTGTATATTGCTATAGTAATTTCAGAGTATTGTTTCATAATATCTGAATGAATTTGTGACTTATTTTATTCTACCACAATTTTAGTTTGATTATCATCATTTTATTGATTTCATGTGTTTCAAGATGCTTTTGTAAATATTTTCAATGTTTATTGATGCCATTTTTCATTACATAAATATCTAAAGTCCTTTGTAGTATGAATTGTCTTTAAAAACGTGTTTCTAACATTTTAATCCAGGCCTTTTTTGAGAATTTTAGTTTGTTTTATTTGCCAACTATTTGCTTAATCTCACTCATTCCCTCTAAATTCCTCCCCAATTCTTGTCTATTTCCTCTTGTGGATGGTGCTGCCTAGAAAATGTAGGAAGTACAGAATTATAGATTTTCACCTTTTATTACAGTAATACCCACTGATGGATTTGCAATCTTTTTATATTTATGTAAATAATTATTTTCTGATTTACTTTATTTCATTACAATTCCCCCATGTATTTAATAACAAATTTGTACTTTTTATTACTTTCAAATTTAGACATTTTATTAATTAATAATTTATTCTGTTTTGAATGACTATCATTTTAAAAGTCAGATTTTATAAGTTATTTTACTAGGTCTAAATTAAAATATGCACCTAATAGTGTTTATATATATAAAAATGATATGGTTGTTTCTGTTTGGGAAACTACATAATATGAGAAAATCTCTTATGACTGAAATATGCTTACAGTAGTAGAATATTAAAATGTAGGTTATAACTTTTGTTATGATAGTAGTTCCTAAAAAATTAATGCAACCAAGAAAGCAATAAAATATAAGTACCTGTACATAATATTTAATATTGGTTAAATTGTCATATTTATGAAAAATGATCAATATAACATTGCAGGAAATTTATAATTACTGAAGCATTCATGAAAACCACATTTCGAATTCCAGAAATATCTCAGGTTAGCATCACTAAAAATGCTCAGTATCTTGGAAAACAACATTTGATTTGTATTCTGTTTGAAATTGATGAGAGAATTGAATCATGAGCTGAAATGGGTATTCAATCTGTATTGGATGGTTGAATTGTTTTTATATTGTTAAATTTAAAATCAAAACTGTTATTGAAGCTTCCTTGTTATTATTTTACTTTGCACCAGTACACACCCTATTGCTTAGTTCCTATTAGGATTTTACCCATTTGGATAGACAGGACCAAAAATACTTATCCAATTTTGATCGCGACTCACAGGGGTAGCTTTGGATTCGTGAATGTGCATACCTGCCAATTCTTCCGGATTTTCCTGAAGCCTTTACTGGAAAACCACTTGTATTTCTTCTGGATGGAAAAAATATCTTCAGAATTTTTCTTTTCCATGTAACAAATTTTCAAATGATGCTGAAATGATACATTTGAATTCATTTGTATCTTTTTTCCCAAAAAATCCCAAACGAAAAGTCGTTAAAAAAATTTTCTGAGCAAATCTGTGTTTAATGCCAGTGGTCCATAGTATAAGTGGGTTCGCCTGCTCCACTAGAAACTTGTGAGTTGTAGGCGGTGCATGGAAAATTGATTTGTTTAATTATTTTCCTGTTTCACTTATTATGAAAGTGAAACAGAAGTGTTATATTTTTTGAGTTTCAAATTAAGCACTTTGAAGTGTAAAAAAAGGGATATATGGGAGTGTAATTTAACAAATTGCAAATGTCTTTTCTATGTTTATACAGCTAGTTTTATTTAAATCTAATTTTTATCACTTCGTTTAATTTAGTTATACCTTAAAATTAAGTCAGAGATGATTTGACCCAAATTAAATGTTTATTAAAGAAAAATATTTACATTACTGTTTCTATTTTTGCATACGTATTTATTTTAATGTATTTCCATACAACATTAACAACTTTTATTTTAATTCTCCATTGCTCCTTAAGATGAACTTTAGAATAATTTGCTCTTTGGAACATTAAGTTGTTTTGCTGTCTGATGATTAAACTTCCAAAAATAGATTATCAAAAGGTACATACACATGTAAAAGATGAAATTGCAGAATTTGCTGAAAATCTTCATATTGTCTGTTTTTATGTATCCACCTTTTAATTGATTATTCTTTTGTTTTTTACTGTGATAATTTCAAATATCTAGTTAATTTATTAAACTTGTTTTCTTTTAAATTCATTTAAGGTTATTGTGTTTCATAAAGCATCATATTCATGCAACAAACTTTATGATTGCAAAGTCACTTTTAACTAGATAATATTTTTGTATTGTTTAAAGGACCCAAGCATTGTGTATGAATAAAGTCACATCTTTGAATTTACTTGTTTTTCTCTTAAATTAATCAAATGGGTTCTTCATTTTCATACTGTTCTTACTTTAGTTACACCCTGTTATGAGCTTTCTAACTTACGTTCTGTTTGTGTAAGAATTTAAGTTGTCCAACGTTTTTGCTTCACCTGTGAAACGAATTTTACAACTCTGAAAGTTTAAGAATTTTCAAAAAATATTTATCAATTGGCCCTGTGAAGTAGCTTTATTTCTTCATTCACTTATCTAGGTAAACAAAATTTAAATACTCTGCATTCGATTTCATTGTTTTATTTAAAATCTGTTGTAAAGATATATCCTTAGTATCAAAAGATATATAATCAAATTTATTGTAAAAAATTACAATCTACTGAAATATGATTTTAAGCATATAATTTGTACATTTATTCATGTTTTCCTAATCATATTCGGTTTTCACCAGCAAGATATTTAAATAGTTTTATCTTTGTTTTTATTTTAAGTTTAGTTTCTGTAAAGAAACCCAAACTTTTTATGTGATGCATATCTATGAATTTCTTGATACAAAATAGGTTTCATTCTGACTTGCATGGAACATAAATATAAAATATGACTCACACTTTTACATAAAATAATAATAAATAGAACTTGTAACACATTTGTTGTGCAATCCGCATAAATCTTCCAGAATTGTCAACTTCATGATACAATTTTTAGAAATGTATAAAAGATAGTTAAATGTGACTAAACAGTTCTAAAATAACTTGAGGAATCGACATTCAATACTTCCAAAATCACAAAAAATGTTCAGCAGACTATTTTCTCTGTTCTGGGTCCTTAAAATGCTTCAGACTTTCTTCATTGAAATATCCATTTTGATTTGTTACTTTGATCAGTGGAGTACATTGTTCAGTTTTTCGAACTCACTTTTCTTAATTTATAATAGCCCGTTGTCTTACTCCAGTGTGACATAAATTTAACTACCTATCTTAATTTATAAGTTAATGCTTTAAATAAATTCTGTCTTTCAAATCAAGTAGAATTAATTCTCTCCACTCAAGAACAATTTGTGAACATCTTAAAGATCAAGTATTTCCATACTGATTTTCTCACTTCTGTACAGATCGAATATTTCCATATAGATTTATTCGCTTCTTTAAAGGTTGAATATATTTCCATATTGATTTACTCTTTAAAGATCGAATGTTCCCATATCGATTTACGCGCTTCTTTGAAGATCGAATATTCCCATATCGATTTACTCTCTTTAAAGATCCAATATTCTCGTATTGATTTACTTCGCTTACCTAAAGAATATTTCCATATTTATTTTCCCTCTTTAAAGTTCGAATATTTCCATATTTATTTTCCCTCTTTAAAGTTCGAATATTCCCATATCGATTTATGCATTTCTTTAAAGATAGAATATTTCCATGTCGATTTACTCGCTTCTTCTAAGATCGAATGTTCCCATATCGATTTATGCACTTTAAATATCGAATATACCCATCGATTTACGAGCTTCTAAGATCGAATATTTCCATATGGATTTACTCGCTTCTTTACAGATCGAACAAATCCACCTCAATGTCGATTGTTACAGGACCGAACAATATGCAAATGAAGATCGTCAAATGGTTTTCCTCTAGTTACTGTTAACACACGCTTTCTTCACCAGGTTTCTCCTTATTTTCCAAAGCCACGGAACAATCATTGCCGATGCCTTTCAGATCGCTGATGTTCTCGTAACTCTCCACTCTGTTCACGGGTGCCGGAACGAAACCCGATCCGATCAGCAACTCGCCACTCTGCGGGCAGACGTCCGGCACGGACACCATGATTCCGCCGTCTTTGTGCTTCTTGTGGTGGACAATGATGGGATTGACAGTTTCCGTGAGCCTGGTTGGTTCCGCCGGAGGGTTAGGATTGCCGACTGAGAACGGGCTGAAGACAGCAGAGAAGGCGAGCACCAGGTGGCTGCCGAAGTCCATATAGAAGGCGTTGCCCCACTCGCCCGTCTGCATGTACAGAGCGTGGAGGATGGCCAGAGGACGGAGGACGACGAGCCAGATGAAGTTGTAGTAGAGGGCCATGTCCACGAAGGTGTTGGTCTTGCAGCCGTATTGGCACACTGCTCGTTTAGACCATGTTAGGAATCCTATAAGAAAAAAGTTGCTTTTATTGCATCATGAATTTACTAAATACCATTTAAAAACACATTTCTCTATTAACCTCCAAGTGGTTTCGACGAGGTATCTCGTTAATAAAGATTTGATCAAATTTTCTAATGATGAGATATCTCGTCATCAGGATATTGCCGATTTTTTTATATGATGTCAGTTTTTTCCCCAAGGACGAGGTATCCTGTCCATCAAGATCTACAATTTTGTTAATGGCGTGATACCCTCGTCGAGACAACCACCAAGAGGGTTAAGCAACACCCTTTTCCCTTCTAGATTCCACGGGCCTTAAGAAGGCTGATTTTTCATTCAAGTTTTTAAGGACCCATAAAGCCTTAATATTCGCTGTTCAAAAGTTACAATTTTTTGAGGCTTTATTTTTCCAAGAACACTTCAGTTTATATTTCACCTGCATTCACAAACCAAGAGGTAGATTCCTCCCTGTGTATTTCTCTCTCGTCTGTCGGTAAAACTTTCCTTATGTATACATGTCCATTCACTTGACTGTCTTGTGTTTGAGTAGCTTAGCCAAATGTGGCCCTTGCGCCTTGAAACCACTACAAACCAAGGCCAATGATACTTGTCCCAGGTCAAGTGTTCTCAAGTATCGATGGCATAAGCTAAAATTTGATGCTTTTAAAACAGTCTGTTGAACCCAAACAGCACTAGTGCACTCACGAGTTAATCTTGCGACCTATATAAAATATAGCCTTAAAGGACTGGAAAAATAGCCTTGAAAGTACCATAATTTTTCTTTTGCTTGAAGAGTAGGAACCCTACCAGCTATTTAATGATTACAATTATGAGAAAAATGTTAATCTCTAATCATAACCGAAACTCAAGTTCAATATACATCTTCACTTGCACGTTGTGAAGTCTCCACATGGAATATTGATGTTTTTACTGTATTAATATCTCAACTATGGGGATATGAATTGTTTGTCCTTTCAGTAAATGTCAAACTTCTGCTATTGGAAAATCAATTTTGATGAAAATTTCCATCGGAAGTGTTTAGTTTGCCGATACACTCATATTTCACTACACAAGTTCCAGGGAAAGATGTAACAGATAAAGGAAGGAAAACCTTCGTAGAATTATTTTTCTTGTAATTATCTTTATTGCATAGAATGGAATCAAAGTACTGAAAACTAATATAGCAATAAGCGTACTCTTAACTTCTACATATTTTTAAACATTATGTATACACCTGTTTTTCATAACCAGGGAGGCTAAGCAGTTATCCTTAGCAAGGAGAACGAAACCCAAAGACTATAGTGGATAGTAGGTATTTTTCAGTATGATTTTTGCGAACTGAAGAAAATGAAGGGTCCAGGAGTAAAACCACTTTGCAGCAATTTTTTTCGAAATGAGATAGCGGTGCCATCTTATAGCTTTCAAGGAGTACTATCACCACGTGCATTCATTTTTGGAGTAGAACCACTTTAAAGCCGTAAAAAAAAGCGATAAAGTTTTGATATGCTGGGGAAAAGCCACCTTTCACCCACTTTCAAATTGTTTTTTCACAAAATCTAATTTTGTGTTGTAAATGGTTTTACCCCTGGACCCTTCAAATGTTTACTCGAAATTTCCCTATGAAGAAGAAATATTTTGAAAAAAGAGCTATTTCCAAAATACTTGAAATTTTTTGCCACATCTATAGACCTGCCCTGCAAAGAAATATTTAAATCGTTTTGATTAGGCATGAAATCACAAATGTAGCATTCTAAAAAAACCTTTCAATAATACGTAAAATTTAACTACCTGTTCTCGTATAAAATTTTAGCTAACACGTGTCCCTGCAATATCCAACGATCTTTAGAATGATACTGCAAACGACTGTTTCAATGTCTAGCTGCTGGAGTGACATGAAATGGATTTTTGAGGTAAATTATTACAACTGAATTAAATTTAATACTTTTTATTGAGGTTTTAGGGATTTCTGTGGTATAAAAGCAGTGATTCACTTCTCAAGTCAGTTCTGAGAAAAAACTAGTGTTCAACTAAGAAAACATAAGCTTTATCTCAGTTTTATCTCTGCAATTGAATGTCTATTGAATCTCCAAGAAATAGATAACTGCTATCTAAACGTGTTTATGGTCATTCACATTTCTGATGTTTCAGGTGAAATTGTCCAGTGACAATTTTCATGGTTGCGCATCTTTTATTCCTGCCCATAAACTGACTCATCCACTTTAAGTTTTGTCTACCTTGCAAGATAGAAAGATTTCTTTGACTTAGGTGGTGTACTCCTGGTGTAATAGGTGACAGTTTAAACATGTGTAGGGCATAAGCTTGAAATGAGAGGAATTTTCCGCGAAGTTAAATGTAGATGGTTTTTGTGGTAGAACGTGATTCCAGTACGCATTCCGGAAGGGACGCCCCTTCCGAAATACGGCTACACTTTAAGATAACCCTATATCTGCCGAGAGCGAGAACATTGGATAACTGGAAATAATATTTTCTTTTCTCAATGTTTGCTTGGCGTGGTGTGGAAGTTTGGAGACAGGTGCCAGCTCAGGTGTTGCGTCGTCATCTGACCGTGGTTCAAAATTATGTGGTATTCTCGGATCTTTCCCTTTGGGATTGATCCCGGACCGTCACCAATAGCTCGTTGTATTGCTCCAGTGTGACGTTAATTAAAATACCTACCTACCCAATGCTTGCTTACACTGAAAATCTCTCTTGATGTATAAAAACAATGCATTCACATGAAGCTAAGCTCATTCGTATGATTTACAAGCAGCATAAATGCATTATACTCTCTTAAAACCTCTCTTAACTTAATGCATCTATGAAGTCCGTAACAGAGCTTTGGGTCAGCCGTGGATCAGTGGGTATGCCACTGCGCAAGCAGCTTGCGAGTTGTAGGCGGCGCAGGTTCGATTTCTGTTAAGTTCGATTCTTCCCTGGGTGCATTTCTGTCTAGTGTCAGTAAAACTTTTCTCGTGTGTGTCGATTACTTGATATCTGTCTTGTCTTTGGCGCAGCATGGCCAAATATGGCCCTTGCGCCATAAAACCCAATAACCAACCAACTGTAAAAGGGGCTTATTAACCTTTACTTTTTTCATATCTGCATAATTAGGAGGAACAAGGTTTATGTTGCCTCTAGTATTTGATCGATTGCCATATGAGATATGCAGTTTCAATTGTGACACTCATCTCAAACAATGCTCTCTTGTAATAGACATTTTAATTTACAAAATCTAAATTAGCACTAAAATATTTTGTCTCAAGAATAGGAGTTTCTATTACTTTCTCTAGCAATTGACATTTAGATTTACAAACATCAAATAAGCACTAAAAACATTTGTAATAGGAAACAGGTAGCCGGAATTTCTGTCCTTTACCTTGCAATAGGTATTTTAATTTACAGGAATCAAATAAACACTGAAGACATTATTTTGTCACAAGAAACAGGTAACGGAAATTTCTGTTCTTTATCTTGCAATAGACATTTTAATTTGCAAGAATCAAATAAACACTGAAAACGTTATTTTGTCTCAAGAAGCAGGTTTTCTATGTTCTTAAATTGTTGATTCATTGACATATTTGGTTAAATATTAGAACCGTACCGTGGTGGAACAAAACAGGATTCACGCCGTTTCACCAGATGCAGATATTCTCCTAGTTGGTTATTCACAAGACATTTGCAAATTGTCTTGTGAATTCACAAATTGCGCATACATTAAAAACTTGTTTAAGATAGTATTCTGATAGTATCTTAACAAGTAAGTAGTAGAGGCGCTATCCTTTCCGCTCTGAAACTTCCAAGCAATTATGAAGGCCGATCAGTTAAAAGCCCGAGAAGTTATCTGCTATTGAAACCATTCCTACCAAATTGACTGTGGCTCTACTGGATGGCAAGAAGATAAATGGATAACTTTCCGTCTTCTGGCACAAGATAAAAAATTATCAAAAAAAATCCCTTATCTGTTTTTTAGGGAAAAAATATTTTTTCAATCAAAACTGAATCTCATTTAGGAAAAGGTTGTCAACCTAGTTAATCGAAGATTTTAACATCCTAGAACAAGCATCTTTCATTTTATGTTCGAAAACACACTGAGAATTCAAATGGTTACTGACCACGAAAGCAACACGGTAAAAGCGAAAACTAGACGACTAATTTATTAAGGTAGGACAAAATTTTATAATTTATATTTTGAGCGTTTTTCAAAAACATGCTCAGGATTTAACATAAAAGACAACAGAAAAAGAGTTTTCAGAAATGTTTTCTAATGCTTTCGATAGGGTTTGGTAGGTAGATGTTAATTAACGTCGCACTGGAGCGACACAACGAGTTATTGGCGACGGTCCGGGATCAATCCCGAAGGTATCCAAGAACAACGCCTTGTAATTTTAAACCGCGGTCAGATGATGAGAACAACACCTGAGCTGTCACTCCACTCTCCAAACTTCCACACCACGCCCACGTGTGATAGGGTTTGGTTGGAAGCATGAGTAAAACTCGACGTCCATTTGGAATTTTTTATTTCAATTCGGAATTTTCTACAGCATATCATCTTGAGTAGTAATATCCGTTTTATGTCAACACTCAGGTGGACATATTTCCACAACTAATAAAACTACTACTTCGTTCAAGTCTCCGTCACCTCTGGAACCAGCTTAGAACGTCCCACTGTCTACAACTAGCAATTTCCAGGTCTCAGAGGAGGTTAACGTCTGCGCGGATATTTTGTTTTTGATTCTTGACCGATCCGCAAATTGCCCTAGTAATCCATATCAAGATTAATCAAATGCGGAAGAAGCCTTTTCCGCTCGTCTGTGGCCTGTGCTACGACGAAGCTAAGACCGAAAGAGCTATTTAAACGGAAGAACAGAACTCCGATTCATTTCTGGTAAATGATCTTTGTTCCTTATTCGGTTCTAAACGAGATTCGCATTCTTTATCGCTTCGTTTTCATTTTATTAAGTACAGCTTTCATCAGAACGAACTGATGGTAATAACGCTATTCCAAACGCGTCTTTAACGTGGGTTAAAACGCGAAAATGACTCGTTATCTGAATTTGTTCGCATGGTTTTGATGGGTGGCTAACCTTGTGAGAAACTTCGAAATGGCGTGCAGGTAATAGTAATCTTGCTTTGAACGCGTTTCAAGTGCTTCTCGAATTAGTTCTTTTGTTTTCGTTAATTAGTATGTCTATCTTTAGAATTTCGACGGGAATGTCTTATCTTTTATTCAACATGTAGAATGCCTAACAGAACATGGAATGAATGTGTTAACGATACAACTAAAGCGGTGAACCGGAACTGGAGAAACAGTAATTGATGTGAAATTAAGTTGCATTCACATATCAAAAACAGACTGCAGTGTTGTACAGGAAAGCCTTTCTCCATTTTCAAAAATAACTCGGATAATAAAAGTTTAGAAGGAATTTCACAGTTTTTCTTATTTTTGTATAAATTTTCTAATTCTACTCTAAGGAAACGAGCAATAGAATCTTTCCAAATAATTCCATTCCAAGAAAAGGAGGAATATAATCCTTCCCAAGGATTCTACTCTAAGGAGGACAATAGAATCTTTCAAACGATTTTACTCAAGAACATGAGCAACAGAATCTTTCTAAATTATTGTATTCCAAAGAAAAGGATCAATAGAATAGTTTCAAAGAATTCCAAGGTAAAGACTAATATAATCGTTCTAAAGATTGAAAGAATCCATGAATTCTTGAGAAAAATGTTATTTAGCCATTAATGTGTTATGTTGTAAAAGCAAAACTGCACTATTCACGAATCTTTCGACGCTCTGAAGGTTAATAAATTTCAATTGTCCTGGTTCCTTTGAAAATTCCAAGAACCCAATTCCATTCAATGCAAATGAATGTAAACTAGAAAAATAAAAGCATATTTATGTCAGCTTTCGACAGGTTTTTTTTCAGTTTGATCTTCACACTTCAGAAAAACTTGTTTTGTATTCTTGATGTATTCTTTTTCAATACTATTTACTGCTTTTAGTTTATAAAATCCTCGTGTGGGATATACTCGTCTGTAATAGATGACAGTACAAACATGTGTAGGGCATAAGTTTTTTGATATAAGACGAATATGAGAGGCATTTTCTGTCAAGCTAAATGTAGGTGGTAGTGTTTCTGCGGCAATATGTGTTTCCTGTACGTATTCTGAGAATGTCACTTGGCTTGTTTCAGCACTCCGCCTATCAAAATTCCGAAAAATGAATTCTGATTCGATACGCACTCATGTCCAAATTTATCTTTACATACCCAAAAATGATATTCCATGAAATTTCCAATCGATGTAATCCATTTTTGCAGGGAATGTGTGAAAATCAAGCCTAATCTATATATTAATACGTGAAGAAAAAACTTTGTACCCCTTTTTAAGCACATTGCGCGCACGGAGGAGTATGAGATTTGGCATAATTAAAGTTCATATGGAGAAGGAGTGCAGCAGAAAGATAAAATTAATGTATAATATGCGTTACAAATATATTAAATGAAACAAAATAAAACATTCATTGTTTACGTTCATATACTGTAATCTATATATTAATACGTGAAGAAAAAACATTGTACCCCTTTTTAAGCACATTGCGCGCACGGAGGAGTATGAGATTTGGCATAATTTGTCACCACATAAGTTAGTATCGAAAGTTAATTGCATCGTTTTGCTGATCAGAAACTTAAATACAAAGGAAGCATTAGTCAATGGAACAAGAATGCGCATCAAATTTATGCATCGTAGTACTATTGATTGCGAAGTTTTAACTGGAACCGCACGCCATAAGAGAATTTTGATTCCACGTATAAATTTAACATATTCCGGAACTATTTTACCATTTAACTTTCAAAGAACTCAATTTCTAATTATACCTGCATTTGCGATGATAATAAATAAGTCTCAAGGACAAACATTCGAAAAAATTGGAATTTTATTGAGGCAGCCAGTTTTTACACATGGTCAATTGTACGTCGCAGCAAGTAGAGTTCGATTATTGGATGGTTTGAGATTTTATATTTCAGAATATAACGGTCAAGGGCATTTAGCAAACGATGAAAGAGTTTTTACAAAAAACATCGTCTACACAGAAGTTTTGAATCATTAAATTCATTGTCGAACTATTTCAAGTTCAATGGACAACATTTATTTTTTTAACCACCCGGTTCTTTTTGTTTCAATAAAAAATATATTAAAAAAATACGAAGCATGTATTCCTTTTTTCATTTTTTGGATTTATTTTTTATTTAAATTTCATAATTTGAAAAAGATAGGCAAATTAACTGTGTAGCCTTGGCGAAACCTGTGGCCAGTATAGCAATAAAAAAAACCAAGAAAATGTGAAACAACGCGTTATTGTTTTTTAGATATGGCTTAACCAAGCTATACCGCATTTTTCCTATGACGTATTTGTACATGCTCGCAGCTTACGTAATAGAACAAAATTCAAAAAAATTATATGCAATGAATATAGAGGTATACTCTTTGACAAAAGAACCTTATTAACGTTCAAACTTAAAAATTAAATGAATTATGGTCGAATTTCGACCACTGGGCGACCACTAGTTAACATTATCCAATCAAAAGGGATCAAACGGTTTCTGATATGCAAATCAAGGCGTTACGTCATCCGACGGTGAATCAAGCGCTTTGCGCAGAGTGAATATCAGTAAATTTCTGCAATACAGCGTTTGATTTCAGTGTGCAAAGACTCAAAACGGTTTGTTACGGCTCCGAAGTATCATTTGGAAGAATCTGTGAAGTGGCGAATTATCGGCCGTTTAGAAGCAGGGCAGACAACAATGGAAGCAGCGAGATGTGTGAATATTTCAAGACAGTCTCTACGCTATGAAAACAATTTCAGAACTCTGGAACTGTTGTAAGGAGGCCTTTACAAGGTCGTAAACGAATAACAACTGCTTCTCAAGATTGATATCTGGCAATAACTGCCCGTCGTAACAGGAAGTCTACTGCTCGGAAGTTAAGTTCAGAGGTTTCAGCCGCCATTGGAACAGTTGTATCATGGCAAATTGTATACAGAAGGCTTAATGAAAAAGGCCTTTTACCAGACAGCCAAGGATATGTGTTTCACTGTCTTCACAACAAAAGAGGGATCGTTTTAAGTGGTGCAAAGAACATCAGAACTGGGGTGAACACCAATGGGCCCATGTTCTCTTTACTGATGAGTCGAGGTTTAGTTTAACATCTGATTCTAAACGTGTTTACATCTGGAGGGAGTCAGGAACGCGAATCCTTCGAACATTATGGAACGTGACCGTTTCGTTAGTGCAGGTGTGACGGTATGGGGAGGAATAATGATCGATGAACGTACGCCCCTACACGTTTTCAACAGCGGATCTGTGACCGGCCAGAGATATCGGGATGGGGCTTTAGAACCTTATGTAAGACTTTTCAGAGGTGCATATGGATCTGACTTTTTATTTATGGACGATAATGCTCGTCCACATCGAGCAAACCTCGTTGACGAATTCCTTGAAAGTGAAACTATTGAGCGAAAACCGTGGCCAGCAAAATCTACTGATCTGAACCCGATAGAGAACTTATGGGACTACCTTGGAAAAGCAGTTGCATGGAGACATCCTCCTCCTAGAGATATAAATGCCTTGAAGACCGCATTGCTGGAGGAGTGGAATTTAATTCCTCAAACTGTGGTTAACAACATTATTGCCAGCATTAAAACACGTTGTGATATGTGTGTACACGTCAGGGGAGATCGCATTCCATATTAAATTCATAAGCCTTAATTTTTTTCTGAGTTATTCTTTTTTTTCTGAACTCTCCTTGTCACATACTATTGCCATTTTTATTGTTTCATGCTACAGTTTTATATCATATGCAGTGCTTTTAAATTTTTTCCTTTCTATTTATGTGTTATGATGTTATGTATCATTTCACACAAATTCATAAAATTATAGCCCACAGTTTCTGAGAAATCCGTGATCTTATGCATGAAAAGATAATTTTGGACATGAGTGTATTTGATCGATTGGTCAACACCAAGTAGACAAAACGCCAAACGTAGCCAAAAAAACGCCTATAAATAATAAAGGTCTAGAAAGTAGAAGCAAAATCTTCAGACCGTCTAGTTTGTTTGTTCTGAAAACATCTCTCATACTGTTTGTTTAAACTCCCTAAAATTTAATTCCTCAGCTCAACATGAAGAGGATTTTCTGTCTAGCGAAATGTTTTCGTGCTTCCTGTATGCATTCCGGACTTCACTTTGATTGTTTTTTTAACACAATTTGATCACGTCTTCAATAAGATATTCCAAAGAATATATCTGCTGGTGCACGTTAAATCTTTCGTAGCCTCAAATGTCCTCACGTTGACGTGGTGTGGAAGTTTGGAGAGTGGAGTGCCAGCTCAGGTGTGAGCACGTCATCTGACCGTGGTTTTGAACTAGTCACATGACGAGGTTAACACCTGAGCTAGTACCTCCTCTCCAAAGTTCCACGCCAACTTGAATTTGTACTTGGGAAAGCTTCAAAACCGATGCCATTTAATACCATTGGTGTGTTGTGATATAGTGCCATTGACATTGGTCCCTTTGCGTGTTTGTACAGATCTAACAATCTTTTGTACGATTGTGTAAAAATGTGAGTGGGCATTTGTGTTTGACATGTTTTCTGTTTAGCACGACTCTAGAAGTTTCATGGAACAATAGTGAAGTGCTTGCAAAACATGACTACTGTTCCATAAAAACTCTTGACCCTGGAATTGAGTGTATATATCGAAGTTATTCAAATTTTACTCGTAAGTGCAGTCATTATACCGTACAATAAATCCAATTCCAATGCTAAAATACTGGAAAACTTAATATGCAGCCCTTGGGGAAAAGTCGGCCCACGAAGATCTTACAGCTATTAACCCTCCACGTGGTTTCAACGAGATATCTCATTCAAGATCTGACCAATTTTGATAATAACGGGATACCTCATCATTAAGAAATTGTCGATTTTTTTATGATGACAAGATCAACATCTGGTCAGTTTTCTTCTGACGAGATATCTCGTCCATCAATATCTGGTCAGTTTCCCGTTAATGACGAGATATATTGTCGAGATAACAATCAGGAGATTTAACAGGACTAGACTAGACAAAATTATTTTTATTTTAATCGTTTTTTTTTTAAATTTAGTGGGGCAAAATTTTCTAAAAGGCAGATAAAATAAAGATAGGTAGTTGAATAGACGTCACACTGGAGCAACGCACTCAAGTGTCCTCACGTTGGCGTGGTGTTGAAGTTCGGAGAGTGAAGTGCCAACTCAGGTGTTAACCTCGTCATCTGACTATGGTTCAAAATGACGAGGTGTTGTCTTCTGATCTTTCCCTTCGGGATTGATCCCGGACCATCGCCAATTACCCGTTGTATTGCTTCAATGCGATGTTACTTAACTTACTACCTACCGAAGTTGATAAACAAATGTGCTTGTCATTATTTGCTCTCATAAGTTCGTACTTCTACCTTTCTCTCTTCGTATGAAACGACATGCAGCGATATCTATTCGAGTCAAATTCATGAATAAATAGTCAGCCAGGATTTAGATTAGTTTCACATAGACATGCAATTTTCAGTCTGTTTTCCACTCGAATTGAAAAGTCTTTTATTGCGACGAAAACAAAACAAGGAACCTTTTCAGCATCCCCCTGTTCAACAGGACACCGACAATGTGTGAAAACGAGCTATTTAAAATCAATTTTGTGGAACTGCTCATTTCACGCTCCAGAAACTAGGTTTTAACACTGAATGAACGCTTCAGTGCTGATGAACCTTTGTTTTAAAAACACCGTTTCCTTTATTGAATGACATTCGTGAAGTCATCTAACCATAAATATCATAAATCAAATTGTTATTTCTTGCGCGTGCTGTTTTCGAAAATAGATTTCATATGTTTGAAGCATGCCTGTATGTAGGCAACTTATGTCATGTCAATGATCTAATCTTTTTTTATCGTACGCCGCGGCCTCTCGGTCATCAGCCGATGAGCTGCCCAATAGAGGTGTGTTGTGATAGATAGTTGGTAGGTAGTTAATTAACGTTGCACTGGAGCAACACAAGGGGCTATCGGCGATTGTCCGGGATAAATCACAAAGTCACACCGAGGACGATACCACGTAATTTTGAGCCACGGTCATATGACAATGTCAACACCTGAATTGGCACCCCACTCTCCAAACTTTCACATCACGCCAAGGTGAGGACGTTTGGAGCCACGACAGATTTAGCGAGCACCAGCCCCCGCGTACAAGATTGTCTTTAATTGGACAGTTTCGAACTGGCAACCCTCCAGCTGTTAATCCGCTACTCTTCCAAACGGGCTGTGATAAAATATGTTAAATTAAAAACGCTATCTATAGCGTTTCAATTGTATTGTCAGGAATGGTTTTACAGTCCTTCAGGTATATATGTATATATATAGTTTCCGTCATTTCGCTAAGAGGACAGATAACTGATCTCGCTACTCCAATACGATATTAGCAGGCAATCATGTGTGGTGAGAAATTAAAAACAAGCAACTCCAACAGCTCTGGTCAAGAAACCTGGGATACGAGTTACATTTCTCAATAAAACACCCCATTTCTTTTCTGTGGACTTCTTTTTGTAGAATGAAAATCTATTACTCCTTATGGATGTGCATATAAGTCTCTTGATGTTACGTTGAGGCAAAGGGGATTTGGTTTGGGCAACTGTGCTTCAGACTCAGCCAATTGGTCAGTTTGTTCATCGCCATACATACCACAGTGACTTAGGATCTACTGCAAGACATTTTTGTGTCCTTTAGAATTCGCATGTTTGCACATGTTGCTCCATCTTATTCAAACCACATGTGTTGTATGCCTTGTCGATTGATTTCAGGCAAAACGAAAGTTTTCAACATCGCGCAATATAGTTCACAATTTCGAGGATGCACATTTTCAATAGCATTTTTTTTACTTGATTTGTTCTTTGGAGCTGCATTAATATGCTAAAACTCCACGGAATAGTTCACCACTCTAACGCAATTCTGGGACCGTCGTGGCTCAGTGGGTGTGCCCATTGCGCGAGCAACCTTCGAGTTGTTGGTGGCGCAGGTTCGATTCCTGCCAGGTGCATTCCTCCCTGGGTGTATTTCTCTCTTCTAGTGCTAGTAAAACTTTCATTGTATGTATTTGTCTATTATTTCATATGGCATGCCTTGTGTCTGGAGCATCATGGCCAAATATGGCCCTTGTGCCATAAAACCCCCAAAACTAACAACTAACGAAATTCTTCATCAGTCTGATTACGGAAAGCAATTAGAAATCTGGAAGATAGAAAGCAGGGCAGAAAAAATATGAGCGAAAATAGATTTAGCATCAAAAAATGCGGAATCGCCTTTGAAAAAGGGAATAGGATGAAATTGCAGTAGACGTTAAGAATCTAATTATGGTAACATGACTGAAGTATGCTTTTCGTCATGTATTTTATTGGAAATACGAATTGACACCAGTAAAAGTAAACGAAATGCTGTTACATGTTTTGGGACAATCGATTACATTTAGAGAAATGAAATTCATTTATATGAATATGGATTAATTATTCATTATTGATGTATTTAAATAATATATGAAATATAAGTAACTACCATTAACAGATATAAGCAATTGAGTAAGCGTAGCGCAGATGCTATGCGCGGGGTTTGCTATATGTCATTTTAATTGAGTAAACACTGTAAAAAAATTAGTTTGAAGATTTTTTATTTAAAAGTTATTCCAAAATAAAAATAGCCCGTTGTGTTACTCCATTGCGACATAAGTTCAACGACCTACCTATAAAATAAAATGGTGCCCACATAAAAAGCACCCTGTACTAATAAAGATCAAAGATATTTCTTCATTTTTAGGCAGGTTTCTAGTTTTTCTGTTTCTGAAGAATAGAATAAGTTAAGTCAACAGTTACGCCATAATTGGAAATAGTTTTAGTGTCGAATATGGAACATTGTGAACTGATTACTGTGACCTGTAGGAGTTTACATAGTTTATTTGTTCTTTTGAAGACAATTTAGAAATTTGTGTCACTAAAAGAATGAGAAGGCTAGTATAGATTTAATTTTTATAAACGGTTTCTTCAGCTATTGACTAAATGGTTTGTCCAATTTGGAAAGGCAATTCTTAATGAGTCAGAATTGGTTCATTCAACTTCGTGACAATTTAATATTCCAGAACTGATATGTTCGTGGAAATCATTCAAAAGGTATGTAGATAATAGGAGAATGTGGCTCCCATAAATTGTGACACCAAATAAAAATTAGCTAAAAATTACAAAAACTATATACCATGAAAATTAACAAGACGTGTGAAACAGTGAAGTGTAACTTTGTCTACCAAAGAGTACTTTATGATAGAGGCAGATTAAAATGCTATATGCAGTCAAACCTCATTAAGACGAACTCGCTTAATACAAACTAAATTCCAAACTCAAGAAAATATATGTTCAAATAATGTTAATCATTCGTTTAAAAAGAATTCACGTTACACTAATCGCCGGAAAAGGCGAACTAATTTTCTAAACTTAAGAGCAAACGAATTCTTTTCAATTGTGTTAGAAGCATTAAGACACTCCAAAATTATAGAAGATTTATTTGTGGAAGAGAGTGCAGAACAAAGAATAAATGAAGATTCCGAAAACGAAGGAATTAGCGTGCCTTCTTTAGACGGCGTTGATTGCATCAAAGATTTTCTTAAAGAATATCACGAAAAAACAAAACACAAATCAATAACAGAACAATTTCAAGACAAATATTGCGTAATCAGGAAATATCTATGTAATCAAGAATTTTCTGCGTAATCAAGAATTATCTGTATAATCTTTGTGATGAAGAATACCATTTATCAAAAATATTTATTTTATATCAAGAATTGTACATTATGTAATGTACAATTAATATTTTATTTTATTGTTGAAGTAATGCCTTTTCTGAATTCGTATAACATGAACTACGGCTAATACGAATTTTTCTTATGGTTCCCGTGAAATTCTTAACGAGGTTTGACTGCATATTACTGTATTGTAAACTAATTTTCGTATGAAAGACGACGCAACTGTTTACCAAAAGGTTCTTGGTGATGATCGGTTATATTGGTATATATAGGTACTAATATACTGCAAGTTACTTTTAGTAGTTGTGGTTAAATTCGCAACAGTTCCCACAAATTCGGACTGCATATAAAAGTGAGCTAAAAACAACATCACGAAAACAGTAATAAAGTTTGAATCTTTTTGTATCAGAATATGACAAAAGCATCGCTTCATTTCAGGATTAACAGCCCATGAACTGCTTATTCACATAATGTAATCTTCATTCATGAACAAACATGAATTCTTTGTCAGTGAAATCATAAAAAAATTCGAATAAAACTCGGTAAATTTCACCAACTTGAAATCCTTTTTATGTCTGAAGTGAAAAAAATAAAAACTTTATTGTTATCAGAATTTGAATTCGGAAGTATTAGTTATTCTTCTCGCCATATTGTTCTTTTTCTATCTACGAATTCCGTATCGTGAGAATCGTTTGCGAGTCGCCCATTATTTGTGGAGATGATGATGGTGTTATTATTTGTTGCCACCCAAACCTGAAACGAGAAAAATGAAAAATATTCTATTCTCTTTTATCGGGCCAAACAGGAATTCCTGTCAGGAAACATATTCAATTTCACACAAACGTGGGAACAACAAGAAAAAGTTTTACAAAAAAATAGCAAACAAAAACATTTTCCTTTTGTGTGTGGAGTTAGAGATATTCAGGGCGAACGCGATTGGTTTTCCTGCATAACTTTTTATGGTACTTTCGAACCTTCGGTGAAAGAACTTTACAGTGAAGGATGCCAATTATAAAACTTTCCTAATTGTACGTGTTCTAAAAATACATCGATAACGAGGACTTTTTAAACAGGTTGTTGAATTGATATTTTAACATCTGAAAATGGATTTTCTTTTGTTTAATATTTTCTAAAACTATGCGTTTTAATAAAAACTCAAGCTGTTAATTGCTGGTTTTTCTCCCATATACTATTGTGAAGAAAACTAAATGTGAAATATTATGTGTTTTACTTATGAGAGGGATTTTCAGTGTAAACAAACCAGACGTAAAGTGAAAATTTTACTTTGGCTGTCCTAATACTCCAAGCATGATATATATTGGATTACCTTAAAATGAAGCTTTGGGCGACGTTTGGTGATTCATCTAATTGGCGTTGACCAATCAACTATCATATATCAACTCGTAATTCACTCTTCGGAATTTTTTTGTTCGTTTTTTTGTTTGGATTTTTGGGCGAACTGCTGGAATCATATTCGTAAAACAAGCCAAATGATGTAACGTTCGGAATATATACAGAAAACACGTTTTGCCGCAGAATCACTACTATTTAGCTTGACAGCAAATGCCTCACAATATTTTGTGTTCTACTTATAAGAGGGATTGCAAACAAACCAGACGGAAAGCGAAGACTTTACTTCTGATGTCCAAATGCTCTTGCATGATATTATATCGGGGTTACATAAAAACGTAGTTTATCGTCTGTTGTGTCAACGTTTGGTGTTTGATCTAATTGGCTTTGACCAATCAACTATCATATATCAATTCGAAATTCATTCTTTGGAATTTTTTTGGCGAAGTGTTGAAATCGTATTAAAAAAAGTGACGTCACTTTCGGAATGCGTACAAGAAACATGTTCTACCGCAGAAATACTACCACCACCTACATTAAGCTTTAAAGAAAAAGTATCTCATGGATGTAATAAAGCTTCATTCCTAACACCACTTTATCGTGCAATGAAAAAATAAATACTTAAAAACTCATAAATTCACAGTTCACTTTATTGGAAGTATTTAAAATCAAACATAGTATAATATTGGGTCGGTGCGAATGAAATGTCCGATGAGAAATAGCTTTGGGAATGACCCCATACAGCTAAAAGTAATTACCTACAAGTATCCGGCATCTTACGTCACAGAGCTACTATAAATAGCTATCACGCGTGTGAAGTACAAGTTCCAGATTTAATTTGTTTGGGCGTAAGGTGCTTCCGAATTCGACAAAGAAAACTAAGATTTGAGTCATCTTCCTTTACGAATTTAAACTGAGACATTCTGCTGCAGTTGCTGCTCGAAACATCAACACAGCATTCGGGAAGAATACAGCCAATGAACGAACCATTCGACGATGGTTATTCGAAGTTTCGAAGTGGAGATATAGACCTGAGAAGTTGCAGTTTCTAGCGATGTTCTGCTAAGTGTGGTTGAAGCTGAACCGCTGAAAACATGAGATATCGGCCGAGCTAGGTGTCCACCACACTACGCTTGTTCGCCGTCTGGCTGCACTGGGTAAGGTCGAAAAGATGGATTCTTGGGTGCCTCATGAATTGACAATTGCCAACAAGATGAGAAGTTTGGAAGTCTGTGCATCGCTCCTTTCCAGAAATGAAAGAGAACCTATACTGCAGCGAATCGTTACCTGCGACGAGAAATGGGTCCTTTATGATAATCGGAAACGATTTGTACAATGGTTGAGCAAAGCACAGCCTTCTGGACGCCATCCCAAGTCACCCTTACATCCCAGGAAGGTTATGCTTCTTGTATGGTGGTCTACAGCTGGAATAATTCATCGCAGTTTCCTGCCAAGTGGCCAAACCATCACTTCAGAACGATATTATGATGAATTACGACAGATGTACCGGAAATTGATGGTGAAACAACCGGCTTTGGTAAACAGGCATGGCGTTCTCCTCTTGCAAGATAACGCCCATCTTCATGTCGCACAACGGACGATGCTGGCACTACGTGAGTTGGGCTATGAAGCGATGCCTCATCCCCCTATTCCCGACTCGTCACCTACAGATTTTCATTTGTTTCGTCACCTGGATCGCTATCTGTCTGGCAAACGGTTCACCCAAGATACGGAGGTTCACCGTGCAGTTGATGACTTCTTCGCATCCCAGCCACAAGACTTTTTTCGTTCCGGGATCATGGCCTTGTCAGACAAGTGGCAACAGTGCGTCAATTCAGAGGGAGATTATTTCGATTAGGTCAGGTGCTGTATTTTTCAGTTATCGCCATCGAAGTGTGATGGTCATTTTCCGGACATTTCATTCGCACCGACCCAATACATTTAATTTAAAAACAATTTTTTTCAGTGATATTTAAAGATAAGTGATAACTAACAATATTGATACCTAACGCTATATCAATTTTAACTATATCAACTGTAACTTTAAATTATTCAGATGGATGTCATGAGATATTTATATCAGTTATTCAGAAAATGTTATATTCAGGATATATAAGTTATATTGCCTATATTAGATTCTTAATGTCAGTCAGGAAATTAAATTTTTTTCCTAAAATTGCATGCGCTCGAGGAAAGCTATGCATTAAAGTCAACACTCGTGTTTTAATTTACAAACTGAGTAAAATAGGAGAAAATGTGTGCAACGAAGTTTTTTTGTAATAAGCATTTTGGTAACTGGTGACTGCACTATAACTTACATAACCGTTTATTATTTTTATATTACTGCATACTTCTTACATTGCACCTGACTCCCTCATTACAAGAGTGTTACGCTCTTTCTTAACACAGAGGTGTACCAGGCTCTCGCCAAAACCACTTGGAGGGTTAAGAACTGAGGGATTGATTGTGTACGGATACTAATAGTAATTCTTATGAATGAGAAGCGTTTTCTGTCTACTTAAATTAAGATGACGGTAGTGTTTCTGCGGCGGATGTGTTCTCTGTAAGTATACCAAGCCTGGCGTCACTTGGCTTGTTTTTCGAATTCTATTTCAGCACTTCGTCAATAAAAATTCCAAAGAATGAATTCCGAATTGAAATAGCCTTCAAGGGTACATCTCCTTTAGGCGTATATGGACTTCACGGACCCGATGTACTCTAGTGATCTTTTCTTTTCCCATGTGCTTTACTGTCTTTAGTAAACACGGGTGTCGCGCTCCAGGTATATCCAAGCTATCTTTTTTGCTTTCATCCCTCTATTCCGTTCCCCAATCCCTCTTTTTCCCCCTTTCCCGATATATTTTACTTGACGTCTTGTGTTTGGCGCAGCTTGGCAAAATATGGCTCTTGCGCCATATCCTTAAAACAACCAACCAACCGAATTAAAATTATATATTTGAGTGGTTACGCCAATTAGATTAAAAGACAAACGTTGCCAAAACGGGGATAAACTACATTTTTATGTAACCCCGATATGTATAATGCGGGAGCATTTCAGTAGAAGTAAAATCTTCGTATTCCGTCTGGTTTGTTTGCTCTGTAAATTCCTTTCATTGTGCCATCTTTTAGTTTATCTTGAATCGAGATGGGCAGGTAGTGGATGGAATCTTCTAGTGTCATTAAAGTATGCGAAGGAAACTTCTCTGACACACACTCTCATTCATTATACAGACTAATGTTGCGGATTCCACCTGTTGATGTGCATCGCTAACGCATTGTGCAGCACGCACTTCTGCAGTCCACAAAGAACAATAGAGGAAAGTTTCCTTCCACGAAAAGGTTTTTAGGAATTAGAATCGCTCCTACGCTTCGAAGAACCAACCCAAGCGTTAAGAACCAAAGTCACGAATGTCAGTCCTCAGAGATAACTCCCTAGCTCTGGGGGCCTTTCCTAATCCTCTTTCCTTTGATAATGTCTGGGCATAAAGAATCCGGCACGTGGGAAATGTCTCTATTTTTGGGTTAGTGGATCTTTCATTGCCAAGATCGAAAAGCTCCTCTTTCACTGCCATTTTGTTCTAGTGACAACAATTGGAACAACTGTTCCGGTTCAAGTGGCGTTTCTGTCCGGGTTCTGATTAGGAATGTTTTGTTATATTCTCTCGAGATCATTAGAATAAAAAGTTTAGAGGATTTTAGATCTAGTTTAGAAGTTCAGACGCTGTCTTGAAGAGAAATGTCTTTTGTTTTGTCTTTCCTTATCCGATACGGTTCAGTCAGTGAGCAATACCAATATTTTTTAAATGGAAACTTTGAAGGTTGCACATATTTAACTTCATTTTAGATTTTTATCTGAAATGAACCTAACATGTGTTCTAACTTCTAAAACTCGAAGCTAAATTTTTTAAATAAAATTTAAGTCATTCTTCGCAATTTGACCAGAAACCATTTATTTTTACAATAGTTATATTTTCGAAATTATTTCTAAAGATTCCTCAATGCGAATACGGATTTACTTTCAAAGTTTTGTTTCTTTCCAACATGGGCATAAATTCTCATTGGTTGACCATCCAAATGAAATCATTACCAACATCTAGTGGCTAGACAGCGACCAAACACGGACCATCAGACTTATTACAGACACAATTCCCATGTTTAGAAAGATCAGATTTTGTACAATTTGGGTCTTTCTTGTTCTGCTTGAAGCCAAAGCTACCAAAACCAGTCAGTTACATAAGCAAGTTTTCGTTCCTTGGCCCGTAGTGAAAGATTAAAGAGCTTATCCAGTAGGGTTATTGATGCAAATAAAACCTCTATATTTATTGGAAACTTTAAGTGAGTTTATATGTCTTTTTCTAGCATATTTATATATAATTTATATAAATATAATGGACTTTCAGTTATTACAGAAACGATTCCCATGTTTAGAAAGACCAGATTATGTACAACTTGGTTCTTTCTTTGCCTGTTTGATGTCAAAGCTACCAAAATCAGTTAGCAAGCAAGTTTTCGTTTCTTGTCCAGTATTCAAAGATTAAGGAGATTGCTCATTAGGGTTATTGATGCAAATAAAACCTACTTTACCCAACATTGTCACTGTCACTTCATTACCAGTGTGGGAACAATACCTGGAGAGTAGATACTCCTGAAAAAAAACGGAACGTTCCATTGGTTGCGCAAAACAGAGTACCCAGGTCAAGGAAAATAGAACACGATATATCCCCGCATTCTTTTTTTTATTCACACCCCAGCCAGCCCACCTCCCATTGTGTCAGATGTCAACCATTTTCATTTCTTCGCCTCTCCCAAAAACCCCAAACGCAGCGAGATTTATGCATCCTTTGTTTACCGTTTTGGACGTTGCCGTTTCCTGGTGGCATAACTTCGTGCAGCTCTGGTGGAGACCGGGAGAAAAGTTATTCACGAAACTTCATCGCACCGAGGTTTTTGAAAAGACGTTTGTGGGGGAGGTGCCGAATCCTCCACGTTCTGTTTGAATTCTGATGAACGGAGGGGAAGGAAAGCTGTTTTAAAAAAATTCGCCTTTTGTGATGCGCTGAGCACGAAACTTCAGAAGAATGGGGACAGAATGGGATCACTGAATAAAGGGGTTTTTTTATTTAGGAGTTGCAGCGAATGTGTTGGATTCAGAACTTCGCCCATACGCGAGTGCAACCTGTTTTCGTTTCTTTTATTGTTTTTCAATAGAAAATATCCAACTCTAACGTTGGAATTTAGATGTGTAGTTTTAAATTCGTTTAAAAAAGGTTCAGTTTAACTCTTCAAATGGTTTCGACGAGATGTCTCGTCCATCAAGATCTGGCTAATTTTGCTTAAGACTAGATATCTCATCATCAAGACACAACCAATTTTTTTACGAGATCAAGATCTGGTCAGTTTTTTTCCAATGACGAGATATTTCGTCCATCTAGACCTGGTCAGTTTCGTTAATGACGAGATATTTGGTCGAGACAACAATCAGGAGGGTTAGATGGGTAGTTTTAAGTAACCCCCACCAAAGGCACCCATTCCCGGAGGCTCAAACCCCTTGTCATAACCTCAAATACTTTTTATGTTTGGAGAAAAATTGAGGGATATATCGTCATTGTAGAATCAAAAGGTATGTTGCTAATTCAATTTACGTCGCATTATAGCAACACAAAGGGCTACTGACCACTGCCCGGGATCAATCCCGAAGAGAAAAATACTAGGACGCCTTGTAGTTTTGAACCATTGTCAGATAACAAAGTCAACACTTGAGCTGGAACCTCACTCTCTAAACTTCCACACCACGTCAACGTGAGGACATTCGAGGTCACGAGAGATTCTACGTGCACCAGCTACCGCGTACATGATTGTCTTTGGTTGGACCGAATTTCAAACTCACAACCCTCCAGTTTCTAATCCGTTGGTCTTCCAACTGAGCTACCACGTCCCCGAATAAATTCCGAATGGCTATATTTTCCGTGCCATGGCAAAAGGGGTTATGTCTGACTTTTGACGGATTCAAAGGGGGGGGGGGGTATTTCAATTAACGTCACACTGGAGCAACACAACGGGCTATTGGTGACGGTCCGGGATCAATCCCAAAGGGAAAGATCCGAGGACAACACCACGTAATTTTGAACCACGGTCAGATGACGAGGCAACACCTGAGCTGGCACCCCACTCTCCAAACTTCCACACCACGCCAACGTGAGGACATTTGAGGCCACGACAGATTTAACGTGCACCAGCCCCCTTTGTACACGACGGTGTTTGGCTGGATTCGAACTCACAACCCTTCGGTTGCAAGTCCGTTACTCTTCCAACCGGGCCACCGCGGCCCTGACGGGTTCAAAGGAGTCAAGTGCATAATTAATTTAAAAATAACATACTATGCTTAAAATCAAAACTAAATGAATTTTCGAATCTACATTACAGTTATTTGTATTCTGGCATGCTTCTTTTACTTCCTGAATATTTGTAATATAGACTGAAATATTCAACTTAAGATTTTGTGAAGTAGCCATTTTGACTTACCCCTTATGCCCTGACACGGAAGGTATGATAGTTAATTGGTCAACGCCAATTAGATTAAGTGCGACGTTAATTCAACTACCTACCTACCGTTTAGATTAAAAGCCGAACGTTGTCGAAATGGCGATGAACTACTGTCTATGATAACCACGATGTATATCATGTGAGAGCTTTTGGGTAGAGGAAGTAAAATCTTTCCTTTCCGTCTGATTTTTTTGTTTATATTGAAAATTCCTCTCATAACCAAAGCACTGATACAACTGGGTAGGCTGATTCAAGGCGTTCTGGGAAGCCTTTAACGATTACAAACCTGTCCATCAATTTTAACAGCTGTTCCGACACAGATGTCTATTTAGCTTTTAGATCGACAGTTCAATAAACAATCAGAAAGTGGAAAGGCATATAAAAGAAAATTTGCCTGTATAGACAGCTGCGTATGAGTTAAGAAAATAATTGCCATTTTGACTCATCCAAACGATTAGATGTATTCTGGTACTTACGTCGTGTCCTATTGTGCGTGCAATTTCTCACCATTGAAGTCGAAAATAATGTATTCGGATCTTTCCCTTTGGGATTGATCTCGGACTGTCGCCAATAGCCCGTTGTGTTGCTCCTGTGCTACGTTAATTCAACTACCTACATACAAACAAGCTGTACAGAAACAACGAAGCACCACTAGAATGCACAGAAGAAACTCAAAAACTAACGTAAAAGTCTAAATATTGGTTTAAATACTCTTATGGGGGAGTTATGGGAAGCATTTACAGTCAAGCCAAACGTAGGTGGCGGTAGTTTCTACTATTTTCCTATTCTATTTTCGTGAATTTAAAGCTAACAAAACAAGTTCTGTGTAACCTATAGCTTAATTACATCTGTATCAGGCACCACAACGGGGATAGCCCATAAACCAAACTAAGTTAAACAGTGCCATTGTCTTTCAGAATCACGATTTTTAAGTTCAAAGGTGAAGGAAACACGCAGATCACTCATAAAAATCTACCCGGATGTGGTGTTGCGCTACATGTTTAAACTTTACATTTTATAGCGCAACATGCTGATTTTGTTTTTAATACGTCGATGTTGTCATGGACATGCACAATTGTTTACACACTTTCATAAAACCTAGTATTCTATTGAATCGAAATTAAGATATATTCTTCGTTTCTTAGACATTTTAAACATTTGTTGGGCTTGAAAAGTCTATTTAAGTTGTCTGGTTTTAAAGATATAACTAATATTATTCATGAGACACCTCTTCACGTTCATTGACACAGTTTGGGCCAGTTTACTTGTTATTTTACATATAATTTTATAAACATATTTTTAAATATAATTTTGTTTTTCAACTAACGCAAGAGGCACTGAAATCGTCATTATTGAAGAACAGAAACAAACTGATCTAGTCCATTTAAATTCAACAGCTACGAGATTAACTCACCAATTTTATCGCTTCACTTAAATGTGGTTTGAGCTTCATAATATTGCTAAAACTACTCGGAAGAGAGCTCGCCACTCAAACGAAATTCTCCAGCAGTCTGATGACATACGGCAGTAAAAAATCTGGAGACGAAAATCAGCGTGGAAAAGAAAATGTGAACGAATGCTGAAATAGGTTTAGACGCCTAACAATACCAAATCGTCTTTAACAAGTGAATAGAATTTAATTGAAATAGACGTTCGGACTATAATTTTGGCAACACGACTGCGATGTGAACTTTCCGTCGTGCATTTTATTGTAAATGAGGATTAAAACAGAAAGTTAAATGAGTTCTTTATATTTTTGATTAATTTTATTTCATTTGGAGGTATGAAGTGAGCATATCAATGCGGCCTCATCATCGGTAAAACTAATTGATCATTGGTAAATTTGATTGGTCATTGGTAAATCACGGATAAAACTGATTGCTCATTGGAAATTCATAGGTAGATCGTTGGTAAGTCAGTTGTAAAACTGATTGATCATTCGCAAATTACTGATAAAACTGGTTGATCATTTATTAATCATTTATAAAACTCAAGAACACTGTACCGGCCCCTCTCCGTTATGTGCGAGTCTGCTGGTTACTGATTGTTTTAAATTTCAATTTTTAATGTTTTACTTGAGGAAATCCTTTGGTATCGAAAAACAGACACTGGTTTTTCAACGTTGAATTGTTGTTCCACTCCTTTGTGTTCAATATATAAACCTTGACATACATTTCGATCATTTTAGACACAGGAAGTTAATTTCTTTTTCTCTCCCACTGCTGCGAAAAAATTGTAAAACAATTAAGTGTTGCAAAAGATGATTCACAAGAAAATTTCAGAGAAAAATTATTCGCGAAATACGGGTGGATTGAATTGGTTAAATTTATGTGGCACGAGTCCTCTTGGAGTATATCGTATACCAAACTCTAGACATTAAATCAAAAAAATTCTCTGAAAACACAATTCAGTACAAATAAAACAGGCTTTCAATGCATAAATGCAAATCTAAAAAGTGCCTTCTATATTTTTTTTCAAATATGAAAGCTCAACAGATGTAATCCTTTTCATTCTCCTGGTGGTTTATCTTCCTGTCAAAAACAGCCTTGTAGTGCCAGCCTCTAATATAAAATATTTTCTTATTTGGGCCTTCATTCTCCCTCAGAGTAATAGGGCAGTTTCGTCTCGACGATGTATCTCGTCATTAGCAAAAATTAACCCGACCCTGATGGACGAGATATCTCGTCATTGAAAAACTTGACCAGATCTTGATGGACGAAGTATCACCTTGAAACCTCTTGGAGGTTTAAAATTAATATAATAAGATCAAATGAGAGAAGCCAGATGGGTAATAAAATATATGGTGTGTAAAATCAAATATGTTGTGGATGAAACTAACGTCATTTAAAGAGTTAAAAATGTTTCGATGAGGGATCTCCCCAATGTCCCGTCAATGGACAAATGCATGTATTGCAAATTGGGTGATCTTCTCCAAAGATGGTGGTGTCTATGAGTCATTTGAGTATGTCCAAATAGGGGGTGAATCATTACATAATATTTTGTCTAATTAATGGGAATGATTTCCAGTGAGCGGTTTAATGAAATGATGTTCTCCATTTGTTCCCAATCATTTCGTCATTTTTATTTTAGCCCTCCAAGTGGTTTCGACAAAATAACTCGTCCATTATGCTGACCAATTTTGCTAATGACAAGATATCTCGTCATCAGGATTTGCTGATTTGTTACGATAACGAGATCAAGATCTGGTCAGTTTTTTTCTCTAATGACGAGATAACTCGTCCATCAAGATCTAGTCATTTTTTCTTGTGTCCAGATACCAGGTGAAGACAACCACCAGGGGGATAAAAAATTTGTAAATACTAGTTTTCAAGTCACGGTAGGGATATGATTGATGATATTTAAGGCAGATTAAAATTGTGGCTTTCTGTTTTTTAAAAATATCTACAAATAAAATAAAAATATATAAAATACTTTTTTATATTATTCGTATAAAATAATACTCATTTATTCTTTGAATATAAGTGAAAAATTTATTTTAAAAAAATTCAGATTTCGTAACGAATTATAATATGAAACTTGTAATCATGGACTTTGTTTTCTCTACGTTAACTCGAAACGCATATTTACATATCACATATTTCATTTCACATATCTACGTATCGTAGCAGCTCCCTCCAACAGTGAAAGGAGATTTCGAGAAACAATGTTTGACTATTTCTAAATGACGTTTAATGCAATTTACTTTGTTTGCATTTGGTGATCCACCTTGTATAGGTTCAGTCATTCGTGCACTTAGATCAACCAAGTAAAAGCGTCTATAATGCTGTGGACTTCAAGATTATGTGGTTTAGATCAATCGAAGTATGTCACTTTTAAGTGTTACAGCATTCCTTTCAAAGTACAGACAGGTAACCAAAGCTTCTCGTCATTAACGTAAAAATACTTTTTTTAATGCAATAAAATCTTAATTTTCCATTTAAAAATTCCTTTCTTAATTTTGAGCAACCTAAGAACTAACATTCTGGCTTATTACGGAGTGCAAGCATTTTTCTAGGTTCACAAAATTATAAATATTTATATTGTGCTTAAAATAAAATTGCACAAATTTGCTACAGGAAAGGAAGTTAATTTATATATTTCTGCAAATGGAATACTGAGTACTTGGGATGCATATTTTTATTTCAAAAGGAATCTGTCATTTAAACTGATACTTGGTAAAAAATTGGGTTCCTCATATAATTTGGCATTCAGATTCGGAGAGTAGCTATGTAGGCCGAGTGGCACTAATTATATTTTAAATTTCTTTTGGTGTTGTAAAAGTAAAAACAAACCCTAAGGATTATAAAGGATCTAAAATTTTTTTGTAGAACTTTTAATGCAGAAAGATGGAATGTAATAATTAGAGATGTGTACATACACAACTTAAACAACAGCTACCAAAAAGTTTAAATGAAGATTCCCAGCCAATGATTAAGGCAAAGTATGAATGAACAAGCCCTCGCAAAAAATGAATAATTAGGAACCGTTATTGTTGATTCCTGTTTCATAAATGTACATTGAATTGACATCACAAAATGGAAAGAACAAGGTAGTTTAGTACGATTAATAACTACTTAAGCTTGACTTAACCCTCCTGGTGGTTGTCTCGACGAAGTATCGTGTCATTAGCAAAACTCAATAGATCTTGATGAACGAGATATTCCGTCATTAAACGAAAACTGACCAGATCTCGATCTCGTCAGTATCAAAAACTCGGCAAAATCTTGATGACGTGATATCTCGCTCGTCATTATCAAAATTGGTCAGATCGTGATGGACGAGATATCTCATAGAAACCGCTAGGAGAGTAAAGATGGGAATTTTAACTCAAGATACTAAATATGGGAATAGATAACGACACATCTTTCATGGAATTTTCTGAGTACAGCACTGTAGAGCCTACAAAAGGAGTTTTGAGTTCAGAGCTGCCTCCTAGTCAATACTGCTCATTCTCTCTGCACTATAACAGTCTCGTTTTTTTTAAACTAAAATAGTCTTGGAACTTACCGAAACGTCCACTCCTGGCTTCAATGGAAGATTCTGCTGGTTCCTCTCGTCGCCGAATGCGAGACGCCAGCATCAGTCTTGCCGAGCAGTAGATGATCAGTCCAGCCAGTGGAAGCACTAGCACTAAATACTGCCACACGTAATAGCTAAGCACCGGGCCGCTGAGGAGTTGCATGCAGATCATGAACCCAACACGGTAGCCATGCGATGCATTGGCACCTTGAGGCACCACCAACAGATCGTCCAGGAACCTGTACGAGTCCGGAGACCTGGTCGAATCGTCCCTCGTCACTGCCACGGCATCATACAGCAGTTGCGGCCCCAACCATGCCAAGCAAGTCACCAAGCTAGCAGCCCTGGCGGATGGTGGAGGCCTCTTGTAAACCACAACCAAGAAGCGGTACATGAGTCTGACAGCCAGCAGCGCTAGCAAAACAGCACCAATCTCAGCTGCAACGAAATGCTGGAGAAGACAGTGCCTTCTGGCCCCTAGCAGCAACCAGTGGCCATTTGCTAAGGTGTATGCAATGTAGGGAGCCCAGCTACTGAGATACAGGACTCCTGCCAGGAGGACAGCACCCGTTGTCAAGGCATGTATGCATGCCCTTGGTTGCCATGTCAGTCGAAGAAGGCCTCTAATGTTCAAGAGGTAGACGACGGACACCAGGAACAGTCGCAGCATGCTTGTTGCAATCACCACGAGCTCCATTATCATGAACGGTTTGAATCTGCTTGAAATACTAGTTCTTCAAGATTCTGAGGATTCTGATGGCAGAAATCGGCGGCGAAACTCAAAAAATATTTGAATTCATTTACGGGTTTGAATCCTCTTGAAATACAAGTTCTTCAAGATTCTGATGGCAGAAATCAGTAGCGAAACTCAAAGAATATTCGAATTCAGAATAATTTCCATCCGGGAGTTTAACATCTCTCCAGTGAAAATCGAATGTCCCGAGTGTCAAAGGGCTTCTGTATGTCCTCCTATGTGCAGCACGGAACTGGTTCTTCTGCAAACCGAACGGTTTCGCGGACGGGTACCGACTGGCGAACCCAAACGATCAGTTTGTTGATCAGAGGGAGAGAGACGGAAACTGCTGCCCTTGCTCCGGTAAAAGCTGCGGGCGTGTGATGTATGCAGCGAGCGGATCGTCTGAAAAGCACCTGAGCGTATCGGCGAGAATAAAACGACGAACAATAAAAAAAGTGGCGCAGAAAGAAAAATAATAACAAAGAACGGATCGGTGAATCGCGGTCGACGAACCTGAAAAAGTGGCCGAATATGGCCCCGTGGCCCATCGCCTGAGGAACCGGCTGCTCGCCCTCCCCCCGAATCGCGGACGTTCTTAATAGTTCTTTTTCGTTTTGATAATGTTCTCTCTGCTCGCTTCTTTTTTGCTAGCCGTTTTATCACTTCTTCCAGGCAACGGCTCTTGTGAATGGATAGCCACACCGAGAGGATGCGTTGGCTCTTTACTTCCGTATTTGAGCAACGGCTCGCTTCACGGCTTTTCGGGTTATCGTTATTTATTTTTTGGTGGAAAATATTCTCTTTGGGTTTAAATAGACAATACTTGTGAAAAAAAGCAGCTTCGAATGTTTTCGTTTTTATTTTTGTCTAACCAGAGACGACCTAATTCCGAATTGCTCTAGATTTACTTTCGGGATAGCAAGAGTGGTCAAGGGATTTTCTTTCTTTGTGTGATTTACTTTTGGAGGATTTTCGAACAATGGTTTTTGAAAGTATTATACTTGGGATGTGAAGTTTAGGTTGAAAATTCAGGTTGTTAAAAAAAAGTACTTTAAATACATCGTTTTTAACACTTACAGTTCCTAATAGTGCAAAGTGGGGTGCCAGCTCAGGTGTTGACCTCGTCATCTGACCGTGCTTCAAAATTACGAGGTGTTATCCTCCGATCTTTCCATTCAGGATTGATCCTGGACCCTCGCTCTCCACTGCGGCGTTAATTCAACTACTAATAGTACAAGTGTTAAAAAAGATGTCTGAAAACATTGTTTTGTATTTTGTTGCAGAATTTAAGATTTTCATTAAATGTTTTTTCATGAGCCTTCAGTCAATGAACTAAATAAATGCATTCTGATTAATATATTTTCACTGATAGTCTTAATTCTTGTTCGAATTCAATAGTTTTCAATTTTAATGATTCAATTAATTAATATTTGGGATTTTCGAACAATGCCTTTGAAAGTAGGTAGATATTTAATTAATGTCGCACTGGAGCAACATAATGGGCTATTGACGACGGTCCAGGATCGACCCCCGAAGGGAATGATCCGAGGACAACACCGAGTAATTTTGAACCACGGTCAGATGACGAGGTCACACCTGAGCTAGCGCCCCACTCTCCAAACTTCCACACCAAGCCAATGTGAGGACATTTGAGGCCCCTTTGTACACGACGGTCTTTGGTTGGATTCGAACTCGCAACCCTCCGTTGCTAGTCCGTTGCTCTTCCAACAGGGCTACCGCGGCCCAACAATGCTTTTAAAAGTAAAGTACTTGGGATGCGATGTCTGCTTCGAAAATTCGTGTTATTAAATAAAGTAATTAAAAGACATCGTTTTTAACGCTTACATGTCCTAATAGCATAAGTGTTATAAAGATGCCTTTGAAAGTATTATTATAAAGTATTGAAATACTTTATTATTTTGTAATATGGTTACAGAATTTAGTATTTTTATCAAGTGTTTTTCATGGGCTATACATTAATCCAGTCAATGAACTAAATAAATGCATTCTGCTAAATATATTTTCACTGCATTTACTAGTATCCATTTATTTAGTTATGCACTAACCTTAATTCTAGTTCTAATTCAACGATTTTCAATTTTGTACACTTCCATTGGATGTTTTAGCAGTGGTGCCAACAGGACCCAAATATGATAACAGGAACTTCATATAGCGACTTAAACAAGTATTAGGAAACAACAAATATTCAAACATTTCATTACAAATCAGCAACTATTATACCGAAACTAAACGCTTTTTCATTCATTCAGTATCTAAGAATCATACTAAATGGGCTATGAAGCTTATAATTAAATTAAAATCATAAACAAATACAATATTTTACACTTTTGTATTCACAGGGAAAGTAGTCGAAAAAGTACTGGGCAATCTGGAAAAAATTAAATAAATCGACAAATTTATAAGATCTATTAAACTATGCTTTAAATACAAAAATGGTAATTTCAAGTAGTCACAATAAATTTGGGAGTATGGATTCGAAAAAAGTGGAAAATTTCTTTGGATCTTAGAAAACATTTCCTTAAAATGGAGGAAAACCTGAGAAATAGTGAAATGTTGAATACAAGTAGGTCTACACTAATCACACATTTTTTTCAATTTGATAGAAAATTCACCACAAACTAGGCGTTCAAAGTATGTTAGTGAATGATAAGAGAGGTGTATCATGTGGAAAACTTTTTACTAGCAGAATTACACGGCGTTACTCGGGTTGAATTAACTATATAACTTCCGTTTTCGTTAATAAATTGTAATTCCTATTCATCACATGTAGCAATCACCACTCTAATAAATGAACACAATTGTTGATTATAAATTTCATAAATTTAAATATATATCAAATTTAATGTTTTACATTTTTTTTTATTTAAATTTTTAGAAAGAAAGAAGTCTCTAGAGTATGCCAATGTTACCCAGAATTCATAGAATAATTGAGTAGGCATATGAATGCCTTGTATGTCATTTAAAAACTAAAGCGTTTCCTAACATTATCATACAATGATTCAATTTTTTTTAAAATTAATTAAACATTTACTTACCTTGGTTACAGAATTTCAACTAAAAACATCAAATTGAAAATCCAGAGATACATCTTAGAGCATAGATTTAAAAAAGTTTCGAACGAAAAGCAATCAATATCTGTTTTTTCACCACAAAATGGATTCCGGGAATATAAGCTAACGGATTACAGAAATCTAAAAAAGCAAACGATTAATAATGATTGTTTCGAACACATAGTAAATAGCTACTAATTCAGTTGCGCATGCCAAAAATAATTTCTAAAATTACTAAGGTTGTTATATTAGCTCCTATTTAAAGGTTTAATAGGAGCTAGTTTATTTTTGAAATAGTTTTATTTATAAAATATGGAACATTGCATTACGATATCTATATAAATAAAAATGAAGTATTTGTACATTGAATATTTTCGACCCATTTCAAGTTATTTATCCGTTTTGCACCCTTCTGATTCAAAATCCATCTCTTGTGCGTTTGGTGTCTGTTTGTCCGTCTGTACGTGTGTGCCCGTACTACGCCCAAACGGTTGAATATATTTTCATGAAACTTTTCATACTGTGAGAACTTGCATTCATTTAGTGACTGAATTTGGTTGCATTAATCTGTCTGTCCGTCTTCTCGTTTTATGTCTGATTTTGTGTTTGTGCGTAGTACACTGATTTTATTCTATATGTTAATAATTTATATATGGAATAATTTGATAGCTTTGGAGAATCTGGAATGCATATTGAGTATTGCGATTGTTTGGATTGTTTTACCAGTACTACTGAAAAAGCAATTTTTTTCCAAAAACTATTTTTACGCAATTTAAATTCTAATACTTTATTTATTTAGAGCCTTATTTTTCTTTACGAAATATAAAAAAGTTCTGAATATTTGGGACAGACAATAAATGGAATAAAACATTACAAACGAAATATACAGCACGAAACCTTTTAAAATCGGACTGCTATTAATATGGAAAATTTGGTACATTTTATTTGTTTGCTTTTTCAATTTGTGTCATTTCCGTTAGCATATATTCCAAGACTCTATTTTGTAGTGAAAAATAGATACATTCATTGCTTTTCGTTCGAAGCTTTTTAAAATCTGTTTTAAGATGCATTTCTGGATTTTCAATTAGATGTTTCAAGCTGAAAATTTATAATAATTGTAAATTAGTTTTAAAAACATTTTTAACCATTATAAGATAATTTTGGAAAACTCTTTTGTTTTTAAATGAAATACAAGGTATTTATATGCATACTCTGAATTATTCTATGCATTCTGGGTAACATTGGAGAGCTTTAGAGGCTTTTCTTACCAAAAATTTACAAAACTCTCGAAAAAAAGCAAAAACTCTTACCAAAATTTCTACAAAAATATAAAATGTTAAATGACATTTATGTACATTTGTGAAATTGTGTATTTAACAATTGTGTACCTTTATTAGAGTGTGATAGGTGTTACATGTGATGAATAGGAATTACAATTTATTAACGAAAACGGATGTTATATAGTTAACCAATTCAATCCTAGTAACTCCGGGTAATTCTCCAAGTGTTGAATAAATTTGATGTGATACTTAAACAAACACAGACATAAAAACAAACGTAAAACGGGAAGACAGACAAACGCAACTCAGTTCAGTCACTAAACGAATGTAAGTATTCACAGTGCGCAAAGTTTCGTGAAAATATACTCCGCCGTTTGGGCCTAGTACGAGCACACACACATACAGACACCAAAAACGCGCAAGACACCGATTTTGCAATAAAAGGACCCAAAACGATAACGGATAAACGGAACAACAAAATATTCGCAACACTTCGGCAGACCGACGAGAGAAGGGCAATGATAATTTTAAAAAATGTAAAAATAAGCGATCAGAACAGAACATTTAAGTGAACGCGAATTTCGCTGGACTCATCGGATTTCAAGACATTGAAAAACAGTGAAGTAATGCACTTAAGGTGAATATTCATAATTGTAAAAATACTCTGAGTTTTGGGCATTTTGACATATTTCATAAAATAATGACTTTAAGAGGACCCAAAATACTCAATTCTGTTTCCTATTTTGGATCATTGTTGTGAAATTGTAATCTATACATATAAAGCAGAGTTGGCATCTGTCTGTTCTCTATACAAATCTACACCATTTGAACAATCCACACCAAATTTGGTCACTTATTCTTTTGAATCCTGCGGGTAACGTAGGCTACATATTAACCCCCGTTCTATTTGTCTTGGGTGTGCAGAGTCCTGTCATCCTGGACAGAGGCCCTTGTTAGGGGGCGCTTTTTCCCGGTCTGGCTGTGCAGATGACGTACGAACTAACATCTACAGCAGGGGTGTCAAACTCAATTAAAACACAGGCCATTTAATGCAACTGGTAAGATTCACGCGGGCCACATCACATTTACAAATTTCCTTAAAATTATATTTTGAAGTGAGGATTCGCGCGCGGGAATATGGATAGGATAATTAAAACACATTATGTAATTAAGTTAATTTAGGGTAATAATTTATAATATTGCTATATAATTGCTTTTATTTAAACATTTATTTAATTTTATGTATTTATGAAACTAAAATTAATTTTTTTTTACCGGAAACTTGCCAGCGCTTTCCTCCTACTAGTTTTCCAATATCTGGATTCAAAGACTGAAAACAGACAATCTTCACTATGGCAGATAGATGTTTATCAGTTAATCTTGATCTGTAGGCCGTTTTATTTAATTTCATGGACGAAAATAGTTGCTCGCACATTTTTAACATGACGAAATTGTGTGCACGGTATTGCCTCGATCTCCCCTACCATTTTCTTCATAACATATTGTCCTGTTTTCATTTTATTTCAGAGAATTGTGGGTCACAAAAAATTACCTCGGGGGCCACATGCGGCCCGCGGGCCGCCAGTTTGACACCCCTGATCTACAGGAATCGCCTCTCAAGATGACCTTGGAGGTTTTTTTAGAATCTTAGAGTGCGAGTGCGGTTGCGCTGAAAATCGCTCAGTATCATATCGTTTATATATCACGCCTGTAAATTCTTAAACTGTAGCTTTATTATTGGAATGTAAATTTTTATGATAATATAAGATTATTTTTATAGAAAGTTGTCTTTTTTATCGTCGATATGGTACAGGAGGCTAAGGACAATTCGAAATCCTCATAGGAATAACATTGCGTATTTATACGATCAATGTCAGACCAATTCACACTAAATTTGGTACATTCATCCTGTAGAATTCTGCGGGACACAGGCTATATATTGACCCCATTCGATTTGTCCTGGGTCTGCAGGGAACTAAAAACAATTCGAAATCTCCCTAGGAATAATATAGAGTAATATTACGATGAAATACAAACAATTCAACCCGAGCAACGCCGGGTAATTCAGCTAGTGTGACTATGAATCAAAATTATCTATGCACGTAACAGGAATTCATTATAAAAAAATCCACTGTAATTAAATGAGTGAAATGCTGAAAGAACCTCACATGTAACAAAATGATTAAAATTAGTAACAGCTGTGATCTTGCGTCGTACCGTCACAGCTACGGTTAATTACATCCAAGTAATCAGGAGCATCTCAATTTTCTAAAAGGTAACATACAAAAAATACATCACAAATCTAAAATTGTTTCCGATACCATAGAGTGACACATTTTCATCGCCCAGTAAGTGCTATAATTTTCTCCCACGTATCACAAATAGTAGGTTGCTGTAATCCCCTCAAAGATAAGCCTTTGTAATGTCGTCTTAACGGTTAAGTAGAGATTACCATAAATATTACGAGAACCGGTTGTTTCGAGTATCCGGTTTTTCGTTGTTTTTTTTCCATACATTTGGGTGAAGTTCGCCTATCAATTAAAAGATTGTACGTACCCTTCATTCATTTCACTTCACAGTTTTGTGTTTTATGACTTTGGTAATTACGTACTTCAGAACAGATTTTCTTAATTGGGTGTTTTCACTGAAGTGCGAGGACGCGTTGGATGTGCTCTGATTTGAGAACAAGATTCGCATACTTATCGACACCCACTGTGTGAAGGTTTGATGTAATCACAGAGAATCATTCTGGGCAAAAGGGTGCAACACTTAGCAGATTACTCAGTTGACCCAAAGAAAGCTATCCAGTTCATTCATTATTCCATCGATCGAGATTATCTAGTTTCGGGTCAAGAAAATACTGTGAGGAATGTACTGAATAGTATGGGTGGGATATTCAGTGTAAGCAAACAAACCAGACGGTCTGAGAGGATTTTACTTCTGCTGTCCAAATGCTCTCACGTGATATATTGCACCACAACGGGCTATTGGAGACGGTCCGCGTTCGATCCCGAAGGGAAAGATCCGGACACCCTCGTAATTTTGAATCAGTCAGACGACGAGGCAACACCTGACTGGTACCCCAATCTCCAAACTTCCACACTATGCTAACGCGAGGACATTTAACACTCCAACAGATTTGACGTGCATCAGCCTACATGTACACGATGGTCTTTGGTTGGATTGAATTTCGAACCCGCAACCCTCCGGTTGTTAATCCGCTGCTCGACCGACCAAGCTACCGTGGCACGATCCCTGGCTACCTACACATAGTTTCGATTCGGAGTTGTCCGATTCTATAGTCATTTGGTTCAAAAATGTTAAACTATTTTTTTAATTTGGAAATTGCAAGAATAAATGGACAATTTATTTTTTAATGTTAATGTTATCATGTTTAACTTTCTATAAGTAACTATGAATAAATTGGGGTCGGCGCCCATTGTGGAGGAAAAGAGATACTCGAACAAAGAATTGTTAAATTCGAATAGCCGCTTTAAGATTTTTGTCAATTCAGTTAGCCGTGCTTCTAAAATGTAAATAGAAAACTATTAATCTTCCCAAACCCAAAATAGCACTTAAATCGGTCATTTCAAAAATATTTCGGTAACAAAAATGGTGAATGGAGCTTTTGAAATGGCCGATTTAATTGAATTCTCTGGGATCCAATGACTAGTCACGATCGCACACAACAAAGCAAAAAATTAGAATCAGAAGATATCTGATCCGTTGAGCACGATCATTTGAATAAGTTACAATACGTCTGCATAATAACCGATCTTCGTGATTGTCATTCAATGTACATTGTTCTTCAGGTGAACGAAGTCCATTACACTAAATATAATAATAAAAAATTGTTTTTCATAGAATAAACTTCCCCATTCGTTTTGTTATTTACTTTCTATATTTAATAATGAAAAACGTATTCAGATTCTTGAAATTTTGAACAAAATGGTTGGTATTCTTGCTTTATGAGGATTTTCATTGTAGACATACAAATCAGGCGAATTTGATTTACGTTAATATACAACCAAGATTTTACTTTTGCTGTCCAAATACTCATGGTCCCCTATAGTCCGGTTGGAAGAGTAGCGGATAAGCATTCGGAGGGTTGCAAGTTCGAAATTCCATCCAAGCGAAGACCGTCGTGTAAGTGGGGGCTGGTCCGGTTAAATCTGTCGTGTCCTCAAATGTCCTCGCTTTTGCCGTGGTATGGAAATTTGTATAGGGGTTCCAGCTCAGTTGTTGACTTCGTCATCAAAATTACGAAACCGTCGCCAGCAGCCCGTTGTGGTGCTCCAGTGCAACATTAATTCAACTGCCTACCTACCATGCAGGAGCCGTCCTGGCTCAGTGGGTATGCCCACTGCGCTAACAACCTTCGAGTTGTAGGCGGCGCAGGTTCGATTCCTGGCAGATACATTCCTCCCAGGGTGTCTTTCTCTCTTCTGTGTCAGTAAAGCTTTCATTGTGTGTCTGTCTATTACTTGATATATGTCGTATCTGTCGCAGCATGGTCAAATATGGCCCTTGCGCCATAAAACCCCCAAACCAAACAACCAACCTACTCTGCATTAGTTCTCTTTCAACACATCATATAAAACGCTGAGGAATATTCTATTCCATTGTATCGAATGCGAGTAAAAGATTGGACTTCTTTGCACAAAACTTTATTAAAATAAAAGTAATAATCATAAGGACTGTTAGAAAGCCAGTTTGAAAAGGATTTTTGTTCTTTCCAAAAGACAGCAGAAAAAAAGAATTCTCAGTTTGCGTGGACATCGGACAAAGACTCGCAGCGGCTCTTTCCTCGGTTCTTTTTCAATAACATCTTCACCCCTCCATGAAGTTCACGGCACCTCATTAGTCGCCATTCTTCTCGGATGGGGAGTGTGGCTGAAGCGATAGATTACGCGAGTTTACCAGAGCTTTCAATGTTCCAGGAAGGGAAGGCTACCGACTCGTGGTGGCCAGTTACGCCCAGTTTCATTAGTTTTGTTTCCCGCAATGATAAACGAGCAAGGGCATTCAATTTCCAACAACAACCCACTTTGAAAACACGGGTATTGTCCAGAAAACTTGGTTTTCTTGGGTGAGACTTTGATGTGGAACCACCCAGGTGGATGATTTCTTAAGGGAGTGTCTACTCTTTTTTCGCATTAATTCTTAAAAATCCAAATAGTGAATAACGTAAAACGACCCATGAAACATGCATTGGTTTTCCTGGTTGAGAGTTTGATGAAGAACCACCAGAGTGGGTGACTTCTTAAAGCGGGGGGGAGTGTTCTCTGCTTTCTGGTGGGTGCAGTCTTTGATGATATGCGCGTGAGTGAGACATGTGACCTATTTTCTTCACATTAATTCTTGAATATTCAAGTAACGAATAATATAAAACGACCCATGCAAGTTTGAAAGCAAACTAAAGTATAAAGAGAAGCATAAATCATTTAGTGTTGTTGCGAACGGATGATCCTTTCAAATAAAGTAGTACCGCGGTAGGCCAGTTGGAAGAGCAACTGGTAAGCAACTGGAGGGTTGCGAGTTCGAAACCGGTCCAGTCAGAGATCGTCGTGTACGTGGGGGCTCCTGCACGTTAAATCTGTCGTGGCCTCAAATGTCCTCGCGTCGGCGTGGTGTGGAAATTTGGAGAATGAGGTGTCTGCACAGGTGTTACCACGTCATCTGACCGTGGTTCAAAATTACAATGCGTTGTTGTTGATCTTTCCCTAAAAGGAATTGCCCGTTGTGTTGCTCCATTGCGATGTTAATTAACTGCCTACCTACCCCTAAATAAAGTAATTTATGCTGCGAAACATTTCAGGTAGGTTGGTAGTAGTCAATTAACGTCGCACTGGAGCAACAAAGCGGGTTATTGGCGACGGTCCAGGATCAATCCCGAAAGGAAAGATCCAAGAACAACACCTTGTAATTTTGAACCATGGTCAGATGACGAGGTAACACCTGTGCTGGCACACCACTCTCCAAACTTACAAACCACGCCAACGTGAGGACATTTGAGCCACGAAAGCTTTAACGTGCATCAGTCCCTGCGTACATGACGGTCTTTGGCAGGACCTAATTTCGAACTCGGAACCCTCCGATTGTTAACCCGTTTCTGTTCCAACTGGGCTACCGCGGCCCCTCGAAACATTTCAGGTAGACAAGATCTGCAGTTCGAATAATGAAGAATAAATTAAAAGATCGGTATAAATCCCAGAGTGGCTGATAGCACAAAACATAAAAGGTGATCATTTGCGATATACCTGCCGCCGGCCCTTGATATACAATTGTCATCAAAACTGATGCCCTCTCCTCAGGTTGTTTCGAAAATATCTGGTCAGATTGTTAACCCTCTCGCTGCGCAAATTTTTTTATCAAAATAGGTTCAAAAATTGCGTATTTTTTTATTACATATTTCAAATCTACATATATTTTAGAGTTAAAATATACAAAAATTTTTTGCAAAAGAGTTCTTTTCAATATAGAATTAGATCATAAAAAAAGTTTGTCGGAATATTGAAATTGAAGAATAATCATATAAAAGCAAAATTTTGAAAATTAATCTTGGTTAAATTATGATTTATTTTATTAAATACAAAGGTAAAACGTATATACTAATGAAAATATGCAAAATACTTACAAAACATTTATTAGAAATGAAGAATTATTAGAAATCACTATCCGCAGAGGAATCCGAGAAATTCTCATCAGTTTCGCTATAACTATCTTCAATATACTTGATATCAGAGTCAGAACTGCTATCAGTGTCTGAAATATTGTCAGGAATGTAGGTTCTATCACTCGCGAAACGCTTCCTGCCAGACATCTTTGAGCTTTGAAAAGAGCGCGCAAAATGCTGCAAAAAATGCTTGTATATTTCGCAGAAATGTGGACATCTAAAGCCATCTGTTAACCCAGATTTTAATAAACAATTAAACATCACAGAAAAGGCAAAATGAAACCATGAACTTGGAAAGAGCGGGTTGCACAGTTAAATAGACGGCAAAAATGCTTCCCCGCGGAAATCGCGGGCTGTGCAAATTTTGCTACTTCTACGTTCCCCGCGGAAATCGCGGGATGCGCAGCGAGAGGGTTAAGCGTGGTAGAGGGGTCCAAAATAAGCAGTTTTGTAAAAGAATATGTGTCCGGAAATGCCTGCATCGCTACACAAATTCTGAGAATACCGTTGAAAATCTGAGCGAGGAATGACGCCTTACGCCACAGAAACGATGCTACCGACTGACTTAAACACCGCCCTCTACCGCCTAAACGCTGCATTCCCGACACTCATTCCTTGTCAGAAATGTTTATTTTGGGTCCCTCTACAACCCTTTATAATTTGGCCAGACATTTTCGAAACACCCTGTATAGCGGTGGGAGCCTTTAGATTATTAACAGGGCATGATTGGCTGGTCAAGCATTTGCACCGTTTCGAAATCTATGGTAGCCCGAAATGTGTCCTGTGAAGAGATATGGCTAACGTGGACTGTGATCACCTTTTGGAATGTTTGACATTATCAGGGGAAGGCTTCCATTCACGCTTATGGAAGATTCGAGAACTTTTGAAGCAGCTGGAATCGTGTTAATCTTGTTTTTTCTCTGCCTTTATTTTTGTTTTATGCTCTAACTTCATGTATCACAGAGTGACACATGAAGATTAACACTATTGTATGGTATTGCATGGGGGGGGGTATTTCAATTAACGTCACACTGGAGCAACACAATGGGCTATTGGTGACGGTCCGGAATCAATCCCAGAGGGAAAGATCCGAGGACAATACCACGTAATTTTGAACCACGGTCAGATGACGAGGCAACACCTGAGCTCGCACCCCACTCTCCAAACTTCCACACCACGCCAACGTGAGGACATTTGAAGCCACGACAGATTTAACGTGCACCAGCCCCCTTTGTACACGACGGTGTTTGGCTGGATTCGAACTCGCAACCCTTCGGTTGCAAGTCCGTTACTCTTCCAACCGGGCCACCGCGGCCCCGGTATTGCATGGTTATTAACAGTATTGTATGGTATTGCATGGGGATTAACAGTATTGTATGGTATTGCATGGGGATTAACAAGATATATTTGTCTAAATGCCTTTGTTATAATAAATATTCAACTCAATTGTTAGTTTGGTGTAGTAATGGTGAACTTGGGTGTTACTGATGTCTTCTTTTTAAATAAATGTAGGGCCGCGGTAGCCAAGTTGGAAGATTAGCGAATTAGCAATCGGAGGGGTGCGAGTTCGAAACTCGGTCCAATCAAAGACCGTCGTGTACGCGGTGGGTGGTGCACTGACGTGGCTTCAAATGTCCTCACTTTGGTGTGGTGTGGAAGTCTGGAGAGTGGGGTACCAGCTCAAGTGTTGATCTCGTCATCTCACCGTGGTTCAAAATTACGAGGTGTTGTTGGATCTTTCCCTTGGGGATTGATCCCGGACCGTCGCCAATAGCCCGTTATGTTGCACAAGTGCAATGCTCATTAACTACCTATCTACCTACCTTGAAATGAATGCAGTGTTTGAAATTCTTGTCACATCAAAGAAACTTTTTTGGCTTTACAATCCGATTGATCATTTCAAAATCCAGTAATACATTTTATAGTATCTAATCGGTATGGGTAACACATCTGGAAAAGATGGATTTTCTTCTCACTCATTTGTATATGATGGTGGCTTTTGGAATATTGCCAAACATGGTTGCATAACCAAGCATTTGCACGATTTTGAATTCTATGGTAACCCGAAATGTGACCTGTGCAGAGGTATAGTTAACATGAACTGTGACTACCTTTTAGAATATTTGGTATTATTTGGGTAGGTAGGTAATTGAATTAACGTCGCACTGGAGCAATGTAACAGGCTATTGGCGACGGTCCAGGATTAATCCCAAAGGAAGATATCCTAGAACACAACCCCTCGTAAGTTTGAAACACGGTCAGATAACGATGTCAAAACCTGAGCTGGCACCTCAGTCTCCAAACTCCCATACCAAGCCAACGTGAGGACATTTGAGGCCACAACAGATTTGACGTGCACCAGCCCCCGTGTACACGACGGTCTTAGGTTGGCCCTAGTTTCGAACTCGCAGCCCTCCGGCTGCTAATCCGTTACTCTTCCAACTGGGATATTGCGGCCCCCTATTGGAAGGCTAGAGAACTTTTGAAGCAGCTAAAATCGTGTTGACCTTTTTTTCTACCTTTATTTTTTTCTTTGCTCTAACTTCATGTATCACATATGACACATGGGAGTTAACAGGTGTATTTGTCTTTCCTTGGAAGCCCAGTTGGAAGAGTAATGGATTAGCAAATTTAGGCTTGCGAGTTCGAAACTAGATTCAACCAAAGAAGTCGTGTACACGGTGGCTGGTGAACATTAAATCTATCGTGGCCTCAAATGTCCTCACGTTGGCGTGGTATGGAAATTTGGAGAGTGGGGTGTCAGCTCAGGTGTTGACCTCGTCATCTGACTGTGGTTCAAAATTACGTGGCATTGTCCTCGGATCTTTGCTTTCGGGGGTTGATCCCGGACTGTCGCCAATAGCCCGGTGTGTTGCTCCAGTGCGACGTTAATAAACTACCTACCAACCTTTTACTTTCAAAAAGAGCATAATTGTCTAAGTCCCTTTGCAATAAATGAATAAATAAAACATTTAAAACAGATTAATTTGTGTTCCACGTCATACAAAATTATTGAATAGATTCGTGTGTGAGACTAATAAACTTGAAACCACATTCCAGTGAAAAGTAAAAACAAAAATCTATTTCTTTTGGAATACTTATCAACGATACAAGAATGCATACTCTGATTAGCCCAAAAATGGAAGTACCTTTCCATTTAACGTGTAAAAATACCTCATGAAACCCTCTAATTTCAGAAACGTTTGGTGGTTTTATCTTCAACCTGTGTATTCTCTCTCTCATTCCATTCTTTTACACATAAATAACTAATTATAATAAAAGCAATATGGAAAATAGGTTAACGCCCCATGTTTAAGAGTTTCCTATTAACGAAATACAAAGCTCTTTGAAATAATAGCTCCACCTAAAACACCAAAAGATGTGTGAGATTGTTTCTGAAGATAGAAACTCGTTTCTAGTGCCTATTAACAGTGATTTATTGAATTTGGGCTCCGTATCGCTTGCTCATCAATGCTTTGAAGACGAGCCATCCTGTGGTGAATTTGTCAATTCGAGCACCTGCTTATATTCTTTTGAAAAGGGCAGGGGTACGGTCACTTTTATGTAGTAAGATCTATTTTTACTTTTCAAGAGAGGATTGGCATTAGTTTCAATAAATAATTCCTCATTATCCTGCTTCCTCAAATTAAGTGCTGGTATTGATAGATTTATCATTGCTGAAGAAGGAATGTAAATTAATCTCACCTGTATAAGCTATGAAAAGCTTTTTTTGTATATCTAAATGTAGGTGACGGTAGTGTTTTATGGCGGAACGTGCTTCCAGTGCATATTCCGGAAGTTCTTGTTTTTCGAATACGATTTTAGATAAGTAGGTAGTTGAATTAACGTCACACTGGAGTCTATTGGCGACGGTCCAGGATCAATCCCTAAGGACATCCGTGGACAACACCAGATTTGAACAACGGCCAGATTACTAGGACAACACTGTGCTGGCACCCCACTCTCCAAATTTATACACCATGTCAATGTGAGGATATTTGATGCCACGGCAGATTTAACGTGCACCAGCCCTCACGTACACAACGATCTTTGGTTGAAGCCAGTTTCGAACTCATAAACCTCCAGTTGCTAATCCACTACTCATCCAACCGTGCTATTGCGGCCCCGAATACGACTGAAGTACCTTCTATAAAAATTCCATAGAATGAATTACAAATTGACATATGATAGAAATTGGATCAACGCCAATTAAATTAAACGCCAAGTCTCGCTAAAACGGCGATAAACTGCATTTTAAGGTGATCCCCACAGATATGCGAGCGCATACAGGTAACAGGTCCCGAAAGTTGGCAGTCTAGTCACGGGGTTTTGAAAGCGTGTAAATTGGGGAACTGATGATAACGTAAATAAATACCTTTCACAATTTGCGTCTTTTGAGCAGCTTCTGGTTCTAAGTTTACCGTTCGTTCCCGTAAGAGATAACAGTGATAACGCGTTGGTGGTGAGAAAAACATCCATGTCCATCGGCATTCATGGTTATGTGCATGATAGCCTTTTTCCAACGGGGTTTCACACCTTTTCAAGAATATACTGACCCAAGGTCGGTTGCCTTCTCGTCGGAGTAGCATTATATTTACACCCAAATTTCCTTTCAAAATATTTATCTGTGATTAAATGCAAGGGTGGCGTTACAATTGGGATGGTGCAACATTCCGAAGGGAACAATTGCCAAAGAGTCTTATACCTAGCATGAAAAACATGCGTGAATCCATACGATTTGTCCCTGAAATATCCTCACGTTGGCGTGGTGTGTGCCAGAGAGTAGGGGCCAGTTCAATTGTGATCTCGTCATCTGACCGTGGTTCAAAATTACGTGGTGTTGTCCTAGGACCTTTTCCTTCGGGTTTGATCCCGGACCGTTGCCAATAGCCCGTTGTGTTGCTTCAGTGTGACGTTAATTAAAATACCTACCTACCATGCGATTTGAAGAAATCAGCTTCTTCGAATCTAATGGATCCCTGTTGTTATTGATCCTTGTAACCCCAAAAACTGTTTATTATGTGAATCAAAACAATGAATGCTCTATAATTAGTTAAATTATTATAAAATTGTTCATTAAATCATATTTAAAACCTGCATGCCTCAGCCAACTTTTTGGATACGTGTCATAGTTTACCCTCATATCCCAAAGATATTATGGTAATTGGTAATCGAATTAGCGTCACACTAGAGCAACACAACGGGCTATTGGCGACGGTTTGGAATCAACCCCGAAGCGAAAGATTCGAGGACAACACCTCGTAATTTTGAACCGCTGTCAGATGACGAGGTCAACATCTGACCTGGCACCCCACTCTTCGAACTTCCACACCACGCCAACGTGAGGTCATTTGAGGCCACGACAAATTTAACCTACACCAGCCCCCACGTGCACGACGGTCTTTGGTTGGATGGTATTTCGAAATCCCAACCCTCAATTGATAATCCGTTGCTCTTCCAACCGGGTTACTTCGGGCCCCTGTATATTGTGATAATCAAACATGCGAGTGTTTCATAATTCGATAGCGATATTATGATATTGTGCTGACCAATTGGCCTTCTAGTCAGGATACTACCTTCTGGATCAAAAGGTTCCTGGTTCGAATCTAGTATGAGGCATAGATGTCCTGAATGAATGTGCGATCTCTCTGTTGTATAATGTAATCGCCCATAGAAGTCTTTGTATCTTTCTTTGTGCTGCTAGAGCTGAGTCACTCTTTACAGGCAGCATGTGTGAATGTTCTACAGCTTTCTTGGACGTCCGTCCATTTTAATGAATCTTATTGGTTGTGCTGCAATATATGTGTTGTGTTTTCAATAAACTAGCCTGTTCCCTTTTGCGATCCATATGGCCTGTGTCATTCCTTTCCTCTGAAGGAATCGTATTTAACACTCTCTATAACCGGAATGTTATTAGAATGTAAGGCAAGAATGTGAGGCATAACGCGAACTCAGGGTTACACCAGGGTAAAGCAAAACTGGTTCACAAATCCACCCTAGTAGTGCCATGGTAGGAATGTTCATGATCGTCCAGGGCATTACAAATAGTTGGTAGGTTGTGTAAAGGACAACACATTTTGACAAAATACCTGATGTTGGATTGTGGAATGAATGAAGCAGACATAGGAAGTTTGAACGATTATTTGTTGCGAATATTCAACAAATAATTTACAGTTTGAACGATTAAAGTGCAATTTAATATTAATTGTTGAGAGATTACCTTCCAATATTAATTGAACTCTTTAAAGGCCTGTGATTGCAGCGTAGTTCGGTAGCTTCCGAGTGACAACACTTTTGTCGTCCTCACTCCAATCAATCCAAAGTTACACTGGCCCAAAGCTCGCCCAGCATCGTAGAATTTCGATTCATTACGTACTGCCAGCCCATGATCAGTACACCTGCGCACTCGGTCTGAAGGTCATGTCATATATGGAACATCCTTTGTCTACATTACGCTATTTTTATCTTCTGTATGTTTCTTCTAGTTCTGAAATCATGAGACAAAACAGTTGTAACGCTTTTTGTAACACTCAACTATTCATGCATGCCTCAAATACTGTTCAGATTTTAAAGACGTATTCGCGTCAAAAAAAGTATGATACTTTTAATTTCGGCAGATTTAAAACCTGCATGTGTCAAACATGCATTCCAAATTTTAGGGGGGAAATATAAATATTTTTGTCGTATTTTCTACTTTACCATTTTAAATTAACTGCACTTTTCAACTGCACCATTTTAAATTAAATTAACTTAATTCACTGCCATATACTTTTATAGGATTTTTCTCTTTAGGCAAAATCATCTGCAGCTCCCCAAGCAAGAAAAAGATTCGCATTTATAACTAGTTTTCAAATTCTTCGACACCCTACATGTAGATATTCGCCTTAAGAAGCGCTGACTGATAATTTTACAGTTCACGTTTTAAATCATTGCTAGATAACAGTTTCTCCGTTGACTAAGATTTACATGCAAGGATTACAAGACAGAACAAAGAATTAAATAGTGAAAAAAAGGCGCTGTTTCTAGTTCGTTGACCTCATGTATTCAGGATTTCGGCCTTTCCGTTTTAAATCTTTGATGAGCGCATTTACTTTTAAGTGCTTATTAACCTACTTTTGTTTGGTAATCTGAAAAATTTACGATTTTACCTTTAGTTTACTTAGTCGGTATTTGTAAAACTTTTTGAGAAAAAAAATCTACTTCAGTATGAGAACTGGATAGACTGGATTACATAGTCAAGATACGGCCAAAATGGTACGCATGTTTTACGTAGCATGCGAAGCGCAATACGTAATTTCAATTAAAACTTAATGAAATGTTTCATGTAATTTAATTTTTAGAACAGGGAACCGAAATTCTCACCAGGAACTTTTTCTTTTTCTTGTTTAAGAAATAGCCAAATTCGTTTCTTAGAGGCAGTTGAAATAAATTCCAATATGACGTATGTATGACATGTGTGTAACTTTTTATGTCATTTCATATATTTGAAAACTTCATGAAAAAATATTTTGCTCTATCATAAAGGGGACTTTCGTTCCACCATAAAGGGCACTTTTGTTCCATCATAAAAAGCACTTCCGTTCCATCATAAAGGGCACTTTCGTTCCATCATGAAGGGCACTTTTGTTTTATAATAAAGGGCTCTTCCATTGCATCATAAAGTGAACTTTGGCTCCATCATAAAGAGCACTTTCGTTTCATCGTATAGAGCACTTTCGTTCCATCATAAAGAACACCTTCGTTCCATCATAAAGAGTACTTTTGTTTTATAATAAAGGGCTCTTCCGTTGCATCATAAAGGGGACTTTCGTTCCATCATGAAGGGCACTTTTGTTCCTTCGTAAAAGGACTTTCGATCCATCGCAAAGGGCACTTTCGTTCCTTCGTAAAAGGACTTTCGTTCCATCGCAAAGGACACTTTCGTTCCATCAAAAAGAGCACTTTTGTTTTATAATAAAGGGCTCTTCCTTTGCATCATAAAGGGGACTTTCGTTCCACCATAAAGGGCACTTTCGTTCCATCATAAAGAGCACTTTTGTTTTATAATAAAGGGCTCTTCCTTTGCATCATAAAGGGGACTTTCGTTCCACCATAAAGGGCACTTTCGTTCCATCATAAAGAGCACTTTTGTTTTATAATAAAGGGCTCTTCCTTTGCATCATAAAGGGCACTTTCGTTCCATCATGAAGGGCACTTTCGTTCCATCATAAAGAGCACTTTTGTTTTATAATAAAGGGCTCTTCCTTTTGCATCATAAAGGGGACTTTCGTTCCACCATAAAGGGCACTTTCGTTCCATCATAAAGAGCACTTTTGTTTTATAATAAAGGGCTCTTCCTTTGCATCATGAAGGGCACTTTCGTTCCATCATAAAGGGTACTTTTGTTCTGTCAGGCCTAAGCAACCAAGTCGTTCAGTGGGCAACATAAAATAATTAGCTTTTTAAAAGTAATAAATAAAATTATATAAAAATTTATTTATTCGTCTATAACATAAATGCTATCAGTGATATGCATGGTTTTCGTTGTGATTACTAAATTTTAGTTTACTTATTTACCTACCTTTTTGGCTGATTATCTCTGAAAACGCTATACTATTTATTTAGTAATTAGTATTTGGAATACTTTTTTGGAAAATTTTTTTTACGGGAAACGTACACACAAATACATGCATGCCAACACTCGCTTGTTACGACCTGACGTCTTGTTTATAGACCGATCAGTTGTTGCATATCCTCCTAGTCTAGAAAATGCTAGACCGGGTCCGTAAGATCTTGACGCCTGAACAAGAGAAGCTACCTCCTCTTGGTCTTCTCCCAAAGAGGCACAGGTGCAGTCAAGGATGTGAGATGAAGTTGTAAGCAGGCAGTGTAGGAGTAAGATGGGAAAAACCCTGTATGCGCTAAGGAACACACTTTTTGTATATTCCCACATGTCTCCCGATCAGTAGTAACTTGCATTTTACATAATTCTAGCCACATTGTATCACTGTAGTAAGTGGTAAGTGTTTGCTTGAACTTCCCTGTGGTTGTCTCGAGGATGTATCTTGTCATTAGTAAAACCATTAGCATATCTTGATAAACTAGGTATCTCGTCATTATCAAAACCATTAGCATATCTTGATCAACGAGATGTCATTAGAATAAAAAAAAACTGACCACTTGATCTCGTCATCATAAAAAATTTGTAATATCTTTATGACGATATATCTCGTCATTAGCAAAATTGGTCAGATCTTGATGGACGACATATCTCGTCGAAACTACTAGGAGGATTAACATATTTTTATGCGTCCATTAGCATCTACATATTGCGCAGTCTTGCTCTTCAAGGCCCCCTATTTTCCCTGAAGTCAGTATTAACTCTCCCTAAGATTCCTCAGCACCCACTGTGTGAAACTAGGATATTAAACCACGTAATTTTGACACAAGGAAACAATATTTGAAAAAAGAAAGTGATTTCACGTGACGATAATTTCTAACGATGCCCATCAAACTTGGTGGTCCTAACTTAGAAATTACCTAAGAGGTGTAATTTAGAAATTACGTACGAAGTGTAGTTTAGAAACTACGTAAGAGTGTGTGAAGTTCTGCCAGACACTTTGGAATGCCGACCAGGAAGAACCACTTGATCATTTTCTCTTTGAAAGAAAATGAGGGTATTCGTGGGATTGTCATCGTGGGATTGTCATCCTGGGATTAGACGGGGTGAGGAAATATTTCGAAGAAAAAGAGGAAACAGGTGGGGTATAAAGATATATATAAACTTTTCTAATCGGAAATAAGTATAATGTATTCAATAACACAGCTCACCAGCGTCATCACAGGGCCACGATAGCCCGATTGAAAGAGCAACGAATTGGCAATCGAGATGTGAGTACAAAACTCGGTTCAACCAAATACCGTCGTGTACACGGGTGTACGTTAAATCTGTAGTAGCCTCAGATGTCTCCACGTTGGCGTGATGTGGAAGTTTGGAGAGTGAGGTGCCAGATCAGGTGTTGACCTCGTCATCTGACCGTGGTTCATATTTACGAGGCGTTGTCCTTGGATCTTTCCATTCGGGATTAATCCCAGACCGTCGCCAATAGCCCGTTGTGTTGCCCCAGTGCGACGTTAATTAATTACAATTACCAGCGTCATCATTCCATGCCTCCAAGTGGTTTCGACGAAATATCTCGTCCATCAAGATCTGGTCAGTTTTGCTAATGGCGAGATACTTCCTCGAGACAACCACCAGCAAAATGCTAAAAGAAAATGTCCTCTTGGCTGGATATGATAACGATCAGTAGTTTCGTGACATAGGTTACATTACGAAAGATAAATTGCCAATAATCATATCGCAAAGCCACGGGAAAAAAAACGAACCATCCCCTTTATTTCAAGTACTATTCATAGTAGGGAAAATTCAGAGATATCATTCAATAGGGAATAACGTCCTCTACAAGTTCACATGAAAAAAATGCACAAGGGGATGTCTTCACATCAAATTTTGCATAAACAGCAAAATTTCCAATGGAAACACCTTGTTTTGATGTCTTAAACAGATTCTGCATAGTTAAATTAGTCTAAATATGAAATTTCATGACTTTACGATCTTTACATCGGAGATATTCAATGTTAAAGTTGTTGTCGATTTCAGGGATCATCTCCACATTGAAAATCGCTATTCGTGTATCGAGATTAATTGTAGTTATAGCTACCCGAATTTCAACGCTATTTCAAACATACTTGTCAGGCCGTGCAAACGATCCTAGAATTATTATATTTATTATACAAGCTCAAACGATAATATTGGGAATTGTAACGATTAAAATGTGATAAAAGGATTTGGGGGAATTGAGAACAATTCGAAACGGAAAACGCCTTGATCGATGTTCTGCATAATTGTGTATCGTCTTTAGTAATCTTAATAAACGTTAAATGTTTTTAATTAGCGTTCGTCTCCATGTATGCAACCATATAAAACCTACCTACAATTATTTAATACAATCGAACTGATATTCTGATCATCCAAAAAGTGAATAGAGTGAGTCATTCAATTGATCATTGATTAGTAGAATACTTCTATACGACATATAACTGGCAAAAGGTAATGTATTTTAGATTAAATATAAATTAAATTTCCAACAATTTTTCAAAAATTTAAACATTCCTTGGGTTTGTCAGACGTTTTTTTAAACTTTTGGTTGCCCCCTAAAATCGCCATGAGGAAAATTTAATGTAACGCAAAAACTAACAATTGGAATGACTTGAAATTTTGAATGGTCATATTAAAAGTCTTGAGTCGATTCCCTTCAAAATATAGTAAGGTTCCAATTCATAATTTTTTCAAATATTAATTTAATAATTATTATTGCATACTAAAAACTATTTTTAAAATAAAACATTAGGTGGATTTTGTTTGGGTTGCTTAACAGTGGCATGGCACAAAATATTAGAGCTATAGAAATATTATTTAGGAAGATATCCATAAAAGTCTGAGAAACTAATTTAACATTAGGAGCTCCAATTTTTCTGTACTCATAACTTCGAAACGGTAAGACCTAATGTCATGAAATTTGGTATCTGAAGTTAAATTTTGATACAGATTTGAAATTGTGTATCAAAATAGGGGACTTATTAAATTTAAAATTATGACGTTGGTGCTCAATTTAATATGAAGACGGTCCCTTATGCACACTTTATGCATTTGAATTTATAGAAGACATTAGTTCCTATCAAACGCCATCTTTGAAGTTTCTTTACCGTTAAAAGTGCTTGAAAGAAGAACGGTGGTTCGTTTTTTTCCGCGAATGCACAATACATTTCGTACATTCAAAACATTTTTTGTAAGCTTTGAAAACAAACGAAATGTATATTAATATGGGATGTAACCACCACTGACCTTCGTACAAGCTCAACAGCGACCTTCCATACCTTCAATTAGATGGTCAAGCACACCAGAGGTCCAATAACTGACATTGCTCTAATAGGACAGTTTCAATTTGAGAGTAATTGGAGGGAGTACACTGACAAAGGCAGCATGTCCAAGGGCATCCCCAAGATTTTTGATGAGGTTGAGGTCGGCGAATATGGTGGCCACTCCATACGCCTTTAATCGGAAGGTACTCATCCACAAGGTTTGCTCTATGTGGACCTGCATTATCGTATATAAAAAGAAATGCCAGACCAACTGCTGCAATGTACAGTCTCACAATGGGGTCGACGACTTGATCCCGATATCTTTCAGCTGTCACAGAGCCTCCTGTGAGAACGTGCAAGTCGGTGCGATAGCTCAAAGAAAATTCAGCCCACACCAATACTAAGGGCGTGGTGTTCAATGATATCATTGGGTGTATTTCTTGTTCTGTCCAGATCTTCACGCGCCTATTATAGGAATCCCGGGCAAGTCTTGACTCATCCGTGAACACGTTGGACCATTCCCTGCTTTCCAACTCGCATGCCCACGACTCCACTTCAACCGTGATTTTCTGGCTTTAACGCCACTTAAAGGGACACAAACTCGAGGAACCCGGGCATACAGTCCTTCCATACGTAGCCTTCGCCACACAGAAGTGGCAGATATTGACCTTCCCATTGTTGTAGAAGCTATTACTCTTAGATATGAAGCGGTCGCTCGTCGATTGCCGCTTAGAAAATAAAGCCAAATACTTATTATCAGAGGGTGTGGTAACCCTTGGAAGACCAGGAACAGGTCTCAGGACAACTGACCCACTTGTTTGAAACAAAGAAAATAGCGACGTCTTTAACAGACTGTCCTGCTTCAAGCCGCCCCAGTACACACCAGCGTTCAGAATTTTTCAATCTTTGAGCCATAATTGATCTTATCTAATCCACAAATAACGAGAATGGTCTTTTAAAAATTTTCTATCAACATTTAAACTCATCTTTTGAAAGGCTTCAGAAAGGCGTCGTCTTCAACCAATGCCTAACTTGCATATTTCTGAAGAGAAAATTCTGTTAGACCCATCATCTGACTGATTCAAAATTACGTGGTATTGTCCTCTTATCTTTCCCTTTGGGATTGATCCCGAACCGTCACCAATAGCCCGTTGTGTTGCTCCAGTGTGATGTTAATTAAAATACCTACCTACCATAGTTATTTTCATTCAATGAAATTGAAGCATGCATTTCGAAGCTCAGAATTTGCATCGCGTGCTTAACTTCTGGTAATGGTAATTAATTAACGTCGCACTTGAGCAAAACGACGGGCTATTGACGACGGTCCGGGATCAATCCGGAAGGGGGGGGGTATTTCAATTAACGTCACACTGGAGCAACACAATGGGCTATTGGTGACGGTCCGGGATCAATCCCAAAGGGAAAGATCCGAGGACAACACCACGTAATTTTGAACCATGGTCAGATGACGAGGCAACACCTGAGCTGGCACCCCACTCTCCAAACTTCTCAATCCGGAAGGGAAAGGTCCGAGGACAACACCACGTAATTTTTAATCATGGTAAGATGACAAGAATTACAATTATGAAGGCCGATGATTTAAGAGATTGAGAAGTTATCCGCTAATGCTGGGATCACCTTCCTTACCAAATGGACTGCAAACTTATGCGTCCTCTGGACGATTCTAAGAGAAATGGTTGTTTGGGTCGAGTTTTTATGGAGCAAGGGCTATATTTGGCCAAGCTGTGCCAAACAAAATCAAGTTAAAGGACATACACACCACGAAAAGCTTTATTGATTTGCCTGGAGATAATTATATTAAGGGGTTTTTTTAAATTCAAGTTACAACTTCAACTTCAAATATTCAAGTTAAACCTACAATTTATCGTCGGTATCAAGTAGAAACTCAATAACTAAAAAAAGTTCTTGTACAGCCGTTTAGGGGGCCGCCGGTACCCCTGTTGAAAGAGTAACGGATTAGCAACCAGAGGGTTGCGAGTTCGAATCCAACCAAAGACTCGTGTACAAATGGGGCGGGTGCGTGTTAAATTCATCGTGGCCTCAAATGTCCTCACGCTGGCGTGTGGGAAAGTATGGAGAGTAGAGTGCCAGCTCAGGTGTGACCTCGTCAATCTGACTGTGATTCAAAATTACGTGGCGTTGTCCTCGAATTCGGGTTTGAGCCCGAACGGTAGCCAATAGCCCGCCGTGTTGCTCCATTGCGACGTTAATTAAAAAATACCTGACTGCCTACATACAGCCGTTTAGACTATTAATTTTTAGGTATAAAAAATAAATTATTAGTATTTTTATAGCTGTTTTTTCCCAAACAGATTAAAATAGTTCAACGTATTTCTCGTCATCATGAAAACAGAAATTTAGTATCAAAGAACGATTTCCGAAAAATGTCAGTTAATAACTTTCTGCTCTAATTCGACGATTGGTCTCGATACAATGAAGACAGGGAAATAGCTCTTAAAAATATCGTGCATAGTAAAGTAGGTAGTCAATTAACGTCACCCTGGAGCAACACAACAGGCTATTGGTGACGGTCCAGGATCAATCCCGAAGGGAAAGATTCAATGTCAAAGCCTTGTAATTTTAAAATCACGGTCAGATGACGAGGTCAAACCTTGAGCTGGCACCCCACTCTCCAAACTTCCACACTACACCAACGTTGAGGCCAAGACTGATTTAACGTGCACCGACAGTATTCCGTGTACAAGACTGTCTTTGGTTCGACCGAGTTTCAAACTCGCAACCCTCCGGTTGTAAATCCGTTGCTCTTCTAACTGGGCTACCGTGCCCTATCAGAAGTCAAGAAGCAAATATTTGATAACAAAGCGAAAACAAATCACAACGCACTTTTAATGGTCCAAATGTATGACATACAAGGAAGTTCATTTCAAGTGTAGAAGAAAACAAAACCCAAAGTCCCACAAGCAGCACACAGAAATGAATGGGTCGGTCGGAAATTTACAAGCTCCGGGAGTCGTTGTGGAGAAGGTTCAGCCCCTGCACTGCCCCAGGAACAGAGCGAGTTCGTTCTTTCCGCTGCAGCGGCAGTTCCGTCCGTTGCGGTCGCAGGCACATCGTGTGCATTCGTTGCAGCACTTGGTGTAGGCACAGTCCTCGAAATTCCGGGCACACTTCTGCTGTCTGCGGGAAAGAAAAATTAAGAAAGTGAGCTCATAAAATGTGGATTATTTGGACAGAATATCCTTATAATTCGAACTAGTCTGTAAAACTTTTATGACAATCACATGTTAAGATATTGGCATGGTAAAGATTGGATCCCATATCTCCCAAAATAATAAGGGGGCTAGGGTAGACCAGTTGGAAGAGATGGACGCAACCGGAGTATTGCGAGTTCGAAACTCGGTCCAGCCAAAGACCGTCGTGTACACGGCGGCTGATGCACATTAAATCTGTCCTGGCCTCAAATGTCCCTCAAATGCGTTGGCGTGGTGTGGAACTTTGGAGTGTGGAGTGCCAACTCAGGTGTTGACCCCGTCATCTGGCCATGGTTCAAAATGACGAGATGTAATAGGATCTTTGGGGATTGATCTCGGACAGCCGCCAATAGCCTGTCGTTTTGCTCCAGGGCGACGTTAATTTAACTACCCCCTCTCAATTATATTGTCGCGTTCAAATAATTAAAACTACGAAGGAAAAAAGCATGGCCAAATATGGCCTTTGCACCATGAAACCTCAAAACCAACCAATCGAATGAAGAAAACATAAAGGTTTATTTAGAAAAGTGAAACACAATAAGGCATTGTAGTGTAATCCCTAAATGAATATTGGAGATTGGAGTGCCAGCTCAGGTGTGACCTCGTCATCTGACCATGGTTCAAATTACGTGGTGTTGTCCTCGATCTTTTCCTTCAGGTTTGATCCCGAACCGTCGCCAATACCCCGTTGTGTGGCTCCAGTGCGACTTTAATTAAATACCTACCCCTGCCATAAATGAATAATCAACATTATGTAGTATAATACACACCATTTGATGTTTTATGATCGGTCATAAGATGCTTCTATAAAGTTCTACGATGCCATTACCAAAAATACAAAATTTAATGTTTAAATTTTGATGGAAAAATTGTCATGGAAAAATATCGTCTGTCATCAAACTCGGATGACGTTTTCTGAATCTGGAACTCCTTTTATTTTCTTTCAATTATTTATCGTTTGCACAGTTCCGCACGTGACATCGTTATATAGCGACTATAAACTATAACGGAAAAGCCGACGCACTCAAAATTCGATTAAATGTTACCCAAAGAAAACTTCTACTTCTACTTTGTTTGCTTCAGCTTCAGTCAAAGCCCTTGGTGTCAATAATTTCGGCTATTTACATTCGTGATCACATGACACAGTTGATAGGTAGTTCAACTTACGTCGCAACACAACGGACTCTTGATGATGGTCCGGGATCAATCCTCAAGGGAAAGGTCCAAAGATAACGTTTCGTTATTTCGAACAACGGTCAGATGACGAGAACACCTGTGAGTTGGTACCCACTCTCCAAACTTCCACATCACGCCAAAGAGAGGAAATTTGAGGCCACGACCAATTTAACGTGCACCAGTCAAAACGATGTTCTTTGATTGGACCTAGTTTCGAACTCGCACCCCTCCGGTTGCTAACCCATTGTTTTCTTAACTGGGCTACCGCTGCCCTCAGATCTTGATGGACGAGATATCTCGTCATTAGAAGAAAACAGATCAGATCTTGATCTCGTCACCATAAAAAATCGGCAATGTCTTGATGACGAGTTATCTCGTCATTTACAAAACTAGTCAGATCTTATGGACGAGATATCTCGTCCATAAGATCTGACCACTTGGAGGGTTAAAATAATTTTGTGTACGAGAAAACGTCTTTATCCCGATCCACTTAACGTACCTGGAGTTAGGGTTGAAGTTCCTCGTCGAAACGTCATCCGAGAATACATCGTCGTCTAAAAGAGTACGTCTTTCTTCTGGGCCTAGTCTACCTGGAAAAGGAAGAACCCGTCGTTAAATGGAGGTCTTAATTTCATTAAAGGTGCTGGAATGTTTTTAAATACATTAAAAAATAACAAAACATTTGCCCAAACCTATTAGAACATTTGTCTTAACACACTAGTACTTTTCTCCTAACCCCTTGGACATTTGTCCTTACGCATTAGAGCATTTGTCCCATTTGTTTTAACACATTAGGACGTTTTTCCTAACACATTAGAACATTTGTCATATTTGTTCAAACACATTAGGACGTTTCTCATTACACATTAGAGCATTTGTCACATTTGTTTTAACACGGTAGGACAAATGGCCTAAAGTTTTAGGATAAATGTTCTAATGTATTGGGACAAATGTTCTAACGTGTTAGGACAAATGTCCTAATGTGTTAGGACATGTTCTAATGTGTTGGAACATTTCTAATGTCTGTTTTGTTCTAATGTGTTAGAACACTTCTAATGTCTGTTTTGTTCTAATGTGTTAGTTAATGTACTAATGTAAAATGCGAATGTCCTAATGTGTTAGGACATTTGTTCTAACACATTAGTACATTCGTCACATTTGTCCTAACACCTTAGGACATTTGTCCTCCTCGCACACATTCGAGTACATGGTGTAGTCGAATCTGTATTAAAGGTCCGAAAGTTGACTGACATGAACGGTTCAAACTGACAAGTGCTTCACAAACTCTTATTTCCATTTAAGACCACTTAGACTAGTTGAGCCGATTTCCATACTTTAAGAAACTCCAAATAAGGATTTGTGTACTCAGGAGGTATCTACGTCAAAAGTACCTCAACTTCTGTGTATGGAAAACTAATCTCATGCACTCCTCTTCCGCATGCCCTCCTCATTCCATCCCTTGTGTCATCCACCTTAACAAAGATTGACTCCAATTGCACGTCTTTTTCCCTTCGAAGTGCACTATCGAAATTACATTAAAAGTTTTCTTAAAATTTGTTTTACTAAGCTCTAAAACCTTTACAAATCAAAACCTTGAAAAAGAATGAACTTACTTGCTTCGTCTGCTTGCGTACAACACAGACTAACCACCAAAATCATTCCAACCATCATCAGTATCTTCATATTGACTTTAACTATAAAAGATGTTTCACCGTTATATGACTAAGGCTTTGGAATTATATACAATTGCATAACAAAAAAGGTATGCAATGAAACATAATACTAACAGAGCAATATCAATATAAATTCACTAATAAAATAATTCTTTCCATTTCCAAACGAAAATGCAGTCAAAGCTATTGGTGTCCAACGCGGTTCACATGCGGCCCCACAAGGTCATTGATATTTAATACTGTTCTGTGATTCTTAGTGCCTGTCCAGAAGAATATATAAGATATGTAGGCCGGTTAACGTATTCCGAGGACAGTATCTCGTCTGCGGGCCTGATAAAAACATTCTGAAGACCCCAAGTCAACCTGTCCGGAGGGACGTATCTGATCTCCAGGCCTGATATCAATCTATTCACTCCAACTTATTGATCTTACGCGTACTGTGCTTTGTAGACTATCTGATTGAACTTTACACACGACGAAAAAAACAGATATTTCTCAAATAGCTAAAAAATAATAGCGATAGTCTATTACTAATATACATTCATTATACTATATTTTATATATGGCCGAAGACAATTCCTCTTTACTCAAGGGTCCACGGTAGCCAGGTTGGGAGAGTATCGTATTAGCAACCGGAGGGTTGCGAGTTCGAATCCAACCAAAGACTGTCGTGTACAAAGGGGACTGGTGCATGTTAAATCTGTCGTGGACACGACTGTCTTTGGCTGGACCGAGTTTCGGACTCTCAACCCTCCATTTGCTAACTCGATGCTCTTTCAACTGGGCTACCACGACTCAATCTGTCTAGGAGAGCTAGAAGTGATGCCTAAAAATTACATACAAAATGCCTTTGATTTCAAGTTAATTAACGGTAGCACACTTGGTAGAGTCGCCGATCAGCAACTGAGGGAGGGAATTGCAAGCTCGAAACTTGATCTAACCAAAGACAGTCGTGTACGTTGGGGACTAGTGCACGCTAAATGTGTCGTGACCTCAAATGTCCTCACGTTGGTGTAGTGTGGACGTTTGGAGAGTGGGATGCCAGATCAGGTGTAGACCTCGTCATCTAGCCATGGTTCAAAATTACGAGATGCCCTTGTAAGGTACGGGGTTTCCTTTCGAGATTGGTCTCGGACCGTCGCAATAGCCCATTGTGTTCCTCCAGTGCGACGTTAATCAACTATTTACCTACCTACCAAGTTAAAATATTTTCCAGTAATTATGAATTTATCTTCATCAATCATCATCTTCTCAATCAATGAAATATTAAATGCAAAACAGTTAAGATAACGAATATATTTTCATTCCTGAATGATTTATAAGTGGTTTTATTACAATTTTCTAGCACTTTATAAGGGCATATGACTGACAATATTTCTGACTCTAAATCATGTATTCATCATCGTGAAAATAAGTATCATTATAATCCGCTCAAAAAATATGACACTATCAAATTGCTTATGATTTTTATTTGTTGACCGAAAAACTAATAGTTAGTCCAAACAGCTGTACAGTAAAGAAAAATGTGATAGTTAGACTTTCAGCTCTAAGCCAACGATATATTTACCAAAATAACAAGCAATTGCGTCAAAAAATCAGTTATAAGAGAGCTTTTATGAAGCGAATCCAAAAAGCTTTTGAAGATACACTGCTGGCCACCGTAAATGCAACACCCTGAAGGAAGCATTCAAATAATATGAAATTTACAACATGCATTAGCGGAGGTGAGATATGCAAATGATTAGAATTTCAGCGCAGACGCACATCACGCGCGCCTGTGGCGCCACTTCAAAGCGCTATTTAAGGCTTGGAGGTTTCGACGATTTCAAGTACGGCAATTGTGTTTTTCTTGTGGTTTTTTCAAAAAAACGATCAATTATGCCTCGTAGAAAACAGCGATCATCTTTTGATCAAGTATCCGAGTTCGACAGAGGAAGGATAGTGGCCTACCGAGATTGTGGATTATCTTTCAGGGAAATCGGTGGTCGTGTTGGACGAAACCAAACAACTGTAATGCGGATATGTGATCGTTGGATGCAGGAGGGTACGACGGACCGACGTGTTCGATCGCATCCACCTCAGTGCACCACTTCACGTGATGACAGGCATATTGTGCGTATGGCAGTGACGGATCGCTCAGCCACATCACGAACCATAGCACAGCACATTCAGTCTGTACCGCATCATCCAGTGTCTGCGCGTATCATTCGACGCCGTTTACAGTAGAGTGGTCTGTCCGCAAGACGTCCATTGCTTCGTCTACCCTTGACGCAGAACCACAGACGTTTCCGCCGCCAATGGTGCGATGAAAGAAGGATGTGGACGGCAGAATGGAATGAAATTGTCTTTACTGACGAGTCACGCTTCTGTCTGCAATACCACGATGGTCGGATTCGAGTCTGGAGACACCGTGGAGAGAGGATGCTGAACAGCTGCGTTATGCACCGCCACACTGGTCCTGCAGCGGGTATTATGGTATGGGGCGGTATTGGATATCACTCTCGCACTCCTCTAGTACGCATTGCCGGTACTTTAAACAGCCAGCGCTACATCTCCGAGGTGTTGGAGCCAGTTGTCCTTCCTTACCTTCAGGGCTTGCCCACAGCCATATTTCAACAGGATAATGCGCGACCACACGTGGCACGCATTGTCCAAGGGTTCTTCGTCAATCGCCAGATTGAATTGCTTCCCTGGCCAGCTCGCTCTCCGGATCTTTCGCCGATAGAAAACATGTGGTCCATGGTTGCTCAACGATTGACCCAGAATACATCCCCAGCTGCCACACCAGATCAACTTTGGCAACGTGTGGAAGCTGCTTGGTCTGCTGTACCCCAAGAACACATCCAAAGTCTCTTTGAATCAATGCCGAGGCGTGTGGCAGCGGTGATCTCCAACAATAGCGGCTACTCTGGCTACTGATTTTGGCAGGAACCACACTTCACAGAAGTCTATAAATTTAATCATTTGATACTTGGTCAACATGTTATCTACAAAATAAATTTTGTTGTGATATCTCTTGTCTTTCTTGGTGTTGCAATTTGGGTGGCCAGCAGTGTATATCAATGTGTAATTCATTCTTAGGAATTTTTATTAGCGAAGTGCTGAAATAGTTTTCGAAAAATAAGCCAACTGACGTCACGTTCAGAATACGTGCAATAAGTACAGGAAACACTAACGCCACCTATATTTAGCTTTATACAAAATGATTTTATTGAAATTATCAAAAAATTATTTATTGGTCGTTTGCATTTTTATTTCTGTGAATCAGTGAGTATGGATCTCCTGAGCACAGCTTTGCCCAAGCCTATTATGCTTTGACGGTCATCTTGAAGGTCCTGGTGGCATCAAATGGGAAATCATTTTCGAAATAACAATATTGCTTTGTGTAGTACCGTGCAACCGATAAATAATTGAAAGAAGAAAGGAGTTCCAGGTTCAAAGTCATTAGACTTTGATTTCAGACGATATTTTCCTCATAGTTATTTTTTTATAAAAAATTATGTTATTTTGTAATTTTGGTAATGGCATCGTAGAGCTTTGAAGAGCCGTCTTGTGGCAAATCATGAAATATGAAATGATGTTTATTATTCTATATAACGTTGAGTATTATTTATTTTATCATTCCACCTGTTATGTTTTGCTGTGCTTTTTTTCGAATAAACTTTTAAATTTCTTTTCACCAAATTTTTAATTATTTCTTCGCGATAATATATCTTTTGAAGATTATTAAAGTGTGTAACAAACCAACGAACATTGTCAAATCAATACAGACAGAGCTATATAGAAGGGAGATTACAATTATTCACAATAACGTTCAAACGGTCTCATATGACTTTGTTGAGATTCAAATGCAAGTTCAGAAATTTTTGTGGACATTGTGGCACTGAAAAGTCTTTAAAATAAAGAACCAGTTTCTTTGGAAATTTGAATTAGAGGAGAAAATATCGACTAAGTGATGATTGCATGGAACCAAAAACATTGATGGGAGAACTTTTTTTAGAATTTTTCAAAATATTTAGGAGAGTAGTTCAAGAATTCTATACAAAAATGCGACCTGCTCATGATATCAAATATTGAACTAACATTTTTTATACGAGTTAGAATAGTAATCGATTTCTTTACGAAATATTTTTTGTAATTGATGAAGTACCTGCGATTTTAAAATCAATTGAATGAAAAGATTATATTACATTATCATAACTTACAAATTAATAGGTAGACTGATTATGCAACACAAATCATAATTTAATTTATAGTTCAGTCGTTCTTGCTAGAATAGAATAATAATCACTGTGCTAGATCATCTGCAGCTATTTTACGCAGAAATAGGCATCTTGTGTTAACTTAGAATTCAAGAAAATTCGATCAATCACATTTGTCAAACGTGATATCCACTCAAGCATTCATAAGTCAGATGCAGAATTAGGTCAGATTATATCATGAAGAACATCAGTCTAAATCTTTTTCGTTTACGATACAGTCAGTAAGGTCTGCGTTTTTTATACCACCATTCGTTTTTTGTATTGTTTATTTACTTGGGGTGAAAATAACATGCGTTTATTTGGCTGCAAACATAATATTTTATTTACATTATCAATAGAATTTTAATGTATTAAGAGCAAAAATAAAAACATGAATTTATTTATTTTTACTACTTTAGAACCAAAAAATATATACATTTTTTTATGTAAAAATAGGCGTTTTTTGTGACAATTCGCCAGATATTCCGTATAAGACTGTTTCTCAACAATTGTGACTTTTTTACTTTTTAGTATAATTTTAAGAAAGTTTTTAACGCGATTTTATCAATTCGCATAATTAAGTTTGCAGATTTTTCGTTTGATTCATTAGATAAATACAATCCTCTACTTTTGAAAAGCTTTTAAATTTTGAAGTTCAAATTACGTGCCTTCATCCTATATAAAAATATGCAACAATATAAGCATACTAAAGCACATGGAATCAGTGAAATGGATAAACCACAAAAGCAGTCTCAAAAAATAAAAAGGTTGAAAACGAATACAGAACAAGTATGGAGATACTACTGAGTGAATAATAAACGAAAACTTAAAGCATTTAAAGTATAAATTTATTTTCTAAGTCGTAGGTATTTCAGTCGCGGTAGAGAAACAAGGATGAATAAGGTTAAAGTGCATGGATTACTTTTTTCACTTGTTAAAACTACAAACTAGAGGTCCATATTACATATCTGTATCGTATATAAAAATACGAAAACATGAGCATACTAAAACATGAGATTAGTGAAATGGATAAACCACAAAAGCAATCTCAAAAACAAAAAGGTTGAAACTCGAATACAAAACAAGTATGGAGATAACTACGGAGATAAAATAATAACATTGATCACTTTAAAGTTTTAATATCTTTTTTAAGTCGTAATTGTCTGTCACGGTAGGGAAACAAAGATGAACTCTTATAACACTACTTGTTAAAATTACGAATATGATGTGACCTCTCAGTTTATATCTCGTGGTCGTATGAAAATAAACATGTGTTCAAGAAACCTTAAACGATTCCATTAGGGCAGGAATAGAATATTGCGCATCATCGTGCTACCATGTTGTATCGTGTTTACTGATCGCAAAGATAGAGCACTGTAGTTTTTATGGTGTAAACACTTGCTTTCGAATGACTTGTAAATGCAAATTATACCAGTGTTCTGGTTGAACTATACATTTTAAAGAAATGTGCGCAATGTTGCATTAAGCAGCCAACTAATACGCAAACAATATATTAATTAGTTTTGCCAATGTTTCTTTAACCGCAGTAAAAAGCAGCAAAAAATAGGAATTCATTAACCCACTGAGCGTCATCAGATTTCAGAGTAATGTGGTATTGTATCTACTCCGCCTATTGGTTGAAAGAATTCATGGATTCTATCAACTGTTGGAACACTATTATGTTGGTCTTTTAAATAGAATAGAGTCCAGTAGAACAATTCTGTTAGTCATTTCCATAGAGAATGGAATCCTTTCAAAAAATTCTATTAGTCCTTTAATTAGGAAAGAATCCTTTGGGAAAATATTATTGGTCCTTTCCTTAGAATAGAATCTTTTGAAAATATTTTTTTATTGGTTCTTTATTTAGAACAGAATCCCTTGGCAATGATTCTGTCGGCAGTTTCCTTTGAATGTAGGTAGTTAATTAACGTCACACTGGAGCAACAAAACGGGCTATTGGCGACGGCCCGGGATCAATCTCTAAGGGAAAGATCCAAGGACAACGCCTCATCATTTTGAACCCCATTTCATCATTTTGACCACATTTCATTTTAACCACCATGAACCACATTTCATCATTTTTCCACATTCATCATTTTCACCTCGTCATTTGATCGATGACGAGGTCAAAACCTGAGCTGGCACTCCTCTGTTCAAACTTCCACACCACGCCAACGTGAAGACGTTTGAGGTCACGACAGATTTAACATGCACCAGCTCCCGTATACACGACGGTTTTTGGCTGGACCAAGTTTCGAACTCGCAACCCTCCGTGTCCGTCCCTTAGAAACCGAGATTCGAACTCAGGACCTACTGGGTGGTAGACAAACGCTATGGCCATCATAGACGTGAAATATAAGTAAACTGAGCATTGCTATTGAGAGGAGCTTCAAAAATGTGACTAATATGTCGACTAACAGTCACGTGACTACTCTGTAAAAAAATTTACTTGATTGGCCCATTTGATACATTATCGCCTCGTTTGGCGATGTAGTATCGTATGACAGAGTAGATGTGTGAATCCGCATTTCTGTAACAATGAAAAAAGTGGTGAAATCGCCGAAGTCTACTACTATCAGATGATCAATCAATTACCCAATCGGATGATGAATAAATGGATGGGTGTCTTCTCCCGTCCCGTTGACCAATCAGATGATGAATATTAGGCAGACGAAATTAATTCAGATGATTAAATTAGGCAGATGACCCCTTAGATACCCAGCAGACGAAAGTAGTCTAAGGGGCACGTTACTATTAGTTTTGGTCTCATGATCTTGGACTCCATAAAAAGATTACCATTTCTCACTCTACATTTATATTTACTCTATGATTGCCACTATACCAGTTAAGCGGCTTCTATTCGTTTCTATTTTGGAATTCATCCCTTACCGTCGTCAATAACCTGTTGTGTTGCACCAATGCGGCGTACTTTCAACTACTTTCCTATTCGTTTCTAAGTTTTGTAATTCACCGGAGGGAGATCAATCGACTTCTATGAACAAAAGATGTTTCAAAATAAAATTTTACTTCCTCTTTGTAAGTGGGAGTATAAAGTCATCCTGGTGTGACGTCACTTGGATTACTTTTCGAATACAGCTTCAGTACGTCGCCAATAAATATTCCAAAGAACGAATTCCGAATTGATTTAATTAAATTATGATAGTTGATTATTCAACGACAGTTTGATTGAACGCCAATCTTCCCCAGGCCGGCGATAAACTACATTTTAAGGTATGTAGTTTATCCGCTATATATATAGCGGAATTAAAATCTTCACTTTTCGAGTGGTTTGTTTTTACACTGAAAATCCCTCATAAAGGCTCCCTCGTTGCAAGAGATTATACCAGAAACAGGAGAATATTAAGATTTGTACTTACACTTTTAATCCTCTATGGGCTAACTTTCAATGACACTGTCTCGATCACACTTTTCACACCTACTGAACGCTAACGGGCAGTCCAGCAACTAACCTCAATAGCACTCGCCGCTTTGAAGCCGAGCCAGAACCCAAAGACAACATCGCATATTAAACGCGGGCGGTTGCGAAACGAACTTGCTCCCCCAGACGTGATAGAAATGACAACTGCCCACTTCGCATCTGATCTGACAGGAACGAAAATAAAAACCGTTAGTAACCTGATTATAGCACGTGGCTAAAAGTGAACGATTTCAGGAGTCGTACTGAGATGTCCATGTGACACTTGTGCTATTATTATAGAGAAATTTTAAATGCAAATCATTCTAAAGTTGATCTGTTGTCCTTAGCACTTATCTTGGAGCGAATGCGAAGAATAAATTGCATTTGGAAGAGATTTCACACTATCCCTGTTTACATAAATAAACGGTCATAAAATAAAATAGTATTATACAACTTCCATTTTTAGAATGCGGGTATTACAACTTAAGATTGGCTTTTTGGTCTATATTGTTTTTCATTGAACAAAATAAACTCCCCGTGTACCACATAAGTACAACACTGGACTTACAGAAGCTGATTTATTAAAGAAACGTGTAATGTAAGATTTAATTAAAACCAAGATTTGATGAACTTAAAAAATGAAAAGAAAAGCAGATTAGATCCAATAAAAACATTGAGTTTCTCTTGCCATGTTTTACCTAATCTTCTCAAATCATTTTAAAGCATTCTTGAATTATCAAATGCAAGACAACTGAAAAGTAGATAATGCACATCTTGTGGCTGCTTCTTTGAATACTAGCCCATATCATTAGTCCGAAGATGAAACCTATATAGAGATGTGAAGAAAAATAATTTTGAGTTTAATCTATGCTGAATAGTAGGAAAATTCATACTCTCTTCGTTCAACTTAATAACAAGCTTGTCATGACATGACGCTTTTAAGTAACACTTAGGAATATTAACATTTACATCAACTGCTAAATTCAGAGTCTCTGGCTAAAATATGAGCTCTTTCATTCCCTTAAATTTCACAATGTCCACGCATATAGGCAATGAAACTCAATTCCTGTGTTTTTAAAGAGAACATGTTGTTAAAAGCGTTTCAACATCTAATTTTTCTGTGCTCGCAACGTTGTCAGTAAATGCAGAGGTAAGAGAATAACAACAAATAATGTACTTTGAACAAAAATTTCCATTTTCTTTAAATCACTTAACTACGAGATTAATGCAAAGCAATTCTGCTTGAAAGATAGTGCATTTATTCTGGATACGATGTTTATAAAAGCCGTATTCTAGAAGTTGTCTTCAAATAAAACAAAAGCAAGGCCAACTTCATTATTCATCTTACTACCGTCCGTAAAACAGACTTTCTGAAAAAGCTTCTCGAAATTTCTCTCGTATTTAATTAAATGAATTGGGTCTGAAACAGCCGGATGAGGGATGTTGAAAAGCGGCGATTTTCCATCAACACAGTCCATTAAAAAATAATTTGAAATGGAAGCACATACGTCATTTTTACACTCAATTTCCAAACCTAAAGATGGAACTCCAGCTATAGCAAAGGTTGCTTCGTAACTTAATAACCTTCTTCTATAACCTCTAACAATACACAGAATTCTGGATTATTTGTGATAGAATTTCTTGAGTAAGTCTGGAAAAGCGAACATGATTAGTCTTGCAAACCATAACAGGGGCGCACCCAGGATATCAACCTGAAGGGGGCTACATTTTTACTGTAAGCTCTTTCTATATTTCTTTGAAATATAGAATAGTTTTAGACTGTTAATCGTACTAGTTTTATAGTGTTAATCAGGCTAGTTTTAGAGCATATCACCGAGATACTAGTTTTGGAGTAAGTTACCTAGAAACTAGTTTTAGAGTTTGCTACCTAGGGATTAATTTTAGAGTGCATTACATAGAGACTAGTTTTTGTGTGCCACTAATTTTAAAGTGACAACTAAAAGGCGAATAGAAGCTGTATTGAAGGGTAGGTAGGTAGTTAATCAACGTCGCATTGGAGCAACACAGAGGGCTATTGGCGACGGTTCGGGATCAATCCCGAAGGGAAAGACCCGAGGACAACACTACGTAATTTTGAACCACGGTCAGATGACGAGGTCAACACCTGAGCTGGTACCCTACTCTCCAAACTACCACACCACGCCAACGTGAGGACAATTGAGGCCGCGACTGATTTAACGTGCCAGTCCCCCCACACACCATACACAACGGTCTTTCGTTGGATCGATATCCGAATTCGATCCAATTGAGCACTCCGGTTTCTAATCCGCTACTCTTCCAACCGGATGCCGCGGGAGCCCAGTTGGAAGAGCAACGGACTAACACCTGGAGGGTTTTGGACTTCCAACCAAAGCTTTTTTGGATGTCCAACCAAAGACCGTCGTTTACAAGAGGCCGGTGCACGTTAAATCTGCCGTGGCCTCAAATGTCCTCACTGCTGGCGTGGTGTGGAAGTTTGGAGAGTACGGTGCCAGGTCAGGTGTCGACTTCGTCATCTGAGCATGATTCAAAATTACGATGCGTTGTCCTTGTATCTTTCCCTTAAGGCTTAGTCCCGGACCTTCGCCAGTAGCCCGTTGTGTTGCCCCAGTTCCACGTTAATTAACTACCAACCTACCTTCCAACCGGGCTACCGCGGCCTGAGATATTCTTGCTAGTCAATGCTTGAAGGGTCATACGGTCCATAAGCTGACATTGGAAAACGTTATGCGGTATGAAGTTAACGATTTAAAAAAAAACAATTACAGGTTGGACTTGGGAATGATTAGGCGATCGCATAATCGTCTCAAAGATCATGCGCAAGAACCAACAGCGAATATCAGCTGGACTAAGGAGAGCATTAGTGTAGAAGAGGGTTAGAGGTGGTTCATCATTAACCAAGTACAGCAATCATCGAATGAAAATGCGATCCAGCATCAGTCGTTAGGTTCGGTGAAAAAGAGGCAATAGAGTGGAGGGGAAATTACACATTTGAAATTGAAACTGATGTCCGCAAAGATTTGCGTCAAAAATAAACATTGTTTTTAACATTATTCTTCCTTGAATCAGTCGATCATACATTTTTAACCCTCCTGGTGGTTGTCTCGACGAGATATCTCGTCATTAAAACTGTCCACATGATGAACGAGATATCTCGTCAAAAGAAAAACGGAACTGATCTCGATATCGTCAAAAAATCGCAAAATCTTCAACATTCAGAATTCAATCGGAATTCTTAATGACGAGGTATCTTGTCATTAGCAAAATGGGTCAGATCCTGATGGACGAGATATCTCGTCGAAACTCCTTGGAGGGTTAACAGAGGATACTGAACTTCAAATGCCGCTACGCCACTGCCATCAGTTCATCACTATATTGGTAAGTAGTTAATTAACCTCGCACTGGAACAACACAACGGGCTATTGGCGGAGGTCCTTGATCAATCCCGAAAGGAAAGATCCATGGACAACACCTCGTAATTTTGAACCACGGTCAGATGACGAGCACAACACCTGAGCTGGCACCCCACTCTCCAAACCTCCACACCACGCCAACGTGAGGACAATTGAGGCCACGCCAACCCCCGTGTCCACGACGGTCTTTGGCTAGACCAAGTGTCGAACTTGCAATCCTCTCGTTGTGCTAATCCATTGCTGGTTCAGCTGGGCTACCACGGCCCATATCGGATGGATCTGCTTTAATTTGCGTGACTGAATTTGCCTTTTAGCCTAATGATGTGGCAGGAGGTTTCAAGCTGAGTATCCTGTGCTTCCAGTTTTGCTAAATCGTTCACTTTCTCACTAGCACGAATACCGTGACAAATAGCCATTGAAAAACCAAGCACTTTTTATTTATTAATGAGCTTACTTTTAATTCCACAGATGTTCATTATTAAATTCCTGCCCTAATTGTAAGGCTATAATTACAGCTTGCGTGTCAAAGAATATTAATGCGCCATTCCGGGGGTAAATTCATTCCGTCATTCCGGTAAATCTCAAGTGCCACATCCATCTTACCATCATTAAAAATTAAAATTCCCTTCTCCAGCAGTGTTGGATAGGTAGCTGAATTAACGTCGCACTGGAGTAACTCAACAATCTATTGACGACGGTCCAGGATCAACCCCGATGAGAAAGATCCGAGGATAACACCTCTCATTTTGAACCACGGTCAGATGAAGAGGTCAACACCTGAACTGGTACCCCACTCTCCAAACTTCCACACCACGCCAACGCGAGGACATTTGGGGCCACGACAGATATAACGTGCACCAGCCCCCTTTGTACACGACGGACTTTGGTTGGATTCGAACTCGCAATCCTCCGGTTGCTAGTCCGCTACTCTTCTAACCGGGCTACCTCGGCCGGTCGTGTACACGGGGACTGGTGCACGTTAAATCTTTCGTGGCCTCAAATGTGGAAGTTTGGAGAGTGGGGTGCCAAATCAGGTGTTGACCTCGTCATCTTACCGTTTTTTCTATTATTTTATTTCTACATGCACCATAAAAGTATTACATGTATAGATAGATCGGATATATTAAAACAAAATCCCCAATAGTAACATAATTTTTACAAGTTATTCTAGAAATAAAGCTTCTAAATATATGACTAGCCTACTGTTCTATGGCATCAAAAACATTTGGTAAGTAGTCAAACCTCATTAAGACGAACTCGTTTAATACGAACTTCTGATAATACGAACTAACTTCCAATTCTCACCAAATAATTCTTATTCACATAAGAATTCGGGTTACAATAATCTCCGGTTAGGACGAGTTTTCGAAACTTAAGGGCAAGCGGATTTTTTCAATCGTTATTTTCAAAAACAATAAGTGACTCCGAAGATTTATTTGTGGAAGAGAATGAACAAGTGAAGATTCCGCCGAAGAGGAACGAATAAGCGCGCCTTCTTTAAAAGAAGCTACTGCTGTCTATTTCTTCTATTCTGAACTATTTCTTAGTTCACAGCATTTTGTTAGGCAGTGAAAATTCATCTGCGCAATTAAACAGTTGACTGCATCAGATTTTCTTAAATGTCACTTAAAAAACCCACAAAAATCGGCAACAGATTATTTCAAGACAAACATTACGTCATCAGGAAATATGTAATTCAAGAATTATCTGTGAAATAAAAAAAATATCTGTATAATCAAGAATCACCTGTTTAATTTTAGTGATAAAGAATACCATTTATATGTAAACCAAGAATTATACAGTAAGTAATGTAAATACATTAATATTTTATTTTATTGTTGAAATGCTTTTTTCTGAAGTCGGATTACACGAACTACAGGTTAATACAAATTATTTTTACGGTCCCGTGAAATTCATCTTAATGAGGTTTGACTATATTTCCTTAAGATTTTCATAACAATTTAGCAGATTCCACTACTTTTCTTCTTGTTTGCCACGACTTGACGCCAAAGCTTCGAAAATGGCATCCTTTGGAGAATTATCTCCCAAAAGAAAAATATTATTTTCCATCTATTAGAAAAAAGGGACTAAACTTTCGTTGTTCTTTGGGGAATTTTCAAAAAAAGTAGTTAAGATTTTGAAAATAGGAGCTTTTGAGACGATTTTGCTTAATAAGATACCCCTATTCACCAAGGTTGAAAAATAGCAGTCACCTTTTAGTCGCCTGTGGCAACTGTGCTACTAAAGCAACTACACTGGTGTTCAAAATTAAGGGAATTTGCATATTTTGTCGAATTTCTCGAAAAGTACTGAACGAAAGGTAAAACTTGCTTCCAAAGCAAATCTTTAGTGTCGAATTACGTAAGCGTAGACGTGCGTGTGGGTGGTGCATTTAGAGCAGTCGTTCTTAACCTGGAGTGTGTGCACCTCTGGGGGTGCGACAGAAGTTTCTAAATTTTCGATGGGAAGTACCACCTGTGAGAAACTAGCAAAAGCTTCATCGACTTTTGGGATCCCCACTCCTACCCTCTCTATCTTTGCCTCAGCCACTGAGATATTTTTCAATAATCTTGCAAATAGATGTAATTTCCAAAATAAAAAATAGACACATTTTTCAAGGGGGGTGCTAGAACTCATTTTTAGATTCAAGGGGGTGCCGATCACTAAAAAGGTTAAGAACCACTGATTGAGGAACAGGCTTTCTAAGCGTACGTGGCAATTTCCGCGCTTCGCTCGCTCGTATACCTCGGCGAATTTCGTGGTAATTTTTTTGCAACATTCGGTGAAATTCAAAAGCAAACAGTAAAAATGAGTAACCACCACCGTTTGGATGATGGAATGAGGTGGCGAATCATCGGGAGACTGGCAGCAAGGCAGTCTTAAGTGCAGATTGCTAGATTTGAAAGTAACGTCCAGCGTTGTGTCCAACTTATGGAAACAGTTTAAGGATAACGGATCCAGAAAGTCTGGGCAAGGTCGTCCAAGAGCCACGACGGCCAATGAAGATCGATATTTGTCCATTACAGCGAGGCGTAACAGGAGTGTAACAGCTTCTCAACTTGCGTCCCGCTCACTTCTGCACACAGGATAGCCCGTTTAGCATGGTGCAGAGAACATCGACTTTGGACCAGGGATCAGTGGGTGACCGTTCTATTCACTGATGAGTCCCAGTTCCCACAATCACTGATTCTCGACGTATGTTCATCTGGAGAGAACCAGGAACCCACTACCTCAATTCACATTGTGAGCTGTATAACTGTAAGAGGGGACCATACCCACTATTAACTCATTTTTTTGTATTGATATTGTAACCTCTGTTTAGACCTTTCTGCACTGATGAGTCTTATGCACGATCATGAATGTGTACTATAACTGTTGCATGGTTATTTTTTGTATTATTTCAACTATGTACATTACTAATTTCATTTAAATACATCCAGTAGTTCTGGAGATAATCGCTCAAAAGTGAAAATTCTCTTAATTTTGAACACCAGTGTATTTTACAGGTGCTTTGGCTGCAGCAGTCCTCCTGTATGCAACACTTGTTAGGAATGGTACATTGGTCGAGTGACCAACGTGTTGCAATATATGTGACATAAACATACAACCTGCCTGTACATTCTGTTTCGGTATAGAAAACATGATGGCAATTTTAACCAATTCAGCCTCTTGTATCATTGCCTTAAAGGTTTGTATTGGGTTAAGAGGCTGAAAATGCAATTTGTTATACAGAAGAACAAACTTAAAAATCAAAACTTTAATATCCTAAAATTATTATAATTTAAGTGTGAAATAAAAGGATGCAGAAAAAGTTTGATGCCATTGTTACGTAGCTTCATACAAGTATGGGTTGATTAGGTTTTACAGCACAAGAGCCATATTTGACCATGGAATATTAAAATTTAAAAAGTATACTTTAATCCATAATTTATAACTCTATTTCTCAAAAGTTTTTCACAGCCACTGCTATATCGCTTGGTACATTATACTTATATGTCAAGATGCTTGGTACATTGAGTTACTGTACTTGTATAGATTGGGTTTTATGGCACACGGGTCATACTTGGCCATGCTGTGCCAAACACAAGACAGACAACATCAAGTAACATACACACACAAGGAAAGTTTTACTAACACAGAAGAGAAATACACCCATACAACTATAGGATGGAGGCAAATGAAGTTCATAGAAACCTAGTTGATCTTAAGATTGAAATCTGATATAATCTTAATAGTAAGCCTCTTGAATATTGTCTGATCAAGCAATTTAATTCTTCCAAAAACACATAAGTACAGAGCTTTTTCATGAATAGAGAAACAGATTTAGTGACAAAGAATATCATGAATAGAGAAACAGATTTAGTGACCAAGAATATCAAGGGAAGAAAAGGTCTAGTTTTCCTCAATTTTTAGGTGAATTAAATCTTCGCCACATAACGAATTAAAGCAAGAAAATTCAGGATAGCTTATGAGGACTTATGCAATTAAAAAGGGTCTTTGAAAATCAAAACCATTAATCAAAGCAAATTAGCTTTAAAATACTCCACACATCGGAGAATAGTTGAAAGGATTAATTATATTCTTGTAAAAATAAAGATCCTTAATAGTTGTCCTGACAATAAATATATGTTAAAGAAAATGTTGTACTAATTATTTACACTGAATACCAAATAAAATTGAAATTTTTAGTTTTTAAATAAATTAATAAAAATTCATAACTTCTTGATGTAAAAATAGATGTTAATTTGTCTTATCATCCACTTAGGAACAAAACTTGTTTTATAAACTTAGTATAAAAACATATTTCAAATAGTCTTAACACATTTTTAATTAAAATTTCAGTAACTATGATGGATTAAGGAATTTTAAAGGCCCCATGTCAAATACATAAGCACTCAACAATACAAAGTAAACAGAGGCAGATAAAAGTCAAATGTATAGTTTATATCATTTTATTTTATAATACATAAACTAATATTTCTCATTCATTTATTTCCATATTTACAGACTAACAAAGCTACTATAACATTTTTCAAGATGTTTTATCTACGATACCACATTTGAACTGAATTCATTCTTTTAATTTTCTTTTGCAGCTGTAAAACACCATAAAGAAGTGCTTCTGCAGTAGGGGGACAACCTGAAATGTGTAATGCACATATGACATAAATTGAACGTACGATATAAATTCATAAAATATATGAAATTTACTTCATCAGTAAAATCATGTTACATAAAAATTTCAGTAATATTGCAGATTTTGTTTACTATAATTTTTAAGATTAAAACAAAAATACTTAATTTTCTGAACATTTATTTAAGAATGCAAATACAGAACAAATCAAGAAATAATAAATTTATGAATATTGAAAACTAAATTTTTATCATAAAAATATAACTCAATACTTGATTTCATTTCTCATAAAAGCAAAAAATTTTAACTACTACTTTTCTTCATAGTTCCCACTTTAAAAGCAAAGAAAAATTAGGGCCTTCACAAACTTTTCACAGCTATTTCAAACTTTTAAGGCTACATTTAACATAGATTGAAGCAAATTCTGCACCGCTTTGATAACAAAACATTTTATGCAATGCTTATGGTGTTCTTTTTATCGCCAAGGAAGAATTTCTCAGAATAAATCATTTCAGGCTTAACAGAAAAAAATTAAAAATTAATGAAAAGAATTTTAAAAACAGAAAAGAGGTCAACAACTGAGCTGGCACCCCACTCTCCAAACTTCCACACCATACCAACATAAGGACATTTGAGGCTACGACAGATTTAACTTGTACCAGCCCCAGCATACATGGTGGTCTGGTTGGAACTCATAACCCTCTAGTTGCCAATCTGTTACTCTTCCAATTGGGCTACTGCAGCCTCATTCATCCATTAGAACATGTATTTATTTCACAATTCCACATCACATGTTTGTTTTGTAGTTCTATGGTCCACATCACATGTTTGGTTTGTAGCTCTATGGTCCACATCACATGTTTGGTTTGTAGCTCTATGGTCCTTTTACCTGAAGGCTAATTAGACAATGGCTACAACTTAAAGTGGATTCCAAATCACTACGAACATGCATGTTAGATCAGTATTCAAACCCAGAGAGAGCACTAACGTCTCAGCTACCAGATATATACAATCATTGTTGCACCAAATTACCTAGAATTAAATACACCAACGAAGATCAAGCAAAACTGTCAGATCCCAAAGCAGCATTATTTCTATCAGAATAAATTAAAAGATGATTGTGGTGGTGGTTTTTAGGTTTTAGGGCCACACTTATCTAATATCACGGCTGTATCAAGCTACGCCAAACACAAGATAACATCAAGTAAAACCATGTTGTGAAAGGGAAAAAGTATTGGCGAATTTGATGGGTTGATTGGTTCTTTATAGGTTTTATGACACAAGGGTCATATTCGGCCAAGCTGCGCCAAACACAAGTCAATGTGTGAAAAGAAAGGATGGAGACAAGAAAGTAGAGATAGATCGCTTGGGCAACCTGGGGTAGCGATCACCATGTTTACCAGAGGTAGAAAACTTCATTGGAAAAGAATAGATCACAAGGGCACCTCGGGTTCGATAAGCTCATACACACCTAAAGATGTACCCCTGAAGGGAAATAAAAGATTGATTTGATAATGAAGTAAGTATCACAGGTCTGACATATTTGAGAAGCTAAAATTATCCAAGGTCAAGTTGCTTCGACTGTTCACGAAAATCAGACTTTTGCAAGACAACTTTTTACAGTATGCAGAAAAGGTATTTCTCAATATGTTAGTTACAAAGCTCTCATCTAATATTTGAACATATATCTGATTCCAATTACCTGGCACGTATATGTCCACAGGTACAATGCGGTCGCAACCTCTCACAACAGAGTACGAGTAATGATAATAGCCACCTCCATTAGCACAACTTCCCATCGAAATCACCCAGCGGGGCTCAGCCATCTGATCGTAGATCTAAAATGGAAAAAAGTCATACATTTGAATGGAAATCATACAAAATACAAATACAAAATTGCACAATACAAGTTAGATTTATATATTTACTAACATACGTGGCATAGGAATCAACGCTATCTGTTTATTGTCGACTGGCAACCAGGTATAAACAATATAAAATCAACTATTATAGGATTCATTTGCCAATTTTGTCACTAAGTTTAAATATGCTTGATTTGAGCTATGGTGATGCATAATATTGCTAAAACTATGTGGAAGAGTTTGTCACTCTAATGAAATTCTTCAGAAGTCTTATTACAGAAAGCAATGACAGATCTGGAAGACTAATCAGCAAAGAAAAGAAAATATGAGCAAAATAGGTTTAGAGTCAAAAAATGTTGAATACCCATTGAACAAGGAATCAGAATCTAATTATGGTAACATGATAGGTGTGCTTTTTGCTGTGCATTTTATTGGAAATGTGAATTAACATCAGTAAAAGTAAATGAAATGCATTTATATTTTTGGATAATTTCATTTCATTGAAGTATGAAATCCATATACAGGGTGATTCTATGGTCATGGGACAAACTTGGAGGGGTAGTACAGCTTACTAAAACATACATTTTTCGTATAGGAATGTATGGTCGGAAGTGACGCATGAAGGCACGAACACAAAAAATGAGACATGAACTGAAAAACATTGTTTATTTACAAAATCCTTGCAAAGTACTTTTTTGCAGCAATGTTTACAATAAATAATCAAAATTGCGACCAACAGTAATACAAACTTGGCTGGCAATGCTGTGAGTAGAGGGCAGTAGTGTGCCTGGCCATCCGTGATATGACGCATCTGCGGGAAAACATCATTTGCAACTGTGCTGTCGGCCGTGATGGGAGATTTTACAAATAGTGAAAAGGCGGACATGCATATGATGTACGGTGCTGCTAATGGGAACGGCAGAGCAGCTCTACGGCTGTATCAGGAACGTTTTCCGAACAGGCGTATGCCGAACCACAAAATGTTTGAAAGGTTGCATCGGCACCTTTGTGAAAATGGTTCATTTATCGCCAGCTCTGACGGAAGAACTGGATCAAGAACTGTATGACATCCAAACATGGAAGAAACCATCTTCAACCATTGTGGATGAAACACCCCACACAAGTACAAGAGCTATTGCATGTCGTGCACATGTCATTCAACCCACCATTTGGAGTCTTAAATGAAGAACGTTTACACCCATTCCATATTCAGAGTCCAAGCGTTGAGGCAAGTGATTACCCGCTGCACGTAGAATTTTGCCAATGGTTCTTGCAGCAGTGTGCATTGCAGCTGGATTTCCCAGCTTCTGTGCTATTCACAGATGAGGCTGCAAAGAAGCACTTTGCAAGAATTTTGTAAATAAACAATGTTTTTCTGCTCATGTCTCATTTTTTGTGTTCGTGCCTCCACGCGTCACTTCCGACCATACATTCCTATACGAAAAATGTATGTTTTAGTAAGCTGTACCACCCCTCCAAGTTTGTCCATTTTAATGTTATATTCATTAAAATGGATAGAATAATGTGAGTAATGACTATTTGCTGTCAATAGATATAAGCAATTAAAAAATTTAGAGATGTGAGGGTCTGCTAGTATAATATATTTCGGGAAAAGAGCTTATAGCAAAACAGCAATGAACTAATGAAACTATTTGGGAGTTGTGAATATACTTTAAATAATTTAGATATCCCTTATTACTTTTATTTGGAAAACTTCTAAAACTGAACTCAAAAAATTCAAAGGAAAGACAAACTTAAGTTGCTGTCATGGTATCAGAGATGATATGAGATATAGAGAGGGAAATATACTTAGTAAATTCTCCCATAATTCTAAAATTTTAGAGTCAGTGCTTTTTACAAACACCCCAGGATTGAGGAAAAAGGCGTCAATGGGATAAATTATTTTTGAGTTTTTGATGTGAAATGATGAAAACTTTAGGAAAATCATATGGGTTCATTAAATTGAGAATCGATTATATTGATCACACAGATGATAAAATGAATTTTTGAAGCACACTACTTGAGGGGCTTCTTATATTTTAGTTTTATCAGTGTTTAGTAAGTGAAAAATAACTAACAATTACTTTTTATTAGCTTGCATCGACTGAAGTAAAAAGCCAACCTCAAATTCCAAGTAACAAGATTTATACATTTTAGTCAATAAAACATTATTTTATATACAAAATCATTTGATATTTATCTTTTAATTGTAAGTTCAAGAAAAAAATTAAACTCTTGTGGGTGTTTTCAAAACTATGTACCACATTTTTGAATTCAATTGCTGGTAGAGGCAGATGACCTTGGGAAGGCGATTTCTAGGAAGGTAATAAGCTTGCCAGGGAAAGAGCTACATTGCCATGCAAAATCAAAATCCTACATGGCAGTTTCTATAGGTGATTATTTGTTTTGACAACACTTATAATCGTTGCTATCACTTTCGGCACCGAGCAATAAATTAGCAGCCAAAATCCATACTAGACATTGATCATGAGCACAATTTGTTTATGTTTAACCTCACCTCTTATTTAATGACTTGTTCAAAACCATGTGATATATTCCAAAGCAAATCGTTAGAGCCTGACAATTGAGCGAACTATGATAGAACAATAGTAAATAGCATAAGCCAATACACTTGTAAACATAAACAATAGCTACCACAGTGCAATCTTACAAATACTTCAAAAACAGAAAATAGTACATGATTATTGGATACTTAAACATTTACTCTTTCTGTAAACTATTTTAAAAGGGGGAAATGTGACAGCTTTAATGTAAACAATCCATTTTTGATAATGGTTTAAATGATTCTGCAACATAATACCAGATTTCATAGGCTAAGGAAATTTCCCAGAGCTCAGCAGGCATGAAACAAGGATTTTATAGATTATAGTATACAGTAACATTTCATCATCAAGCATTCAGATAAATCACTGTACTTTAGTTGTACCCCTATTACCTTGACACTGCAAAGCTTAAAAATCTGAGAATACAACTGAAATAAAGTTCATCTTATAATTTTAAGTCAAAGAAAATATAAAATACAATAACTAAATTCTTTCCTATATGAAAATGTGCCTATCATTTTGTATCAATAATTTTCAAACATATTCTATAGTATTTGGCATAACTTTGAAAGGTTAGGCTACCAATTTTGAATTTAAAATAAGCAATATTAATTCATTTAATTATATGTAATTTGTAAACCACATTAAAATGTTAAAAAGTGTACTTTAATGCATAATATATAAACTGTTTCTCAAAAACTTTTCAGTCATTGCTATATTGCTTGGTACATTATACTCAACTGTCAAGAAGCTTGTTGTATCGAGTTTTTATACTTGGATAGATTGGTTGAATTGGGTTTTATAGCGCAAAGGCCATATTTGGTCATGCTGTGCCAAATACAATACAAACATCAAGTAATGGACACACACAAAGAAAGTTTTACTAACAAAGAGAGAAATACACCCAGGGGGAATCGAACCTGTGCTGCCTGCAACTTGCAGGTTGCTAGTACAATGGGCATACTGACTGAGCCATGATGGCCTCGCTTGGATACAAGAGTATGCAAACCATTTTCATTTCAAGGTCATTCAATGTTTTAAAATGAAGAAAACAACTTACCTTTCTCAATGCAGGCGCCATTTTGTTGGTTAAAGTTCCAGCCACAATAAGAACATCTGACTGCCTAGGACTGGCTCTGAACACTACACCAAACCTGTCCATGTCATAACGAGGTGCAGCCATATGCATCATTTCTACAGCACAGCAGGCAAGTCCAAATGTCATAGGCCATAAAGAATTCTGAAAATAAAACAAACATAATGAGCACGTTATCTTTGAGCTTAATTTAATGTAATGTCAAGAAAGGAAAACAATTCAAATTCTGTATTATTTACTAAAGAATTCTATATTGTTGAATCTATTTGAAAGTATTCCATCTAGAGGGCAAGAATCTGGCAGTTTTTCAAACTTTTGAAGTAAAAAATTCTGTACACTATATTTTCCTGTGTACCATCATAACCTATTCCTGCTTACACTTTAAGTATGTTCTAAAATATAGTTATCTATAAAGATATCTTATATTTATATCTTAAATTATGAAAATATTATGTTATAAAAATAGCAGTTGTAACAGTTACAAATTTTTTCAGTAAGGTGTTTTAAGAAAAGGGTCTAAAACAAGTTTTAAGCAGATACATCAAACATATGCAAGACTGATAGGTTCTTAAGTAGGTAGTTGAATTAATATCAGACTGAAGCAACACAATGGGCTATTGGTGAGTCCAGGATTACTCCTGAAGAGAAAGATTCAAGAACAGCACCTTGTTATTTTGAACCATGGTCAAATGATGAGGTCACACTTGAGCTGGAACCGCATTCTCCAAACTTCCATAACATGCCAACGTGAGGTCATTTGAGGCCACAACAGATTTAGTGTTGACTAGTTCCCATGTACACGATGGTCTTTGGTTCGATCAAGTTTCGAATTCGCAACCCTCTGGTTGCTAATCCGCTACTCTCCCAACCAGGCTACTGGTACTGATAAGTCCTTAGGAACTGTTAGAGGTTAAAACTAAATACAGGTACTCCTTTATGACCAAGCTCTGTTCCAACGACTAGGTCATTAAGCAAATTGATTGATAAGCAAAGAGCTTAATTGTTTTTATTTATTGAATGATGCTGAATAAAGAATAGGTTTACACACAAAGGCATTGACAGTGCTGAAAACTAGTTTATTTTAGAGAATTACCCAGAACTTTGGCACCATTGAGTAATCTAACAGGTAACGAACATGTAACAAGAACATTCTGGCTGGCATCCAATTTGTCTTCAACACCCAATGTATTTGCAGATGATGGCAAGCCAGACAGGATTATGTATGAAATCCTCCATTTGATTACCTTGCATTTGGAGTCCACATTGGCACTGGCTCCAGTTTGAGAAAGTCATAAAAAAGATAGGTTATTAAACCTCCTGGTGGTTGCCTCGATGGGATATCTTGTCATTAACTGGTCATCTACATATGACCAGATCGTGACAGACAAGATATTTCATTACAAATAAACTGACCTTGATGATGAGACATCTCATCAAAAGAAAAATTAGTCAGATCTTGATGGAAGACGAGATATCTCATCGAAACCACTTGGAAAGTTAAGTGAGGAGTACCCATAATCTTTCACAAACCTTTCGAGCCCAATTCAATAAATCGTCCACTCGAGCTAGAGCATAATCCATTTTATTGCCAACAGCAGGAAGAGAATCCGGCTTCTGTTCCACAGGTGCATTTTCAGATGATGCAGGAGTGACTGTACTCTGAGCAGCCACACACGTTTGTTTCAAGGCACGTGACAACAACTGCCTTCCAAAAGATCCTTTAAGCATAACTGAAATGAGAAAAGCATTCAGAATTCAGTACTTTTCCATTATAGTCATACCAATAAATTTTGGTGCGTTTTTGCTTATTTCTTGGAGCTGACACACACTGGAAAAAGACACACTGGGTGTTTTTTTTCTTTTCGTAAATAAGGTTTCATCAATTTTGACTTCCACAGATTTTAACATTAGGATGAGATAACAAAGAATTGGCACATAATTCTTAAATATAATTATTTCAAACTACCGTTGTGTTGTGATCATTTGAAGCTGTAATTCACAGAATTCAATAGAAGTTAACTCTTGACATCATAAATAAATGAATCGTACGACAGTAATGAAAGGAATGAGTGATCCAGTAAACCTTTATTCTGACACCTTTTTCTTCCCAGCATAAATGAAGGCTACATAACCACTTCGACTTCCAAGTCCCATTTTAATTTCATTAGGTAGTTATTCAAACCCAATCTTTCTTTGTGAAGAATTGAATTTGAATATTTCTTGAAGAAACAGTATTGCCGCTTGTTCATCTCTTGGCAAATCCCAAATCATGAAATCCATTGCAGTAAAAGGAATAAGCTAAAATGGGGCCAAAATAAGCTGGTATGGAAACAAATAACGCCAAGAAATAAGCAAAAATGCACCAAAGTTTGTTGGTATGGTTATAACGGAAATGTACCCAGAATTTTAATAGTAAATAAAATTCAACACAAATGCATACTGATCTTGCTTTGAAATCACTAAGAGCATTAAATTGTGCTCATGCAAGCTTATAAATATATAATGAAGTGAAATATCACAGATCAAGAAAATTTGTAAATACTCAATATATTTGAAACATGTAAATGCCAAAAATAGCAAAATTAAAACAACAAATGATGAAATCAATACTTTTGTTCCACACCAGGGTACAGCTGCAGTCTCTGCCGCGCGGTGGCAACGCGTTTTTTTTGGCGCACTTTTCATGTCGCCACGGAAATCTTCCAACATTGAATATATACTGCATACGTACGGATGAAATATGTAAATCTGAATTAAACATTTTGACTAGAAAAACACTGCAAATATGGATTAAATATATGGATTTTTGGCGTAGTTATAAGCGACTCATGCCGGTGAGGGTAACCCATTTTTTCTCGAATTTCCAACAGTGAATCTATACTGTACATATGGATGAAATGAATCAAAAAATGTACATAAGTAGAATATAAGTTATTTTTAAAAATACCCGCTCTCCACCGTGTCCAAACTAAAAAGAACAACCAATGCTGGACAGAACTGGACGCCGGCAAGGTTGCCATAAAAACAGGTTAACCCTAACCAGGAGAAAATTATGGGTTACCATCACCCGGCATGAGTCGCTTATAACTATGCCAGGAGTCGTTGCCACCGCGCGCGGCAGAGACTGCAGCTGTACCCACACCAGCATGTCATAATATGGTTGGTTGTTTTTAGGGTTTACGGTACACAGACTATGTTTGGCCAAGGTGCACCAAACACAAGACAGACCACATCCATCAAGTAAAAGGAATGTAGTGAATGGGAAAGCGATTGGGGAATAGAGTAGAGGGATGAAAGCAGAAAAGATCCCTTGGTTATCCTGGCAGCATGATGCTGTGTTTACTGAAAACAATAAACCCCATGGGAAAAGAAAAAATCACTAGGGTACCTCTGGTCTGTGAAGCCCGAACACACCTAAAGGAGATGTGCCCCTGAGGGTGCATGTCATAAGAATCTGTAATGAGTGTGGAAATTCTTTCCTTTTAAAATTTATAGTGAGTTAAAGTGAAAATCACTTGGGTTGGTTTGAGTTTTATGGTTTTATTTGGCCATACTGTGCCAGACACAAGAAATACAATATCAAGTAATAGACACACAATGAAAGTTTTACTGACACAGAAGAGAGAAATACACTCAGGGAGGAATGCACCTGACAGGAATCGAACCTGTGCAGCCTACAACTCGAAGGTTGCTAGCACAGTGAGCATACCCACTGAGCCACGGCGGCCCCGAAAATAACTTGGTTGAAATAAATGTGAACTTGGGATTAACATTAGTTGAACACTAAATTAAAAGTAATGTATTGCACTCTTAAATACTAGCATTCAGTATTATAACAATTTATACTTCTGAGAAATGACAGGAAAAAGTAGATTTTTATCCTGAAATGAAAATTGGACAGTGAAGTTCAGGGCATTTTTAAGTATAAAGTGATAAATAAATTATTGTGAATACTGGTATTAAAAAGTTCAATAAAAATGACCTTTACTTCTGTGTATAACTTTTCTTAGTTCTTCAAGTTAACTGCTACAACCAATTCCACTGTGTCTGTTTTTTTCGCTTTGACTCAATGCAGAATAGAAATGTTGAATCACTTAAGTTAACTTGATTCAGTTGATATGAATATGTTGATAAAACAGTTCCTCTAGCAGTTTAAATTCGAATTTATTAGAATACAAAACAAAATGTGTCAATGAAATGCAAAGGTTCAATATAAAACATATCGTAAAGGTGATGAAAATTGGAACAAAATTCAAATGACAAAACCATCAACAATCATTAATATAAGCTATTATATAAACAAGGTCCTTTGAAGGTGTAATGTAATCTACGATGCACGATCTTTGCCAGGCATAGAAATACAAACACTGAGTATCTAAAAAGCTGTAAATTTTAACAAAACCAAATCTTGGATGTGAATAGCGAAAAATAAATGCTGATATAATTCATTTACCAACATTCGAAAGCATTGAAACAGGGTACATCAAAGACAAATAGCTAAATACGGGAAAAATTATTTCTAACCTAATACACAATATTAAATAGATGAAATGTCAAAAAAAAGTTTTATTTGCTCAACTTTCTTCGATTTTAATACGTAAAAGGAATTAAATTAAATACAAAATGAATTTAAAACATAATCAAAACTTACTGTTGGCCGCCATCTTGGCCACTTAAAAAAACAGTTACAGTTTAACAAAAATTACAAATCCAAACTAGGGCTCCTGTAGCCCGAAAGGTTGAGTAGCGGTAAGTAGGTATTGGTATTTTCAATTAACGTCACACTGGAGCAACACAATGGGCTATTGGTGACGGTCCGGGATCAATCCCAGAGGGAAAGATCCGAGGACAACACCACACAATTTTGAACCACGGTCAGATGACGAGGCAACACCTGAGCTGGCACCCCACTCTCCAAACTTCCACACCACGCCAACGTGAGGACATTTGAGGCCAAGACCCATTTAACGAGCACTAGCCCAATTTGTACATGACGGTCTTAGTTTGTATTCGAACTCCCAACCTTCCGGTTGCTAATCCGTTACTCTGCCAACCGGCTACCGCAACCCTGGTCGAGTAATGGATTTGCAAACGGAGAGTTCAGAGTTCGAAACTCGATTCAACCAAAGACGTGTGAATGGGGGGGTGTACGTTAAATGGTGACATGGTCTGGAAATTTGGAGAGTGGGGTGCCAGCTTAGGTGTTGACCTCATAATCTGACCGAGGTTCAAAATTACGTGTGATTGTTCTCAATCTTTCCCTTTGGTATTGATCCCGGACCATCACCAATAGCCCGTTGTGATGCTACAGTGTGACGTTAATTAAAATACCTACCATCCCTATGATAATGATTTGTCAATGGCAATTAAATTGAATAAAAAACGGTGAGAAACAACATTTTAAGGTAACACCGATATGTATCAGAGAGAGCATTTGGTAGGTAATTAATTAACATCGCGCTGGAGCAACACAATGGGCTATTTACGATGGTCCGGGATCAGTCCCGAAAGGAAAGATCCGAGAACACCACGAAAGTTCGAACCACGGTCAGATGAAGAGGTCACACCTGAGCTGACAGCCCTCTCTCCAAACTTCTACACCACGTCAACGTCAGAACATTTAAGGTCACGACACATTTAACTTGCACCAACCCCTTTGTACACGATGATCTTTTTCGAACTCACAACCCTCCGGTTGCTAATCCGTTACTCTTCGAACCGGGCTACCGTGGCCCCCAGGGAGCATTTGGATAACAGGAAATGAAATATCCATTTTTCGTCTGTTTAGTTTGTTTCTGTGAAAATTCTGCTCATAGGGGAGACGGTAGCCCTGTTGAAACATAATCCAACCAGTACAAAGGGTGCTCTAAATCTGTCTGGCCTCAGATGTCCTCTCGTTGGCGTGGTGTGTCAGCTCAGGTGTTGACTTAGTTATCTGACAGTGGTTCAAAGTAAGAGGTGTTCTGGAATCATCCCCTTCGGTATGGCATTCCAGATCGTCACTAATAGCCCGCTGTCTTGATCCAGTGTGACAATGCGACTAGCTACCATAGGTAGTTGAATTAACGTCGCAAATACGTACAAGAAAATTTTACTGACCGATAAGGTAAGTAGGAAGTAATTAACGTCTCCCTGGAGCAACACAAGGGATTATTGGCGACGGTCCTGGTAGGTATTTTAATTAACGTCGCACTGGAGCAACACATCGGGCTATTGGTGACTGTCCGGGATCAATCCCGAAGGGAAAGATGAAGGACACCGCCTAGAAATTTTGAACCACGGTCAGATGACGAGACACAGAGAAGATAAATATATCCATAGTAAGTTGCAGGAATCGAACCATTACATTCTGATGACAGATAATAAAGAATTATGTATCGATGTCTTATTTGATTAATGAACTAGAAATCGATTTTTTCCGATATCCGCTTTAAAATTATTGAAAATTCTGTTTCAACGAGTTTGTAAACTGAGCATACACGAAACTGACTCCTCGGATACCCTGGAGTTTCTTGAAAAGTAAGTTTAGATTTTTATTTTGAAAATAAATTTTGTTTCAAGTCAGTTTGTTGCTAAATCTAAAATGTTTAATGTTGTTGAATATGGTTTTTTAGCACAATAGTTGGAAATTGAAATAATTTCTGCAATGTATGGCTATTTAAACTTTTAATTGACTAAATTATCTGGGCTTAAGGTAGAAATGTACGAAATTCAAGTCTGGACTCTAGTAGAAATTTATACATTCGTAATTTAGCTATTCAAGTTTGAGTGCTTTTGATATTAAATGTAAAATTTCTTACACAGAAACTTTTCCTCATGCAAGTAATTTAATTGCTTTTCATGAACACTGTTATTTCGTTAGAACTTTTTCTACATATATGAAAGCAACTACATTATGCTAGTATAAAATTGACTTTTGATAGCATCACATCCATCGTAAATTTAGTTAAACCGCACTAAAGCATTCTTTTCAGTACTTTTCTCGAAAGTACGACCTCAAGAAACTGGTGGATTTTGTAACGCCTTCTAGCGAGGGGTTGGTCACCACCAATCCCTCAGTTGATTCCTCCGTTGGGAGTTCTCACTATTTGAGTCCTAGTAGCTCTTTCGGCTCCGTTGGGAACCGCACTTCCACCAACTCGAGCAAGACACTGTCTAGGGCAGAGATGCAGACTTGTTAATAAAATAATTTGAAATTTTCGAATTTTTAATCGATTGATTGTTTTGGGGGGCAAGGGGCAAGTCTGGCCAAGCTGCGCCAAATTCGGTAATTAAATAAAGAAAAGCAGAATATATCCCTTAAATTTGACCTCTGGGTCCCCAGTGGCATCTAATACCGTTCCAAACCTAAACCACCTCAAGTACGTTCCTCATTGGGTGTATTTCTCTCTTCAGTGTCATTAAAACTTTCATTGTGTGTATGTCTATTACTTGATACTGTTTGCCTTGTGCCTGGCGCAGCATGATCAAATATGGCCCTTGCGCCATAAAAACCTCAAACAACCATCTCAAGTACGGTTTTCCAAATAGATACGTGGTACCTAGGACAAATTTTTAATCGAAAGTAATAAATTTCATTAGTTTGTAATGTAATTTTTAGGTCAACGAATTCCAGAACCCGATATTCATTTGTAAGACTTCTACAGTTTTAAGCAATAGGGAATTTGTCCTTTAAAAGATTGCAAACACTTAAGATACATATCGGGATTACCTCTTGGAAAGTAAGTCAAAAAATCATGTTAATTATTATAATCTATCTAAGCACGTTTAAATCATAAAAAAATATAAATCAAAAAATCACTTTCGCTTTTCCTCACATTAATTTTAGGGTGGGATGCTTGTTTCCAAGATGGCTTTAAAATCGTAATAGATGACTTAGATAAGATCACTTTCCGACTTGAGGTAAGTGTACACTAGCCCGCATCGCACAGACAACGCTCATCGGATTCTAGAATTACTTATATTGTTTAATGAGACCGCTCACACATACGCATCGTACGTCGGTAATCCCGACGGAGAATAAAATCCGTTCCGGCCATACAATGTCACGTTGGTGTGGAAGTTTGGAGAGTGGGGTGCCAGCTCAGGTGTTGCCTCGTCATCTGACCGTGGTTCAAAATTACGTGGTGTTGTCCTCGGACCTTTCCCTTTGGGATTGATCCCGGACCGTCACCAATAGCCCGTTGCGTTTCTCCAGTGTGACGTTAATTGAAAATACCAATACCGTCCATACAATGCGAAGACTCATCCGTACCTTATACACAGTGCGAGTCTTTCTTGAGATCCTACTGACTCCCTGAATGATGTGTTTTTTCTATTTAAATGTGATCTCAGTATGTCTAGAAGTGCTGTAAACTTAGAGTGGGTCATACGAAAGTACAGAAAAAATGGAATAAAGCATGGTACTCCATACTCCAACCTCTTATTTATATGTACCCACAAGTTCAGTTTTTTCTTTTTCTGCTATCTTAGTTGGGGCGCAGCCCTTCGATCTTTGGCTGAACTCGCAACCCTCCGGTTGCTAAACTGTTCTTCCAACCGTTGCTCTCCTTACTTTTATAGAGAGCATGACACCTGATCCGAATCTTCATCTTTCACAGTGATATATTGCTTTCCATTTCTTCATAAAATTCCGTTTTAAAATGAAGTTAAAAGCATTGCAAATCCCAAGAACGAGTAGAGGCAACACCCCAGAGAAAGGCTAGACAACAAAATCTTAATCAGTAATATTTTTTTTATTTTAAATTTGTTACACTAACTAAACTAAAAATTTCACTGTCATTGCCCAATAATTATAAAATTTCACAATTAATACGCTATTCTCACAGATTCGTCAAACGTCGGGGCTTTGGCTCAGTCGAGAACAGAGTGAGAATAGTTCGGGGAGCAGTCCAGCGAGGGCAGAGAGAGAACTGTTCTGTGAGCAGTCCATCCAGAGCAGAACGAGAATAGCTCCGAGAACGGAGAGCAGGATCGGAACAATTTGAGAACAGGAAGCAGTTACCGAACTGGAAGTGGTCTCAGAGCAAGGAAGAGTTTATGGACAGAGAACGGATGAATAAATCAAGAACATGAAACAGTGAGTCAAGAACTTCAAGATGGACAGCTGTGTTTCGGATTTAGCATAATTGAGGGGGTCAGAAGCAGAGGGATGCAAATGAAAAAACTGACTTGAGAAAAAGAGCTTCAAAGTTGAAGTGATCTTGAAAATTCAGCGAAACACTTAAACAGAACAACTATAACATTTTTAGAGCACTCAAACCTTGTTCCTTCCTGTCTTTCACCTTGATTTATCCCATGCTTGTTTACCTGAAGGTTATTATGAGCTTATTTCAAGCAATCATGCACCCCTTTGCTTCCGAGAATTTATTACCAGTCGGTATTGTAGTGTTGAAGGAACTATATAAGGGAAGGTTAAAACAGTTTAATGTACGAGTTTCTAAGAAAAATATAACTGATGATAAATAGAATAACCGAAAAATATAATGAAAAAGTAGTGTCTTATTAATACTAAAATAAATTCAAAAAACATTAGTAACATGAGCATAAGATAAAAGTAAAAAATGGTTAAGAAACCATAAAAATTATTAATCTTAAACAGGTGCTAAGTATACCAAAATTTGTCGACAGGTGAAAATAATTAAACAAATAAAAAATGAAACAAAACTAGTCATCTTCAGATTCCAGTTCGGTTAGATCTTCAGCTTGGTTTGTGATTGCAGGTAGGATTGGATGTTAGGGTTTTATGGCGCAAGGTCCAAAAGCGGACAAGCTGTGCCAAACACAAGACAATATAACCCAATAAAAGTACAACATTGAAAAATCAAGTCAAAGATAAAAGATAGATTTAAGCCATGTAAAATGTGTAGATGAGAATAACTATACAAATAGTCAGATGATTGAACAAGACCATTGGAGCATAACTAATGATTTAATTTGTATATGCATAAAATTGAAGGGTTGGAAATTTAAAAGATTGAATTGTGTAAAAGAATTTGATAAAATAGATTGACGAGTAATTGTGAACTTAAAAGAAAAAAAATAGATGAGGTGTAAAAACCAATAGAACGTAAAAATGCAAAAAGTTTGGATGGGGATTTTTTCCAACCAAATCTTGTAAGTTTAAAATTGTACACTTTTAAAAATTTTTAGCGATGAGTATTAAAAGCAGGACAGATAATTAAAACGAGGAACTGTAAAATCTGAAGAGCATGATGAAGAAAAAGTGGGGTTCTCGCCCAACAAAAGATGACGATGAGTGAAACGTGTGTCCAATGCGAAGAGAGGTCAGTTTGAACATCCGTCCTTCACACTGGAGATAATGGCCATTGATGAATGATGGATTTTATACAGTGCAATTTGTTGGTGACTTGCAGGACGAACTCCTTTGTGGACATCTTGATGTCACAAGGAACGGCTTGCTGCAATGGAAGCACTGTCAGCAAGCTCATTACCCTTGATGCCCACGTGACTAGAGACTCAACAAAACAGAATATCGAAATCTTTGCTCTGCAAGGTACGCAAGATGGTAAAAATATCTGACCCGACAGGATGGCAAGTGATGCTATATTGCTCCAGCTGTTGTAATACACTCATGCTGTCAGTGTAAATGCAGTATTTACGATGGGTGCTAGAGGATATCTGCCCCTGAAGGGCGCAATAAATTGCCACTGCTTCAGCAGTGTAGACGGAGTAGGAAGTGTGAATTCCGTAACTATAAATAGTATAACAAAGTTTTGCTTTAACCCTGTATGGTCTCCATTTTTACAGCCGAATTTTATGATTTACATGAAGCTTTGAAACATTTCTCACCTGGAGATAGATGATTTTATTGTTTACATGGACTCTGTTTGGAATGTTTGTCAGCAGATCCCCACAACATCCCTCAGCTATTCCGTGCTGAAATTCCATCATCAGATTACTCGATGTGGCTATAGTATCTCTTTTTGTTGGATACCAGGCCACATTGGGATTGCGGAAATGAACTTGCTGACATCGCTGCCAAGTATGCAACAACCTTTGTGAGTCCGCGAATTCCATATGAGGATATTCGAATAACTATACGCGACATCATATGTGGAACGATTGGCAGAGACTGCGAACTGCAGAGTGGTAATAAGCTTCATGGAATACAACTGACCATATCAACCTGGCCCTCTTTGTATCCTCATCGTCTTGATGTAATTCTAACAAGACTTCGTATTCCCATACATGGCCATACGAGGATTACCCATCGGTGCTTACTGGCTGGAGAAAGCTCTCCTTTTTGCCACTATTGCAATTGAGACCTGACTATATCTCACTTTTAAACTTCCTGTCCAGGTCTGGCATCTTTACGTTACACATTTAAAAAACCCCTCGCCTAATTTGTCTGCCTTGCTGGGTAATTCTCCCCACTTTGCACTTTTCCATTTTTACTTTTCAGAAATTTTAATATGTATACAACTATCACCTTTTAAATATATATCAAATCATACCTTTTTATCTTTTCTTGTGGATAGGGAAAACCCTATCCACATTTTATTGAACACTCAAATGTTTTTAAACTTTTAAGACCAATTCTGTATAGAATTTTTATCGCCTTTTAAACTGCGTCATTTCACCTACTTTATGTTCATTCGCAACATCGAAAACATTTCATTCTTTTTATTGTCTTAATATTCTCTAATGTATTTCTATTTTTAACTGATTTTATTGAATGACATTTAATCTCTTGTTTGCTGCAGCTTGTCCGATATTGTACCTTGCGCTGTAAATCCAAATCAAACAACCATCATAGCCATTTCCGAGTGACTGCGACACTGGTTTTATTTCGCGGCAAAGAGACTTAAGCGACTTGCGTCCCTTTGGCACCTAGCCAAATACGGCATCTCTTGAGCAGATTATCTTTCTCATTATATGGCAGTACCAGTACACATGACGGCTCCGACCGTCCACGGCCAGTCAGCCGCGTGCCTAAAGAATCTCCATGCATCCCTTTGCTTCTGACCCCTCAATTTAGAAAATACGAACATTTTTAGCGAACTTAGAAAATTCGAGAAATTGCTTTCTTTACAAAATTCCCATCTTAGCCCGTAACATTAAAACCAAAGTAGAAAAAAATGCGGAGAACAGGTTTTTGTGAAAAATGGGAACAGACTGTTCCCGTTCTTTTTGAAGAACAGGTGAAAAAGAGCATATTGTTCCCCCTCTCTACTTGCATGGATCTTTTCAGCGTCAGGTAAAAATCTCAAATGTTTCCAAATTGTCATTAAGTGTGCCAGTGTGACAACCTTGAGTACATTTCTTCAAGAAATATCCCTGTGGAAAATAGTATTAAGTCCGTTTCTATGGCAACAGACAGAATGAGACTTAAAGCAGTACTTGTGATAGAGAGACAGTACAGCCTGATTAATATTTCCTCGAGTAGGATAATAAATCCAGAATTCAAGTCCCAAGTTTAAGTGAAATTAATTTTAACTATTCTCTTTACAGGGGACAAGGTGAGACGTGCTCAACTGATATTTGAAACAAGGTGATTTTTTAAAATTCATATCTAAATATGACCGTGTACATCAGCAAATCCAGAAGACAAGCAAGGGAGTACACAGATGAGCTTCAGAACAGCTATTTACACCTCATAAAGGTAACAGAAGCAGAGGGGATTAAAACTTTCACTTTGAAATGGTTCGTTAACAACATGTTTGCATTAACGCATGGGGTCAACTACACCAGTCATTACATTCGGTTTGGGAAAACTGTCCATCGGCTTCGCATTGTGAGGCGTGTCACCAAACTGACGTCGGAGACGACGGACAGAAGACTGACATACCTGCTATTGGGTCTCACACCAGCTCTGGGTGAACTTGCACGTGTGTCGTTTCACATTCTGGGGCCAGACGATGTCGAAATCAAACCAGAAAAATGTCCCCCGAGGCTTATCAGCAATCTACCCGATCGCAAGTGCTACGTAGAGTTCCTGGAATGCCCCACTCTCATGTCTCTGCACTTGACGGTGCTGTGCAGGATAAGCGTAAAGTGCGAAGCGGAGGGGATCGTGATAGAAAAGAGGAACTCGCTTGTCCCTGACCTCCAGAGACTGCTGGAAAGCGATGAATATTCAGATATGACAGTTGAGGTCGATGGTCAGGAATTCCGCGTCCACCGCGCCATTTTGGCCGTCCGCTCGCCCGTGTTCGGAGCAATGTTCCAAAACGAAATGAGGGAGAAATCCGAAAACAGACTCGTGATCCAAGATTGCGACAGTAACACATTCCACGAACTGATCCGGTACATGTACACCGGAAAGACCTCCCCACTGACAACAGAGCTAGCTCAAGCTCTACTGTCTTTAGCAGATAAATACAATGTGCAGGACCTTCTGTTGGAGTTGGAAGAGTATCTTTATTTGAATATACGAATTGAAAATGTTGCTTCTACGCTGTTTATGGCAGATGCACACAATGTAGGGGCCCTGAAAAGTGGAGCCATTTCATTCATTGGAGAACATTTGAGAGAAGTCATGAATTCACAGGATTGGGTTCGTTTAAGAGATCGGGCTGATCTGATGGAGGAGATATTGAAATATTTTGTCTGATTTTATCAATGTTCTATCATGTACATTTTATTTACGAGCCCAATTTAGTAATAAATGTTTTTATTAAAACGATGTTTAGATTTGTCAAACGGGACACAATTTCTCGTAGAATCGAGTAACCTGTCCATTATAAGATATTTCTATAATACAGGATTTATTCTCTTGGTGCAAAATTGCAGTTGAGTGATTCAAATAATTGAACATCTGGGATTTATAATAGCCAATTTCTCATCTTTTCTCAGATCAAGCTAACCATTGCCTATCTGTATACGTCTGAAGTTGCTAACATGCTCTTTACCGAAAATTTCTCATTGCCTTTTGAAGATTTAAGTTAAATTATTTCATTTTTTCGTTGATACAGACAGGATTGGATATTCCCGTTCCACCCTTTTCACCAACGAGAAAAGTAAATACCGCATATCTTTTGTTGCCGCTATTATACAATATTGAGAAGCTTGAAATTTATAAATCTTAGCCCCACCGAATTTAAATTATCCTTTTTAACTGGTATATTTTCAGTTCTTAAAGGAGTACATTTTTCAAGGTTCCCTATACTTCGAAATCAAAACTATCTTTACAATAACACCTCGATATTCATATACAGATACATAAACTAGCTAAAACATCCTTATCAATGGTCAACCAAGGAATAACAATTAACCGAATTAAAAAATATTTCAATCTAATTTATCTTCAAAGTATTGCTAAAAAGAAACATTTAAATGAGTGAAAATGGAATTTATTTTTAGAAAAAATAACTTAAATATGATTACAAAGAACCGGTAGATGCATTTTTCTAGCATTTAAAACGAGAAAACTTGTAACAATAAAGTTAAGCTGTCCAAGCACATTAGTGGACCGCGGTAGCCCAGTTGGAGGAGCGATGGATTAGCAACCGGAGGGTTGCGAGTACGAAATTAGGTCCAACCAAAGACGTCGGGTACACGGGGTTTGCAAGCTATATCTGTCGCGGCACCACTTTAGCGTGGTGTAAAAGTATGGAGAAGAGTGCCAGCTCAGGTGTTGACCTCATCATCTGACCGTGAAACAAAATTACGAGGCGTCCTCGGATCTTTTAGGGATTGATCTCGGACAGTCGCCAATGACCCGTTCTGTTCCAATGCGACGTTCATTATTTGCCTACCAAGTACATTAGTTTCACGACATAACTTCGTCCAAGGATAAATGCTGAGGAATTTCGGCCATCGTGGCTCAGTGGATATGCCCACTGCTCTAGCAACCTTCGAGTTGTAGGCAGCGCAGGTTCTATTCCTGTCAGGTGCATTCCTCCCTGGGTGTCAAAGCTTTCATTGTGTGTCTTACTTGATATTGTATGTCGCGTCTGGCACAGCATGCCCAAATATGGCCCCTGCGCCATAAAACTCCAAAACCAACCAAGCTGCGGAATGTCTAACATAATCACGGAAATTACAGGCGAGTCTAAAAAGTTGACGCCTGCATCCCTAAGTAACGGAAATGGTATGAAACTACAAACAAAAGATTAAAGCCAGAAAAACGATTTTTATTGTATAAAAACGTATTTTTTAGACACCACATATTTGAACAATGTTCTTGGAAGTCAGCCATTGGAAACTAAACAATGGACAGTTGTAACTGGTAGTATGAGAATTTTTCTCTTAAGGAAAAAAAATGGCGTATTTAGGTAATCTCTTATAAACTTGTAGCATAACTTACTCGAAGGCAATTTCAGCATATCACTTGTATCAAAAACTAACTTCACACATTGTCACAAAATGGCGACAAAAACTAATTTTTAGGGGCCGCGGTTGGAAGAGTAACGGTCTAGCAACCGAAGTGTTGCGAGTTCGAATTCAGCCAAACACCGTTGTGTACAAAGGGGGCTGGTGCACGTTAAATCGGTCGTGGCCTCAAATGTCCTCACGTTAGCGTGGTGTGGAAGTTTGGAGAGTGGGGTGCAAGCTCAGGTGTTGCCTCGTCATCTGACCGTGGTTCTAAATTACGTGGTGTTGTCCTCGGATCTTTCCCTTTGGGATTGATCCCGGACCGTCACCAATAGCTCGTTGTGTTGCTCCAGTATGACGTTAATTGAAAATACCAATACCAAACTAATTTTTAACTACTAATATTTTTCTTTTCCGGAGCTGTTATTGTACAATGAAAAGCTCACATGTGCTGTTCAGATTGGTAGGTAGGTATTTAATTGATATAGCACTGGAGCAACACAATGGGCCATTGGCGATGGTCCGGGATCAAACACGAAGGGAAAGATCTGAGGACACATAATTTTGAACCACTGTCATGACGTGGTCACCTGAGCTGGCAGCCCACGCTCGAAACTTGCACACCACGCCAACGTGAGGACATTTAAGGCCACGACAGATTTAACGTGCACCAGACTTGTACACGAAGGTCTTGGGTTGGATTCGAACTCGCAACCCTCCGTTTGCTAATCCGTTACTCTTCCAACCAGGCTACCGCGGCCCATTGTTCAAATTGGAACCACTTGCCAAGTTCGGAACAAACTGGACTCGATAATACAATGCTAAAAAACAGCCCAGAACCCTGAAGCCAGTGTTCGATCAGAATAAAACAGCATGTATGATGCACATGAAGAGGTAAAGAAATTACCACAATATCAAATCTAGAGGACTCCTTATTACTGTAGATGGGGGCTTGTACACGTTAAAACTCGTTGCCTCAAATGTCCTCGCGTTGGCGTGCTAGCTCAGGTGTGACCTACGTCATCTGACCGTGGTTCCCAATTACGGTGTCCTGGTATCTTTCCCTTAGGGTTTGATCCCGGACCGTCGCCAATAGCCCGTTGTGTTGCTCCAGTTCGAAGTTAATTCCACTACCCTCCTCACACCATTACACTAGGAGTTACAGCGGTAACTGAAGAAAGGTTACCGAACATTCTTGGCTGCGTTTGGAGTGATGCAGTGCCCAATAAGGATGGAATTATAGCGTATGTTTAACGACGAATCCTGTTTGTCTCGGGACAATTCACCGTATTCACTTGTGGCGGAAACCCGAAGAGCTACCATTCTAGTTTACTGTCAAGTGGCACACCGCTGCAATTCTTAGTGTAATGGTTTGTATAAACATCACTTACGACAGGCGGTCCCCTCTAGTAAGTGGATATGAAGTAGTTCGACACCATAGCGCGATACATCTAGCAACATTCCACGACCTCTTGCCTTTCATGTTTTGTGTTCTAATGGTTACTTGCTAGAGCGATAACTCGCCCGGCATACACGATTCGCCTATCCTAGGAGTGCCTCCCTAGTATTGAAACCCTCACGGACAGAAGGGACTTTACAACACAAATTACACTTTAAAACGTAAGTCCTCTACATTTGTGATAATTTTTCCTTTGCCTCCGCGGACTTTTCATGTGCACCATACAAGCTATTTCATTCCGATCGAATTCTGGCTCCGGGGTTTCGATCTTTTTAGCACTGAATTACGACAGAAATTTTGTGCGTCATCTAGAAGGCACATTTTAAACTAGTTTACTTTTTTTTAGTAGGTAATACTTTTAATAGGTGAGGAAGCTAATTCGGAAATCCAAATGGGAAATAATTTTCTTGAGTACAAATAATTGGAATCGACATTTTCCAGGATTTTTAAGCAATTTCCAAATTTTGGAAAAGTAAACGCATTTCCATGAATTTTCGACGAGTGTATACACTAGGGTGTATCGAAAAAACTTTTTGAAATTCAAAATTTCAAGTTGATAAAAAATTGTCCCTAGGACCCCATATTTATCAGAAAAAATTTCAGTCCAGTTGAAATATATTTAGGTCTCCCCCGCATAAGGTATAAAGTTTCAATTTTTCTTTCAAAAACGTGAATTTTTCACATATTCTTTTACGATGACAGTGTGAATTTTAATTTTCAAGTTGAAAAGCCTTTTCTCCTCAATCTGATTTAAAAGCACAAATAAGATTAATGCTGTAAGGTAATATTTAGACCTCCCGCATTTGACCTACTCTTTTTATAAAATAAGCCATTATTAATTTAGGAAAAAAAATAGTTTCGCCTCAAGTTTCCGTTTTGTTTGATTAAGATTGTAAAATGTGCGTGTGTAACATTGCATTTTAAATGCACGAGTCTTTATATGTAAAGGCAAATACTGCGCAGAAACCGGAACATGTTTCCATGGGGCGCGGTGCTGACGCGCCGGTCACGTGATCAACCTTTCCATACACCCCCCCAAATTTTCTTTATTAGTTAGTTGGCTTACAGCAGCCATGGCATGTGCATAGATTTTACTAGTAATCAGGTGTTTGTAACGTGCTAAACACCAAGAGTAAAAATAAAAAGCTCATTCAACTAGAAAAACAACAGAAGTGGCGATAATCTATCAAGCCTGTAGATATTAGTGATATATGTTTTGCCGACTAAATTGGATGTGTTGCGGTATTTTGAATGGGTGCGAAATCATCTGAAATCAGAGGGATGCTATCAGCCAGAGAAAAAGGTAATTCGCAATCTGAAAGTGACTCAATGTCACACATATCAAGTGAATATGATAAACAATTCCTAAAACCAGGACAGAAAAAAGTTGCTACAATTTCAGTAAAACAAGAGCTACAACAAAACCTCACTTCATTTACCAGAGCATGTGACCGTAGAGCCATTTCTAATAGAGCAGGAGCTCAATTGGCTAGTGCCCTTTTACAGGATCTTAATGTTAAGTAACTAGTAAAAATCAGGCTTCGGTCATAGATAAAAAAGATTTTTCGTGAAAGGTTGAAATCTCGCTATGCCATCAGTAAAACTCATACCTCAGAACTCATTGCACTTTACTTTGACTGACGAAAGAATGAAACAATATCAAGTTATCGGTGGTAAATCTGTCCGAAAAACTGTAAGAACACATCTTTGATCGAAGAACCAGATTCAAAATATGTAAGACACATAACTCCGGTAAATAGAACTGGGAAAGAAATTGTACCATCAATACTAGTTTTTAAGAAAAGTGTATTGATGGAAAATACCATTAAAGCTATTGGTTGCGATGGCACCGCAACAAATACAGGAACCTCTAATGGAACTATTTGAAGAAGCTTTAAAACACCAATTCATGCAGTGGTTCGTTTGCTTCATTTAAACGAATTGCCTCTTAGAAAAGTGATGGTTGCCCTCGGGTCGAACTTCTGGACCTCATTCATTCAGTGGTCCAATTGAAAAACTATTAATTGCCAGGATTTACGAGTGGTGGGGTTCAATAAGATACTGTTTTTCCAAAGGTAGATATCAGAGTTAAGCACCGACCAGAAATATCTATGGGACATATATCAGGCTGTAATGACAGGTGAATGTCCTCAAGATTTAGCTTCTAGAAACCCTGGAAACATCTCTCATGCAAGATGGCTGACAATGGCAAATAGGATTTTGCGTGTATACATTGCATCAGATAATCCAAGTCCGCAGCTAAAAAAGTTAGCTGAGTTTGTAATGACGGTTTATGCTCCCTCATGGTTTACTATAAAATGTCACCCACAAATCATTCATGCATCCAAAAGATTCAAGTTAGTACAATGCAGCAAGTACTTGGAGGCTGACCTAAAGGCTATTGTCCATTCAACTCTTCAGAGAAATGCTGTATGGTTCACCCATAACATCTTTTGGGAATGTTGTTTGACTCACGGAAACATTAGAATACTTGCAAGCAAGAGGATACAAAAAGCTCGTCAAAACAATATGGAAATAAAAGAGGGTCTTTAAACCACAAGTGAATTTTGATGCACAAAATTATATTGATCTAATTGATTGGCAATCTACGTCTACACCAGTAACGGAGCCACCACTCTTAACCAGCTTTAGCAATCAAGAACTAGAGTTAATTGCCGAGACTGGAATTGGTGATAGGAAAGAATTTAAAATTCCTTCGCACACTTAAGCAGTTGAGAATTAAGGAGATTACTGAAGGCTTCGAAACACGTTTGTGGTCATAAGGAGTGAGATGGATTATTAGGTCCAGATTGTAAAACCGAAAAATTCTTTCCAACTTTGAAACCAAAAGCCACTTCAAAACAACAGCTGCAACTACCAAGGATTGAATATTTGAACAAGTATTTTTTTTATTCTAAAACAAAGTTTCATTACTATTTTTAGGTAATTAAGTTCCGCTTTATTTTGATTCTTTTCTAATAGCCTATAAATACATTTTCATCAGCCTAATGAGCTTTCATGCCATGTATATTTTGGAGGCCTCAATATTTAATATAGAGATGAAAAACTTCTAATACTACATCATTTACGTCATATGACCTGACTGAAGGATTGAGTTTTGATTTGGGATTTCATATTTAGGTTTGTAAATAGTTATTAAAAAATAAACCACTTTGAAAATACCTATTTTTCATTATTAAATTTCTTTCACAATTTAGGTATTAGGCATAATTTTAATATGAAGGTGAATTTATAATCATATTAAAAGCTGAACCTGTTAATCAAAACAATTCTTGGTCATGAAAGTTTATTTCAAAGTAGATTTTTAATAGTTATCAGCTAAATGCGGGAGACCTAAATTTTACTTTCAATTCATAGATTAAAGCCAAGGTTTTTTAACTTGAAAATAAAAATTCAAATTATTTTCATTGTAAAAAAATATTAAAAAAAAATCAGGTTTTGGAAGAAAAATTGAAACTTTTTTCAATTAGACTGAAAAATTTTCTGGTAAATATGGGGATCTAGGGACAACTTTTTGATCAACTTGAAATTTTGAATTTCAGTCTTTTTCGATACACCCTAGTATACATTTAAGCCAACTTCGAAAAGCGTAAAACTACGGGTTCGGAAATTGTTTCAGCAGGAATTTTATTTATCCGAAGTGCTTTATTGCCCATTCTTGTAGAGAAAAAGTAAAATAAATTTTACTTCTTTTAGCAATTTGGGTGATTTTTTTGGGGAAAACAAATGGTTTTAAGAAAAGCTACTTGGAGTTGCACACAGACTCCTAATGCTACATAAGCGACCCTTCGAAAATGCACTTTAAATTGAATTCCAGGGTCTTGAAAGCTATCAAATGGCTGTTAGTAGTTAACATCTCTAACTTGCACATAGCCAAACGCTGTGACCAATGCTTGTGGCATTCACACTAAATTAACCTTAACACTAGGTGACAATTTAAGAGCTTCCTGCCCCTTTAAGAGTAACCCCTTCTACTCCCCTTGAGAAAATGAGTGCAGCCCTTCCTGCACGAGATGTAGTTCTTATTTGTACCGTGTAAATATCTTTTGATGTCCATGCTAAATTGGAGTCATTGTTACTTAGTCATTAACCCATAAAACAATTGACCTTAAATTTTGATCCAAGAGATCAGGTTATTTCTTCAAATATCGTCGTTTTAAGTCTTCAAATCAAAATCTTTCAGGAACAATAAAAACTAGATACCAAATTGCAGACGAATTGAGATACAAGGTTTAAAATTCGCCAATAGAGGGCTTTATAATTGATAGATACATGAGCTTTTGAAACAAGTTTAGTAAATATATTTGTAAATCAAATGTTAAAACCCCATGAACCGAAAAATTGGACTTCCAAGGTTTTGATAGTAAAATGAATATATAAGCTAGAAGTTGCATTTGTATGCAACTTAAATAGGGTGTTTTCTGATGAGTGAATAAATAATTTTGAAAACAATTTTAAAAGGCCACTCTCAAATTACAATGCAGTTTAAATCAAAACAAATATAAATTCAATTGAACTTGAAAAATTGCATATTACAAATACCAAGTCAAACAATTCTAAGTACTATTTGCTTTAAAATCCTTAAGGCATGTTTTAATCACACTGAAAAATTGTTATCCAGTTTAGTTAAAGCAACCATACATTTTGACTAGAATGAATAGTTCTACAAAAGAGCAATTGAAAACTAATATAAATGAGTACAAAAATAAATCAGGATAGGTGAAAAAATTTCATTGACCTATTCTGCACAAATAAATTTAAATGAATCACTTTTGTGGAAAAAGGAATTGAATTAACGTTTTGTCAAATTGAAGATAAACCACATTTTAAGAGATTTTATTTAAATGAGTTTCAATTGCAAAGATAATTTCATATATAGTCAAACATTTAAGTCTAGAGAAATAAGAGCAAATCTTTGAGACAAAAAATTCAGAACCCTAGTCAAAACAAATATAGAAACTATGCATACTTAATTTAAACATGTAAATTATAACACTTGGTTCGATGACTATATGAAGTCTTTATAATGCAGATCCTTTTGCATGTATTTTTTCTTTGACAGCAAGTCAATTGTCTCATGTAGAACTAAGGTTCGGTATGTTTAGAGTAAATATTGTAAAATGCCAGTCTGAAAAAATCTTGGAAGTTAATTACCCATCATCTACATAGCTTTAACATTTTAAACATAATCAGTTTTTAACTATATAATGGTAAGATAATCTATTTCCACTTTTCTGTAAAAGCATAATCAGAATCCACATGCAAATAAATCCTGAGTTTTTAGTGGTAGTTAAATTAATTAAAAATCAGGATTTTTTTAACTTCTCTACTCAAAAACAATTTTGTGTGAAGTCCTTACAATATGATTGACAGCAATGAAAATGTGGAGCTTTTAGAAATGTTTTTAAATTAATCTTAAATATCACTACTGCCATATTTTTAGACCAATAAGCAGTATAAGAGTAGCATTTAACATTAGGTCTTAGAAATCGATTTAATATATTAAATATAGCTTCTTAAGTGGCAAATTAAATACAGCTACACTTTAGCTCTGTACCCAACAGAAATGTTTGGCATAATCATGATATGTGAAATGTATTACATGTAAAAAAGAACCACAATTTTAAACAACCTTTTTATTTGCATCAAGCTCAAAAGATACAAGGACACAATTTTAAACATTCACCCTTTTATTTGCATCAAGCACAAAAGATACAAGGATATTTTACATTATATCAACATAATAAATACAGAAGCATTTAAGACCAAAAACGGGTAACAGATTTGTGAATTATAAAAGAATATTATACCTTTGTAATTTGAATTTAAGAAAATGTTTTAAAATTCTTAGATTAAAAAAAAATATTTTTTGAAGAAAATTAATTCCAAGACCAGAAAAAAGAACCCCATTAAATAACAACTTTTTTTCATCAAACTAGATGAAAAATATCACTTGGTTTCTCTAATTTTGAGAAGCATATTCTAAAATCTTGATACATCATTTCTAAATTCTTCATTCAAGGAAAGTACCTCCAGACTTTATTTAGTCATTAAATAAATTGTGTTTTGAGAATTTGAAACTAATTTGAATGCATATATCCAGAAACAAAAATAATTTAGAGTGGAATCTATGATACTCAGCTAAAACTTCATTTCTATTTGTCTATTTTTTAGTTTTGACACAATTTAACCTAAACCATCCTGAAAAACTATATTAGATGAAATATCTAAAACAATTAAAAAATAACTATGGAATAAAGTAAAACAAATATACCAAAAACAAACTTACCTTTTCATTAGTACACTTATGAAACTGCAACCAACTCTAAACACATGTTAAAAACTAAAAAATAAGTTAGCTGCAGTTGCCTGATGACCTTCACATAGGCAGAATTGCAAATGCAGTACTTGATAGTGATTTACAGATGCTACAAGTAGTGTCATATCACAAATCAGCACTCTGAAAAAATACTTCCATTTTAGATTAGACGTAAAATATCCTTATTGTTGTGGGCTTTTAATATGAATGGAATGAAAAATTCACATCCATCAAATCACATGGTAAATGTGTGTAAACATGAACATTAATTTTAGATAGCTAGCAAATTTTACAACTTTTTTACTTTCAATTTGAATGGTTGATGGATTTTATGGCACAAGGGCCATATTTGGTCTAGCTTAAATCTAAAGGATTGGCAAAAAGTAATTGAATTATTTTGTTTAGCATACCCTTTCTACAATTTAGAATTAATTATCCATGATCTGCATTGTACATAAAATGCAATTTGAAGAATGCAGTTATTTATGATCATTGATCAATAATGAATGCTATATGGATCTTAAACAAGTTTTTATGAGCTACTTTAACTAGAAATGTAATGGTGCAACTAGAATGGTATATATAAAATTCTACCCAAAACAGTCAAGTAAAATCTGTTATGTCAGATTTCATTCTTTTTGCTCTATGAGTATTATAATTACAAAAAAATTTTCTACTTCAAAAGTTAAATCTTAAACATTTTTAAAATTTTGAATCCTAAAATAAAGCAACAATAATTGAAACCATTTGATTGAATAATTTTAAACATTTTTTGTTTTTCAGTTTCACTTATAAAACTAAAATATTTTAGTTTTACAAATGAAATATATATTTCTTAATAAATATATATTTACTACGAAACCTTTTAAACATATTTTATATCTACTTTTCAGATCTCACTTGGGACATGAGGTTAAGGAAAATCACATCTTGGATAAAAATGAATTGAATCTGGTCTTTATAAGTAGATAAAAGTAAGCAAATATGATCAATAGATTTAAGTAGAACACATTTTTAGAATACTTATTACAATATTTTACTCAAAACAAAACCATATTATTGTCACAGGAACAAATCTGACTACAAGAGTTAAATTGATAAATTTTCAATCAATTTAAACATTAAGATTAATGTGATTTTTTTGCCCAACATGGGAAGTATATTTGATTTGTCACTATGGTCATTTTTAGCTACCTAGACAGTGATCTGACAAAGTGGGTTTGAACCACTACAAACACCAATGACCACATTGGGATTCAAACCCAGAGCCTGTTGAACTGAGGGCCACAGCACTAACCATGGAAGTACCAGGCTGGAATTATTATTGGAAGGAATTGAGATTTTTGAAACAAACCCTTGTGTATGGATAACTTAATATAAGTTCCATAGAAATTAAAAAAAATTCTTATTTAATCACATTTTAACTTAACTTTCTTAACCAATAAACCATTTTCTCATTTGATACAAAATTTGTGGAAGATTTTTCAGCAAATGTGATATAAACAAATTGAGAATTTTGAGATAATTTATTTTAATACATGAACTCGATATTTTTGAACATTACAGTGAATTTTGTTGTGAACAGAAGTCTTTCAAGCACACAACTGATTTGATGTTAATCACAAACTGGGTAAAACTAAATACATTTCTCCCTTTTCTAGATTGCATTGAAAATATTTTATCATAATTTTTTAAAATTCTGTGTTGCAGTATTGTTTACAAACAAGCAACTGTCAAATATATTAAAACAAACTTAAGTTATTTTTACTGGTTTATAAGATGGGGACACTTCTGTTTGTCTTGAGAATGAGTTTAACAGTTGCACAAGAATTTCACCAACTTTATAGTTAATGATTTTGAAATGCTACTTAGTGTAGTGTCAGAAATGAAAACCTACACCTGAAACAAGTTTTGGATCCAATAGCTTAAGGGGACAAAACGTAAGCAAAAGGAATACAAGATCTAGCTCCTTCATAAAATTTTCCCCCTTTCAATGAAAACAATTGTCATTAGCAATTCAACATTTATAATTTCCAGAATAACAGAAGTGTTCAATGTTAAATCATGCAATTCAACATTCTATTGAAGGTCCTGCCAAACCAAATTTATAGCAGACATTACCTTTCAGGCTCTGCAAATTTCTTTAGTTTCTCAGATAGACTTAAGCAGTAATTTGCAATATATTGCTATTAAACATTTATTTACTGCATCAAAATATATAAGTATTTTTAATCAATGAATATACTTCCTCATGATTGAATTAACTCTTCATAGCAAAAGAAATAAAATATTCTTAGCTGCCTAACTGGTATAATGGTGATAATGGTCGTCTAACACACAGTAGGTCTCGAGTTCAAATCCTGGTTAATAAGTATATGGATGTTGGTCTTGTTAGAAGGGCAGTTTACCTACTGGGTGCTCCTACAAATAGCTGCCAGTGCACCCCATGTAGTGCCAAAGAGGTCAGTGGTTGGGCATAAGAAATAAAACCTGTGCACATACCAAGGTAAAAATATGAATAAGTTAGAATTAAAATTTAGTTTTGATCTATGAATTTCGAGTTCAATAGTTTAAGACCTGTCAAGATGTTTTTATTACATCTACATTTAATGACTTGGCAGTTCCAAAAATAACGAGCTGAATGTGGATAGGCCACGTGTAATGTACAATATGGAATAGTCAAGTTGTCAAAAACTTGTTGGAAATAGCTGATTTAGTGCAGCTCCCAGGAGTAAGCAATTGTTTCGCATGGTTTTGAATGAGTCTATTAGTTAGATTAGGGGATTGGAGGTAACATAAGTAAATCCCTTCCACAATTGCCATCTTTAAGCAAGGATTTTGGTCCAAGATTGTTCAATGCCAAAAGCGATTACATTGATAACGAATTGACAGGAGGAAACATCTGCAATAACCACTCATGTTTTAACACATAGTAGCCTTCTAACATGCTTTCGTTTCTATTCAGAAATCAACTGACCCAAGGTCAAATGCCTTCTCAGGAGCTGCACTTTAACATAAAACTGTTGTTTCTTAGTTTTATACTCAAAAGAAAAATCATTTAGCCATTTTGAATTTCTTCAATTTGCCAGTGGTATGCGACCCCAAAATTCCTACACTTGGTTTTAATATTTTTACACAAATCAAGTTTCATGTTCCTCTGACACGGTTTTGAAATATTCATAAGAATATTAAGAGTTAAGATTTTTTGACAACTATGTACATTGAAAAACAGTTGAATTCCTATATATCTATTTTACCTAGAGCCTTCCATTTCTAGTTTCATTTTAACAGTAAATTTAGTGATTTCATATCTTAAATTTCATTTTAACATAAAGTGCTTTGTATAGAATGTACTTAACGATTATATCGGGAAAGACCAAGATGGATAACCATTGTGGGCTATTTTGAATAAATAAAAAAAATCATGCTCATCAAAAAATTATAATTTATCACAACCTAAAGGCTCTCAGTTAATGAATATTGGATTTGAAAACATTCACAGTAGTTAGTTGCAATTTATTATAATTTCTTAAAAATGATTAAAAGGTATAAATTGGGATGCTAAACACATCTTTGTGTAATTAATTAAAAATATTAGAGCTATCCTTTGTTAATGAAATTAATCTAGTCAGTTGATAAATCTCAGTTTTCATGCCTCAATGTCATTTCAAGAAAATCACAGATTGACAATAAGAGGAATTTATGGTAAAGCCACAAAGATCAAAATATCAATGTGAAATAACGGATTTATTTACTTTAAAATGTAAATACTTCCTAGCCAAAATGCTCTTCATTTTTCATAAAAGAATTAGTAGATACTAAAAACAAAAATTTATTACTTAATTCATTTGACTGACTTTACATTAATTTTAAGAGAAAAATTCCAAGTCAAATCATGTTGCGGAATGAAGTGTCAGAATAGACTACAAATGATGGGAAACCCAAAATAATTTCTGGATCATAAAAGGATGAAATAAATCCAACTGTCACTTTGTTAAAAACATAAGAGTTGATACTCATTCTGATGCAATTTTCATAACACAAACAATTGTTCAACTGAGGTTCTCCTGTATATTAATATTCATTTTATTGGTTAGGTAAGTTGTTTTAATTTTATACATGTTGAATATATATATATATTAAAATAAGTCTAGAAAATTGGATTTTGAAATTATACTTTGTCCTTTAAAATGGCCACAAATTCTATGAGCTTGGGAATATAGGTGATGTATACACAACTGACAACATTTGGATTTCTGTCATTATGTAAATGGCAGTTCCAAATTAGTATTAGAAGTAAAAGTTTTGTTGGATTTTCCTTTCCATTTATCAAACGAAGATAAAAAATTGACTTCTCCATTTCTTTAGTCTTTGATAAGTGTACTCACATGAGTGGTAAAACAGACAAATATGAATTGGTTTCTTTCTAATTCGATATTTTAATTTTAGTATACAAATAAAAGAAAAATAACTAAATAAAAAGTAAGATCTTTGCTGTCTAAATCAGATTTCTTTAGAACCAGAAATCTTAACCTTTACATGGTTTTGAGGATATTGTTAGATATCATGGAAATAACAAACATTTCACAGAAGTTGACTTGTATACTAGGGTGGGCAGAAAAGCCAGAATTTCACTGTAACAAAAATATTGGAATAAGCAATACAAATCACTTATTCCAGTTCTTTCAGAAAGAACCCACAACTCAATACTGAGAAGTGGCTGGACTTTGAGGCCAACCATTCAGTTAAACACATGTGGAACATGCTTATACACCTAAAGAAGATGCTTATACGGTTCCAGTACACCTATAGAAGATGCTCCTGAGGGATTTAATTCATTTGGTTCAGCCTATTCTGGATTATGAGTATGGAAAATTTGGAACATGTTTTAATTTAGCCTTCCCAAACTTTAATCTTCAAAACAATCTTCCTTGTTTCTTTTAAAGAACCCCAAAATGTTTCTTTTAAAAATTAATTTTAAACATCCAACATTATTAAATTTCAAAAATTATGAATTGCAGCCTTCATACACACTGCCCAATGAGTTAGAACCCGTAAATATTTATGCAAATATTGGTTATGGGAGTTATGCAAAATCAATCTAAGATGTGGGTGACATAATCAAATTGAAGGTATAAGTATTCTGTGCATGTTCATTTCACGAGAAACAAAGCAGAATGGGGAAAACACATTTCATCGTTTGAAAAAGGACTTATTCTTGGGGCCTGTTTAGCAAGAGCCCCAATTGTCAAGACATAAGAACTCACTGGATTCTCGAAAGCTGCGATTTCGAAGGTGTTTAAAAGTTAAAAACAGAACCCAGTCCTTACCCAAAATAAGTAACTGTGGGTGAAACATTTAATCAAGATCGTGATCGCCGGCATCTCAGATTGTACAGCAGAAAATGAATTGTGCTGCAACTAACAGAAACTTTTAACGAAGGCTCGTCTCAATTGATCTCGATGCAAACAATACAGAGGATCAGTATAAGCTAGTGAGGAAACCTTATTTCTGAGGAATGTCAGAGTTCGCTTAGTGATATCAAGAAAAACGTAACTGGACATCTGAGGATTGGAAAAAGGTGATGTGGTCAAACAAATCATGATACATTTTGTTTTGCACTGACAGAAGGCCTTGTTTACACAGTTCAAGGGTCTGATAGGAGTATCATGGTGTGGGGCATGTTCTGCTGGTTTGGAACGGGCTGACATTTCTGGAGGTAGGGTCAGTTATGTAATACTTGATCATGGCAGATAAAGGTGCATCCTGCAATGTTACATTTTTACTCTGAAGGTAACAGATCTTTCATAGACGATAAATGCAATTATGCGTGCAACATTCGAGAGTGGTTCACAGAACATCAATCTGACTCTTTCCCCTAGTCGCAGCAAACCCCAGATCTTAACTCTACAGAGAATGCTTGGGACATGTTGGAAAGGTGCATACAACAGCAATCTTCTCTGCTATCCACTTTTACAGGATCCTAAGGTCTGTGAATCCAATATATGGTATTCTCTGGACTTAGATGCACTTCGGAACCTAGTAGAATCTATTCCTAAATGTATACATGCTGTTATCTGTGCAAAAGGAGATCCAGTAAAATATTAATTCCAGGTTTCTAATTCATTGGCCAGTGTGCATTTTTATTAAAATCAATTCAGATGTCAGTGACATAAAATTTCATCTTTCTTGCAAAATATAATCCATTTTCATAAAAAATTATGAACATAAAATTTATTTTGTGAAAACACTATTGAAGTTGAAATTTTGAATTACATAATAAAAAGTTCTGAATCGATTTCCATTACAATGCAGGAAGTTTGCTATTCTAATTTTTTTAGTAGTTTTTAAATATTAACTTCATAATTAAGGTTGCCTTTTGAAAATTGTGATGGGAAGGTTATTTTAGAAGATATGAATGAAAGGCCTCGATTGGTGACAAAGATCTTGGTACGTCTTTTTGTAGCTAGTCATGGCAGGTGAAGGCAACTCATATTTATTAGGGTTATTCTCGTTTTCATGACAATCTCAGCAAGTGGAAAGTTTATATTTTCATTTACAATATTATTTTTATTTCTGTTAAATCGTCCTTTTGTTTCACGTAAATTGGAAGAATTAAAACGTTTGATTTTAGTCAAGATCCAGAGCAGTCGCATCTGGAGGGATAGTTTGATGCTATTTTCTTTTAAAAATTGTTACTTTTTTCTATTTTAACATACCTTCTGTATCTCAAGTTGTAAGTTTCAGGATATTCTTTGGCGAAATTTGAAGTTTAATTTTTCTGGTGGTAGGGCAACTTTAAGTGAGAATGGCTAATCATTTATTTTGCATACATTTATGTCAGGATAAGCAGTTTTTTATTTCCTTAAGGAATCGGGATTAATTAAATCGAATTGCGCAAAAAATGCAATGCTTCGGTGAAGTTTTGTGCAAGAATTGTAATTTGTGCCAATTTTTTCTGTTAAAACAGCATGCTTTTTCTATCATTTTCCGTTAAAAAGACGAATTTTTAAAAACATTGCTTCCTTGGCGACATAACAAGTGCACCAAGAGCGTTGCCACCAATCGTGGCATACATCAAAGCTGTACTGATGTGTCTTGATGCCATTCAGTGATTTAATCTGCCAATTAAAAATTATTTCTCAGACCCCTTGGTATTTCAGAATGTGAGTTCTCAAATTTAAAACAGAAGAATATCTCATGCACTACTTTTTTGTGATGCACACTCGACCATCCCTTTCAACACAGAATTAGATTGATGCACGTTTCACTTGTCTTTATGTTAAATTTAATCCTACATTTTTTGTGCTATGCAGTATAACTGGACAAAATATACCGTGTAAAGAATAGCACTGGAATTGAATTACGAGCTAGAAATATTCATTTCATGACTTATTAGTGACTCATTTCAAATTAACACGATTTTTTTGCCTGTTGACATTTATGACTCCCCAAAACAATACAGCTAAGTATTGCTGTCTCTTTTGCACTTAACGTTTTAAGCAAGATATTGTCAAGTTCTCACAAGCCACCAGTCTCCATTTGAGGAATATAATTGGGCAGTGATTCAATTGAAACTTCTTTGATGCATGTAGATGTTTTGGGTCTACAAATAAAAAAAACATTACCAAAAAATTCAAGCTGCTTTGAGATTCTATTTATAAGGTAGAATTATTAAAAAATGACCACTTGTATCCCATTGAGTACAGCTGATATAAAGATACTTTTGTGGCAAAGCTTTTTGTAGTAAGTTATGGCAGGTAAAGGCAACCTATCTTTATTAGTATTCCTGCTTTTATGGCAACCGGAAAGTTACAATTTTTATTTTGAATATTCTAAAATGTTCTTTTATTTCGGTTAAATTGTCCTTTGATTTCATTGGTTCTTTAAAGTTTTTTTCCAATTCTTTTCAGTTTCATATAAATTTAAAGTATTAAAACGTTCAGTTTGATTTTAGTCAATGCCCAGTGCAGTCGCATCAGGTTGTATCATTTCTTGCTATTTTCTATTTTTGAAAATCGCTATCTTTTTCTATTTTAACATGCCTTTTGTATTTTGCGTTGTAGATAAGTTTCAAGGTATTCTTTTGCGAAATTTGAAGTTTAAATTTTCTAGTGTAGGACAACTTTAGGAAGTGGCTAATTGTTTATTTTGTATACATTTATGTCAGAATAAGCAGCTTTTCAAAAATTTCCTTAAGGAATGAGGATGAATTAAATCGGAATTATTGTGCAAAAAATGGACCACTCCGATCAAGTTTTTTCCCGAGTTTTCTGTTTCCGCTAACATAATTTTGTTAAGAAAATCGTTTCCCCCCTAAGAATTTCTTCCTGGGTGACATAAGTGCACCAAAAGCATTGCCACTAAAATATCTATATCAAAGCTATACCTCACATTGCATTTTCTATTAATCAATTTTAAAGCAAAGATATATTTTTACTTAAAAAAATTATCATGAATTCATACACTGCTTAAAAATAAAGTAGAATAACAAATTAATTGGTGATAACACAACAAAACCCATTGTATTTCCATAATGTGAAGGCTTCGAAACAAGACACGAGGGAATAAAATGAAATTGCTCTTTTAAAACATTTATTGAAAAATATTTACTTTCAATTTATTCTTAGGATATAATCAAAAATTAAAAATATTTTCCTACTTCTATTATAAATTGTTTTCATTTTGTGTGATATTTCATCAAAAAAGTGCTCCTACATGAAAAAATAAAAAAATTTCTAATCGCAATTCTTGCTAGTGTTTTCCCATACGAATTTGAGATTCACATCATGTGTGCTCCCTTGTAAGGAGGTAATTTCACACATGAAGATTGGTGAAACTAGTAGATAAAAATATAAATAAATCAAACACAAAATGCAAACAAGTCTGGCAGCATGTGGCATCAAAGAAAGGATAACAAATTTCAAACGAGGTTGTGTAAATGCATCATGCTATCAGTTACTAAATAAAAAAGATAAGACGTTTTATGGGTCAGATTTGATTTCAGCAAATATATTAATCCAAGGCTAAATCTGATTCAGTCATATTAGAAATGTCTTAGCGCAAGCGATTGACTTTCCAGACGGTACGTCATGATCGCTTTCCTGCTTAGAACAGATAATCAGAGTGGACAATGTGATGTCCTTAGTCTGAATACCATACGTACGTAATAAATCATTTATGGCAAGATTGAGTTCCTTGATCACAAAAGTAACATCTAGTATACCGCTTGACCAGAACTGTTAGTTTTGAAAGATTTTCAGATCTGGTGTAGGGTCTCCTGAAGAGGTGTAAAAATAAGTTGGAAAGGAGGGGAAGAAATAGTTGGTGATGGTACTAATGATACTCGGCCATTTTGGGTTTTCAACGTGGTCTTCAGACATAAGGGTGTCAAAGTTAATAAGTACAACCATACTCACATTTTTAGTTTTAATTAATTCATTAACCACTTCAATAACTGGCAATTAATAGAACACACTTCTCAAATCTTAAGATTGCAAGTCATGATTTTTAAAAGAATGATAAACATGAAGGATGGAATCAGATATATTTTAAATGCCGAGATGCTTATTAAAATATTGAGAGAAATCTAAGAAATAACTGTCAATAGAAATACTAGTGCCTTGTTAGACATCATTTGCTTCATGAACATAAATCAAGATACATCCACTTTTATATTAAAGGAAATATAAATTAATCTTTTCGCTACAGCTGGGCAAATGGTCTCCCAACAGAAGTTTGCTCTGTAGAGCGGCTTAGGTAGTTTTGAGTTTCCCCCCTCACGGACATCGATCACGATTTACGAGCTGTCAGCGACTGGCTTTTAAGAGGGTCTTTCCTTTTGTTCGATGCCTCCCCAGTCTGTCATTGTGTGTACTCTTTGGGAAAGGTAGAAAGTGTGGCGCAGTTGATATCTCTCTCACGCCAAGTACAAAGTTATTTAAGAGGGAACGCTTTTCTTATTCAACACTATTCTTAGTACCATTGGTATAACACCAAGTACCACACTGCTACCGAAATTTTTATGTCTGCGTTTTTAATATAAAGTTTGGAAATATTACTTCTGAAATGGCTCAACGTTTTAGAGGTTTAACACAAGAAATAGATCGACTTATGAAGGAATTAGCGATTCAGAATGCGAAATTGAGCATCCTGCGACTGATCTTGTGTCCGAACAAGACTCTTGCAGTTGATAGCTCATCTGGAGAATTTCCAGATATATATCATCAGGTTTTATTGTCACCTCTTATCCAAATGCTCTCGTTATACACATCGGGGTTACCTTGCAATGTAGTTTATCACCATTTTCACTACTGTATACATTTAAATCCTTACTTAAATTTCTACGTACGTTCCAGTCACATCCGTTCTGTGGTAGCCCGGTTGGAAGAGTAACGGATTAACAACCGGAGTGTTTCGAGTTCAAATCCAACCAAAGATCGTCGTGTACAAAGGGGAGATTGGTTCACATTAAATCTGTCGTGGCCTCAAATGTTCTCATGTTGTGGAAATTCGGGAAGTGGAGTGCCAGCTCAGGTGTGACCTCGTCATCTGACCATGGTTTAAAATTACGTAGTGTTGTCCTCAGATCACCCCCTTCAGGGCTGATCCTGGACTGTCGCCTAATAGCCCGTTGTGTTGCTCCAGGGCGACGTTAAATTAAATACCTACCTACGGAAAATACATCCCTTTATGATATGTGTTGAGTTTTCTGTTTTATTGTATCGGTAAACTGTTGCTGGAAGGATTTTGTGGGCACACAATTAAGTTTTCGAGGTCATGAACCATTAAGATATAATCTACAGATTTCACAAGTTCACTGCAGAACAAGAAATGCTTTTTTGCGTGTTCTAAACTAATCTTGATTCTTTAAGTCTATCTCTTCATTTATTCAAACTTTCACACACTCTGGATAGTTGATTGATAAACGATTTGCGAGGCTCACCATGATAAACCAGACATCTTTCTCAACGGGGAGATAAGGCTATTCACGCGTGGGTCTCTTTGTATGACGGACAAGAGGGGATGGACTCGATTGTTTCTTAGTTTGAAGTCTGAAAGAAACCGAGCCTTTCTTAACGAGGGGACTAGGATGTTTGACCGGTATTCAGAGGGTTAATTTTTTTCTCACGCTTTATATATTTATTACTTCCTATAGAAAACGGGAACTTTTGAAAACTTCACACAAAAGCATTCTGCGAGAATCACACCTGCCTTTACTTGAACCATCACAATGACCGTTGCAATTCCTTCTTGCTAACTAATGACCCCTGAGTATGCAGGAAATAACATGTAATACCTTCCACATTGGTAGAATGGCTTAAAAAGTACCAACAGCAATCTGACTCAAGGGGGCATGAATGGTTCTCACGGTGACCATCGAAGCATCTTTTCTTTGTATTGTCAAAGCATAACTCATGACGGAACTGTTGTACAGCACTTCTTTCTTATCGCCACTTGGATTGGAAACATTTAGAATGTTAGCACTATTTTCAATCTTCCTCTTTCAGTCGGTCTAATTAGCCCTTATATTGCAATACATGACCATGACCGAAATCAACTTGCTTTCAATACCATATATTATGCGGTAGTTTGTTCATATTCAAATGCGTTTATCCGCTAATGAAAAGAGGTCGAAGGAATTCGAGGAAGAAAATTTTGCAGATAGCGATTCAGAATACGAAATTGAGCATCCTGAAACAGATCTTGTGTCCGAACAAGATACTTTTGCAGTTGATAGCTCATCTGCAGAATTCCCAAGTATAAATATATATACATTTCCCCCTGATGTTCAATTAGGATGTTTTATGAATTTTAGTTGAAACTACCAAGTATGCAGTGCAAATTTTAAAAATACGTGCAAACTTTCCAAAGTGAAAACACTCATCTGATTGGAAGCCCACGACTGCTTCAGAAATTTTTAGGATTGGTTCTACTCATGGGCAACATAGAGAAGGAAAATTTCCACTAATTTTAAATATTTTACTTTACAAATTGTCAATTTTGAATTGGTTGATTTTTACTTGATTTGCACAAAAGTATGTTGAAGTATCAGAAAATTTTAAATTTCTAAGTTTACTAAGCATCAAAATTGCTGTATTTTCGTTATTTTAATGTTGGTTTCTGGTCTTATGGCACAAGGGCCATATTTGGTCAAGCTGCGGCAAACACAGGACAGACAACACAATGAGGGAGGAAGAAAAAGCAAAAGGATAGACTAGTGTAAAAATGAAAAGTGAGGAAAGATCACTTGGGTATCTCGGGGTCGTGCTCCTCGAACACAACTAAATAAGACGTGGGCGTGAGGGCGTTATTTTAAAGTAAAAGAAGCATCCATTTTGTATGACCTTAAAATAATGGTAGAATGTGACCATGTTTTTTATTAGCCAAAAATTATTCGAACTGTTCCAATAATTTATTTTTACAACGTTTTGATTGTAACTAAACATTCAATATTTTAGGTGGAACCATGATCTCCAAATTCTTTTATTTCAAAAGATGATTTTTCAATCACCTTTAAAACCATAAGCAAAAATAACCAATGAAACTGTCAGTCAAAACTCAAAGAAAGTTTGTACACCTTTTTTGTGACATAAAATCTTGTCCCCAAAGAAGTGATTTTCTTAAATCCAATGAAAACTTGAGCGCTATAAGAATATTAAAATTAGATCAAAATGTTGGAGACTGGTGTGCATATGATACTCAAATGATAAGAAAATTTAGTCATTTTATATAACTTCCCTATGACTGAATTCTAAAACTGATTTTAAAGTGAATTAAAACCTTTAACATCTCGTATTAAAATAACCAATTACTTCCCTACATGCACAATTTTCAATAAATTTCAAAACAAGGATTGACGGGAGTTCCGCATTCAATTAAAAAAAAGTTTTTTTGAGAGCACAGTAGTAAGAGTTTTTTCTCATAAGGTATTAAACCTCTTGAATATCACCGGTCAAGCAAACGTTCATTTCATTATTTAATCGTTTTTAACAAACTCATAAAATCTTGTATTTAATTTGACAAAATGATTTGTGCTTATCAAAATGAGTCATTGAATTACTAATATAAGTAAAACAAATGGAGTATGCATTTGCGATTGTCCTAACTTCCGTAAACGATTTTTAATCCAAACTTCAAACAGTTCCTAGTACGAAGAATCAAGTGGGGTGAAAATAGCGATTATAACGAAAACCGGTCCATGAGGGAATTTTCATTCAGCGGCATTGGGATAACCCTATGAAAGGAAAGCGCGCTACGTGGTCAGTCGTAAAGACTCTCTCGCCCAAGTTCTGTAGGGGAAGGAAGTTAAGCGAAATTTGCCGTTCTACGAGACATTAACGAAATTTCGCCGCCACATCGTAAAGGTTAAGGATGTGCATTGACAATTAAATGCATTTTGAAAACTTTTAACTTGTAGGCGTTTTTGTTAAAAAGTTATCAGTCGCCAAGGTTGAAAAATGGGAGCAAAAGATTATGTTTTAGTTCCTTGTGGTAGCCCTGTTAAAACAGAAAAATGAGTGAAAATTGTGTCAGATTAATCCTTTAGAATGTAGCTTTTAGTAGAAAAAGGAACCCTGGTCTTTGCCATTCTTTCTTCTTGGCTTTAGTTTGGCGATATTAATGCAAAATGGTGCCAAACATGCAAATTTTTAAGAAAATTCAGGCTATGATTGAAGATTTTTTGATTAATTTTTGAAACCACAATTAAACTGTTAAATTATTGAGTTTTCATCAAAATGTATGATTTGGAGTATATTTTAAAAAATTCTGCTTTGGAAAAGTGCTAGGAACAGCTTGGAACTAATGGCACAGAATTAACACTACTGAATTTTCTCTATGAATGAAGGTGTGCATTTCAATTTTTTCATGAGCAGCTGTACACAACGAACAGGTAGTTTTAATTAGAGAAGGGGTATCTAAGATATAGACTGCATAATAGGTTTACCAGCCCAAATGCAGATGAAAGATAATTTTGTAAATGCTATATATTGACCTGCATCACCACCAGAGGGGCTTAACTAATTTATGACCTTTATGGTATATTTCTACCAAAAACACATCTAGATTTGATATTGTGATCATTTCTGCATGTACATCACCCATGACAAGTTTCATTCTGATTGAACACTGGCTGAGGGCTTCAATTCTTGTTAGTAATTTCAATTTTAGTACAAAAATAGAAATCATGTTTTTCTTTTTGAAGTTTATTCAATTTCCCCAAACCAACTATTTATCAATATGAAGCTGAGAATTCTTGATATCATGTGCTTCTAGGGTAAAATATTGTACTTTTAATGTTTAATTTCTTTCTTTCTGCTTATGAATAATTTTTCAATTATGATTTTGTCATAAAAAGGAAGACTTAAGTACCTTTTCTTTAATAAGTAAAATCTTGAACTGTTTACCAGTTTTACGTGAACTGTTGGCTGAAATAAATTGCGTAAACGAGTATGCCTTCCAGCATTTTACAATGTCCCTTATTAAATATTTCAGATCATAACCGATTCCTCAGAACATACTAACAAACATTTATTTAAAGTATTTCTATTGAAACACAAACTGCCACAAATTATATTCTAGAATAGCTACTACCTTATAAAAATGCCGAAAGTTTATCTTTTATTTCTGTTTTATTATCAGTTTAAATTTTAAGGGTAACAAGCTAACATATACTTATTTCAAACTTATAGCATAATGAATGTCTCACATTCTGGAATAAGTAACTTTTTCAGCAACAGTGGTCAATTAAACGCTTAAAATATTATTGGAGGATAAGAGCTTTTAGTATGCATTCCATTCATAAGATTGAGAAGGTATAACTTTGAAGCCTGTGACATCTGTAAAGCAAATATCACCTTATTACTATTGAATTGCAATTTTAGAATTTATTAATAAACCCCAAGAACCTTTCAAATATGAAGCAGCACTCTAAAGAAAATGCATGCTTCTGGATAAAACTTAAGAAACCTCCATTCTAATCTAAACGGAATTAAAGGTGAAGTTGTAATTTCATTACTTAGTTGAATTGCTAATTCTCCCCTTTGTTTTTGATATTGTTAATAAGCTTAGTCATAACTGACACTCGTAAGAGCAATAAGAACTATGATGTACAACATACGTTTATTGGTGGAGGCACAATTTATTATTTACTTTGACATTGCTAACATTTTTGTTGGGAGCAATTAGCTTTATAGGTCGCAGGTTGTAAATGTTAAAATCAGGATTCAGAAAAAACCCAAATATCTTAGACAAATTATGACTAAATTCTACATCCCATTCAGATGGGAGGCAATAGTGTAATTACACGAAACAGCTAAAAGGAAAATGAATTTTGAAATGGGAAAATTTATCTCCAATTGTAGAATTATTTTTTTAACTCCTGGAATGCTTTGTTTCTCAGTAGAAACTGCAAAGAAGCCGTAGTAGTTGGAACTCGGTAAACACGAATAAGATCTCTTTTGAAAACAGAAATGTGAGATTTTTGTAAATTTCATGAACTACAATCTTACTGTATGTACTTATAATTCAGACAAAATCAGCACATTGAATGGCAAAACCATAAAAGTTAGCAGGTACGCTATATGGATAATATTGACATTTTGTATAAAATTTAAAAAAAATTGTATATGCCCATACAAGCTTTTGTTAAACTACTTAGAAATTTCGCAATACCCTTTCATGTAGGTCTTATACAGTAAAATAAACTGAAATATTTTACAGGGTCAAGAACAAATTATGAACAGTATAAAGGATTAAAACTAACAATTATATTTGTCAATTTAAGAATTTCACCTTAATTAGTGGTTTTAATGTCTCAATTATTATAGCTAATAATGACATTTTGTACAATCGAGAAAGTGTTTTACTTGTCCATAGTAAACAGTTTAAAATAAATCAAATAGGCAAGATGTACGCAATTTACAAGACCCCTGCGTAAAATTATAATTTAAGCTCGTTTACCTAAGAGGATAGGAGAAAGTTTAACTGTAAAGCAAATCTAATCTGAAGGCCTGTGGAATAGTGTTGTTAGAAAAGAAATGTAATTAAATAAGAAATGTAGATTAGAAAATGAAATTATGCTGTAAAATGTTTATTTGAAGAGAGTAAAAATAAAAATTTATAATGCATAATGAAATGTCAACTTTTGAAGGTTATAAAATAAGGTTGCAATTCTGAGACTGACCATGCTTAAAATACATAGTACTTGTTAATAAATGAATGTATTCAAGACAGGAGAAATTATAATATTAAAATGTGTATATCTAAGTGTAGATCAGCAGAGAAAAGAAAACACTAGAAACTGAAATGTACAATTGGAGCGAGCTATAAAAATCAGCTATATATTATAAAAAAACACCTAACTCCAGACACACCTATTTATTTAAGTAAAAAGTTTGTGATGATAAGTTCTAACATTGAAAAATGTTTCACACAAATTCACATTTACTTTCTGCACGTCTTACAATAATGGGATTAAAAAGTAATGGTGAAAAATTGAAAAGCTACATCGAGATTCAGTCTTGGGGAATAGTATAAATTACTTTGCCTGGATTCTTAAATTTGGAATGTAAAATGAAAACACAGTATAAATTCGCAGTTGTAGCTAACTCGCTTCTTTCTCTCGCCCTCTGGTACTGATGCACTAAGCTGACCTAGCTGTATCCTCAATATTCTGTTCCTGCCTATCATACTTCATTTCTTTCACGACCTCTCTTCTAAACAGCTATCACCTACTGCGTATTGGCTTATACTGTGGGGAGCTGGCTATGACAGTTTAAAACATCCCTAGATCAAAAATGGAAATTTAAAATATTATCTCATGTGAAGGTGAATAATGAACTACATAAAGCTGACATTCAAGCGTATGGCAAATTAAATTAACACTAAACGCAACTACCTGAAGTAAAACATTAAAAAGTAGACTAAAATATGCTTCTGGTCTGTTCCAAGGAAGATAGTAATCAATATAGTATACACACTACAGCCTCAATAACCTTTTGTCTTTAATATGGTTAATGTCAAAGCAGTGAGAAAATCTTCTGAATTTATCTGAATTTATTTAGTTACACAAACAATATTAACGAAAAGAAATGGAACTCTGAAATAGACAGAGCATAAAATTTGGAGCAGAGAAAAAATTATCGAGACTGAGGTACATATTCTAATACCAACACTAGCAAGCTTTTAAACTTTTAAAAATCTGAAAAGTAAAAGTTTTGATACATATGACATAATACAAACAGTAATTTAAAAAATGAAATACTTAAGATGTGGTTAGCAGGATTAAAACACTTACGATTTAAAACATCTGTAAAAAAAGACAGCAAATGTAAAGATATTGATTAATGAATAAAGCTATTGCATGCTACAAATAGAATGTGTCAGTTACTTAAGAGTAAAATGCATAATACTGACAAGTGCTGAAAAAATATTTAGGCTCTCATACAAAGAAGGTATAATTACCCCAAGACTGAAGATGTAACGAACTTATCGTCTATAGCTGCTGTATCCACCACTTCTCCCACTAGAGTACCCACCTAATTTAACAAAGACATTAATTTAAACTAAGGGAATTTGTTTTCCAAAAAGATAATATCAAGCTGTTAAATATTAGTATACTACACTTTAATCGAGGGGTTCGACAATTCAAATTTTCATTAGTAACTTTCAACAGGTAACTCTATACAATTTAAATAAATGCTTTATTTCAATCTAGTCAAAATTTATCCCATTCTCACTACAAGCTCAACAAAAAAAAAATGGAAATGTATTAAGTCACCATAAAAATTAGCTATAACATTTAATTTGGAAATCCAACAAGATCACAACATTTTTTACTGTAAATACTTCATAAACCATATTACAACACAATTTAAAAACTAAGTAACACTTGTCTCTTAATTTACAATTTAGAAGTAATATGGAGAAGGACATTTAATATTACAAAGTGAATCAAGTCTCTATAAAGCCAAATAAAAAACATGGTATAACAAAATGACAATTGTGCCAACGAATTTTTTGTCCAAATCAGAATTTAAATATGGTTTCTTAAATTCTACATACATTAATTTTCAACTGTTGTACACACATTTGGAATCATAATTGTCCATTGCATACCTGCCAACCTCCAAGGGAAAAAATCCGTAACGTTTTTACAACATAAAAGCAATGCTGATGCTCAATATTAACACACATAAATCTTCTGCACTTTGTTGCAACAATTGTATACAGTGCTATCAGAATAACCTTTTTTAAAAAGTTAACATAAAATGTTAAGTACTATGATGCATTTTTAGTCCTCACCTATTTTATTCAATTATTTATTGATTAACCATTCTTATTGGTTGGTTTTCAGGTTTTATGGTGCAAGGGCCATATTTGGCCAAGCTGCACCAAACATAAGACAGACAACACAATGTGGGAGGGAGAAAAAGCAAAAAGGTAAGCTAGAGTAAGAATGAAAGGGAGGAAATATCACTTGGGTACCTCACAGGGTAATGTACCCGTACACATTTAAAGATACGCCCTTGAGGGCCATTACCCATTCTGAAAATTGGCAATTTCTCAATCTAGAAATCGGGTTGGTTTTATATGGCACAAGAACAAGATCTGGCCAAGCAATGTTTGTTCTATGAAATAAATGGACACTAACACAGGGAAAGTTTTTACTGACAGAGAACAAAAATACTGAAAAGATAGTTGCAGAAATTGAACCTGCACCTTTAAGAATGGGATATTATGATTTTTAAATGTATCAAAAAAATTTATGAAGGAAGTAAAAAAATTATGTGATTGGTGCCAAAAAAACTTTTGGACTTATCAAGGACTACCAATACCTACATAATTTTTCCATGTGTTTCCTAAATAGACAACCAACCATTTATAAAAACTTTAATTACTGTCAAAAAATGCTAAAAAATGTCTTTAGATTAGAAATACTTTTAAGTGCCAAATTAGACCCATTGGGCTTTATTAAAGCAAACCGAAGTAACCCTGCACTCTTCTGTTATATACAGGGCTACAGTTTAAACTTGGAGTAAGACCAATTTGGAGATATTTTAACAAAAAAAATGGCACCTAATGTATGCAATAGTATATATTTGTGGCATTTTTCTAGTGTAAAGTCAAAGATGGATTTTATGATAAGCTAGAAACTTTCAGGTTTCAATGTTTTTCTTTTATGGCTGCCACAGTGCAGTGACAAACTTGGGAAATGGTGCTTTTAAAAATCTTTTCCCAAGAAAAGTATTTTCCCTGTCTAGACCAGAAAACAAGCATTTTTTTGAAGAATCCTAGAAAAGTTGGCAGGTATGCTATTAGAGTAGCAATAACTGAAACTGCAAATTGTATATAGCACAAGAATTTAAAAGGAAAAGCTTCTTATATTGCAGTTTAGTCATTTTTTCAAGTTTGGATAATACCTCCTCCATACGGACCCTGACTTCTCTGAGAATATCCTCCACTGCCTCGAACAGGACCGCCACCATAGCTTGATCCATAGTCTCCTCCCCATCCACCGCCACCACCTGAATCAAGACATTTTCTTAATATTTTTTCACAAGTAAATTAAGGATTTTATAAAGGACCGTATAAATGCTGTTTATGAATAACACAGTAAACACACAAGAAATGAATGAATGTAAAAGTACCTGAGCCATAATCTGATCTTCCATATCCATTACCATAGCCACCACCATCACCCCAAGCACTGGGTCCCCCATATCCGTAACTATCTCCACTGCCATATCCTCCATAACCACCTGAGGAAAAGAATTCAAAACAGTTAATAAGGAATGGAAAATACTTTAAGCAAATTAAAATGACCTTCTTTCATGGTAATTACATTTTATTAAAAATAAATTAATATCATAAAATTAGGATTACTTGCAAGAAATGGTACTTATGTACTATCCAGTCGACCATGAAAGTTGGTGAAGATTAAGCCAAACTTTCACAAATCATTTTCAGCAGTCAAAACTCCCTAATGACATTCAAAACAGCAACAAAGTCATCATTGTGAAGTCGACGCCACATAAATTAGCCTAAATACAAATCTAAGTGCTGTCGCACGGTTTCAAGTTGTTCTTTTATTTCGCCATTAGAGCCTGTCTTTCAATGTTTTCAATTAATCAAGTTCCATATCTCGCCCATTAACCCTTTCGTGCCGACTGTCACCTGTACGTGCCAGCAAGAAACGCACTCACTTACCGGCCGACACGCCGGCGTGCAAGAGCGTTTTCTTGTTCACCCCCGGCCGTCACCCATTAGTGCCAGTGTCCTGGAACGTTTTAAAAACTAAAATTTTTGCCAGAAGATGGCGTTATATGTCCATGTGGTTTCAGATACATGTAGATTTGACCTTCTACTCAAAATGAGAGTAGTATGACTCACATACACGTGGTTTTTAGGGGGAAGGAATGAAGGAGAAAGGAATGTTTCCGAATGGCGTGAATTATACGGCTCTTTACATTCGCACGTGGTATTTGTTTACAGTAAGCAGGGGAAGTTTTTTTTCGCTACAGCGTTGGGTATTTCGATTTGCGGTCCAGTTTTTAGTGGATAGTTAGATCTTGTAGACGTAAATTTTTTCTCTTTTTACCGTTAGAATGTCGAAGCGTCGAAAAATAAAATGTGTAAAATATATATTTAAACAAGAAATAACTTAAATAAATAAAGTATCTATAGAAATATATATAAAGCATATGCCATTTAAATATTCTACAGAACATTATTAAACAACGCGTTGATATTTCGGTAATTTCATGGATTTAGGCTTAACAGCAAAAAACCCTCCGGCCGTGGACAGACACTCGCGAGAGAGACTGCCGGCCTCAGCGATAAGCGCGCGTTTGCGCTTCGCGTCGCGAAAGGGTTAATGGACTTTTTTATGGCAGGATTCTGTAACTCTGAAAGTATTCCACTACATGCTGTTCCGCAGAAGGTAGGTACCAAATTTTTATTATTTTTTTCTCTTCAAAATGTGAGATAAAAACAGAAACAACAGTTAACTTATATCCTTCTTTACATAAACAAATATAGTTATTAATCAGGGTACATAAAACCAAGGCGAAGATCTTATGAGTGTGAAGATGTCACACTTATCCATTATTGGTGCTAAATCAAAATTGGTGACAATTTTTGTTTGCTAAAAATAGTCGATGGGAAAGTATGTAAGTACCCAAGAAACACTATGGGTATAATATGCATATTAATAAAATAACCAAAATTGACATAAATAATTTACTTGCCTCCACCACCACTTCCTCCTCGGCCACCATATGACTTCATTTCCTTTGTTCGTTTAATGTTGTCCATTTCTTGTCGAGATAAGGCTTTCTTTACCTCAGCTTTTTTGCCTTTAATAAAATGCTTCCTCACTACAAGAGAAACAAATATCCATATTGAAAGAACAAATTGAGGTATGCATTAGGATTTAACTAACTGAAAATTTATTAGTGTAAAATATCCAAAATACGAGGTCGTAACACTCATACTAAAAATTACCATAACTAAAATCTTTCTACATTTACTTTCCAACACAGGATGTATATAGATGATAAATAACAAGGATCCCAATCTTCCAAGCAAAAGGTAAGTAGTTGAATTTACGTTGCACTGGAGCAACACAACAGGCTGTTTGCGACAGTCATGGATCCAAGGACACCTCGTAATTTGGAAATATGATCAGTTGACGAGGTCAACACCTGAGGCCCCACTCCAAACTTCTACACCATACCAACAAGCAAAAAATGCCTTTAAAGACTATTTTTCATTGTTAAGGTCACAGTTCACAAAGATTGCAATAGATTAAACCATGAGTGAACATGTGAGGAAGGTTTCACAAGCACTATGTTTGGGTCTAATGGACCTAGTTTCAAAAACATCAATTTTTAGCTAACTTATAAATATTATGCTATTAATTTTAGATGACACTTTACTTTGGTATTTGAATGCATGTGAAATAAAAATAGTGTTATCATAAAATCTAAGTCTTTTACAAACTAAAATGAAAAATCAGGCTTTCAGGTACATGAAAACACTGAATAATTCACAGTACACAGGAACTTTTCTTGGATTGAAACAAACTTTCGCATATAGAAAACTAGCATAGCATACTTTTCATAATACAATTCTATTTAATAAAATGTGAATTATCCAAACCTAAAAAGTTGCAAATCATAGTTTAGTAATGCTGATCATAATCTAGAATAAGGAAATAAAACAATGGACATTGGATATTCTATAGCAGTATTGATGGGTATAAATTATTGCATATAAAATTTAAAGACAGTGAGTGAAGCTGTGTTTTTAAAATTAGTTGTAAGCAATCAGTTCAAGTTAATGATGTTCCATTGTAATTGGCAATTTGACAAACCAAAATAAACATAATTAATTGATCAGTTAATAGGAACTTAATCTTTAAAGTTCAAATTTTTTAAAACTAATTGTCAACTATACAGGGTGTCCAAAAAGGTTGTTCCGCAATTTATCTTTTTACCATTTGGAGATAGGTAGGCAATGTAAATTGCAAAAGTGCACCAAATAAGGTAAGTAATTAAGATATGTGAATAAAATTATCAAGTGATAACAATTTAAGCGGATACAGTTTTTAATTTTTATACAACCCCTCTAGATAAAAATCGGAGATAGCAAAAATGATCCTTACCTGTATCCCTATCGTTAGTAAAAAGCCATATTTCTGTAGGTTGAATAGCAACGGATACAAGAGTTTCCATTTTAAGGGGGCCGTATCTAATTTAGAACGATGGCCAAAAATGAAGAGCTAAGTTCTGCATTGCTGTAGATGGAAAACATTTTGAACATGCGTTGTAAATTTCCTTTTATTTTTATTTAAACCATTTTTCTACAATAGTTTTATTAAAGATTACATTGTCTACTACTATTCATTGCGATACTACATTACTTTGCACAATGTTGCACTTTCTGACTGGAAAAAATGCTTTTTAGCATTGTGTATACAGTCCCTAATCTGACTGCTTGAACAGCTGTGCACAAGCGGTATAAGTCAACTTTTTTTGTGTCATTATGCCTCCGTTACTGTTCAACCTACAGAAATGCAGTTTTCTGCTAACGATAGGGATGCAGGTAAGGGACATTTCTCCTATCGGATTTTTATCTAGAGGGGTTGTATACAAATTAAAAACTGTACCCGTTTAAATTGTTATCACGTGATAATTTTATTCACACATCTTAATTACTTACCTTATTTGGTGTTACTTTTGCAATTTATATTGCCTACCTATCTCTAAATGGTAAAAAGATAAATTGCGGAACAACCTTTTTGGGACACCCTGTATATTTCATATTATAATTATTGCTACTACATCTTGGGACTTTTCAGTAGCCCACAGTAGGTGTACAATATCTATATTCACAAAAGTTTCCTACAAATATGATGCAATAAAATATAAACTCAAATACTTACACACAGCTTTGTCAACGGGATCATAATCATCAAATTCAACAAACGAAAAGCCTCTTTTCTTGCCAGTACCTTTGTCTGTTACAATGCTAACACTAACAATATTACCATACTGACTGAAATAGTCTCTCAGATCTTCCTCCTCAACATCATCTTTCAAAGCTCCAACAAAAAGTTTCTTGACAGTTATTTGTGCTTCAGGTTTTCCAGAATCCTAAACAGACAAGAATGCAGTTCATAAATTCCATGAATGCCCATGTAAAACTGAAATAATTTCGGAAGACATCCTTACCTCTCTTGGTACTGCCCTTTTAGGTTCTACTTCTCTTCCATCTACTTCGTGGGGTCTTGCAGCTTGAGCATCATCTACCATCTGTGCACGTTTGAAGGTTACAAAGCCAAATCCTCGAGATCTTCTTGTATGAGGATCTCGCATCACCACACAATCCACGATTTCTCCCCATTGTTCAAAGTGAGCTTTTAAAGTTTCTTCGGAAGTTTTATAATTCAATCCACCAATGAAAAGTTTGCGGAACTGTTCCGGTTCACTTTCATGCTGCAAAGAAATTAGAAAATAATTAGATTGGCAAGCATGCTTTTAATTCTTAAACATGATACACAAGACAGATTCCCAATCTTTAAAAAATTCTTATCAAAATAAAAGCTAAGCTCCTTGGTACTAAAACAGCATTTTCAAGCAGTTTATTGAAAATTAAATTCTATCTTCACAAAGCCTAGGCATGATTTTTCATTAGTTATTCCAAACCAACACACTGATTAGTCCATGTCACAGATTTTGATGAAACTTGATGTGTATCAAGTACCCTTACATAGTTATGAATGGGAAAAAAATAAAACATGACTTTTACCTTTTGTTTAGAAGATAATAAGCTTTAATAATTTAAATTTTGGATGAAAAATTAGTGCATCTTTAAGCAGTTAATCATTTTCTAAAGAACTGAGATACAGATCCAGTCACATCAACTGGTTAGGTTTACACTCTAGTAGGTGAAAAGAAAAAGTTTTTGCAGATCATTAAGCACTACTTGTAATTCAAGACTAATTTGAATATTAGACAGCAGTCACCACATAACATATTGACTAATACTATGTTAATGCTTGACTGTCTTATAACTTATTTGCTTCGTTTCAACATCTCCAAGTCTGGTGGTGTCTAGGTATAGGGAGGCAAAAGGACTTTAAGGGCAATGACTTGGGTCTTAACTGTTTCCTCAAAGTTTGTTATATCATTGTAAGTTGTTTTTCTAAGTGTGTCATGCTTTAATCTTTCTTTTGGTATCATAATAGTGCCTGAGCCATAGAAAGTTAATTTTGAGGGTAAGCAGCTAAAACTGCCGTTTATTGTCATTTGAATTCATGTTTTGTTGCCTGTGCTTCAAAAAATGCGAATTAAATTTTTTTACTATCATAATTTTCTTAACTATCAGGCAGTTAGACTAGTTTAAAGTTGGACTTGACTGAAATATACACAGTAAAACTTATACCCCTTGAGTGCCACAGCAGTTTTAAAATAGTAGCTTTAGTAGCATAAATTCTTAAAAAATAGTAGCAAAATTAACCTTATCTTTAAACTTATTTTTAGTAGTAGTTAGTCAGGGTATGCCAAATTAAATCGTGATTTTTATTAAATTAATCATTGATTTAAGTAATTATTTGAGACTGTATTAAGTTAAATAGTATTGAAAATGAAATAACTGAACAGAATGCATGTTGTTTCATTCAAGTTATAAGAACTTTGCTGGTAACTTAGTTCACCTCAAAAATTATACTGTAAATCATCCTCCCTTGAAAACATTAAATAAGAGTATAGTCGATTGGGAACATTGCCAGACAAGTGTATTTTCCTCTTGGACCATTGACCAACAGGTGTCAATCACAAGCCTGTTCATTACATAGGTTTTAAATATTCCTTGTGATTATAAATCACATGTAGTAAAATTTGAACCATCCTTCTCCATGTGATGGGTGAAGATGCTCAAACTATATTCAGTCAAGTTATTAAAATTGTGGCATCTTGTATATTCCTCCCTATTCTTGTATATTCTTTATTAAGATGTTCTAATTATTTATTCAGCGCTGTAGTCTCTTCATGAAAAAACAGACACTTAGTCACAATGAAAGGTTTTCTACAGAATCGCAAAATCATTCTAATTAAACATTAATTTTTATAATTGGCAATTTTTTTCATTTTGTTTAGTGCATTATGCTGGTTAATTTTTATTGGGAAATTTTAAGCTTTGATCCCTAGGATATCTAGGACACAGCTAGAATAACTTTTATTTATTCAATTGAAATTTGGAATGTGAAAGTTAATTTGCCCCATCTGATAATTGAATGAATATGTTGACAAAATAGATTGTGGACTGAAGTGGCAAACTATTTTAACGATTGATTCGCTTTTTTATCAAAAGCTTGAAATTCCACAAAATTCATTATATTTTCTTGTGCTGTAAATATAAAAATTACTGCAAAAAATACATAAAATGTACTCCAAAAGATGTGCTTTGCAGTAGATTGGATGATTTTTGTCAGATGACAAAAATGTCAATTTTATTGGTGCTGTTTTGGAAAAACTGATGGAATTTGCAGTAACTAATTTTGAGATTTTTAAAATTTATTTTAGATTTATTTATAGATTATGTTTAATTTTTTTTAGATTAGTTATAAATGATGCTATAGAATTCTTGAATATTATTGCAACATTTATTTACCTGTACAACATTAGTTGTTTTCTATCTTAACTAATTTACTTTTTTAATATTAGTACAAACCATTGTTTAATTTACGATAATTTTTTTTACTTAAACTACGTAAAAAATGCTATCATAGCTATATTTCAAACAAATATACTGGTGATTGCTATTATATTTGCACAAATGTTTCAATTTGAATTTTATTGTAAAAATAAAACCTAGTCAACTACTGGATGTGTAGTTGTCAATTACTGGTCCAATCATTATTCTAAACTGAATTAAAAATTCTAAAATATTTAAAAAATGTACTATAGCTCATTTTAATCACCATCTCTGCAAGTTACTAAGTACATAAATCTTAAAAGTGCAATTGTAAATTACATCTAGGGAAAATTTTCAAGAAAAATTAGCACTAACTGCTTGTGTGGTTGACCCCTACTTTAGTTTTATAAACAAACCTAATACAAAGTAAAACTTAAGATTGATGCATGGCAATTTTTCTTCGATTTAGAATTTCCTAATATTTTGGAACTGTTTGGAAAGATTCAATTTGCTACACATTTAATATCTAATAAAATTTTTACCTAGATTAATAAGAAATAAAGAACGCCGGTTAAATTTTTAAAATCAAAAACTCTAAATACAAATACGAGACATAAAATAATGCTCCTATACTGCATTACGATAAGTTATTCTACGTGGTTTTTTAGAATTTCAAACAGAATCGAAAATTCATTTATGTTTGCGAAATTCTATTTATTATACAATTTTTCTCAATTCTCTCAAAAAAGTACATTTTTTACAAAAGTAAAAATTTGTACAAATCTCATTTGTGTATTCTTATTTCACATCACAATTCCGATATATATATTTTCAACAAATATTCTAACTACAAAAAATCGTTATTTGAATGTTATTGTGAGGGTCACAATAGACAAAGAAAAAACGAATTTCGATTCCAAGTAGTTATGCCTAATATCAAAAGAAGTTTTAAAAAGCGCAAGAAAGGAAATTGCTTGCAATTTTGTCAATATTTACAGAAATAATTACACGAAAAAAAATCCAGTCAATAATTAACTGCATGAAATTCAAAAAGATAACGTCAATATAAACCGAACAAGAATTTGACAATATGGAGCCATTTTTTGTTCCAAGTGTTCCATTAAAATATTTAGAAATAGACAAAAGCTAAGAATGAATGACTTTTGAAATGAAAAAACATACGTCATTACTCATCTTGAAATAGTTGAATTATATGGAGCTGACCAATACAAATTTTTTACAAATAATTAAATAACAGCCGGGTACATGTAAATAACCAGACCAGTATTAAAAAGCAGAACAGAAATCCTCCAACGAATCGATCACCAAGTTCCGATTCCGGTATGGAATTGTTGCCACTCAACAAAAACTTTTAAAAGGGGAGGGGGAATTTCAATTAACGTCACACTGGAGCAACACAATGGGCTATTGGTGACGGTCCGGGATCAATCCCAAAGGGAAAGATCCGAGGACAACACCACGTAATTTTGAACCACGGTCAGATGACGATACAACATTTTGGATGTGCTTGATTATTTATTTCAATATATGTTCATTTCATGTGGTCATATTTTTATGAACGGACATTTAAATTTTTTACTTTAAAAATATTTTCTAACTAAATTTATTTTATTACAAGTAAAATTAATTAAATATTTGCCGTTTTCATGAAAGGAAGAACTGAACAGAACTCAAACTCATTATTTTATATTTTTAAATTTTCCTTCACGTGTTGAAATTTGTATACAATTCTAATACGCTTGTAACATTTCTGGTTCTTTTGAAACAAAAGACTCAATTTACAAAAATTTTCGCTCTATAAAATGGTAAGTTAGCATGATGACAGTTAACTCGACAATCCTAATTTCCTAGTAAAACGTGTTTTTACTAATTAAACTTGTTTTAATGATCTGACCACATTTAAAATTTCTAATATCCAGAATTAATTTATTGCCTTGCAACGTTGGTTAAATCCTCATTTCCGATGCATTTTCTTTCTAAATTCTGATTAATAAAGTGATGTTAGCTTTTGTATAGATCAGTAATTAGTTCACAAAAAATAAGTTTTCCACTGTATATTTCAAATGGTCAGAATAACTTTTGATCTTGTTGTAAAAATCATAGTTACACATTGAACAACGTTGACACAACCCATGAAACCAGTATGCAGCATAGTGTATGGCCATTTACGGTTTATGAGAATCATTCATAAAACAGGTTAACATATTGAAGTTATTAATGCTAAAAAATTGCTAATCTGATCAATATGAAAATATTCTTGAAGATTATAATTTTACTTCCTTTAAAATACCTTCTATTTCAGTTTCAATTAACATTGTATTTGTCCCATTTTACACTTTTGAAGTGAGGCAATTACTATCCTCATGTATCAGTGTATGTAAGATGTTTTTTGCTTCTAGAAAGAATGCAGCAGGAGCATTAAATATTTAGTTCACCTTTTTAGAGTTATATCAACAAATTGTTTATGATTCCGAATTCAGGGATAATGTGATTGAAGCCATAAGAAACTATCTAATTTATGGTAGAGAACTTAGTTAAATTAGAGTTTAAAAAATAAGCTTGTAAAATACAATTTTAAGTCAAGTTCATTATAAATACTTCTGGAAATTCAATAATGCATCTAGAACTTACATCTTGTTTGAACGTTAAATAAACAAATTTTTAAGATCATGTTGAATTTTTCTATTAGATCATTAATTTTCTAATATAGAGTTAAAGCAGTTTAGATCATTGAATTGAATGTGAAAAGTTTGATTGTTGTGAGACAGACTTTATATGATTAGAAAGTTCTCACAAGGATGTGGGCATACATACTATAGCTGAATTTCTAGCATGTGACCTCATAACAAAACTCTGCCTTTGCTGAGCAACTGTACTTGCTTTCTCTAGAATTTATCGGCAGCAATTGGATACTTTTATTTTTGTTGGAATTTTTGTTATTGCTTTCTTAAAAATAATTTCTTTTGGAAAAGTAGACTACTTTTGAATTAATTAAATTAACCTTTTGAAGATATGAACCTCTCTGCCTTGGTGCCATGACAGTCTTCCTTTTATACCTACAAATGTTTGTAAGTTCCTTTTTAATCTAAACAAGATGTAATTTATAAGTGTCCCATCATTTGAAATCAAACAATTCAGGATTGATCCCTGACCGTCACCAATAGCTCGTTGAGGTGCTCCAGTATGACGTAAATTCAACTACTTACCTTAAAATCAAAGTGTAACATTAATGTTTGGAACAGGCTTTCGAAAAATGATTTTAAGTATGATTTCTGGGAGAACTGGTAAAGTGAAAGGGAAGCAGCAACCGATGAATTGTGGTGCACTCGAAATTGATATAATTTAGTACATCTTTGATGGAAAGATTTTTTGTGGCAACACTTTTGGCATGCTTTTTGTAATGCGTTATGGCAGGCAAAGGCAATCCTGCTTTATACATTCCTGCTTTATTAGGATTATGGCAACCTCACAAATTCATGCCATTTTTCATTCTTGAATATTTGTAATGTTCTTTTATTTCCATTTTAATGTCCTTAGCTTTCATTGTTCCTTTTGAGTTTTTTCCCATTTCTTTTCTGTTTCCTGTAAATTTGAAAAATTAAAACTTTCAGTTTGTATTTTAAACATAGTGTAGTCGTATCAGGTTGTATCGTTTCTTGCTTTTATGTAATCGCTTATTACATTTTGCAAATTATTATCTCTGATTTTACCATGCCTTCTGTATTTAGTGTTGTAGATAAGTTTCAGGGTGTTCTTTCATGAAATTTAATTTTATTGGTGGTAGGGCAACTTTAGGAAATGAGGGAAAAGAATAATCAGTTGTGTGTTTTTCTTATTAAATTTTTTTTGTTAATTTTTTATATTCCACTAAGCCTAAAACAGTGTTTTTTCAAAGAAATTCTTTGGCGACAAAAAGCACGTAAAAACGTGCCAAAAGCATTGCCACAAAAAGTCTTATTATCAAAGCTGTACATAGATTTTCACAGGGTGTCAAAACTCAACATTGAACATTGGTGGCCGACCATGGATATTTGTGAAGCTTCCTCCATGGATATTTTGCTTCTCAAAATATTTTGGGTCTGCTGTCTGCTACACAGAAACCCCTTAGAACTGTACTTGGCCATGATGCTTGGAGGGTTAAATATTTGAATAATAGGAAAAATCAAGATGTTTAACAACCAACATGTTTATCTTTTTTAATAATGCACTACACTAATTTATTGTGCAGTTAATTTTTTCCATCACCTATTTTACTTCTCTGCAACTATTTATTTTTAAGAAATGTTTCTTATAAATCTTTAAAAGTAATTTCAGTCATAGGGTAGAGTGTAAATTTCAGAATACTAAATCTTAGGTGAGCTAAAAACATCAAAACTGGTGTAATAAACTTTGGCGAAAAAGTTGCAAAGTTCATGTGCATCAACCAGCAATATGCCATCTGACTGTATATCAGCAATATTTGAATTATATTTCTTTCCATATTCCTTCAAGCATGTTCAAACTAAGATGAGTAACAAATGTCAGTAGAATTATCTATTGATCAGTCTTATTCCTATCTACTGCTGTTAGCACTCATAATTTTAACATTTATGCTGCAGAAAATTGTCTCAAAAGTCAATGAATTTTACTGCTTTCCTAAAAGTCCTTGTTAAGGTAGGTTAATTATTTGTTCATGGTTGTTTTAGAAGAACTGAGTTCACTATGTATTTAGTTCCTGGAATATGCATAACTGCTGAATAATCACATAATTTATGTGCTTAACAACTGCATTGCCCTTAATTGACTTGTGACCTTAATTATTCCCATGGTTGCTCTTCTCTTCATTGCCAAACCAGCTAAGGAATAACTTCTCTGAAGTCTTAAATTATGAACTATTCCTTTTCTATAACTTATCCACCTCATTCACCTGATCAAAATCCATTTGATATTTGGTTATGAGAATATTAAAAAATATCTGTCAATGAGACACTGCTGAATTATATTATTTGTTTAAAAAATGAAGTAAAGAAATATTTTTCATTTCTATAAGTTTAAATTGGCTCACATTTCTCCTTATTGCAACCTTTGAAATCTAATTTTCAAATTAAATAGAGATGGAATAAAGAAATAAGCTTCATTTCTGTAAGTTTTAACTGAGGTAATGACTCGTATTTGCTCTGGTTGCAACCTTTGAAATCAAATTTTATCATATAACTTTACTTTTAATATCTTAACAATGCAACCAAAATTTGGTATCAATCTGATGCAGTTTTTACTTTTAAGATATCTTGAAATCGGTCAATTTTTGTATATGACAAATTTTTTTAAGTTTCAGCTTTGAATAACAAATTTATCATTGAGTTGAAACATGCTCATTTTTCCTTTTTTTCAAGTTTGCAAGACAAGCTAAGCTACGCCGGGAGTTAATTTATGGGAAATCAAAGGAACGGAAAGAGCAAGCCAAATTAGAAAAGAAACAGCAAGTCAAAAGGTCTTTAACTGGTAAGCTTTTACCTATCTTATAAAATTTTAGTTACTTCTGGTAAATATTTATAATATTTGTTAAATATCAATGTTTGTGACACAATTGAATTGTCTTTCAGAAAATAAAGTATTTCCCTCAACTGTACAGAAAGATGCTCTAAAAATTCAAGATTCTTTAGAATGGGATGATGTCACAGATGGTAAGTTAATTCCTTATTTATAACCATGACATGTTGATTTAAATTAGCTTGATTTAAAAAAATCATTGATTTGAATCAATAATTTTAGTTGCCATTTTTCTTGATGTTTTAATGATACTGAATTTGGAACAACTTGGGACTAGATGCTTATTATTTCCAAATACGTATAAAAATTTATTTGTACATCCGAAGAGTAACCCTTTTCTCAAATGAAAATCATCTGTTTTACTTACTACTGCTTGATACTTAATAGCATTTTTAGTATTCATTGCCTAAATTAACAATGACAACAAACAATTAATTCCCTTTGATCACTGATCAGGTGTCACTCAAACATATTCACAGGGCTGCCACAGGCAACTAAAAGGTGACTTTTTGCTACTAGTTTTCCATCTTTGCGACTTGGGATATCTTTTCAAACAAAATCGTCTCTAAAGCTCCTATTTTCAAAGAATTTGCAACTATTTTTTGAAAATTCACCAAAAGTCAACAAAAATTAAGTTCTAATTTTCTTACCAATAAATAGTACTAATCCTTGTTTCAATCACAGATTCAGATCTGCTTCATTGGGATAAATGTTTTTATGACTACTACATTCCAATTTTATCAAAAACATTAGTGAATAGAGCATTTTGATCACAATGAGGAATGTATGTAACAGCGAATTATATTTTTCTGTTAAAAGTATGAACTACCAAGCTATACCAAATGCTTCTTCCTGCTTCTACTCCATGAGCATTTTTTAAGACCCTGCACCAAGAATGTAGTTGCTGGGGCAACTAAAACTGCTACTAAAATAAGCTTTAACCCTCCTGGTGGTTGTCTTGACGAGGTATCACCATTAGAAAAAATCTGACCAGATCATGATGGACAAGGTATCTTGTCATTAAAAAATGATCAGATCTTGATCTTGTCATCATTCAAAAATTAGCAAAATCTTGATGACGAGGTATATTATCATTAGATCTAGATAAATGAAATATCTCGTTGAAACCACTTGGAGGATGAAGAGAAGATTTAATTTGCTTTTATTTTTAAGAATTTATGCTATAAAGCTACTATCTCACAAGTGCTTTGGATGTAACAGTACTGATTCATCAGCTTTATTTTGTGCACACGAGTCCACCCATGCCCGTATATGTTTTGGCCTCTGTCCCACCCAAGTCTACATATTTTGGCTTATTTTGACTTCGTTCTAGTGAAGATTCGAGATACTAGAACTAACCTTTTACTCATGAAAAAGAGCATTTGGTTTTTCTGATAAAGGGTATTAACACTTTTTTTGTCTTACCACAAAAAACACCCAGTGCTTCTCACTTCCTAGTGTATTTAATAGACCCTAGTATTTGTACAAGCAAATCAACTGAACTTAAAAAGAAAAGCTCTAATTTCCACCTTTGTAAAATATTTATCCAGTAGGATTCTTATAGTTGTGAAATTTCAAGCAAATACTGATACTTTTTATTTCCTTTTGGGGAAAAATGCCCTCTAGATGCCTCTTGAAATGTGGGAAACTAATTTAAATTTTAGTAAGATGACAGCAAAGTCATTTAATTACAGTACAGCTGTGCTGTTAATGACCCCTGCTGCTTCAGCATCTGTGGAGAAGTATTTTCAAATTCATTTTATTCACCTTCAAATCAAGTTGGGTAACAATACGAGCAGGATGATTAGCTTTCTGTTCATAGCCTTATGTACTGTGATTTATTTTTTAATTAAATTTTGTGTCCTCTTATTTAAAATTTTTTTAATTACCCTGAATTTCAAGTATGGATTTGTATTATAGCATAGAATTCAAATAAAGAGAAAAGTAACGAGCCACTAGATTATATTTAATTCTGTTTTTAAAATTATAACTATATTTATAAATATGCTATTTTCTGGATATTTCACAGAGATATTAAAGGTGTAAAAATTAGCCATGATATATTTCCTACCTCTTCCCTCTGTATTAATGATTATTATAATTCAATTTAAAAAATCTAATTTAAATCAAATAAATCTGACATTTTTTAATTAAAGAATCTATTTTTTTCATTCTAATTAACCTATAGAAGATATGGTTTGTAACACAATGTAGTTTTCATGGAATAGTATTTGCAAAGTTTATAGAAAAATGTAATATTGTGGATAAGAATCTTGCAGTAAGACCTAAAGCTCCTAAATTGTAGTTGATGTGATAGGTGCATGCTGTGAAGAAGTCAGAATCTGTGGTATAACATCTACTGAGCCATTCTAGGAGTAAAGTACAATAGTAAACTGCTGTGTCAGACATAATGTTAGTTATATTTAAAAATCAGGCTTTAATTTTTCTTTACAAAACAATAAAATTTAAAGGACAATGTAAGTATATTATATAGTAATAATGGAGTATAAATGAAACTTAGTAAGAATTTGTGTTATAAATTGTCTTAAAATTATAAAAAATTATACTACCACATTTGCTGATTGTTATTTTTATTTCTTTAAATAATTAGTTTTATTTGGTATATTAAAGCAATTTTAAAAACTATTCAGGGTAAAATTTTTAGTTTAGTTGATACAAATGTTATACTTAATAAAATAAAATGTTTGATGTTTTAAATTGCAACATATTTTTGTAGGTACCCTTCCTGAAGTTGATAATGAATATCGTTGGGCTCTTGTTGATAACCCCAAAATTGTTATCACTACAAGTCGTGATCCAAGTGTCAAATTGAAGCAATTTGCTAAGGTAACTATGTGTTAAAATTTATTCATGTATGCTTACAAATAAAATGCAAACATACTTGTATTTTTTTATACTTTATTTTTTTTTACTCTGAAGTATCAGTATTATTTTGTGGCTGGGGGTTTATACTATATCATGTACTATGTAAAATTATTTTCTGACTCACTTCAACAAAAAGAGCATGAATTCTAAGAATTCTTTTTAAACAGCATGAAATCTTGATTGAGAAAAGTTGCATCTTCAAAATTTTAGTCTCTTTTCCATCTATTTAGTTTAAATCTGTTTTTCTATTTATGAATCCTTATTTCATTTACTTGTGCGTTCAATTTACAGATTTTCCTTATTTTTCTTTTAGGAACTCAGACTTGTCTTTCCAAACGCTCAGCGTATGAATAGAGGAAATTATAATTTTAAGGCTCTGATTGAGGCATGCAAAGCAAATGATGTCACTGACTTTATTATGGTTGAAGAGGTTAGAGGGGAACCAGGTATTTCTTCTCACTTGTCATTCAGTTTCATTGAAAAAGCATTTTTGTATTCGTGTTTGGCATCTCAATAAAATACTACAAATTAACCCATTGAGAGAATCGTTGTACATTTATGACCTAATTATAATTCTCACAAATGTATATAAAAGGTGACAAAAAAACAAATAAATAATATAGTTAAAGTAAAAACTAATAATGACAACTTAAACAATGCACGAATGTAATTTGTTATTTAATCTTGCATCGCATTTATCCAAGCAGTTCAGAGAAGTATTTTTTACTAATTGAATGTTTATTCATTTTTTCAACTCATTCTAAAGCTTTCATAGTTTTAACTAATTTTATTGAATGTTTGACACAGATAGAAAACTATTGTAATCAATTCTTATTCTAGACCAAAAAGAAAATTCTGCATTTTTGTTTTAGCATCATAATGTTTAAATTGTTGGAACATCTTAATGTGCTTAGTACAGTTTGTGTTTTTACAGTTTAATACATTTTGTGCCCTCTGTCCCCAAATAAGTTACATTTTAACACTTGAATTTTGCTCCAATATAAATGTCACGTTTGTAAAAAAAAAAGATTTAATTGTATTTTTGTAAAAGGCATGCAAAGGTTTATTTTTCTAACAGGGTTAAATAAATTTTCTTCATTTTCCATACTTTGAATTTTTAAGAAAATGTTTTCTAACGGGTGCTAGAAGTTCTTTTTTAAATTTTTTATCAGCCTTTATGCACTATAAAATAAAGATGTAGAGGCATTTTTAGGTTCCCTTATACCGTTACCAAATGTTGTCCTTGTTGGTACAGTTCACATCAAAATTGAAGAAAACCTATTAATATTCTAAACAAAAATGTATAAGTTTGACACTTAATTATTATTTTTTGGGGAGGGGGTAGTTGAATTAATGTCACTGGATCAACACAACAGGCTATTGGCAACAGTCCAGGATCAATCTCAAAGGGAAAGATCTGAGGACAAACCTCATTATTTTGAACTACTGTCAGATAGTGAGGTCAACACCTGAGCTGGTGCTCCAAACTTCCACATCATGCTAACGTGAGGACATTTGAGGCCACGACAGATTTAACATGCACCAGCCCCCATGCACATGACAGTCTTTAGTTGGATTGAGTTTCAAACTTGCAACCCGCCAGTTGCTAATCTGTTACTCTGCCAACTGGGCTACAGCAGCCCCTCTTATTTTGGGATACAGAGTAGTTTATTTAAATCGATTATAATTAATTATACTGTACAATTCCTGTGACTAATGTTCAATTGTTTAGTCTTAAAAAATTAAATGTTATTTTATTAGTTCCAAAATTTTAAGATACAGTTTAGTAATTTAAATTATTTTTAGATGGCCTTATCATCTGTCATTTGCCGCATGGACCTACTGCTCGCTTTGGTATTTTAAATGCTGTTATGCGACACGATGTTCCAGATGTTGGTAATATGCCTCAAGAATATCCGCATCTGGCATTTTACAATTTTAAGACAAAACTTGGAAACAGAGTATGATATCTTTACTTTCCTATTTTTGCATTGTGACTAATTGAAATAATTTGTCTTCCTTAAGATTTTGGATGACTGTTATATAAGTTACAAATTAATCATTCAAAAGAAATTTGAAATAGGAATTTAGGAAATATAGCTATTGTAATATTTTTTTAAGTGTATAAATTTCTTATTTGTAATTTTATACTGTTCATAGTTTATAAATAATTTGTTTAATACTTTTAAGATTAGAAATAGAAAGAATTACAAAACTCAGCATGCAATGATAATAGCATTAAATAATGAATAAAGAATAAAAAAATAACATAAATAAGGAAATAACAATTTTCTTTCTAATGATTCAATCAATTTATATAAAAGTACAAAATAAAGATAGTATGCTTTATCCAGTATTATATTAACAAGTTTAATTTAATTTACTTTAATGTTAAAAGAGAGCAACTATATAATAGCTACATATGCAGAAATTGCAATATTTTTATCAGGGAATAAAATACTTGTGTGCTATTCTGAAGATGTGTTGAATTATTTAGAAGTATTTGAAAGTAAAATCGCATATAGTTCAATATACACTCAGGAACATTGAAAATAGCACACCAAGGGAGCATCGGATTGAAATGAAATTTAATACACATAATGATACAGATGAGAGATTCACTTGATCCCAAAATCAAGACAATTAAAGAAATACAGTGTGTACAATTGGACAAATACAGTGCAACTTCAATAGCGCGTTGGACCGCCTCCTGCTGCAATACATGCCGCAACACGGTCCAGCATTGAGTTGATTAGATGTCTGATGTTGTCCTGAGGCAGATGGGCCCACAAATCTTGAACAGCCACCTCCAAATCATGTACAGAGTGACACGGCGGCATCTGGCGTTTCAGCTGGTCCCACACATGCTCTATAGGGGACAAGTCCGGGGAGTGGGCCGGCCATGGAAGAGTCTGAACATGACGTAGGAAGTCTTGAGCAACTCGAGCTGTATGCGGACGAGCATTATCTTGCTGGAAAATTGCCCCTGGAAGACCATTTAGGAAAGGTCCCACTTTAGGTCGAAGAATGTCATCAACAAAACGCTGGCCTGTTAACGTTCCACGTACCACAATTAGAGTGGACCGGCTATCATAGGCTATGGCCCCCCAGACCATTACGCCTGCTGTGCGGGCAGTGTATCGTGCGACAGCATGGGTGGAATTGTACCATTCACCAGGGCGCATCCACACCCATACGCGGTTATCATCTGTCCCCAAAACAAACTGGGATTCATCACTAAACACCATGTTTTGCCAATCTGTGGCATTCCACGTCGCTCTGGCTTGGCACCACTGTAGACGGAGTCGCTGATGTTTCGGTGTTAAAGGCAGTACACGAAAAGGGCGCTTGAATTGCAGATTCACTTCCGCAAGGTGTCTGGAAAAGGTTTGTGGAACAACTGGCACTCCTACATCTGATTGTATCGTGGAACGAGTCACTGTGGGATCCACGAGCGCTTGCCACACGATCCTCTCGCCTCGTCATCTTCCTGGTCGCTCCAGACTTGGTATGCCGCACGTGGGTACCATCTCGTGTCCATCGCTCCCAACATGTTCTGACGGCACACTCCGAACGATCGACCTGGCGAGCAACACGGCGCTTCGACCAGCCTGCGGGTTTCATGCCGATGATGAGGCCCCTCTCAAACGTGCTTAACTGTCAGAAATGTCTTCTCACACGTCTACCTGGCATTCTTCGCTTAGTAAAGTCCTTCTAGAGTCGGATTGTGATCATCACGTTTATGAATCTTCCACTATGCGCTGGTCCCACTTCCTGATTGTAGCGCCACTGCAGGGTGTGTGGTCATGCGCATTGGCACCAAACTTGGATCATTTGCATATCGGATCTCACTGTACTTATTTGCAAAGTTTCGCGTTTGTACCTTTCTTCCTTCTTTGTGCGCTATTTTCAATGTTCCTGAATGTAGTTAAAAGGTATAGTTACTGATAATTAAAAATAAAATAAAGGAATTGAAAATTTCTGCTCTTTGACTTTTTTGATGGTATGTTTAAATATATTTTATAAGATTTAATTTGTTAAAGTAAGTTAGAGTGGATATTAAATGCTTTTCATTTACTTTTCTAAAAACTTATGAAGTGTTGTAATGTTTAGTGTTATGTTGCCTTATTTAATTCTAGTTGACTATATCTTAATTTTCATTACTCTGTTTTGATTACTCAATTAAAGTTAGATCTATTTTTTATTGTTCTGTTTGTCTAAACTCGTTTTATATCTAATATGCATAGGTGTCAAACATTTTAAAGTATTTATTTCCTGTACCAAAAGAAGAGAGTAAACGAGTTGTATCATTCTATAACACTGCTGACTGGATTTTGTTCAGGTAGGCTAACAGCACTCAATCTGTTTATTTGCAATTTTTTGTTCATGTTTTTACACTTATGTAATTTCTAGACAACTGAAAGGCAAAGAATATGATTGTGTTACTTTAAATTCATGTTCATATACAAACAGCATATCTGCCAACTCTTCCAGATTTTCTTGTGGCAGTCCATGGAAAAATATCTTCAGGGTTTTTCTTTTCAATGTGAGAATTTTTCGAAACTCCAAATTCGTCATTTGGCGCCACATTGTGTCAAACCATGAAGGAAATATTGCATACCTGCCAACTTTTACTGAAGCTTTCTGGAAAAACACTAGGTTTTTGATCAGAAATGGTGCCCAGATGTTTTTCAGGAAGAAATAAACGTTTGTTATGCTAATTTCGAAGTTTTGACGCCAAACCATGGTAACTTTGAAAGAAAAACATCAGAATCAGTGAGGGTATGCCAATTTAAATCAAACTTTAAATGTTCTCTTTTTCTTTATTAAAGTTTAACCATAATGACGCATACTGTAAGCAAGGCCTGCCGATCAACAATGAGGACATTTGGGCTTCTGATTTGTCGAGTTCAATATCTGTGTCAGAGAGGCTGAACTGAGTTACATGTAAAATCTACCATTTGACTGCATTGCTTTCCGAGGCACTGGCTTTGCTGGTGCATGTGAAAATGTCCATATGGTTCAAAAGGGTATCATCTCCTATGAGGACATTACACAGGTGATGTGAAACCTTTTGCTCCCTCAACATTAAATAGACTTTATGATTTTAAAGGACTAAAAACACAAAACTATTTTTTTGAGGATCAAATTAGAAATCTCGAAAGTGATAAAAAAATAGCGTCCTTGCCCCACTGTTGAATCTGAGTGACAAATTTAAAATTGAAGGTACGAGAGATAGCAAGAAAGGGTGAAAAAATTTCTGAAGCAGGTAATTTTTGATGAAGATACCATGGACTAAAAGTACTTCCAGAAATGTAATTTTGTGTAAGTAGGAACAATATATATTAATCTTTGTATCTTGTTTTCCATTTTCAGACATCATGCATATTATCATGATGAAAAAGGGGAAGTGCAGTTAGTTGAATTGGGTCCTCGTTTTATACTGAAATGTAAGTTTTGTATTCACCGTTAACATATCTTTCACCATTATTTCAAAAAAGTTATAATTTAATGAATAATTGTAGTTTTTTACTGAATGCAGATAAACCTAATTGACAACATAATTTATGTATATATATTATAGCTATTTGTTTTTATCAGTTCAATGAAGGATTAGTTTTGCTAGAGACTACTTGTTTATAATAGATATTTACTAAGTTTATTATTTTAGGGAACATTAGCTCCTAAAAAATTAACTTTTCTAAGATCAATGTGTATAAATCCTTGTTTCCAATTTAATTGTCTGTCTATAAAGAGCCTAAAATATACCATAACAATATGCAATATATTAACTATAAGTTAAAATGATAATTAATTTTATATGCAATCTGAGTAATAAATGTGATCTGAAAAAATATATATTACTTTTTCAGTGTTTGAAATTCGATTGGGAACACTTGATCAGTATGCATTGGCTGATGTAGAATGGGCTTTGACTCATTATACTAATACTGCAAAGAAACGATGCTTTTTAAGTAATGATCCTTTATAATTTAGAGATGAGAAATGTGTAAAAAGGGTCATTAACATCATTTGTACAAAGCATTTTTGTAAAGTTTGTATTAAAATATTATTATTAAATTTAGTGTAATTTGTCTAACGAGAAATTCAAACATGATTTTAAAAGCTCTATTTTATCCTGTGATAAGGAAAATTTTTATCGACTTTTCCTACAATGTGAAAACTGCACATAAAGTTTCAAACTAGACTTGTGCCTCCTGTTATGAACCATGAAAACCTTAAATTATCAGTAAATTAATTCCATTTTGAGCAGAGTATTCCATTTCATATGGTTCATTTAAGTAAGATTTATCTGTAATTGAACAGTGGAATTTTAGAACAGATGCACTTTTTAAATTATAGGTATAGTTCCATGTCAAACAAGATCTTGCATAGAAGCATTTATATTTGTTTTGTATTTTTTCGAAAATCTACTTATAAGCAACACATCTTGTAATTTTTTAAAAGGCTAAGAAAAAATGTTGAAAGCAGGGTTGGTTTAATTTGTCATTTTGTGATAATTAAGCAAAAGCACCGGAAGTTTTGAGTAAAAGCCCAACTTAGCTTTCATTTGTCAAAGTTTTCAACAAGTATATATTAACATAAGATTTTAAATTGTATGTTACCTTGTTTTGGAAGTTAAAAGCTAGTTCTCGAAAAGGATTCACTGCAATTACTTCAATATATATGTAAATGTGGTTATGTTTAGTGGTCTTTGAATACTGGAATATTTAAAATATAAATTTTTTTGTCACATGGTACTAAAAAAATTAACATTGAATTATTTTAAAGTATTTATGAAAAAGTTATATTATAATTAACTGTTAACAAGTGTTTAAGTAGCTTGAAAATATTTGTGCTTAAACTGGATGAAATCATAAGTTTAATTATAGTGGATTAACTCTTGATCCCAACCTGACCAAACTTGCCTTGTGTGGAATAACCCCAACCTGACCATTTTTCTGTCGAGTCAGTGGTAGAGGGAATATTTGGGCTAAGAAAAATTTTGAATTAACCCCTCTGGTTTCGCTGAGGGTAATTCCTTGTGTGGAAAGCATGCTGTCATTGATGGGTTGAATCCCCTGGGAAATCGGCATTTATTCACATTCTAAAGCAACTGTTGCACTTTGTCCATTAGAGTATTGGAGCTCTTAAAAACATTGTATTGAAACAGACATTTTGCTAAATCATATGCAACGGGTTATGCTTTTAATTCATTCTTGTAATTAGGGAGATAAAGATAATTATTCAACATATTGCTCAAGGAATTCGACTTCCTTTAGCCGATGTTCCTGTGCATAGTTTTTGGTGTAGAAGTTAGGACAATGGGGTGCCAGCTCAGGCATTGACCTCGTCATCTGACCGTGGTTCAAAATTATGAGGCGTTGTTCCCGGATCTTTGCCTTCGGAATTGATCCCAGATTGTCACCAATAACCCTATTTTGCGCCTGTGCAACGTTAATTAACTACCTACCTTTGTATAGTTTGCTTTGTAATTCAAAGAAATTTCTTGTGCCTTAACTGTATGGGAAACCAAGTATTCTCACAGTAAGGATAACTTGGTTTTGGTAAATTTGCAAAAGAACTCATTACTGTTGCATTTTACTTAAAACCAAATGATTTTCTATTGATTGCCAAAATAGCTGCAGATAGTTTTTAAATTAATATTCCAATAATCTTGAAAATATGATCAAGTATTGGTCAGAAACTTTTTGTAAAATAAACGTACCTACGAAATGGACATACCTATGAAATGGAACTGTTTCTTTTCATTTTCAGTTACTTTTACTCCCCTTTATTCAGTTACTTTTACTAAAAACTAAATTTATTTTCTTTCCCTTGTAAATAGCTCCAATTTCAATGTAAAATTTATGAAATAAAACATTAGAAAAGCAAAACTAATTTAATAGCTTTTCATATGTACTCTTTGACCATTTAATAATTTATATTTATTCCCTTTATTTTTTACTAAAACCAATAAATAGTTTTTATCTCCAGAAAGTTTTAACATCAAAAAGAAAATATATCTTCAGTGAAGGTTAATCTTGCTGGTATTTGAAAGATTCAACTTCAGGAAACTTACAAATATTCATTTTTTACAGTGATGGTAAAGATGGTTTTCATTGTCACTATGCATATTGACAGCAAATAAAATGTTTTAGAGAAACAATTGTTATTGTGGCTATGGACATTTGATGGAGGGTCTTGCCTGAAATTTTGCGACAGCATTATCATTAAAATGGTGTCGACTATGCAGAAATGTGTTCTGACATAAAAGCTTATGCTTGTCGATTAGTCGAATTGGTAAGGAATTTGTAGTTTTTATGTCCACGTTATATTTGCAAGTGATTTAAAATAAATTTTCATGTAAGTAAGCAAATGTTTAGTGTACTAGGTGAGGTTTCGTCATCCAGAGTTCTCTAATCTCCTTCGAAAGTATATAAGAGTTGTGCTGATTCAAATGAAATCTTTTATCGTAGCAAATGGCAAGTCTACTGTGTACTGCAAGCCTTTTGGAAAAAATGTTACATTTTTTTTATTAAAACATTAATTTTTTAAACACTTGTTTATGAATATAAATTTGCTTACACATTATAATTTTAGAGCATATTTGTTATCTGAAACTTTCCAAACATGCTAACATTTAAAAAATCCCAGAAACAATTCAATTAGTGATTTATAAGTTCATTCATTTGTTTGACAATTGAAGGTATGTATTTGTTTAATTTGAATTTTAAGGAATTCATACTTAAAATGTATATATGTATGCAAATACTTTTCCAATCAACGATTTCTCAAGTACGTAATAGCCCATTGTGTTGCTCTAGTACGATGTAAATTCACCTACCTCAAGTAAACGTAAACAAAGATTTTAAAGCTAGCCAGTTTAGGAGACAGCACAGTTGTTTATCTAACCCGTAGGGATTCCCTTACATTGACAAAGGGCCAGATTGGTTTCTCACTGAAAAGGGGTTGGTTTGGGTTTTATAGCGCAAGGGCCATATTTGGCCAAGCTGCTCCAAACATTAGAGAATTTATAGCAAAAAAATGCCACGAAAGGGGGAAAAGAGGGATTTGGGAATAGGATGAAAGTAGGAAAAGATCACTTGGGTGTCCTGGGAGTGCAACTTAAATATTAGTTGTAGATGAAACCACAAAGCCCCATCTTAAATGGGAAGTAATCAATTTCAGACTGCAGTTTTTTTCATGCAGATGTTATCTGATTGTCTAATCTGTTGAAGCACAGAATTACTAGTTTTTACTGAAAATTAGTTCTTTCATTTATTTGTTAGAATTAAATATTCAAAACCACTGCATATCCCCATGGTTTTTTAATCTTTTTCTCTCAACTATCAGTTTTTAGACCTATGCTATCATTTACGTAAATAGGTTGGTTCTTTTTAGGTTTTACGGTGCAAGGGCCATATTTGGCCAAACATAAGACAGCGTTAAATAAAAATGTACATACTGTCGTGAAAGAGGAATTGGGAACTAGAGTAGTGTGATGAATGCAGAAAAAGATCGCTTGGGTATCCAAGACTGAGCGCGACTAAAGACAGTAAACCCCATGGGAAAAGATCACTAGAGTACCTTGGATCTGTGAAGTCCGAACACACCTGAAGGAGACATGCCACTGAAAAGGGAAAGAGAAAAAGATAGCATGTGCATTCTCTTGAGTAGGACGAGTTCATTTCTTTTTCTCCTTCACTCGCCCTGTGAGCTGGACACTTCACCCCCCCATCTTTTTGACCCATGGAATGGAAAGAGTAAACTAAGTTATACTACAACTTATTTTAGCATAAAACTTGCACAAATGATTGAGTCCTTACAGATGGAAGATAAAGTTATATTTATTTCTATAGAAGGAAATCTTCAAAAAAGCAGATAAAATAACAAATATGTGCTTAAAGTAGAGTATAATGCAAAGCATTGAGTAAAAGAACATCTCAAATTATCAGATCATGTTATGCCTGCACAACGCGAATAATAAGCTAAAAGAAAATTATAATTTTACAGACACGTAGCCATGACCTTAACCAAAACAGACATGATTTTCAACAAAACTAAAATTTGCAGAGTACTGCAATATATTTTGTTCATATAAGTGCATGATTAATAGAAAAATGCAAAACAAAAATATGTTATATCATACTTTAAGTAAAACTATCTTAAGTAGAGTATATTATGAATAGTTTATTATTACCAAATGATCATATCAAAATAATTTTTTTCAAATGAGGAAATATATATACATTTTGATAACAAGTTTTAATCTACAAAAAAAAAATAACATTTTCTTCAGTTCTAAGGATCAAAGGTTTGAACTCAGTCCAAATAAATATTTGAAGTATAAAAAATTTGTTTTAAAAACAATAGAACACATCCAAATAAAATAAGTTTGCTTGCAATTACGTGAATTATAAAAAGGTTTCAGGTAATAAGTAGCTAGATCTCAATGTAACGAAATTCTGAACAAAGTTTAGTGTTGAACTTTAGTTATCGTTATATAAGAATTTTTTATACATTGACATCAGAAAGTTTCTATATAAATCTATATTTATTTGTTCATGGTTTTACTTATCCACAAGAACATAACACGATTTATATTCACTTATGTTACATATAATAATTAGGAAATGGTTGTTAAATGAAACGCGTTGCTAAATAAAATGTATCAGCAGTTTCACAACATTTTCCTGTGAAGTACTTCATTAGCATGAGTACCACCAGTATCTATAATTCTGTAAGTTAATAAAGGGGAAATTTTATGAAATCTGATATATATATATCTGTTGTGAGCAATTATTTATTCATTCTTATATAAATTACACACGTGCATGTATGAATATATTATTTGGCTAAAAGTTTACAAAATTCAGCAGAGGGAATTGGCAGTAAATTAACTCAATAAATTTTGTAACATACAGTAAATTGTGATATACCACTTAACATCTCATATCAACAGTTGAAAAACACTATGCACAATACACAGAATAATTTCTATACATTTAAATCTTCATTTTACCAATGGCTATATATATGATCTGGCTGTAATTAATACAAATCTAAACTTCGCTACCACAAAATGCATTTGTTCACAAAAATCGATTATTTTACAAAAGAAAATACCTTTAACAAAGCATTGAAACTATGTTAGTTTTATTTACCTACTTTGTGTGTTTCTTTAATAAATACTTCATGAACATAATTTAGATTGATTAGTTTCACAAAATATATCTATTAGTAACAAATATACAAGAAATAATGTTGATTCAGATGTTCGTAAATTTGTAAAACTTGATAAATGCAAGCTCTTAATGAAAAATATTAAAACCAACTGTCAATATCAAGATTAAGAGATTGTCACAATATTAATTACCAAAATGACTTTCACTCTTGTGAATGTAAAATCAATGATACAGTGAAATTACGAGTGATAATCAGAGAAGCCTTTTCATAGATCACACATGGGAGAAAAATTCATCTGATAAATACCTGTCCAAAGCAGGTTTGAAGAGTTCAAACTTTTTATGATTTAAATTAAAACGTTTCATCAGCAAACTCCAATTAGAGTATTATGCCCATACCCTTGAGCTAATTGACAAGAGTATTGCAGCTTTGAGTAGTTCAATTTGTTTTTTTATGCTCTTTTTTTTCTTGGGAGGTCAGTTGTGTGTGTGTGTGTGAACTACTTAGTGAATGGAATGACAAGCAGGAATCATTAAAGAATGAGGAAGGAAGGATACAGCTTTGATATACTTTTTTGTGGCAATGCTTTTTGTAGTGAGTTGTGGCAGGCAAAGGCAACTCCACTTTATTAGGATTATTGTAACCTCGCAAAGTTAAAATTTTCATTTCCGGCCCTTTTCATTCTTGAATATTTTGGAAGGTATTTTCCATTTCCATTATATTGTCCTTTGATTTCATTGGTCCTTTAAATTTTTTCCAATTCTTTTGTTTCCTGGAAATTTCAGTTTGTATTTTAGTCATCAGGTTGTATCATTTCTTGCTTTTATTTGAATCTCTAATTAATTTTTGTAAATCATTCTTTTATAAAATAGTTAATAATGGATAATCAGTTGTGTGGAATATTTTTCAAATTATTTTCCACAAAGCCTAAAACGGTGGGTTTTTTTCGAAGAAAGTCTTCCTTGGTGACATGAAAAGCATGCCAAAAGTGTTGCCACAATAAGTCTCATCAAAGCTGTACCGGAGAAAGCATGAACCACCTCATAGATAAATTTGGGAACATTTTAGATCTGATGGACAGGTATAACTTGGTTTGATGTTCTTCAATCATTTTTTGCTACATAACGATTTAATTAGACTGCGACCTAAGGCTTAAAATGGATTTTGAATCACTGACAATCATACCATAATCAGGATTTGAACTGGGTCAGAGCACTAACCATATGGCTGGCCAGTAGTAACCAGACAATCTTTATTTTCAATTCTGGTTAGTGTTTGTTTTAATACAGCCCCATCCAGTTTTTTTAAAATTCAAAACATTTTGAGATTACAATGGACTCTACAAGACAAGATACTCTTGTGTCCCTATTTTAGTATGTCAATGTTAAATGGATGGCCTAAAGATAGTTTGGGTTTCATGGCACAGGGGCCATATATGATCAAAGCTGTGCCAATGTCAAGCAAATGGACATGCACATAAGGAAAGTTTTACTGATACAAAAATAACTTGGTTGGTGCTGCATTGAGCTAACCAAAACAGTGACCCACTAAAGGATGATTTCTTATAGATAAATCCTGTGAACTTTTATAAATGCCTTAAAAAGAAGCCATTTAGAAGTTGGTAACTAAACACAAGAGATCACTGATGATGTCTTACTGTATTGGCAAATAAGTAGTTGTATTAAGTAGTAAAAGTTTATTTTTGAAAATGATAAGTTTTCTGGAGTATCAAATTGACTACTGAATAAAATAAGCATAACACTTTTTGTTTGAAAAATTTACACAAGTATTAAAAAAATAAACAATTCAAATGGTGAAAATTTTTTATATGTGCCTACATTAAAATCATGAAAATTGAACTTCGTCTTAAAATGTAACATTTTATGAAGAATATTAAGTATACATCCATTAAACTCAAGGTTTACACGTATAGTTCAGTCTTTGTTACTATTAAGTCTATAAGAAAAATAGAACAAATTTGGTGAAACAAAGAAATGAAAACTACAGTATTTAAAATACTACATCCATCAAACAGTCAGATTTTTAAGTATTTACTATATTTTAACATCTATTTATATCTAAAATAAAAACTCCTGATCTTCTATTCATGTTTTTACAAATCTTCAATAAAAGTAAATTAGTACAACCTATCTCTGATACAAGAAATTAGTGAATAAAATGTGAAAATTGTTTCATACATTTATAACACTTCTAGAAACTGGCACAACTCAAAAATACTTAACTTTCAGAACAGAAAAACACCCTATTTAAAATTCCTTAATTTTGGCAAAAGATTTTAGAATTGTGATACGCAAGTATCAGGAAGTTTATGGTTTCAAGTCTTATTTTTATATGCATCTAGAATGTTTTTTGTTTTAGACCACTCAACATTTTTGAGTTACCTTTATTTTTAACTAGGTAAGCAATTAATCAGCATCTAACTAAAACTCAACATTTTGCATCCTTCATTTATAGGTATTAATATAAAAGATAATTAAAATTATGTAGAAATAAATGTGAGGTAAGTCTAAAGAAAGATTCCCAATCCACAAAATAATAATAAACTAACAATATAAAAATATAAATGCAAAACAAACACCTGTGTATGTTCATAAAACAAAATCTATACAGTAAAATAAAAATTAGAAATGCAATTAAAATGCCTCATTCTGTAATTAAAACAAAATTCAAACTCTCAAAACAAAAATATCAAATGTTTAAATAAAAAGTTCTTAACATCTTTCAAGTACTCAACAAAGGTCAACTAATCAATAAAGAAATCTAAATCATGTTGCAATATTCATTCCTCAACGACATAGTAGAATAGTTCTCTACATTGAAGTTTTAGATAGTGAACATAAAAGATATAAATATGAATTTATGTGCTAATTTTTATGCATTAAACATGTCAATATTATTGATTTTTTAATCAATCAATCTGGCCAAAATTATGGGAAATGAATGTAACTGATTATGAGACAATACTGGCCAATAGTCAATTCAGATTAATACTGTTTATATCACAATTCAGGATAAGATAAATCACACAAAATTTGTAATTAAAAACATAGGAAACAGAAGAAAGGAAAAGCAAAGGAATCCATTTGTAAAACTTTAACCAAGTCTTCAAGACAGAAGGAAACAATAGAACCATTTTATTACAAAATGCTATCTAGAGAGTATATAACTGATAAAAGCAACCCTTGGAGATATAAAAATGGAAAGATCAAGTTAACACTGACTATAGAAAGAATCTCTTTTAAGGCACTGAGAAATTTATCCATTTGGAAGCTGAAATGAAAGACATAATTAAATTACATATTTACAGATTACATAACTAAATGTGTAACTTAATAATAATTCAATTTCATGAACATATTTACTATTTTATTAAGTTTGACAAGGCTTTGGGCTTTTAAGGCACAAGTAGGATGACCAACTTTTGTGGCAATAAATTTAAGGGAGATTTAGTCATGAGAAATTGTGCGCATTTTTATTGTGTCACTAACAAATGCTCATGGAATGGAAATTAAAACAATTTCAACTGTGTACTATATGCAGGTCACAACATAAAATAAAAATGTACAAATTTGTATGTTTCTTAGTCCTAACCTATATGAATTTGTCCATTGATTTTGATTTAAGCATTTTTTATCTTGTGCAAATTTTAAAAACTGAAATCAGTGAAAAAAATTCTGAATTAGCATTTGAGCCTGGATGGTGCTTAAAATAAAGCCTAAGATCTTATTAAGGTTAGGCACATGAATTTGTTTCTTAAATCATTGAAAATATTGAACCAACTATGTTCTATACTTCCTGTTTACAATCTGGAAACTGATATTCCATTATTGATTTTATAGATAATTTTTCGGATGAGTACCTTCAAGTCTAAATAGTCAATAATAATAGCAGTTTATATCAGAATGTATTTGGTGGGAATATATATATGTATATAATTTAAATCTAGCAATCTTGATTGTTAATGAAACATACAGGAGAAAGAAGGTTGATAGAGGATTCAAAACAATTAGCTTAAATACAGAAGTTCCCAGGAAATATGGGAATTGGTCACACTAAGGGCAAGGTTCAAAAATGGACAAGCTGTGCCAAACATTATGTTTGAATGAAAATAAAAATTTATAATTTCTTCATTGTTTTAATTTCTAATCATTCACAGCTGACATTACATTCGATGAAAGTACATTTGAGTCAACTCAAAAATGATACTATATTTAGAACCTTATCTTAAGTTCTAAACAGATATAAGTGAAGAAATTTTTGTTACATTATGTAGCTCTTTAGCCAAAATCAAACATATTTAAACTAAACAGCAATATCCTGTAGTTGGTTTGACATTGATTTACATTAGTAGTTGATTTTGCATTTCTTATATCTGTTTGTTACCATTCGTCAATATACAAATACCATCAATTTCTGTGCGACATAAATCAGTGAAATATATAGATTATATGGGTTTTCAACTAATGCACCAACTTTGAGGTATAGATGGCAAAATGCCAAATATTTAAAAACTTTGAGGACTGTTATTATAATCCTTTTAAATACCACTTATGTATTTAACTTAGAGAAGCCACTTTCCTAAAAAATACACCATCTATTCCCCACTTACCTCTATAATTATAAAATTGAAAAGTATCTGCCTAGAAAGAATATTTATACATACTTACATCCGTTATCAATCAGGTGGAACAATCTCCAATGTTCCTGTTCTGCTTCCGATTCGTTTTGACACCAATTGTTTCGACGTGAAAGCCAATATTTTGAAGTTTCTCTATTGGAAGCATTTTTCTACCATCAAATACAAAAGCAGGTTTGTACATGCTATCGTAAATGCGTTTGAAATCTAATACCTAAAAAAGATGTAAAAAAGGACCTTTAGGAAACTGCAGCTGACAATTTAAAGCATATAAATTTTAATGAAACATTTTTTTTTAAAAATTCAGCAGCTTACCAAGAATTCATCCCACTCAGTGCACACCACAATGGCATGTGTATTTTGTGCAGCCTCATATGGGCAGGCAAAAGTGATAACTTGATCTTCAACTGTGGAAGTAATTATTTTTTAATCTTTTTAGAAATGAGTGAAAACTCTTCAGTAAAACTTAAAATATAGTATTTGTTTATAAACCAGACCTTATAATCGAATATACAAATAGTTTATTTGAAATCTAATGAAATGGAACAAAGATTTTGTAATTTACTTATTCCCTTTGTCACTCACTATTTAGAAAATGTAGAAACATTTTGGTATTAAATTAAATTTTGAAATGGGAAATACTATATAAACATTTGATAAAGACAAAACATAAATAATTAATGCATATGCAGCTTCAAATACAAGTTGAAAAATATATAAATATTAATGATAATCAAATATTTATGAAGGCAATTAAATACATTACCTAAAATAATAACCACTCACGATTTATATAAAAAGAGACATACAAACTTCTTCAATAAAATCTATAACTGAGATGATAAAACAAATTGGTAGGAGTACATCTAATCATCCAGAAAAAAATGTTTCCTTTCTCAAATATACGTTTTAAAAAAAAAAAATACAAAAATCACGAGCATTACCATTATAAGAATCTTCAATGCCTTCTGAATATGTCAGGTCACTGTAAAAAAATGAGTTTGAAGGTGATAAAAACAACGAATATTTATTTTAAAATTTGGTTCACACAAAATATTTGATCAAGTATCTACAATTCTTCAATACAGATATCTTCAGGTGTCTACAATTTGGGGTAATAAGTAAATTATGTTTCTATACAATAGGACAAATTTATACTTGCATGCAAAACTTAAGGAACACTTTTTCTAAAGGTGGCAATCTCAAAATTAAACAGAATAACCTGCGGCAATAGGCATAACCAAGGACATTCAGTAGAAAACTGGAACATATTCAAAATTTGGAACTTTGACATTAGAGGCTCTAACAACGGAATGGATTGTGTTACTGCAGGAATTCATCCACCTTATTCTCTATGCAAACAGGGGCAAAGCCTCCATCAGTGTTCGAAGTGGTCGTATAGCCTACTAAGGACCACCTCCTCTCACATTTTAAGTTTTTAGTTACCTTTCTGTTTGTCTCATGACACCCAGTGCAGTGTCACCATTTGTTTAAGAAATTTTTCACTATTTGCTTCTATTCGCATCATTGGTTCAATAACTCCCAGTGTACCTTTTGTATCATTTTCTAATCCAGGTCACAACAGCAAAGTAGTAGCTGGTTCATTTGGGTTTTATGGCACAAGGTTCATAAACAGACTAGCTGTGCCATACACAAGACATAATTCAAACCCAATAAAAATAGAAAATAAGTTTAAATAATTTAACCAACTATGAAAACGATTTAAAAATGTGTGTTTATAGAACAGATGATATGAAGTGGTTTAAGTGATGTATGTTAAAAGAGGAGATATATAAAAACAAATAGGTCATCTATGGAATAACTTATGGTTGGTAGGTAATTTAATTTAAATCCCACTGGAGCAACACAATGGGCTATTGGTGACAGTCTGGGATCCATCCCGAAGGGAAAGATCTGAGGACAACACCCCATCATTTTGAACCATGGTCAGATGGTGAGGTCAACATCTGAGCTGAGACCCCACTTCAAAATTTCACACCATGCCAAGAAATAACTTATGGAGGCTAAGATGGAGTATTCTGATCTTAGTTGACTATTGAAATTGAATATCAGATATAATTGAAAGATAATTATAAATGTGATAAAAATCCCGAGTGACGTAAAAAGGTTAAAATTGATGAATACAGAGTGTAACCAAACAAGTATTAAAAAATTGTTGATAAAAATGTCTAAAACTTGTATAAGTTAAAATATGATTGAAGGAGAGTGGCTCTTGTGGCAATGATGACACAATGCAAAATAGCGGCTGAAAATACTCTTCCTTAAGTTTAGCATATACCAGTGTATTTGCATACTTACAGAATCATTTGCTCCTTTTGAACCTTTGGATCATAAATGTGCAAGTTTGCTCCTTCTTCCAAAAGATGCTTGCACACATAAATCGCTGGTGATTCCCTGCAAAACAATTCAAGAAAATTATAGATGTTAAAAGATAGGAACCATACAGCTGTTAAAAAATAATAACCACAAAATGCATGTATATATAAACTTATATATTCCATACTAACCTTGTATCTCCAGTATTTTTCTTAAATGCAAAACCAAATATTGCAATATTTTTGCCAGATACTGTATTGAACATGTTTTCAGTAATCCTACGGGCAAATCTAGTTCTTTGAAAATTGTTCATTTCAATAACCTAGGGATAACAAATACAATTATTGAAATTTTAGCAACATTATTTGTGATTGAGTAATTATTTTTTTTAATATTACTCATGTGGACCTTGTCAGCACCATCATAATACCACAAATAACATCAAATAAGTTTAACATCTAGGACAGATATTTTCACAAGACAATAATACAATTAAAGCTATAGGTACATGATTTCGCATTAGCTCCACTCAAAGTTTGGGAGTCTAATAAGTTTGCGCAAGCGCAGTGCAAAAGTTTCAGTTTGCCTGAAGGAGGTTGCCACAAAGATGGCCATAAGTCACCACGAAAGATGGCACCTCCATCTTTGGAGGTTGCCATCTTTCGTGGTGACTTATGGCAAATATTCTTGTATAAATTTCTAAAGATTTATGTAGCATACTTAGGTAGCATAACTATGTCAAGATTTATGTAGCATTTCTAAAACTTAGCATATGTTAAAAAATTTGTGGTTCAACCTGTTAAAGTGTATCAAAAGGAAAAATGAGATGATAAAATTTGGTTGGTTGTTTTGGGGTTTCTCAACTATGCAAAGTAATTTTTTCGATTGAACAAATTCATCTCTTCACTAAAAACACCCCTCACATTAAAATGATGGCATAGTGGATAAAGCCACGCTCCGAAGTCACGAGTTAGTTCCTTGGAGGGAGACCTGAGTTCGAACCCGGCCGACGGATTATTTTTATTTTTTGCCTCTATATTTTTAAAAAATAGTAAATATACTCTGATCCTACCAATTTTTTCTGCACTTACTTATACTTTATCCTTTTATTTTTTTAATTCAACATAATTATTTTTAAAAATTTAATTGATTTTATGCAGCTTTTCCAAATCTGAAACTCTGGTTTCTCTGTATTGTTACTGTTTTGTCCTTTTTCATACCAATGAAAAGCAAACCACTGAAGCTCCACCCCCTACATGTTCGTCTCCAAGCGACAAGTTCCTACCATCAAGAAATTTTTTGCAACTCAACAATCATTCTGCTTTTATGTTTTATTCAACTGGGAGATAGAGCGCCTTCGGCCCAGATTCTTCCCTAAAAATGTTGAAAGATTCAATGTATTCAAATCACTCTTGATTAACTGTTAATTTTTTTATATTGCTTTCTGTTTTTGTTTGGTTATTTTTCACAAATACTATAATGTTTGTGTTAATAAATTACATGAAATGAAGTAACAGTATTTATTACTGTTTAATTTGGTTTCGATTTCACTGACATTGTGATTCATTTAGGTTGTTTGTCGGAATCAGTGAGGTGACATAACAAGACATTTTAAAAGTATAGAATTATATATTTAGAGATTAAATTACATTTTTACTTCAGTAGTGGTTATTTCATAACTTACTTTTGAATTTGTATAATTTCTGTATTTGTATAATACAAATCTATCGACACTACATGTGACACAGATGAGGGTGTGAACTACACAAGAGTTTTTGAATATATTGGAGCAATCTGAATACCTCGCATTTATTACAGCTAGAAATTGGGGCACCGATTATGCTTCTCAGAAATCTGCATACACCTTCACTCTGCAATGGAACAAGGCTATCAAGAAACAGATGCCAAATATTATTGAAGCCACCATCATGACTGGACATGCTGCAGGCGAAGACGTATTCATTTTCCTAGGATCCCAATCATCCCTTCTGATCTCCCATTCCAATTTTAATGACTTCAGTTCCCCGTTCGTTTAAGTTTTGCCATGAGCATCAACAAGGAACAAGGCCAATCACTGAAAGTTGTAGGACTCAATCTCATTAAACCATGTTTCTCCCATGGTCAACTGTATGTGGGTTGTTCAAGAGTTGGAAAAGCCAAGAATCTTTACATCCTAGCTCCAAATTTAAGAACATTGAACATAGTGTATCATGAAGCTCTCTAAGCAAGAATCATTGAGGTGGAAGGAACGAGGCGACATACAAGTGTCATGTTGGGTGGTGGTGGGACTCATTCTTAAAATGATTGTTTTTTCTTTTTAATATTTTCAGAATCAGTGAGGGCATAACAAGAATGATGTCATGGACAATGCCATGTGGGTATTGCTAGTGTTTACTAAAGACAGTAAGCCCCATGGGAAAAGAAAAGATCACTACAGTACCTCAGGTGCATGAAGCCCATACACACCTCAACGAGATGTGGCCTTGAGGACTGATAAAAAATCCATTTGTAATACTTTACAAGTATATAAGGGATAATTATTTAATAAACCATGCACAATCGATAACATATTATTTAAAGATATGTTTGGAAAACTTACTTGATGCCAAAATGCAGCAACAGCAGGTAAATTTAAGCATTCAGATAAGTAAACAATATTTAAAACATCTTTCTGAAAACAACTGCCACCAAATCCTAAAAAGAAATATCCTTAAAATCTAACTATGCTTATGCATTTGTAATATTACAATTTGCATGAACATAATTGGTATTCGATTCAATAGAAATTAGAAAAATTTAATAAAGCTTTAATTATTTAATTATCTATATGCAATTATCAACAGTACAGGAATGTAATTGTTTTAACTTTTAAGATGTTTAATTTCAGCTTGAAAGTAAAATTTTAGGGTTGAAAACCTGAAATAAAGAATTTACTTTCAAACTGTTTTAACTGTCTCAATCATTAAAAATATTTTTATTAAGGTAATACCTCAGGTCAAACAAGTTCTTCAGTCAATTTGTTATTAGCTTTAGTCATGAATATTTTATTACATTTCTAACGTAGAGGTACATAAAATTACTCAGACAATAGTTTTTGTTCTCAATTTGCATGATTTTCTCAAATCATGAATCAATTCAAGAATTTCATTACTATGAACAAGCTAATTTTAACATAGTTGACCTTGATTCATATTTTGTAATTTGATTTCCTGTTGTGATGCATGAATTTTGTTATGCTGTAAAACAAACCAATAGATAATTTCATTGATACCCTATGCTTAATTTTATCATCATTTTCCTCTTCAACATGTGGGTAATTAGAGGCAAAATTTCACACACGTACATATTATTTTGACTGGATTTAGAATTAAAACTAAATCAATCATTAGTTAAAGTCGAAGGAGCAAAGCTAATCAATCATTATTCATTAATCATAAATTTTTAGTCATTAGTTTTCAATCAGATTAAACTTTGGTTGATCAATAAGTGTTGAGCACTGTCCTATTTGTCTATCAAAACAAATGCTGTGAACTCAGGTTTTCAATAATGAAGGGGAAGTTATGTATGTCATGAAATCTTTTTGAAAAATTTATATAATAGTTGATCCTTTACTAGAACTTAAATAAAGTTATCTTATAACTAACTTCACACCAAAATATCAATGGTAATAGTTAAGTACTTTAAATCAGCCTAGTACCGATTGCAGAAAATGTTCAATATTTCAAGGGAAAACTAAAAACGTTCCCTTAAAACTATTCCAGAAGAATATATTTAAAATTGCCTTACCAACACTTGCAGTCAAAAATTTAGGTCCTATTCTACTATCAGTTCCAATACCATGAGCTACTTCACTAACATCAGCACCTGTAGCTTCACATATTGCTGATATAGAGTTTATAGCTGATATCCTTTGAGCTAAAAATGCATTAGCAGCCTAAAATGATCAAAAAAATTATCTCAAATCGTAGAACGTATTTTAGAGTCTAACTTATCAGATTCTTGTTTGCATAAGTTTGTTACACATCCCAAATTTCTATAAAAACGAAACTATCAAAGCTATCTTATCAAATTAGTCAAATATTTCATAAAATATAATTTAGTTTTTACATAAAATTGTTTGAAAATAAAAACACTGCTTTAAAAATATTCAAATTTTTTGGTTGAGGTAATAGTTAAATTATGATTTAAATTTTGGAGTTATTTGGCCCAGCTGTGCCAAACATAAGACGCCAAGTAAAAATGTGAAAGGAGTAGAACGAGGGACTGGGAACAGAGTAGTGGGATGAAAGCACGAAAAGATCACTTGGGTATCCCGGGAATGCGACCCCCATGTTTACTAAAGACAGTAAACCCCAGGGAAAGATCACTCGGGTTCTGTACTAAAGGAGATGTGCCACAAGGGCATAGTTGAAATTGGATCAATAGAGTATGAAAAACAAAACAATTTTGAGAAAAACAGCTAACAAAATCAAATTAATGCCTCATTGTGAAACTTTCCCATAATCAACTCGCCATTTCAGTTTAGCTGTGTGGTGTCATATCAACTAATGCTCATCATATGGTAGGTAGGTTGTTAATTAATGTTGCACTAGAGCAAAACAATGGGCTATTGGAGACGGTCTGGGATCAATCCCGAGGGAAAGATTCGAGGACAAGGTAATTTTGAATCGCGGTCAGATGACGAGGTAACACCTGAGCTGGCACCTCACTCTCCAAACTTCTGCACCATGCCATCATGAAGACATTTGAGGCCACGACAGATTTAACATGCACCAGCCCCATGTACACAATGGTCTTTGACTGGACCGAGTTTCAAACTCGCAACCCTCTGGTTGCTAATCCGTTGCTGTTCCAACTGGGCTACTATGTCCCCTTCATCAAATGGATACTACTAACCAGAACAGTTAATTTGCATTATAAATGATGTACAGGATGCAATATGGAATACAAATTGGGATCTTTCCTAGTCCTACCCATATACATTGTATTTGTCCACCAATGCTGCAGAACCAAGTATTTTTTATTTTGTATAAATTTCAAAACTCCTTACAACTATAGTAAGTTAATTGCTACCATTAGCTGACTTAATTAGTTCTAAGCAGTTTTGATTTCTCTGATCAATTCATTTATTGCTCATCATTGGAAAAACTTTGAATATGGGCATTTGGAGCCTGGGATGTTTAAACAAAGCCTAGAATCTTAGTGAGATTTCGTGCATCAATTTGCTTAAGTTACTGAAAATATTGAGCCAGTTTTGTTCTATACCTCCTATTTACAATCTGGAAACAAATATTCCGCTATTGATTAGTACATGCTAAACCTTCAATTGATTATTATAAGGTTCTAAGTCTAAATTATTGATAACAATGAGTTTTTATTGGAATGCACATTTGTTCAGTTGGTTGAGTTTTATGGAGCAAGAGCCATATTTGGCCAAGCTCTGCCAAACATAAGACAATAAAGAAGGAGGGAAAAAAGCAGATATAGACTTTTCTGGCAATGCTTTTGGCTAGTATTTGGCATGCTTTCTATGCCGCCAAGGAAGAATGTCAGAAAAAACACCTTTTTAGACTTAGGGAATATAATTAAAAGATTAACTAAAAGAATTTTTAAAATAGAGAAAAATCCACAACTGATTGTTCTTGCTACTAGGTGGATATTTACATTAATGAACAAAGCTTTACTTTTTCTAATATTGTTAGAGAAGTCCAAGTTAAATAATTTAATAATTTTAAGTCTAATGGAACCAGTCTATATAATAAGAATGCTATAGAAAATCACATTAATCCTAGCAAGAGTTGTTTAGGCTAAGTAAAATAAAAAGAAAGTGATTTACAAAAATTAATGAGATTGCCATAATCCTAACAAAGCAGGGTTGCCTTAGCCTGCCACAACTCACTACAAAAAGAATACCAAATATGTGCCAAAAGCATTGTCACAAAAAATTTCTATATCAAAACTGTACTGTAGAAATAGAAGGTTAATATGGGAGGTAGGAGGATAAAAACTCTAATACAGGAGTTCCCGGGAAGTACAGGAGTTGGTCACTATTTATACCAATACATCAGCTTTTAAATATTTAACTACAAAGTCCATGGTTGTTTTATTTAAGTGTGACAAATATTTGTGTCATTAATATAACATAGGCTTCAAAATACACCAGATTACTAACCAGTTTTGTCAGTTCAGAAGACCAAGTATTCATTGTTAGGATTCTGTTTTCAGGTATCCATCGTTTATAAATACTGCATAGTTCCTGTACTGCTTTATTCCCTTCTATTGTCTGATCCCCACCTATAAGGATACGATCTGGATGCATCAGGTCATTAATAGCTGATCCTTCAGCTAAAAATTCTGGATTGGACAAAACCTGTAAGGATATGCAAATGTTGGTTATTTTATGGAGATTAATTTCCAAATTTAATGAAGCAGATTATTTATTACTTACAAAATAATGACAGTTGTTATTCTACTCTGAAAAACTGACCAATTATATTAATAAAAAAAAAACCTTCACCATTCCTATAACCATAAATATTCAATATCAGTTTCTAGAATTTACGAAAAATATATTCAAGACATCAATTCCCTACTTGTTGAATGTCTTTAAGTTTTAAAAGAGAATAAATCCATAAAAACAGAGATATGTAGCCGATATGTATTATTATTAAATTGTGTATTAATATTATTAGAACTTTTATATTTTTTGCATTTAAAATGTATAAAAGATTCATCAAACAAATCTGTGAAGATGCATACACTAAAAACAAGGAGAACACTTCCAATATCCATTTGCATGCAATTTATCCATCTACAACTCATACATTATAATTTCCTTCAAATAATATATGTGTTTGTCTTTGAGTAATATGTTTATTATGAAAGAGAAAGTTATTGAAACATTTTAAAGCCAAGCAGCATGATTTGTATCTTATAATTGTTTTTTATAGTTTAGGTTGGTTGATTTGGGTTTTAAGGCGCAAGATCCAAAAGAGGATAAGCTGTGCCATTTTATAGTTTAGGTTGAATATGGTTGGTTGTTTTGGCATTTTGTTTTACTTGTAAGTCAACAACATCTAACAGGTTTACTGGTTGGTTGAGCTGGGTTTTATAGTGTAAGTGCTATAGTTGGCAAACTGCGACAAACACAAGACAGATATCAAGTAAACAAACATACATACACAAAGGAAGTTTTAATGACACAGAAGAGAGAAATACACCCAGGGTAACTTACAGGAATTAAAACTGTACAGTTTACACTTAAGCCATAGTCAAATAGGAAGCACAAAGCGACATGTACCGATCAGAGGTCCCAGCATGAGCAGTGAAAATGCTGATTGGTCTGTGCATGTAGCTTTGTGCCATGCACTTCCTATTTGACCACAGCCTTATATCAAACAGGAGACAAGTACACTCTACAAATCAACTTGGACTCTTAAAATTCAAATCATAAATATAAAACAATTATTCCAGAAATCAAATCCTGTATCTGATAACGCTATTTGAATATAAAAACACTGATTTTACATAAAATTAAAGGCATATATATATATTATGTGCCGAAAGCATTGTAAAGTAAGAATGTTACCTGGAATGAAACACCAGGTTTTGTATTTGCTTTTAGAATGCTGTTGATGCTTTCAGCTGCTCGTACAGGAACAGTGCTCTTTTCAACAACAATTTTATTGCTTTGGGCTATTTCTGCAATTCTTCTACCTGCAGCCTCAATATATCTCAAGTCAGCTGCTCTACCCTAGATATGAAAGCATTTATTAGAATATTATTGTAAACATGAAAATTATAAGTTAACAAATTTTTAGAATTGAATAACAGTAAATCCTGAATTTAAAAGTTAAGAGAGCATACCTTTCCAAATCCAAAAGTTTTAGTTGGAGTATTGACAGAAATAAATATTAAATCTGACTCTCGGATAGCAGAATCGACATCTGTAGTGAAGAATAAGTTCCGACCTCTGCATTCCTTAACCACTTCATCCAAGCCAGGCTGCAAAGAAAAATACAATTAAGATATTTCATTCCAGAATAAACAAAAAAATTACAAATTGACGGTTCATATTGTTCCTGATGTGTAATTAAAAAAGTACACATCACAATGTGCAATTAAAAAAGTACACATCACAATGTGCAATTAAAAGTTATGTTTAAATAAGAATGAATTTACACATTAAAATTACTGTACATGGCAGTACAAAAATTAAGAATTATACTATCAGAATATTTATTACTAAGACAAATGTGTGTTGTTTATTCCTCCTGGTCTAGCCATCTGCTTCACCAAGCCCAACAAATCAGTCATCCTCAAAGAAGTTATGTCATCAGGATTCTGGAATAAGTCTGAAGGGTGCATTTCAATACCAGAAGGACAATACAATAACAAAGGCTCCAATACAGGCTTTTCCAAGTTAAGATAAAAGTACTTACCTCATAAACTGGCAACTGATCTGAATTCCAAGCTCGAATTCTAGCTTCATTTTTATCAGTGACAACAACTCGGATGTCAGGACATTTTAGGGCAATGACACTGCAAGTCGGGCCTCCCACATATCCCGCTCCTATGCAGCATATTTTATTCACCATCTTTTATCCTGTAATATTAAATGTTGATTGTTTACTTAAAAATAATCAGACATGTAACATTTCATGCCCGTGACTCATATCTAAAACTTATTTGAATGCAAAGAATTTATGGAAATATTTTAAACGGTTTGGTTTGTAGCTTATGCTTATTAATTAGACTGAAACCTGCAGTTTAAAGTGGGTTCCGGACAACTACAAATGTCCATCCCAAGATCAGGTTAGTTGGTTGTTTTGGGGTTTTATGGCACAAGGGTCATATTTGGTCAAGCTGCGCCATACACAAGACACTATCAAGTAAAAAGTGTGAAAGGGGAAAAAGAGGCACTGGGGAACATAGTAGGATGAAAGCAGAAAAAGATCGTTTGAGTATCCTGGGAGCACAACCCCATGTTTACTACAGACAGTAAATCACGTGTTAAAAGAAAAGCTCACTAGAGTACCTCAGGCCCGTGAAGCCTGTACGCACTTAAAGGAGATGTGCCCCTGAGGATGCCAAGATCAGGATTCGAACTCAGAGCCCTATTGAACCAAGGGTGAGGGCACAAACCACTCAGCTATCTAGCCAGCTCAGATTTCAAAAGGAAAGTATGCAATTGTTATATAAAAACTTCATAAATACTTATTAGTTATCGAGTCAAGTTTCTCAGCAGAAAAACCTGATATATGAATGTTTTTCATTCATTCTGCATTGAAATATCTCAGTAGACAATATAAGTACTCCAAAAGTATTGCAAACAAACTACTACTAATTCTCCTGAATAACCTTACCTTTTAAGATCTTTTTGGTCATGAATTAGTAACTTCCTAGGCAGGAATATATATATATATATATATTTATGAACAAAACAAGTTATTTCTACAACTATCTGTTTAAGAACTAGAGATGTTTGAGCCACCTGGATACAAGGACACAAAAAATCACTAAATATATTTAGAAAACATTGTCAAGTTTAAAATCCGAGAGCATATTGAATGTTTTAAAGCATAACATTGGCATTGTATCAGTTTATGTATTTGTAGATATAATTTATTTTTTAAACTTATTAATATTTCGTTTCAAATGTTTGCAGCCTTAGAATCAATTCATTTTACAATACTTTTGAAAATTTACATCTTGATCTAAAATATTTATTTTGAATAACTCTCCATGAAGAAAAACCTGAAATGTTTTTGCGGAACGTAAACATAGCAATTGTATAAAAATGTACTATATACAATCTTGGTTAAATAAAGCAACCACATTAAAATCACCTGTTAACAATTAAAACTAAAAATTTAGCTCAGTACGAAAGAGCGAATTAACCACAATTTGTAAACCAAGATACATGATATTGTTTTGAAAAAAAAATAAATATTTATTACAAATTTAAATGCCTCCTTAAAAATAGTCGATAACCGGCCTAAAACATCCTCAAAATATCATGGAATACGTAATAAAAAGTACACAAAACAATCTAGAATTTGATGAGAATCGAGGGTTAATTATTGTAACAAAAAACATTCATGATTGAAGTTCAGTTTTCATAATTTGGTCAAAGTAGGATTTAAGAATTTACATGCTGATTAGTGTTCTGAAACCGGGTTTTAAGTTTCATACAATCAAAAAAATTTATTCGCAGTGAAAATTGGAGACCAACATTGTTTTGGGAAAAGGGAAAAACAAACATACTGGTCGTAAACTTCAGCCAAATTTGTAGATAATATTTAAATCTGACAGGAAAGGAGGATCTGCCGAAACTTTAGCAGACAGCTCTTGACGTTTAGCGTGTCAGTCATTTAATGCGGCTACAGTTAAAAAAATAGAACTGAAAACTACTTATTTTTATTACTACTATGGTAGGAAGGTAGTTATATTAACTTCGAACTAGAGCAACAGAGCGGGCTATTGGCTAACTCCTGGATAAATCCCGAAGGGAAAGAAACGAGGACAACGCCTCGTAATTTTGAACCACGGTCAGATGACGGGGTCAACATCTGAACGGACACTCCATCTCCAAACATCCACATCACGCGAATGTGAGGACATTTGAGTCCTCGACATATTTAATGTGCCCGATCCTTACTCCTTACGTACACGATAGTCTGTCTGGATCGAGTTTCGAACTCACAACTCCCCTGTTGCTGATCTGCGACTCTACCACCTAGGCTACCGTGGTCCTACAAATATAGAAATCAATGGCCCAACTACGCATAGTTAACTGCATCTGTAATGTTAAGACTCAAAATAAAAATAAAAAATAAAATTGCATCACTGATTTCTTTTAAAAGAAAAGTATCGAACAAGTTTTAATTTTGCCGGTGATTTTCGTTCGAAACTGTCTTTTATAACATTCTAATTTGTTCAAATATGCTAAGGTGAGTGATCTTTTGATCCACATTGAATGCATAATTAAATTTGTGAAGGGGTATAAATACATTACTATAATTTGTCCTTGCTAAATTGGGAATCACCAGTCATTTGTTTCACTTAATGTCCAAACAATGTAGCATAATTTGAGGTAAAGATGTAGAATCCGAGAATTTGAAACTGTTTCTTGTATGAAAGAGGAAAAGGAACATTGTACGGTACTGCTAGAAAAGTCCTGATTATTTATATACATATATAAACACAGCAAACTACATTGACATGATAGTTCGATTAATAAGCTTTTAAATATAAATTATCAACAGTGTGCTAGTCAAGACATTAGCCTTGTTTCCTACTTAATGTACTTATCCTTTTGTCTCACTAATCTCCTACAGAGGATTTTTATTGTAAAGGAGCAATATTATAACATGGTCCTTCACATTTTTACGATTCGTATTTTGTATTCGCTCTTATTTATAACTAAAAAAATGCTGTTTAACAATAGGAGTGTTACATACTTGTGGAATATTTGTTTAATAAAACCGCAAAGGAGAAAAAATATTTTAATAAATTTATTCTCTATTCCTTTAATATTGTATGATGGATATGTGCATTTTTATACATGCTAAAATTCTGAATTGCATTACTTTTTATGACAAAGGTTTATTGTATCAATTTCTCTTCTATCTGATAATTTGTATGTTGCATTTGATATTTTTGTAGTGTTGTTTTTCATGTCTGATTTGCTTTATAGAATTTGAATAAACATAGTTTAATGTATGATTGAGACACTAAGGCTATTACACATGTCTTGAGTTTTTAAAAGATGATTTGATTATTTTTGCCTTTCAGTTTTGTCAGCCGCCGATTTTTCACTTCACAGTTAAGGCAATTAAGTGATCGTAAGAGTTCAACTTTAGCCAAACTAAGAAAATCTACTGGTTATTCTATATCAAATTGCAAGAAGGCCATACAACTATTTCCTGAGGACATTCCTAAGGTATAAGATTTAGTACTATTTATTGATTTTGTGTGATATTTGTTCTTTACTGTGGTATGCTACCTTTTGTTTTTTACTGTGATATACTGCTTTTTTATATGAAGACCCGATTGATTAGCTGTGATGTGATAGTACAACTTTCAAATTGAAATGCATTTTAAAATACGATAAGTCCTTGATTTATTGTTCTTCTTGGTGATGAGGAAAACTTTTTGGAAATAAAAAGGCCCAAATTCCACATTAAATATATTGGGTGGGTGCGAATGAAATGTCCGGAAAATGGCCATAACACTTCGATGGCGATAACTGAAAAATACAGTACATGACCTATTCCAAATAATCTCCCTTTGAATTGACACACTGTTGCCACTTGTCTGACAAGGCCATGATCCCGGAACGAAAAAAGTCTTGTGACTGGGATGCGAAGAAGTCATCAACTGCATGGTGAACCTCCATATCTTGGGTGAACCATTTGTCAGACAGAAAACAATCCATGTGACGAAACAGATGAAAATCTGTAGGTGATAAATCAGGTGAATAGGGGGATGAGGCATCGCTTCATAGCCCAATTCACATAGTGTCAGCATCGTCCGTTGTGCGACATGAGGACGCGCATTATCTTGCATTAGGAGAATGCCATGCCTGTTTACCAAAGCCGGTTGCTTCACCGTCAATTTCCAGTGCATCTGATATAATTCATCACAATATCATTCTGAAGTGATGGTTTGGCCACTTGGCAGGAAACTGCGATGAATTATTCCAGCTGTAGATCACCATAAAAGAGGCATAACCTTCCTGGGATATAAGGGTTACTTGGGATGGCATCCAGGAGGCTATGCTTTGTTCAACCACTGTGCAGATCGTTTCCGATTGTCATAAAGGACCCATTTCTCATTGCAGGTAACGATTTGCTGCAGTAAAGGTTCTCTTTCATTCCTGGAAAGGAGTGATGCAGACTTCCAAACGTCTTATCATGTTGGTAATTGTCAATTCATGAGGCACCCAAAAATCCATCTTTTTGACCTTACCCAGTGCAGCCAACCAGTAAACAATTGTAGTGTGGTGGACACCTAGCTCGGCCGCTATCGTACGACATGTTTTCCACGGTTCGGTTTCAATCACACTTAGCAGATCATCTTCAGAAACTGCAACTTCTCGGTGACAACTTGGTTCATTTTTCAGGTCCATATCTCCACTTCGAAACTTTGCAAACCATCGCCGAATGGCTCGCTTATTGGCGGTATTCTCCCCAAATGCTGTGTTAATGTTTCAAGCAGCAACTGCAGCAGAATGTCTCAATTTAAACTTGTAAAGGAAGATGACTCTCAAATCTGAGTTTTCCATATCGAATTTGGAAGCCCAAACAAATTAAATCTGGAACTTGTACTTCACATTCATGATACCTATTTATAGTAGCTCTGACGTAAGATACCGGAAACTTATAGGTAATTACTTTTAGCTATATGGGGTCATTCCCAAAGCTATTTCTCATCGGACATTTCATTCGTACCGACGCAATATTTTTACTTAAAGTTATATAAAACAACATGTTAAGCATGAATTTGTTCAATTGATGACACTAAATGTGGCAGAATATTTTTAAAACCAATTCCTTCTCATTGACATTTTTAAAACACCCAAATCTTTTTATCAATTTTGTTAAGTATAACTGCTTGAAACAAGTAACCTTTCTACTCTGAATTCTTAGGAAACAGATTAAGATTTTTCTGCTGTTCACAAATTAAAAATTCATCAGGAGAAAATCAATATTACTGAATGCAAATAGAAGTGCAATATGTCAAGTTAAAAGTTTGAAATGATAAATGTTTGAACTGTCAAAGCAATTTTGGGGTTACCAAAACTTTTATTTTTGAAGAATTCTGTAAATTTGAATGCTATTATGCATTTTATTGACAGATAAATAGATGCTCTTTTCAGGAGGGAATTTCCTATTTTTGTTTAATGTTACAAATGAGGTATGGGCACCCCTCAAATAAAATGTTTCAAGAATGTTTATTAATAAGCTTCCTAGGTTATTTAATATATATTCAAGATCCCTCAAATAAACTGAGGTTAAATAAAAAGAACCTCTTGATAGTTGCAAAAGCAAAATATTCATGGTATCATGTAAGTGATTATGAAAATTCAAGTAAAAGCAGACGACTTTTGTTTCCTCTCTGAGAAAATGTTGTATCCAAGATGTTTGCATTGGAATGGGAGAAACTCATTTAGATTTTAGTGTTTGTAGATATAAGAAGTCATTTATTAAGCCATCTTACCACCACAGCTAGGTACTGTAGGAAGAATATTTTCAGCTTACAAATTAGCTTAATTTTCAGTCTTCACACCTAAAACTTCTAAACAAGGTGAGTAATGAAAATGAAAAGGCAGAAGTGGTTTAGACTGAAAAATTTGCCATGCTGTTTCTCTTAAACCATAATATATATTAATGTTTAATATAAATCAATTCTATCTAAAAACTGCACTGTAGATTGCATATCTAATGTCAATCAAGTTTAAACTTTTCAGGCAATGAATTGATTGAAATAAAAAAAAATCTTATTTAAATCAAATTCGATTTTTTTTAATTTAAAAAAATCATGATTTTTTACACCTTGCAAATTTTGTATGCATTTATGTATTTTTAAAATTGATTTAGAATGTAATATTTTTACTTGAAAATTTCATAGATTTTGTTGGAAATTTTTTCGTTTGTTTTTAGTAGCAACCTTAAATCGAAAGATAAAGCATACTCCTTTTCAAGAGTGCCAAATCATAAAATTGATCTACAAACTAAAATGCGTTTAAAATCAACTTTTGCTCTTTTTCAGGCAGAAGAATGGCTACATGCTGAAGCAAAGCAGCAAGGTTGGTCAAAATGGGCCAAAATTCAAACTCGGTCTGCATCACAGGGTCTTATTGGGGTTTTCTCAAGAGATAAAATAGGCGTTATGGTTGAAGTGAGTTTTCATTGTATTAAGTGGATTTAAAGTTTTATTTACATTGTCAATGACCTTTATTGAAAATCTGGAGCACTAGATTCTTGTAATGATTGTAAATTTGTACAGCTCCAAAAATAAGGAAAAATCAGATCCCCAAACCCAGATTTGACTAAAATTTCCAGAATATGTTTGTGTCTGCAAATTATACACAATTATAGAACATCAAGTGACAAGGAAAGGTACAAATTATGGCTTTACACTTTTACTGCTAAATACATTTTCCAAATGAACTAGGCTTATACATAAGTTGGATACGTTGAATTTTTACTGTCCTTCCCTTTCTGATATGTGACATCATTCATGTTTGTCCTCACTGATTCTGAAAACATTAAAAAGAAAAATAATTTTAAGAATGAGTCCCACCACCACCCGACATTACACGGGCATGTCGCCTCATTCCTTCCACCTCATTGATCCTTAGAGAGCTTCATGATACACTATGTTGAATGTTCTTCCATTTGGAGCTAGGACATAAAGATTCTCGGCTTTTCCAACTCTTGAACAACCCACATACAGTTGACCATGGAAGAAACACGGTTTAATGAGATCGAGTCTTACAACTTTCAGCAATTGTCCTTGTGCATGCTCATGGCAAAATTTGAACGAACACACACATACGCTATCTTGTTTCTCTTTCTGGGGTGGATTCAGCTTCTCTTTTTTCTCTTTCTCTGTTCTCTCACTGTTTTGTTCGAAGACATTTCTTTTTTCTGGGAGGCTGGGGCATCTTTAAGTGTAACACTAATCCAAAAGGATGTAGTTATTTGCCTGAAATAAAAATGAGATTAAAATTGCAGAAATTATACAAATTCAAAAGTAAGTTATGAAAAACCACTACTGAAATAAAAATGTTATTGAATCTTGAAATATAACGCTATACTTTTGAAAAGTCTTGTTATGTCACCTCACTGATTCCAACAAACAACATATATAAATCATAATGACAGCGAAATCAAAGCCAAATTAAACAGTAATAAACACTGTTACTTCATTTCATGTAATTTATTAACACAAACATTATACTATTTGCGAAAAATACCCAAACAAAAACAGAAAGCAATACAAAAAATTAACAAAGTTTAATGTAATTAGGGGAGGTTGAATGGGCCAATTTAAGAACAAAAGTGGGCCGTAATTACCTTAATTTTGAAGCTAGGAATGAGGCGATTGATTAAACAATAATAAACACACTGTTACTTCATTTCATGTAATTTATTAACACAAACATACTTCTAATTTTGACTTTTTGAGAAAGTTGGTCCACTTGAGAATTTTCAATTAATTTTAATTATTTTTGGTTCTTCAGGAAAGTTGGTTCACTTAATGATAAAAGCTTTAAATTTGGAGTACCAAACCTCTGTTCTTCCATCGTTATGATTTTTAATTGATTTTGAAAGCTTTAATTAAATATATAAATGCTAATTTCTTCAAAGATATTTATCACAATTTTATAAAACTGTTAGATGTTCAGATTATTAGGTTGCGTGAATTCTTCACTTTCACTACAGTAACACAATAAAAACCTCCGAAACAAATCCTTATGTTTATTAAGACATTTCACAGTAAGCAGCTAAACTCATAATTAGGATGCTAGCGGCGAGGCAAGAAGTGACAAAAAGTAATTAAGTTGACACAAAAATGCACAATGCTGCTGTGGATTAAAAAAATGGTTTTTTTTTATTATTATTTAATACATGAAAAATAGAATGAAGTATTTACTGCGTGATGGCAGTGCGAGATACGATCAGCGAGACTAACAAGTACAACCAACAAACTGTTGCTGTCTATTGTCACTGCTGAACAATTACATTATTTATATTTTCTTATCTTGTCACGACAAAACCACTATTGTTTTGAAGTAAAATTTTTTCTCTTTAAGAACATTATTTTTAATAGTTTGTACTCACGCTTGATGATCATCCACCTCTTTTCAAAGATTTTATCATGGAGATCTGTGGCCGGATTTTCTGGCTTTTGGTATTTCTTTTGATGTATCTTTTCCAACCCCTTGGTGGGCACCGGGTCTTGAAAATTTTTGTGGATGTTCCTTTTGTTTTGTATTTGAGGTCCAAATTTAGTGAGAGTCTGATCACTTTTTGCGTGATTTTCTGGGTTTTAATCAAGATATCTGAATATGTTGGATGAATCCACAGTTTCAAAACATTAATAGAAGCTAGCATGCGTGATAGCTATCTTTGTAGGTTCAGTCTGCTCAGATACATCATAGTGGAGGAGGGGCTACACATGCAGCACAAAATATTAATTAAAAAAATTTCTAGGTTAAATTTTAAAATTCAGACTTCAAGGGACATTCAGTCACCTTTAGGACTACCTTTGTGCCAAATTTCATGGCTGTAAGTGCTATAGAGTTGTCTAGACACCACATACAGACACACAAACACTTCCTTTTATAATAATAGAGATGTGCAAGATTCATACACAGTTTACTGTGGGGTATTGCTTGCATATCAAAATTTTCTAAGAGACATACCCCATTAAGCATGAAACTACTATACAGTGCTATGGATAATATTTCTCCACAATTATTTTACTATGTATATGTAGTTAACATATTGCTATTTATTTTTAGGTGAACTGTGAGACAGATTTTGTAGCCAGAAATGCTGAGTTTCAGCAGTTAATTGAAAACATCATGAATGGATGTATCAATCATATCACAGAGCATTCAGTTACTGAAGATGTATCTAAGGTACTTATTTTTGGATGGAAGACTCGTTTAATTCATGAAAAGTATTGTTCATTACATTAAATATGAGTGGAATGAAGTTAATTTGTTTAATCATTTCTATAAATTATATTTACAATAAATATTTATTTAGGAAGCTTGTAATTTTTATTGATATCTAAATTTTATTTAAAGGTGTATTCAATTTTGCATTTAGTTTAAGTTTTGTACTTGTAGAATAATTTAAAATACAGTTACCACACCTCATACCTGCCAACTCTTCCAAATTTTCCTGAAGTTTTTTGGAAAACCACTTTTTTCCTGTCTTCTGGACTTAAAAACATTCAGGATTTTTCTTTCAATGAGAAATTTTCCAATGATGCTAAATTTGTCACTTGGCCCCATGTCTTGACAATCCATGAGAATGATATTGTATATACCTGCTAACAATAATGCATAATTTTTCGGGAAGTCTTCAGGATGGAAATAGTATCCATATTTTTCTTTAGGAAGAGAAAACTTTCAAGTGCGAGCTATTTCAAAGTTCTGGCACCAAGCTGTGGTAACTAGGAAAGAAAAACATCGGAATTAGTGGTTGCTATATTGTCATAAAAACCTTTGGCACTAAATTTCAAAAACCCACAAGTAAACCTTTAAAACACGAAAATTTTTAAATTGCTTATTTTTGCATATTTGGTGCCATTTTGTGTAAAACATTGTCAAATCAGTTTTGCTGACTTCAAACTGCTGCCAAGTGTATAATGGTATAGAGCAAGATTGCTTAGGTTTTTTCTGAAAGCCTAACTGGTGCAATTGCTAATTTGACATTTATAAATTTTTTAGGCATTTTTCATTTCTGATAATAGTGTACTTTTTATGCTGTTGTATTATTGAATTGTACTTTAACAATAACATGCATGATTAGAATTCATGAATTTTCAAAACTATATTATTTTAAAATAAATACTATAGTAGCTAAGTGCAAATGAATTTTTTAATTTCAGACATTTTTGAATGAAACACAGCTGAATGAAATTAAGCATAACTCAACTACCCTTGGTGAGCTAGTCAATGCAGCTGTTAATAAGTTCAATGAAAAGACAGTTTTGAAGAGAGCCATTTGCTTGAAAGTTAAAGACGATATTAGCCTTAGCAGTCTTTCTCATCCATCTATATCATGTCCCAATATGTCTGGGGCAACACTTGGTAAGCTTTTAAGCTCCTTTTAGTTCTTCTAGACCTAATTATTAGTATCGCATTTATTATTTAATGAAGAAATAAATAATTTCTTGGGATAATTTTAGTTATATGATAATATTGTCTATCACATTACTCATACAATGAGCATGAATACATATTATGTCTACTTATCTTGTGGGCAAATTGAAGTAATGCAAGAAATTCTTAAAAATTATTTTAGAATATGTCATGAGACCTTAAAGTTAAACATTATCAAAAAATCAATTCAGAACAATTGGACTTCAGTAATAATTTTCTTGTTTAAACTTTTGAGATCGCATTTAAGCAAAAATATTTATCAACTGAATCATTCAAATCTTGTTTGAGAATACATATAAATGTATTCAACATGAGGGAAAGAGGCACTTCACTACAATTTGTTCAACAAAACTACTTTATTTTTCAAATTTTTAATATCTCATAAAGCAAATGAAACTATTTAGAATAATTCTGATTATCTTCATCCTAATTGACTGTTTTTATACTGTATATTTTTCATTTGCTTACATTCAAAACCTGCCTTAACCCTCGAAGTGGTTTTGACAAGATATCTTGTCCATCAAGATCTGACCAATTTTATTAATGACGAGATATATCGTCATCCAGATATTGCCAATTTTTTATGACAAGATCAAGATCTGGTCAGTTTTTTCTAACGACGAGATATCTCGTCCATCAAGATCTTATCAGTTTTCTCCTAATGACGAGATACCATGAGGGACAACCACCAGTAGGATTAATAAAGTCGAAATATTTTATATCTATTCATTAGAATGAGATACTGGATGGTCAAAAATATTGAAAGTAAAATAAAAAAATTTCATCTTTTCAGGAAAGTATGGAACACTAGTAGCATACAAACACAACATTATTGAAAATGTTGATGAGAAAGAGCTAAGCCTTAACATTTGTCAGCATATAATTGGGATGAACCCATCTGCTATTGGACAATTAACAGAGAAAGATATTCTCAGTTTCAAAAGGGAGGAAATTTCAGATGACATAATAGAAGTAACAGAGCAAGAAAAACCAGATGTGCAAGCAATTGAATTGTCTGAAACTGCTACTGATCAAGACAATCCTGAAACTGAAGATCAAGATACTGTTAATGCTGATGTAAAAGATTCAGATGATACCAGGTTACTATTTCAATCATATTTACTGGACCCAAATGTCACTGTTGGTGAAACAGTGCACAAATCTGGTTTAGAAATAGTGGACTTTGAACGCTTTCAGTGTGGTGAGAATCTTGTAGAAAGTGAAGAAGCTGAACAGTCTGCAAGTGCTTCAATTTAAAAACATTTTCAGAGCTAATGTAGAGGTGATTTATATCAAAAATAAAATTATTTGTTGCTAAAACAGGAATCAGTTAAAAGTGCAACTTTTATTCCAGTTTGAAATGGTTTAATATATAGTTTTTCTATTAAGCATTATCGTTAAATTTACTATATAACTTATATTGTAAAGGTTTACAGTGTGGAACATTTCCTGAGATTAAGAATCTATTTCAGTTCGTATAATATTTGTTTTTTCCATCTGTTTTTATTTGTTCTGGATTATGTACTTTTTATATCTCCATCACTTGCAATAGAGTTGAAAAACAATTTCTCAATCCTTTATCTTAATTTTACTGTTTATATAACTATCTGTAATTATACCAAAGAACTAAGTATGTCTGCTAAATATTGGTCTTGTAATCAAGTATAAGTTATAAAGTAATAAATTTACCATGTATAATATTGAACATAAATAAAAATATAAATCAGTTGCTTCACAGGGGTTTGATTTTACTCATGAATCTACATATATTTATGTAACAATTTAATTCAAATGTACAAAACGATAGATATATAGAATAGAAGATGGAAAGATGGGTGTAAGCATTTTTTAGCATACTTGCTGCTCATATGTAGAAAACACCATTTTGTGTTTTCTGGATCAGGCTCCTCCCTGATGACAACCTGATCCACCAACATTCGCTTCATCTTTAAATTCCTTTCAAATTTCCTTTAATTGAATTATATATATCAGAAATCTGGAGAGCGATAGGCCGTACATATATATTTTTAATGTTCTGTGGTGGGGATTAAGAGTTTGCATATTCCTAATGAATATCTATTTTATCGTTATTTAGTATTTGGAATGAAAAATAATTTGAATTCATAATGAGAATGGGCGGGCCATCATGACTTAGTGGATATTGTCACTGTACTAGCAACCTGTGAGTTGTATGTAGGTTTTCAGGCTCAATTCCTCCCTGGGTGTATTTCTATCTTCTGCGTCAGTAAAACGTGTGTCTATGTCCATGAGTTGGCGTTGCCTGTCTTGTGTTTAGTACAGCATAGCCAAATATGGCCCTTGTACCATAAAACTCAATAAACCAACCATATTAATACTTTTCAATGGCACCAACTGGGGAAAATATTGGGGAGGTAGTTCCCAACCTCATTTATGTATTGGTGTGTTTTTGAAATAATTAATTTTCCAAACTGATCACACATTGCCAATATTTTATATTTATTCCTCATTTGAGATGATCTCAAGGGGTTCAGGCTCTTCGGACTTGGCACCCCTCTATTCTGATATTGTGGCCATACCATTTAATATGTAAGGTAGAAAGCCACCTTGTATATAAAGCAACCCACATCTTTATATTGTAATATCTCTATTGTTTGAGACTGAGTGACATTAGGGAGGCATTTCCCAATGTCTAAATTGGGGAAGGCAAGAGATTCGACCTTCAAGGACTTTGTGCCTTTGATGCTGTGCATGAACTGGAATTATGTTATGAATATGTTAGAAAACCATGTAATCATCTTTAAGCATCAAACTTGAGTAATTAATTTCATGTTTCTTTTCTTTCTCAAAATATTTTAAAATACTTTAATTATGAAATGAATAAGCTATTTGGACTTACACAAATCATTTGCGCCCTTCACTTTTCTCATGTCTTTAAAAAAAAGCAATTGTCAAACAAAAGAAACCAGTGTATTAAACTTCCTTTTCTAGAATTTAATGCTTTACCACCTGCCCATTGTAAACAATATATTGAAGATCCAAGTGGCAACCATCTATTGTGCTTCCTGTCAGGTGCACTTCTCCCTGGGAGTAATTCTCTTGTGTCAGTAAAACTTTGTGCATGTCTATCACTTGATATTGTATGTCTTGTATCTGGGGCAGCATGGTCACATAGCTCTTGCACCATAAAACCACCAAACTAATCTAGTTTGCTTATCAGATACGCCATCTGATGGTGAGACAGCGATTTTTCATAGCCACTGGAAACCAGAGTGGAAGAGAAATTTTGTCTGCTAAAAAGAGCATGATTGAGATTCATTGTACTACTTTCTAATTTATACTGAAAGTTTGTGGGATAGCATCTTTGTTAGAAAAGTTTCCCACAGATACTCTTTCAAGTTGTCAAGAAATAAATTTTTCTTTATGCAACAGAAATTCATATAGGATAACATACATGAATTGAATCTGCACTTGTACAATGCACAGGTGTGAGTGGATCTACGGAAATCAAAAAGTTAAAACAAAACGTTAGAATGGAGAGGGGAAATAAGAACATCTTTGTCATAAGATCAGCCACTAGGCTTAATAGTGCGGCTAGAGGAGGGGTTTTTCAGTAAAATATTAAATGACCAGAGAAGCAAATATGCTTCCTTTTAAGAACTGATGCAATAGAGGTTTTTAGAGTATATAAACAAGCCACAAGGATTTTACTTCTGTTTATCCAATGCTCTCAGTAGATAACTATTGGCTAGATTTTATAACCCAAAGATCGTATTTGCCAATCGCAAGGCAGACTACGAAAAGTAATGGCCACAAGTAATATTTTTCGGACACGAGAACAACATCCAGGGTAAATACAGGAATGGAAACCGTCACTACAATTCGCAGCGTAATGGGCAAACCCACTATGCCAAGGGGGCCCAGTAACAATGGTAGGTATTTTAACGTCGCACTGGAGCAACACAACGGGCTATTGGCGACGGTCCGGGATCAAACCCGAAGGACACCACGTAATTTCGAATCACGGTCAGATGACGAATTCACACCTAAGCTGGCACGCCACTCCAAAATATTCCACTCAACGTTAGGACATTTGAGGCCACGACTGACTTAACATGCACCAGCACCCTTTTCACTGCAATCTATGGTAGGATTCGAACTCGCAACCTAACGGTTGCTAATCCGTTAATCTTTCAACCGGGCTTCTGTGGACCAGTAAGATATTAGTTATCTTTAATTTTTGTCATAGACCAAGTGACGTCAAATTTGGAATCGTACAGGATTATACCTCCTACCTACATCAAATTACTAGCGCTATACACATTTAGCTTTTCAGAATAAGCCTCTCCATGAGGTTTTTGTGTAAAGCGATGTTTGGCACGTTGACGTGGTGTGAAGTTTAGAGAATGGGGTGCCAGCTCTGGTTTTGACCTCGACTTCTGACTGATTCAAAATTACGTGGTGTAGTCCTCGAATCTTTCCCTTGGGTATTGATCCCGGACCCGTCAGCAATAGCCGGTTGTGTTGTTCCAATGCGATGTGCCATTACCATTACCTAATCATACTATAAGCTACCAAAGAGGTTACCAAAACACTAGAGCCTTTTTACAGTAAATCCCTTTCATAGTGTAGGGTCACGGTAACTCGGTTAGAAGAGTAACGGAGTAGCAACTGGAGGGTTGCGAGTTCAAATCCAACCAAAGACTGTCGTGTTCAAAGGAGGCTGGTACATGTTAAATCTGTTGTGGCCTTAATTGTCCTCACGTTGGCATGGTGTGGATGTTTGGAGAGTGGTGTGCCAGCTCAGGTGTGACCTCGTCAACTGACCGTAATTTAAAATTACGTGGTGCTGTCCTCTGATCTTTCCTTTCGCGGGATGATCTCGGACTGTCTCCTTTTGCCATTGTATTGCTCTAGTGGGACGTTAATTATATACCTACATACCTTCTATATTTTGAGTTTTTTTTATTTAACACATTAGTTAACTGTAGACTGTAACCTTATTTTAACGTGTTTATTTTGACAACTGATCTGTATAGCGGCAAGCGATCGGTCCATGTTACAAGCATATTTAACAAAGGCAAATAGGTACTGTTTTAATTTTCTGTCGTTTATCCTTGTGTTTGGAATCAAAAAATTTTTTGTACTCAGAATCCTTTCCATCAGTAAATATTTTTGAAATTGAAAACAAAAAACTTCGAATAAATTATCACCCACATAAACTGTTTCTTTACCTGTTTTATTTTCAGAACACCTTCCGATTTCAAGAGTTATATAAAATGTTTCCTTTGTTAATTTTTGAATGAAAAAAAAATGGCGCCAAGAGAAAAGAGGCGACATCGCAAAAACTACTTGATCATTGACGTTTAAAGAGGCGACATCGTAAAAACTACTTGATCATTGACGTTTCTCATAACAATTATAAACTAACAATGGAAACCCCCCTTGAGTTAGTGTGTAAATGGTTGGAAACCAGGGAGAACGCTCTCCGCTTCTTTACACATACGCGGAGACATTAAAAGGGGTCCTTAATGCCTCTGCACTGACAAATCTAACTGCGATCTTTGCTGCAAAAATTTTCTCTTTGAAGAAAAGTAAAGTTTTACGAATCGGTATTTAATTATTTAAGTGCAATATGAAAATTACAAATCCTTACACAACTACTTAGACTTTGTTTTGCTTTACACAATTTTCACAAACGTTATACGTGTGATCTTTACATGTAAAATGTTCAAATCGAAAATAGGTTATTGGAGTTTTCCTGTCTTTGTTACTTGAACGACACATTCTCCTTTGAGCAAAATTTTTGTTCTTTTTGCTGGGTGGCTCAATGGCTTCACACAGAATTGTACACAATATACTTTAAAGTTTCAGGGAAACCCAATTATTCTGGACCGCTCCGATGAAATACTGAATTAAAGACATATCCCTGTCTGTTGCTTACTAATCTCGCATTCAATTGAAGACTTGTGTAATCCACATGAATGCAGGGGCCGTTGTGGCTCAGTGGGTATGCCAACTGACCTTTTGAGTTGTTGGCAGGGTAGGTTTGATTCCTGTCAGGTGCATTCCTCCCTTCTGTGTCAATAAAACTTTAATTGTGTGTATGTCTATTTCTTAATATTGTATGTTTTGTGTCTGGCGTAGCATGGCCAAATATGGCCTTGTTGCATTAAACACCAACCAAACATCCTTCCCTGGTGTATTTCTCTCTTCTGTGTCAGTAAAACTTTCATTGTGTGTATGCCTATTACTAGATACTGTTTGTATTGTATCTGGTGCAACGTGGTCCTTGTGCCATCAAACCCCAAAACCAACCTACCAGATAAATGCAAAAGTCTTATACATTTCTAACACAGTTGTCTGCCTTCTCTCTCACGTGATGATATCTAAGGCTGTTTTTGTTATATAAGCGTTGGTACTGTCGACAATTCATTTTGTACAATTGCATTGTAAAAAATACTCCTAGGTTTTGCACTTCCTTAAGGTCCTGGAATATGAGTGATGATGTGCGCTTGTGCTCAGATATTTTGTGAGAACTTTCCCTAGTTTTCTTCATATCCATTCCATGTTCTTCCACATTTTCAACATTCTCATCATAATACTTATCATCTTCTGTATCACTATCATGCTTGTTATCACGGAAATCTTCCCTACCACAGTAACCTCATCAAAGAGTCCATAATTTTTCCATCTCTTTTTCATGTGGTGTTGTCATTTTGTTATCTAACACAAATTTTTAGTGCAGTTTATGAATATTGCTTTCAGAAGTAGAATTTCAAAGCAAATTTATCAACCTGATGGAGAAAAACGGCAGTTGAAAACAGCACACGTTGAGCCAGTGCTAAACAAGTTGTCTTGTGAGGGTTACACTAAGGGTTGCAGGCTCTTGAATGACCAATCCTTTGTAAGTGAGCAAATAATAGGAGAGAATAATTTTAACTGCAGGCAAAAGTCAAGAGTCAGGAGAAACCCATCTACTGAAAAGAAAGAAATGCTGGGATGTGTAGAATTCTCAGAATCTGATTGTTTCTTCCGCCAGGGAATTATGGATCCCGCTCGTGTCCTCCCATGTTAAACGATAAATTGTTATTAGCTTTTCAACATATTGGGTTGCCCAAAAAATTCATGTGGTTTTCAAGTAAAAAAAGTACAATTTTTTAGAACAGCTTTGATATAAATGCATTTTTGTGCATTTTGGAATGCTTTTGTAGTGAGTTGTTGCAGGCAAAGACAACCCTGCTTTTTTAAGGATTATGGTAACCTTGTATTATTAAAATCTTATTAATTTTTGTGAATCATCTTTTTTGATTTTACCATGCCTAAATAACTCTAGTTTACCAGAATTAATATGATCTTTTATAACATTCAGGTTCCATTAGTCATAAACTAATAAATTATTTAATTTGAACAAACTTTTATAACAATATTTCAAAAGATGTAAAGATTTTTTCATAAAAGGAAAACTTATTTAGTAGTAGTAAGAATGATTAGTTGTGTGGATTTTTCTATTTTTAAAATCCTTTTCGTTAATTTAATTATTTTCTGTTAAGCCTAATACAGTGTTTTTCTAAGAAATTCTTGGTGACATAAAAAGCACACCTAAAAACACCAAAAGCATTGCCACTAAAAATTCTTTATATCAAAAAGTTGTACCCATTTTACATCAGGAATGAATGGTAATCTGAAGGCGTAATGTCTGCTGAATACGGCTGATAAGTCAAAATTTCCCTGCCATGCTGGAACAGTTTTACCTGCTCACAAAAAACATGTGATCTTTTATTAGGATGGAAGGTTATGCCTTTTCTGTGTTGACAAATTCCAGATGCTTTTTATCTAGTGCTGCTTTCAGTTGGTTGGATTGGGAGCTTTGCTTGTCGGATTATTGTTGAGTTTTGTGGAAAAGAGCCCATTTGTACTTACTTTCAATCCCTTTGATTAATGATGGTTCATTTTTCTTGTCCCACAATCTCTTTCATGCAATTTTGATGCAGAGCATAATTTTTCATCATTTGTGTTGCATTTAAGTAATGAATGAAAATTTTGGCTAGCTCATTACATGTTTCATCCTTGCTTTCAATAAATGGGAAAACAATGTATCTAAAGGATACTTAGGATTTTCAACCATAACAATAGGATTGATAACGCAAATCAACTATTATATATACTACTGATGCAAATATTACTATTATAAACCAGAAGACACATATTGTCAGAATACATAAGGCATTATGAATATGAACATATATTGTTAATAATATATGTGATCATAATTTTATACTTGTAATTCATTTTAACACTAATAAATGTTATAATTATATAAGTCTTTCAATATTAATAGCTTTGGAGTCAATATGATTTACTAAACATATATTCCAATGCTAGAGAATAAAAAGTTCAGATTATGTTAATGTGCACAGTGATAATTAATAGTGAGACTGCATGTTGCTTGTAACTGGTGGTTTATTGTCAGCAAAGGAAGAGAACACTTAAAACAACAATATGTTTATTGAATAAACATTAAAATAGAAAAATACAACAAATGAGAATATTTATCAGAGAAGAGCATCACTAAGTTGCACCCAAGTAGAGCATTTATCCAACACTGAAAAAATGTTCATTTGCCATGGTGAATGACTTTCTGCTCCTAATTTCTAACCCTGGTACTATGTATAAATCAGTTTGATTTTGTGTGAGGTAATATTTTTTGAACTATTAATGGTGTCATGGGAAGGGTGATACAACTTTGATATATACTTTTTTGTCACTTTTTTGGCATGCCTTTTATGTTGTCAAGGAAGAATTTCTTAGAAAAAGCATAGTTTAGGCTAAAAAACTGATGAAAAGAATTTTATCAATAGAAAAATTCCAAGGAATAAACAATTAGCAACTCCCTTACTTCCTAAAGTTGCCCCACCAGAAAAACTAAACTGCAAATTTCGCAAAAGAACACCCTGAAACTTATCTACATCTTTAAAAACAGAAGGCAGGGTAAAATAAAAAAAGATAATGATTTACAAAAATTAATAAGAGATTCAAATAAAAGCAAGAATGATGCAACCTGATGTGACTGCACTGTGCTGTGTTTAAAATACAAACTGAAAGTTTTAATTCTTAAAACTTGCAGGAAATGGAAAAGAACTGGAAAAAAATTCAAAAAGATCAATGAAATCAAAAGGCAATAAAACAGGAATAAGATGAACATTCCAAAATATTTAAGAAAGAAGGGCCAGAAATGGAAGTATTAACTTCTGAAGGTTGCCATAATCCTAATAAAGCAGGGTTGCTTTTGCCACGAAAAGTGTGCCAAAAATGTGTCAAAAAGCATTGCCACAAAAAATCTTTATATCAAAGCTGTATTGGAGATGCTATGTTTGGGTGGTGATACATGAGGTGACTTGGAAAGCACACCTAGGTTGCATTTTTTCTTCATGATTTAAATGGTTCAGCTGTTTTTCTCCCCTGTCGGGAAGGAAAAGTGAACCCAGGTCGCCCTGTGTGTTACCCACCCCTAAGGAAACTGCTTGAAAGATGGTACAACTTGTAAATCGTGGATGGTTGACCATCACTTGTGATTTGATGAGAAGTAGCTACCCCATGTGACAGTCGTAATACAAATGCATTTACCAATCAGGTCGCTTTACCCGGATCACATTGCTCAGGTTGCCTCATATGTCACCCACCTTAATGAAAGCAAAAATGACTTGTGTTATAATTATTACAGAGGAACAAACAATGCTGATGTTATAATAGTCCTTTGACTAATAGGTGTGTGAAATTATGTAAAAATAAAATAAAGAAATTGTGATTAAACAATTGTATTTTAGTAAGTGTGTATTTTTAAAACAATGTTTGATTCATTGCATATCTGTACCTAATTTTCCTATAATTTGTTTTTGATTTATAATTTCAGTTCGGAGCACCATACAAAATATTCAAAATGACTGACTCTTTGGCCCCTATTGTTGCTCAGCACTATAACCAAATTCAAGAAAAAGGTCTTGAAGAGAGAAAACAGAGTCGAATATTTCATATGAGAAATTTTAATAATTGGATTAAAAGCATGCTGATAAGTAAGCCTAATTGTAATCTCTTGATATTATAATCTACTTGTAAGCAAGCATTATGTGAAATAATGTTGTAATTATATTTAGTTATTGTGAGAATGTTTTTAATTCCATTATCAAGGTTTCCATGAGCCTCAAGAAGGGCTGATTTTTCATTTTAGTTTTAGGGACTGTAAAAGCCTTAATTTCTACTGAACATGACCTTTTAGTTCACCTGCATTCAAAAACCTAGGTTAATGATACTTGTCCAAGGTCAAATATCAAAAATCACTGGCATAATATTTATAGGTTAGCTAAAACTTCCTTTTAAAACTGGGTCTATGAGACCCAAATATAGCACTTATGAGAGGATCTTCACATGTGCATTCAAGGGGTAAATATATTGTGATCCATGTGAAATGTAGCCTAAAAAATGAAAAGTAGCATTGAAAAGACTTAATTTTCCTTTTGTTTGAAGAGTGGGAATTGTGATGATTTTAAACTTATTTGAAGCAAGATGTTTTGGACTGGTAAGAAATTTTCATATTAAGCATTGTTAATAAAGAGCAAAGTTTTTTAGGAGAAATATACGACTGGTTGTACGGAATAGATTTCTTACTCTATGGTAATAGACTATGGGTGAATGAAATAAAAAAGTTTGGTTGAAGTATAGAAAATATTTAAAAATATATCATTTGTAATAATTTTTAAGTTAAAAAAAGTAGGAGCATGCATTGGGTATGGATGAAAGTGCATTTAAATAAGAGAAACTTCTAGTATGTATGCAAAATTAACTTTATTTTGCATTAGGTTTTCATTTGCAGTTGTGGTGATTTTGCAATTAACATCTGATTAACCAAGTATTTTTTTAGTTCAAATTTTGTCAAACTTATCTGAAGCGAGGTGTCATGGGTTAATAAGGCAAGTTCATATTAAACTATTGATATAGAGCAAAAGATTTTTGGAGGAATATTATACTACTGAATGGTGTAGCATTCTTAATCTATGGTAATAGACTGGGTGAATGGAATAGACTTCATTTGAATTACAAAAACATCTAAAAATATAGCATTTGCGATAGTACTTAAATTTCATAAATGGAGGAGTTTGCCTTGGGTATCAACAAAAGTACATTTAAATAAAAGTAACCTCTAGAATGTATACAAAGTTAAACATTCTATTTGGTTTTTGTTAGGAGTTGTGTTGATATTGTAATTAATACTTGGTTATTCAAGTATTTGTAAGCTAATTTTCTGGAAAACTTGACACTAAACCATAATTAAAACTGGGTTATAAAATTGGGAGTTATAAAATGAAGGTTAGCATTTCTCAATAATGGCTGGAGGAGGGTGATGTAAAAATATTGAGAAACTTCTGCTTAGATCGTTTTATCTCATAAAATCTGTTACATCATAAAATGCATTACTTTTTATGTAATATTAATTATTTAACATAATTTTCAGATTAGCGAAATAATAGTTGATCCTATTAAAATGCTGGTAGTCAATCTAAAAAGTCAAAATATGACTTATAATTTTGCCTGGAACATTTATGATTTATTTTCCCAAGTTCCATGTGACTTAATTTTATTTTTTCCCTCTTTTTTGTGAAACCGAGTATATAATAGGTTTTAGGAAAATATATAGCTAGAGTTTGATTTCCAAAGGTACTTAAGTTTGAGTACCATGTTTTAGAAATCATCCCTAAAATCAAGGATACACAGCATTTTAGTCTTGTGGTAGTGAAAAACTATTATTTTTCTAAATTTTGTTTTAACTTTCAGCATTTTATTTTATTTTTTATATTCATATTTGTTATTAATATCACCATCCTAATAATCAGTTACAGCTCAATGATTGTAAAAGTCTATGGGTTTCAAGTATATTTGGTTCTATTTTTAAAAATATTGTACTTGTATTTTCAGAAGAGTTTTCTGAGAAATTAAAACAAAATAAGGAGAAAAAAGTTGTCTTGGATATTGGATCTGGAAAAGGAGGAGACCTTCTGAAGTGGAAGAAAGGAGGCATTGATTACTTAGTTTGTGCAGGTAAATACTTATTTGTGGTAAATTTATTTTTGTAGTAAGCTATTCTGTAATTTAAGGGGTGTGCTATATAATTTCAAAGGTAAAAGTTAAAATAATAAGGAAGATGATGGATTATATATAGTTGAATGTATATCAGTTGGCTTGAATTGTGTTATACCATTGCCTTCATGACTATAGTCAACTAGCTGTATTTGTGACATCACACATAGCAATAGCTTTTAAATCCTCATTTCACACACTTATTAGTTTGTTCAATTTAACTATTTCAAAGATATTTTACCAAACAGATATTCATATGACAAATACTTTTTGTTAATATTCATAAATTATTAATTTATATTAAAAATATAATCATGGCTCTATTTCAAATTGAGTATATAAAATTTATATAAGCAATGTAATAGAATAAATTGTTTCCATGTTTTTATATTAAGAAATAAATAAGAGCAAATATATACAAATTGAAAGAAAAGGCATTCATTGAAGAAATGTTATGATATGTTTGCTGCAAGTTTAAACATATTTTGACCAAAAACTAATACATTTTAACAAGCATATGTTTTGCCTTTAAATGCATCTGGTGTTTTCTACAATCAATAGTTTACTTTTCTTCGGAATAACCAAAACCAAATGAAAAAACAGTTCGCCATGGCTCACAATTTTCCAGATATTTACCTTTGCCTTTTATCTCAATATGTCATTCCTGATACCCAACACGTGTTTCACTCTGACATCTTTTGTTAAGTGAGAAAAACCGTTGTGTGTAATTTCATATATCTACCTCAGAACCAGATGAACGTAAGTCCAAAAATTACAATTTTCAGGTTATTCCAGTTTTGCATGTAGAATCTGATTTTGCATCAAGCCATAACAATGTAAGTCTGTAAAACATTGTCCTTTTATGATTTACTAGGGTTATAAGAGCATAAGTCCTAACCTTTGTTTGAACCAGACAACATAAGTCCACCCTCTCAAAAAGACAGTTTGTACTTTCATGTATAAAAACTAAGCCTGTAAGACAACGGAAAAGAGACGGCACAAGAAACAAAACCGAGAGTCATACATTCATTTTTAACTTTAATAATAAGGTTGAAGTCATTTGCAAAACTTGTTTTCCTGAATACGTTTTCTATTTCTGAAACCTTCATGAGATTTTCAACCTTCATCATTACCTTAAAAAAGCCAGTGAGTCTGGTTTGGTAACTCCAGACCTTAGGGGAAAACATATTCCAGCAAATAAATTACCTAGTGATAGCTTAGAACAGATCAAAAATCATATTTCAAAGTTTCCGGTGTATGAAAGCCACTACAGCAGGGAAAGATCCTAACGTAAATATTTGAGCAATCACCCGAACATTTCCACAATGCACTTACTCACTGTGTGTAGATGAGTGTGAAAAAGAAAAAAAATTAAACCAGAGAAAAAGTGGGGTTATTCCAAAGTTTTCAATGAAGATTTCAACTTGTCTTTCCACTCAGCAGATAATGACAGTTGTGATGTTTGCGACAAACTAGACTGTGAAATTAAAAATGAAAAAATGACGAAAAGCTCAATGAACTTAAATTACAAAAAGAAAACCACTTGGAAGAAGCTTCACTTAGGTATGAATTAAAAAGGGAAGATTGAAGTGAAAGGCTGTGCTAATCAAGGTTTGAGAGTCATTATGTCTGATCTCCAAAAATGTCTTCCAACACCAGATTTGAAGAACTCCTAAAGTTTTTACTCAAGAAAACTCTGGACATTAAATAGTACAATTTATGACACAACCGTTGACAAAACTTGGTGTATGATCTGGGATGAAGTTACAGCCGGCCATGGAGGTAACGAAATAGCATCACGTGTATTCACATGGGCGAATGAAGAGCTTCAAAATCCTGATAGGCTTACTGAAAACTTAGCAGTGTGGACAGATAATTGCAGTGGCCAAAACAGGAATATTAATGATTTTGATGTACCTATCGCTGTTGGAAAAAATTTCTACTCTAAAAGAAGTCAACCATATAAGTTCCTACTTGCTGGACACACCCACATGGAAGTAGATGGCTAGCATAGTGTGATAGAGAGCAACTAAAAAACCACACTATTTTTACCCCAAATGATTGGGCCAATTGTATTGCTTCATGTTCAAAAAAGAACCCCTTTGCTGTGAGAAGGATGTGCGTTAAAGACTCTTGATTTTCTCTACTTGAATTGCAAAGAAGCTCCTTTTGTTTCAAGGAAGAAAAACAGATAAAAACCATTTTTGATATCCAATGCAGTGTGATTACAGCTTCTTAAAGGAGACAGCAAGTTGTACTATCAGACCAGTTTCGCAGATGATACCTTTAAAACTGTTGAATTTAAAAGAAATCAGAGAGGAACAAAGGGTTGTTATGCCAGTAATGATCCCAAAATTGAGAGTAAACAAAACAAGATAAGTAATGAGAAGTACAGACCACATGAATTTAATGCAGTGGGTCCCTGAAGAGTTTAGACCGTTCTTTGAAAACCTTCCATACGGAGAGAAGGAAGGAAACTTTCCTGAGGATGACTCAACCACTCTAGAGTAATGTTTCTGCTTAATCTAGCTTTAAGCCATTTACAACATTACAACACTCAATCTGTACAATATTAAATATTTTTGTGCTTTCTCTATGTTTTTGATAGTATTAAAGACATTATTACTAAGATTGCTCATAGTTTACTTGAAACACCTTTTTATAGTGCTACATAAGTCCTAAAACAGGTTTTTGATGTAGAACCACAATAACGCAATAAGTCCAGTCCTGTCTTAATAAGCTATAAAATTACATAAAAATTAACCAACAATGGATAAAGCATGTATATTTTTATTGTTAACAATCAATTTTTGCAGGCTAATTCAAATACTAGCTTTGTAGCCAGGCAACAAGATCCTCCTTTTCAGTTTTCATGCTCTCCAGAAAAGTTGGCATAATGTGACTTACGTTCGTCTGGTTCTGAGGTACAGATATGATTCATCATCTATTAATTGACTTTCCAATTTTTAGTCATCAACCCAATTGTAAATATTTTAATGTTACAAGATTTGATTAGAGAAAATCCGCATTCAAATATCTTCTCATTTTAAAATTATATTGGCTTTTTATATCTCATTTGGCATTTTTTACTATTCACAACTCTATTAATCATACCTTTTATATTATACACCATATTGCTGGTCAACATGTTTTTAATCATCTATTCATATTCATGATTTTATAAACATTTTATATTAATGGCAAATTTTAATCTTATACCTACCCATAGCTTTGATTAGATTTTTCTCCTCCATTTTGTGCTTGTCTTGTTTTTAATATACTTTTTTTTTATTGTTGGATTGGTTTGGATATTTTGAAATTGTTGTCTATACTTTTTAATTTTGTCCTGCTTTTGGAGCAGCTTGCCCATTACTAGACTTTCCGCCATAAAACTCTATCCAACCAAGCAACCATCCTGATACTCTAGCTCTTTTTTTCACTGTGCTCGACTTATATAGTGTATTAGGATTGCCACAGGTGACTAAAAGGCGACTTTTTGCTACTATTTTTCGACCTTGGCAACTAGAGATATTTTTTTAAATAAAATCGTTTCAAAAGCTCCTATTTTCAAAATTTTGGTGACTTCAAAAATTTCTGCAACTCTTTTAAAAATTTAATTGTTTTCAAATGGATAGAAATGTGTATTACTAGTTATACATTGTTGCATTTTTAAAGATATTGCTGAGACATCAGTTGAACAATGTAATGAGAGGTACAATGAAATGAAACAGCGACATACGAAGCAACGAGAAAGAGGCAACTGTTTTGATGCAGAATTCATAACTGCTGATTGTACCAAAGTAAGTATTTTTAGCTAATTGTTCTTAAATTTTATCTTTGGTTTTGGGGAATGCCTAGTAATTCTGCTAGCCTGTAAATAATTTATATAATAGTTAATTAAAAGTTATTGTATTGAATCAAGAAATGTGAAAGTGAAAAGTTTAATTTATTTGCAATCAACTCGCATATAAAACATGTTCAGTCAAGTAAATGGTGCATGGAAACTAAGAATCAGTTGCTTATTGATTCAGTAGTTATTGTGTATTAATTGTAAATAAAATATGTTTATAATATTAATTTGATAAAGTAATGTGAAAATCTAACAATTGTGTTGACAAAAAATAACATTTTCTTTTATTTCTTAAATTTCATTGCTTTATTAATTTTGAGTTTGACAATCGATTTACTGCACCTTTTTGGGCACAAATAATCATAATCATATGAAAATATTGTAGTATAAGCTTGAAGTTAGCTAAAATGAAAGATAGTAATGATACCAATTGGGATATTAAAACTATTTTACTCAATTTATTTATTGATGTCTAAATGACACCAGTGCTCATTTGGGGTAATCGGTGTGCTGGCCGTTAAAGTGTTTAAAGCAAGGCTGCTGCAGACGAATGAAAGGGGATTTTTTGCTATTTTTCAACCTTGGGAACTAGGGTATCTTTTAATAAAATCATCTTGAAAGCTCCTATTTTCAAAATTTTGGCAACTGTGTTTGAAAATTCACTAAAGGTCAGCAAAAATGTAGTCTTTTTAAAAAAACTAATAGCTGACAGAAAAAAGTTTTTGGATTTCGCTATGGGCAGAAAATTTTCCAAGAGACGCCAATTTTGAAGGTTTGGCACCAAACTCTGGCAACCATAAAAGAAAAACATCAGAATTTGTTGTTGCTAGATTGTCATGAAAACCTTATTAAGAAAATATTTAGTTTTTAATTTTAAAATTTAATTTTCTTGGTGAGATTTTAAACTTCTGTTTCATGCTTACTAAGCACATTTTGTGTTTTAGCCGATTCATTTGTATCTGAGCAACTAAAATTGCTACTAAAATAGAGTTTAAGAGGAGACATTGGTGCTATTTTTAAAAATGTATGCTACTATTTCACAAGTGCTTTGACTGGCAGCCCTGTAAGAGTTTCTGGTATTTTATTGCCTGTGTTGTACATTTTTTCATGTTCCCAATTTTCAATCAGCATTATTATAATTGTTAGTGAATGCAATAATTTTACTTAAGTTAGACCAATGTAAATTTTACTGTATTAATTGAAGCAAAACAACTAGGTTCAGAAATATGTATTAGCCTAAATTTATATAATGTTTACTCTGTAAACATACTCCCCTCTGTAAATAAGCTTGTCCAGTGTTTCATACATAGGTTTCATAGGGGGTATAAGATAAATATCACACATATTTCTTGTTTCTCTTAATTTTTACAATTAATTCTGTGATGTTGATAATAACTTTATAGATCTTGGAAATATTTATATCAAAACATGTTGTCGTATGCTTATATATATGCATTCTGATATACATATACTTAGAACACTTTAGGATGACTTTGCATTTAGAATATATAGAACTCTACTTTAGCAAAAGGGAAAAAAGCGACATTATTGACAATTAAAGATTTTTATTTACAAAGGGAAAGGAGGAATATTTACAGATTAAACATCGTTTTGCCTTCGTTACAGTTAGACTTCATCGGGTATTCGTTAGACATGGACTTACGCCATCCTCTTGCGTCATCTCTGCATCTGTCTCTGGAGTCACTTGGCAATTCCTCCGTAGCCAGCGTGGCTAGATTTTGTGGCGCTTCTTCATTTCCTGTATCATACACAGGGAGTGGCAGATGGATTGCTGATCTTTAAAACGGTTCCCACATATATCAATAGTTTTATACGTGTAATGTCAATTTAAGTATTACTTTACTGTCTTCATGGTCTGTAAAGTCTAAAATCTGAGTCTATTCTTTTCTACATTCATGATATGCAATCAGTATGATGTACTAGCGAAGTACATGATTGTGAATTTGAGTTAGCAGCATCTTTGATATTTATTCACTCTTTTTTGGTCCTTTTATTTTATGGCAACAAGAAATGTTGCCATAGCTGTATGTTTTTCAAGCATTATGATTTTTTCCAATAATATGTGAAACTGAACTGTTTGTTCTCTTACTTTAAAATGTGACAACTCATAGTTTCATTGTGTTAATTTACATTGCACTAAAATGGAAAAACCTTTAGTTGATAATTACAGGGTTTCCTCTAGCCATAAATTTTTTTAAGAATGCCAGATTTAAAATTTTAGTTTTTAAGGGACCTTAAAAAATTAATTTTGCTGAAAGTCCTTGAAATTAAAAAAGTCTTAGTTCTCTCATAGGAAAACTGTTTCATTACACTTGCATTAACTCTTTGAGGCACACGATTTTAAAGAAAAAATCCCTAGTTGCCCACAATTGTTTATTCGCTTATTCAACTTCAAAATTAGTATAAAACATCAAATACATGTTTTTTATTATAACAATTTATTCTCTCATAATAAATTTTTACCCAAAAAACATTTACCATTATAAAAGACAAAAATTCACTGCACCACACAATTCGCCAATCTTAATCACAACAGTGTCTACAACAACAAGCATTTGAAAATTTTGTTTTCAGTTATTTGCACATGTAGTGTTAGTTCACATCATTGCCAACTCAATGAAAAACTTTAAATAAAATATTAAACTGTATGGCTATGAGTAATTTCAACTTTTTGAGGTGGGTTAAAAAATATCCCATTATTCATACAAAGCTAAGCAAAAGGTGGGACCATTTTTAACCCCAAAGAGTTAAAAAATCAAGATAAAATGATACTTGTTCTAGGTCATGTCACCGAGAATAGGTGACATAGTTATAGGTTAGCTAAAAATTGATGTCTTCAAAACTGGGTTTGAGACGAGACCCAAGCATAGCACTCGTGAAAGTATCACCTTTCACTGATGAGTTAATTTATTCCAATCTATGTGAAATAGTCTTAAACATGAAAATTAGCCTAGGAAACGCTTTAAAAGTGGCTCTAATTTTTCTTTTGCTTGAATTGTGAAAACTCTGAATTGCATTTAAAATTTTAAACATTAAATTTATAAATATTTCCTTTAAATATGGACTGAGTTTAAAATTTGAAATTTACATGATTATTTAGTAATATTTTCATTTGATTTTTACAAAACAATTATTTATTAAGTCTAGGGTTAGGTGAGTTAAAAACTGTCCCACCTTTTGCTTAGCTTTTTTATGATGCATGGTGGGATATTTTTCAACTCCGCTCAAAAAGTTGAAATTACTCATAGTCATACAGTTTAATATTTTATTTGAAGTTTTCCATTGAGTTGGCAGTGCTATGAACTAACGCTAAATGTGTAAATAACTAAAAACAAAAATTTACACATCAAAACGCATTAGTAAGCTGTTGACACTGTTGTGATTAAGGTTGGCGAATTGTATCGTGCAGTGAATTTTTGTCTTTTATAATGGTAAATGTTTTTTGGGTAAAAATTTATCATGTGAATAAATTGTTATAATAAAAAAACATATATTTGATGCTTTATACTAATTTGGAAGCTGAGTAAGTGAATAAACAATTCTGTGCAACTTGGTTTTTTCTTTAAAATCATGTACCTCAAAGAGTTAATATATAGATTAGTAATATTTTCAGAACTCCATGGCAGCAATCCAGGCTGTTACTTCCCACACTTATGCAGACTACATGATTTAAAGGGTGAATACTTGATATCGGTCTGAAATCTAGATATGAGACTATTGTACTTCAGTGGGTCCTTCTCACTGCAGCATATTTGGCGATGAGATGGGCAATTTGCTGGTGAAGAAAGAGACAGAAATTATTCGGTCACCTTAAGATACAATACTGTGTTCATCTATTTTGAGAATTATTAAAAATTTGAGAAAAACTTAAAAACTAAGCAGATTAAGGATAAAGGTAGGTGGAATTCCTTTGATAAAATTCCCATTTTTCCAAGACGCCATGCTGTCGCAACTTTTCAGCTGGCGACGGGACATGACTGCCTGGTGAAATATTTATTTACATTTAATTTACTTCGTAGCTAACTGTGTTTGATGCAGCTTGGCTAAATATAGTCCTTGTGCCATAAAACTCCAAACCAACCAACTAATCTTAGCCCCAACTAGGTGTATGTGATTCTGGAGTTGTTATGGATGCAACTCATCTTGAGAGCTGACCGATTTTGGTGGGAAATATTTATGAAAGATATTGGCGTGTAAAGGAGATGATACTGACTGTACAGTCTGGTTGACCTTTTTGAACTGCTGTTTGCTTTTGCTTTTTTTAATTTTAACATTTTTCTTTTGTTTTTAAATGTTTCTATGGTGATTGTACTGTGTGTTCTTGCTCACTAGTGAATGATCTTTGTATGAAGTACTACTGCTAGAATACATTATAGTTATTACTTCATTAAAAAACCCAATTTTCTCTTTTCTATCATAGGAAATATTGAAATCCAAATACCAAGACTCTGCTATACAATTCAACATTGTTAGTTGTCAATTTGCATTTCATTATTGCTTTGAAAGCTTTTCTCAAGCAAAGACCATGTTACAGAATGTCAGCGAGTGCTTGAAGCCCGGTGGATACTTCATAGGAACCCTTCCTGACGCATATGACATCATGTAAAATATTTATCTTTTCCTTAACGTTGTTTATTTGAACACACAAAATATACTTATATCTGCTGTGTATATTAATTGTGTAGTGTTTTCATAATTTTTTTTGCCGCAGGAGACGACTAGAAGAAGCTGACGATTGCGTTTTTGGAAACGATGTGTATTCTGTTACATTTCCATCTAAGGAGCAACCAGGACTCTTTGGGGCTAAATATGATTTTCACCTTGAAGGAGTTGTGGATTGCCCTGAATTTCTTGTGTATTTTCCAGCACTATTGAAGTAATTTTTTCTTGATATTAAGCTTCGGTTTGATTTAAAATGGAGAATCTATTTAAAATCAATAGTTAACCCTCCAAGTGGTTTCAACGAGATATCTCGTCCATCAAGATGTGACCAATTTTGCTAATGGCGAGATATATCTTTATCAAGATATTGCAGACTTGATGAGATCAAGATCTGGTCAGTTTTTCTAATGACGAGATATCGCGTCCGTCAAGATGTGGTCAGTTTTGCTAATGACGAGATACCTCGTCATTAGCAAAACTTTGTTGGTCATTGTCAAGACAACAACCACCAGGAGGGTTAAAGGTAACAATAATTGTCAAGCATTAGTTTAGTTGAACTGTAGAATGTCATTGAACAAACTGATTAGAAAATGAGATTGGCTATAATAATTACAATGTTATGCCTGAAATTTGCACATCAAAATCCTTGAAATTAATTGTTTTTCCATGGGTCCTGGATAAACTCCTTGAATTTACTTAAAATATGGCAGAAAACTAAAATATATTCCTGCAATTTTTTTAAAAGTTCGAATCTTATTATTTATTCAGCAAGAAAATTGTTATGAAATGTTTTTCTCTAATGCCCGGCCAATTGAACTTAATCAGTATAGACTACAAAAGGCGTATTCGTGCATTACACTGGTACTTCATAGGAAGTGGATTCATGAAACACCTCATATAGATCCACACATTCCATGAACAATGCATTTATAAAGAGGCCATGCATTAATTGTAGATGGACAAACATTCATGCCTTACCTCATATTTGATCCAGAAGCCAGCATTCTGACCACTAGACTGATTAAGATGTCAAGAAAATTGTTACTTATAAATTTTCAAATTAGTTTTAACACATTTTTAGTTACCAAACCAAAAAGAAGATTTAATTCTAAATGTATCTCGTAGGTGTCTACAAGGAAAAGGTTTACACATTGTTCAAATGTGTTTACAAGGAAAATACTTTCATAAATATTAGCGACACTTGATAAATTATGAAATCTGCTTATCTACCCCTTAAACAATTAAGGTGTACTTATACACTAGAAGATTTTTTTTTAAATTTTGACTTTAAAAAAATCCATTCTTTTACAATAGATCATTGGTTTATGCTTAAAATCATTTCAGTGTCAAAAAATAAGATTAAATTGATCATTAATGATCTAATTTAGATATAATTAACCAATAAGCATGTTTTTTGAATAGGGATATCTTAAATTCTAATTTGTTCTGAAAGACAATTCCTTGTTGAAAATTATTCCTAACATTACTCTTCATATTAATCCTCATTCGAATTGCTAGAGGGAATAGTTCTTTTACAATTTTTTTCACCAAGGAAGCATAAAAAAATTAAGATTTTTTCAGGAATTATAACATTTAAACTCGACTAAAAGTCCTTTCTCAACTAATAACTGATTGAGGGTCGAAACATCCATTGTATTATATAGATTATATTTATACAAAAATAATTATACATCACTTCATTGTTGAGTTATCACCATTTGAACAATGCATCATATTGCAAAAACATAGTTCTTCAAAAATTGAATTAAAAATTTTGAAAACATGTTTGTACATGGTGACAGTACCTAACAAAAAACCCTTGTAACTAGAAAATATCCAAAATATCGTTTGAAAGCTAAGGAGTTGGAGAGTCTTTTGAAGCGGTATGAAAAAATCAATATTCTGATTGATTTTCATGATTTCTAGTGTATACACCTTAAAGTGAAGAATATGAAATAGGAATACTGCCTACTATGCAAAGCTCTGTTTTGTGGAAGCAAGAAGACAGGTGATGATTTTTGTGCCATCACAGCTAAGACAAGCTGAGGCTAAATAGTGAATACAGTAAAAATCACTTCTGCTTTTAATCTTTGTTGATTTAATACTCGTAATCAGAAAGGCTGGCATGCCAACATTTTTTAACTTTTTTAAATGGAAATTTTTACGCTGCAATGCCATTGCATTTCTGGTAGATATGACCAATAGGATATATTTGAAGCTAAATTATGACAGCAAATATGGAATATCAGTTATGAAAAATAAATACTAAAACATAGTGGGAACATGAATTTTAACTGGGAACATGAATGGACAGTTTTTTTTGTTATGGTTTCAATTAAATATATGGTACCTCTAGGAAAACATGAAAATACTCCTAGAATTTGCTTTTCCAGAAAGTGAATGAACCAGGTAATTGGCTAAAAAAGAAGGGCAATTTTCTTTTAAATATCCTCTTGTTTTCTCAAGGTACGAAAATTGCAATGTAGAAATAAATTATGCTTGAATTTTGTTATGTTTAATAATCTAACTTGTATTTTCTGTCTGATGAAAAATATTCGAAATTGATTACATTGAATACAGTTGCATTTAATTGTTGATATTGTTACAGGTTAGCAGAAGAGGTAGATCTTGAGCTCATATATTGTAAAAGATTTGAAGATTATTTTGAAGAAAAGCAGAAAATTCAGGAAGGGCAATTTCTTTTAACCAGAATGCAAGCATTTGAGGTTAGACGTTTACTTTGGAATTAGAAAATTAGATACAAGTTTATAAAATATTGCTGTATGGTGATTTTGAAAATGTAAATTACATATTTGAACATTCAGTTCAACCTGTATCTGTTCTGGGTTAACAATGAATTTGGCTACTTTTTAGAGAAAATATATGGGAGGAATATGATCCAGATTTTTCCTTCAGCTACCACTTAAGATCGATTGTAAAATCTGCAAAATTGGTTGAATGAAGAGAAAAACAAGAGATTTTTGTATTACTAACACAATAATGTTATTATTTAATGTTTATTTTATATTGGGACTGGAATATGGATTTGTAATTTGGAATCCTTATTACAACTGATATATAAATATTGAAAGATTGCAGAATAAATTTTGGAGATATATTTATTTTTTTTTACATTCTTCTGAATTGCAAATTGATTTGGTTTCATTACTTTGAAGCTCTTAAGAGACATTGCTTTAACAAAATGTTTTACAACCTCCCATATAACAAAAGTGATTCGTCCTTTTTAGTTTCTTCTATTGATTTCAACATCCCCATGTATATCACCAGAAAGTAAATTATTTTTTGTTGAAGCTTTGAAAAAGAATGTATGTAGCAATTTTGCTACAAATAGATTTTTTAAACAATATTCTTTCTTGTAGGTTGATATATTTTTTAATGATTTCAATTCACTAAGTAATCTGCTTCAGTGAAGTGTTTTATTTTATATCTTATCTAATTGCATCTGTGTATGTATTTTTGCACTTTTTTTTATCATATCTTGTGTAATTGGATATTTTTCTGTAGAGGAACAACAATTAAATACCTGAAAACGGTTTACCCTTTGGTTTACCCTTTGAAAACATTAAAGTGTTTCATATATATAAGGGGACACTAATCTTTTTATTTTTAACACTAACATTTTATTGATGTAAAAAATTGGATGATTAAAATTCCTTAGTAAATTAAATTGTGATGCAAATTTATGCTTTGGGGAATATTTTTGTTCAATGGTTTTAGAAATATGTTAATTTAGCTTTGGTCAATAACTCAAAAACTACTTATCTTGTTTCATTTAGTGAATTTATTCTTCTAATTATTGATAATGATAAAAATAATCAAATCTAAGCTCTGGAGTGAGAAAAACTTATTGTCTTTTAGCTTTGAATTTTTAAATTTTGGTGTATGTAACAATGTATTTTCATTTTAATGACTTCTTTATTTCAGACTTATCCCCCTGTCCATGATGACCAAAAGTTGATGGGATGTGACGATGAATATTATAGTGCGAAAGAAAAGATTAAGTCTCTTTTAACTGACAAAGATAATGAAAATGAAAAACTTCATGTTGTGAGTATTTTTTATTTTTAAACTATTTCAACTAATTCAAAATTACGAAAAATAATTGAAAGATTCATTTTTAGAAAAAGGGATGCACAGGAAATTTTGAAATAAGTTATTAATCTACTTTTGCATATTTCTCCACTTCTATTTGATGAAAAGTTTTGTGAGACTTCCATTTTAGAACAGTTATGTTCACAAAATTTAAGTGACCTTATCCTTCTTCTGCATGCTATTTTCGCTTTCTTTTGAAACTGTTCATTAATGAAATAAAAATAATGAAAGAGTAATCAAGGGAATTTTGAAACATATATCTTTGCCAATGCAAACTGTACAATAAATTTTACAATGCACTGTTTCTAAAAACGTTACTGCCTAATTGACGTCTTAGATACTGGTCGCACTGATCCAGTTCAATTCGCAAACACAATTCACTCATAGTCAAATAAATAAATCAGTCGTTACTAAATACATAACTTTAATTTCTACTGTTTTATAAATTTACATGGGCTATACTTACATGAAATTTAATATTTAAGCAGGCATATTTTGAAACTAATCAAATTGGAGACACCTAAGACAGCATATTGCTTGAATGGTTGGGAGAGCGAAAAGTGAAGGATAAAAAAATGGGGGCTCCGAAGTTACCCACAAGCCCTGAGAGGTTGATAGTGCCCAAATGATAGCCAACCCCAAGGTACCTGAGTGATCTGTCTACCCTCAACTACTCTTGCTTTTTGCTATTTTTTCCCGCCCTCACCTTTCGTTTGGCGCTGCTTGGCCAAATATGACCCTTGAGGCCATAAAACACAAAATCGACCAACCAACCCAAATGATAGCACTACAAATTCTACCAGATAATAAGTTTTTATCTTTTGAGTAATTAGCACAAAAGTCAAGTTGTGTGACACAATGAATTATGCATTATTACTAAATGAAGTAGCATATTGAAAAGATCACGATTCAAATAGGGGTGGGTATCCAAAAGTGGGAACTACTGCCCCCTGTTGGCACTGAAACAATCTTGGGGGAAAGCAGTGCTCCAATAGAGGGAAATAGAGGGGCACGATTTGGCAATAAGATCTAATGTTAATTTTTGTACCTTAAGAGAGCTTACTTCATATCTTAAAAATTTATTTTGTATGGTGAAGACTTTAAAATTTCTTTTATACCTTGTGCAAGTACCAGGCAATAAAATTACTTTTCTCAAAATGTCTCTGTTATACTTTATGTAAAATATTTTTCTGTTTAGGGCACACTTTCTCAGTCTGAATGGGAAGTTGTATGTAAGTAAAATTCTTTATTAATTGGCATTTTTGTTTTTTGTAAGAATTATTGCCATTTGTGCATCATATTTGATCGTTCCATCACACAAATATTATCGGCTTAGAGCAGGAACTCATTAACTGAATAAAAAGTTTTTTTAATTTTACAGCTGTTTAAAGACTTGCATTTGAACTCACAAATAAAAAATTATAAGCATTTTATAGGGGGAAATATCTTTCAAGCAGATTACAGTATGACACTGTATTTCTTATCATCATGAAAAGAAGCATTTAGTATCTCCGAAAGATAGGCAGTTAATGAGTTTCTGCTGTGAGCTGACAATATGTGATTTGGCGTGAAAAGGTCTATTCAGAATTTTCCGACTTTTCACATTAGGACAGAAAGTTACAAATTTTGCATGACAACTGTTCAAAGAGTAAGTGATATTTGTGAAGTGTTGCAAATACCGCCAGGCTCAATCTTGGCTAATGCCATCACTATAGAACTTATTACCAACAATTTCACTCATAATTACTTTTTGATATTTTTAGAATGCTTGAATTTTAACAATTCTATACAATTTTTTATAGGTATGTATTGTGTTTTTGCATTTGTGAAGAAAGAGAAAAAGGAAGAAGATTGATTTGTTTATTTAGTGGACAATCATTTTTAAAAATGACTTTCCATCTGTTATATATTCTCATCAAAATAAAATATTTCATTTTATTTGGTCAGTTTTCATTCTTGTTTTGGAAATTAAATTTTACTTTGTTTATTGATTTGTTAGTTTTTCAGTCCAAATATTCAAATTTCAAATCACAAAATTTTAAAACAAGAGAACTAATTTGGTGTCACTAACAATCCAAATTCATTAATTTATTATGTAAAATGAATGTAATTTTTGTCATGAGTATAACAACTAATTACAATTAACTTTTCAATTCGTATTCTAGTGTTTCCTATATTTAGATTCTTTTACGTATACTAAATTATTTTTGTACCAAGCATAGATATTTAAAATATGGTTCTGTTTTCGTAATGGTTACTTTAAATTGAAAAATTACATTTAAAGCAGCTCTGTTTATATGAACCAGAGATAACTTAATTTTCAAATAAATCTAACTTAAGATATATTATTATGGCATTAATATTAAACTATTATCCACCTATCTGGTATAGTGGTCATACTGTTTGTCTCCATCCAGTAGGTCATGTGAGGGCCACAGTAGCTTGGTTAGAAGAGTCGTTGATTAGCAACCGGAGGGTTGTGAGTTCTAAACTCGATCCAACCAAAGACCATTGTGTGCGTGGGGGCTGGGCATGTTAAATCTGTCATGGTCTCAAATGTCCTCACGTTGGCGTGGTGTGAAAGTTTGGAGAGTGGGGTGCCACTTCAGGTGTTGTCATCTGGCTGTGGTTCTAAATTACAAGGTGTTCTTGTATCTTTCCCTTTGGGATTGATCAAGGACCATCACCAAAGGTCCATTTTGACATTAATTCTATCTACCAGTAGGTTGTGGGTTACAATCTTGGTTTGTAAGTGCATGGATGTTGCTGATTGTCTCTGGAATAATGGCAGCGTTACCCACTGGGTACTTTTCAGGGTTCACCCCTTGTAATGACGCCGAAGGCAAAAGAAATCTGGTTGGGCATAGAATAAGAATTTAGACTATTAATCTTTTATAAGTTTATATACTATTGAAAACATATTTACTCATGCAATTGTTTTCACAAGGAATTTTTAAGTTTGGAAAAGTTGAAAATTCTGCCCTTTTCAGAATGTTGATGTTTGGATTTTGTAAATTGTTCTCATCTCAATTTACTAACATGCAATCAAGAATTAAGGTAACATAATTGGTGTCAGTTTCTAGATTTTTTTGTGGAGAACTTAATTTTTTGGTCCACCTTTTTTTTATACACAACCATTCAAAGAATTGGAGAACAATTTGAGAAATATTTTATATTTTGTAGTGGATTATATAGTTGATTACACTATAACATAGATAATAGAATCTTAACTGAGGTATTATATTTTGCATCATATCCCTAATGTATCGAAGCATAGAAAACAGCTGATTATAACCACAAATATCTAGCATTTTTTAAAAATATATTTTTTAATTTTGAGAAAATTGAAAAATCAGCAAAATTAAATCATTTTTATCAGAATGACGTGTGCCCATTGCATGTGTTGGAGAGTAGGGTGCCAGCTCAGATGTTGACCTCGTCATCTAACTGGTCGAAATTACGAGGCAGGTAGTAATTAATGAACATAGCACTTGAGCAACACAACAGGCTATTGGCGTCTCCGAGGTCCATCCCGAAGGGAAAGAGCCGAGGACAACCACTCGTAATTTTGATTGACTATCAGATGACAAAATTACGAGGCGTTGTCCTTGCATCTTTGCCTTAGGGGTTGATCCCAGACCGTCGCCAATAGCCCATTATGTTGATCCAGTGCGACGTTAATTAACTACCTACCCATTATATATAATATAAGCAATGTCCATTTAGCAGTATAGGGTTGCGGTGGCCCAGTTGGAAAATTAACAAAAGAGAAATTAAGAGAAGGATTAACAATCGGAGGGTTGCGAGTTCGGATCCAGCCAAACACTCGTGTACAAAGGGGGCTGGTGAACGTTAAATCTGTCGTGGCCTCAAATGTCCACTTGGGCGTTGGGTGGAAGTTTGGAGAGTGCGGTGCCAGCTCAGGTGTTGCCTCATCATCTGACCTTGGTTCAAAATTACGCGGTGCTGTCCTCGAATCTTTCTATCAAGATTGCTCCCGAACCGTTGCCAATAGCCCGTTGTGTTGCGCCACTGTGACGTTAATTAAAATACCTACCTACCTATTTAGCAGTATAATTATGCTTACAGCAAGACATGACTAAATTCAAACTAGATCGCTTTATTAAAGAAATTTCAGTCATAAGTCGGTAGGTAGGTCTAGGTAAGTATTTTAATTAACGTCACACTGGAGCAACACAGCGGGCTATTGGTGACGGTCCGGGATCAAACCCGAAGGGAAAGCAGTCATGACTGGGAATTGTCATGACAATGTGAGTTCACGCCCTATTACAGGAGGCAGCTCAACTTTGACCTTGTATGATCACGATATGACATATCTTCATAAGTCTACGGGGCTGTGAGGACGTAAATGAAGAGAGTTTTGGAAAAGTATTAACCTATAGCAGCAATATTCAAATGAAAGATTTCAAGGGGAGTTCCGGGAAGAAAACGAAGAGCGAAATTAGTATGATACTAAGTACATTACGCTGAAGTAAGTTGTTTTTGTTGCCAAGCTCGAGCACTGATCTCGGGCTTCGGTACAACAAGGGGCGAATTGACGGCTACTTGTGAAGGATCACCCAATGGGTGAGCCGCCGCTACTCCTAACAAGGACAGAGACCGTCGTGTCCGTGGGGGCTGGTGCACGTTAAATCTGTAATGGCCTCAAATGTGCTCATGTTTTGGAGGTGTGGAAGTTTGGAGAGGGGAGCTAGCTCAGTTGTTCTCGTCGTCTGACCATGGTTCAAAATTATGAGGTGTTGCCCTCGATCTTTCCCTTCGGGATCTATCCCGGACCGTCGCCAATAGCTCCAGTGCGACTTTAATTCAACGTTTGCCCCAACCAATATCATTTTGAATTAATTGGTATGATATTGGTATTTTTAATTAACGTCGCACTGGAGCAACACATCGGGCTATTGGCGACGATCCGAGATCAACTCCCGAAACTTTATTTTGGAAGAAAATTTTCATTTGACGCTAATTTCGATGTTTTGACAACGAGCGGTGGTAACCATGAAAGAAAAACATTTTTAATTTTAAAATTTAAATTTCTTGATTTGTTTTGGGATTTTATTGCGCAAGGGACATATTTGGCCATGCTGTGCCAGACACAAAACATACGATATCAGGTAATATACAAACACATACAATGAAGTTTTACTAATACAGGAGAGGTATACACCCATGGAGGAATGCGCCCGGTAGGAATCGAACCTGCGCCGCGTACAACTCGATGGCTGCTAGCGCAGTGGGCATACCCACTGAGCCACGACGGCCCCTTAAATCTTTTGAGATTTCCGACGTCTGTTTCATACTTAATCAGTACATTTTGTGCTTAGGCCCAATCATTTTGCATCTGAGCGATTAAAATCTATGCATATAAAGCAGAGTTGACATCTGTCTTTTTGTTCTCTACAACCGTTTGACCAATACACACCAAATTTGGTACACATATTCTTTGGAACCCTGTGGGTAACGTAGGCTACATATTAAACCCCGTTCTATTTGTCTTGGGTGTGCAGAGAGTGTAACTTCCCTTCATCCTGGACAGAGCACCTAGGAACTTCGACCTAGGGAGCAATATATCACGCAGACTGTGCAGATGACGTCAGAGTTAACATCTACAGGAGTCGCTTCTCAAGATGACCTTGAAGTTTTTTTTAGAATCTTAGAGTATGGTGCAATGGCAGATGGGTGAGCTGAAAATCGCTCAGAATCATCGTTTATGTATCCCGTCTGTAAAAATGCGGGATGGAATTTTCAAGCATAAATTGTAATTGCTTGAAACGTTGATCATGATATCGTATCAATATGATTTGTCAGCCTTTCATAATGATGGAGGAATTCCGAAATTCGCATTCCTGGTGCAAGGTTTTACAAATAAAAAATATTGATAAGAAAAAATACTGACTGCAGTAATATAATGTATGTCATTTGTTTTTTAGAATGTATTTAAAAAGGGCATTCACAATCACTCCAAAACTCAAAATCGACTTTTTTATATAGTCATCTCAGTATCAGTTTTGTAGGTTTGTCTTACCTATAGCATGTGAAATAGATCTAAAATAAATTGTAGAAGTTATAAAAATCGGTTTGAAAAATTATTTTGCGCTTGCTTATTCTCTATATTTGCATTTCCTATGACAGAAAGTGATTCGAAAAATCACTTTCTGTCATAGAAAATGCAAATATAGAGAATAAGCAAGCGCAAAATAATTTTGGAGCAATAACAATCGACGGTTTAACTAATTAAACCCGAGCAACGCAGGGTACATTCAGCTAGTTGCTACTAAACTAGGGTTTAAGAGGAGACATTTTTACTTTAAAAGAAAAATTGATGCAACTAATTCTATTTCACAAGTGCTTCGGCAGCCCTGGATTTGGTATCGTCTTATTCCGTCATAACAATCACGTTTATTTTCGAAGAGACTCAGACAGCGTGTCTTAAGATCTCTCGGAATGATGCTTTTCGAAGATTCCTCTTTGTGTGGTTTACGCGGCTGTTTCTGAAGGACGGAACCCGCGACGTCAAGAGCGAACGACTATGCCCACGTTCACGTGTTTACGTCCCCAGTTCTTTATGCTTTTGTACCCATTTTCATCTCCAACTGGGAAGAAATATGGACTCGAACAGCGGGATCGCCTGCTCGTAGCAGCTTGTCCCTTATTACTACATAAACGCTTTGTCCTTTCGGGAAAGCTGTGCATAGTTTCGAATTTTGAGTACACCTGTTTCGAACAGGACATCCGTTGGTACTGACAGAATGCATTGTGGGTAGTTTTCCTTCGATATAGGCTTGTGTTCTTTCTTAAACAAATAGAGGGAAGAATTGAAAATGTCGGAACTTGCTGACGAACTTTTTACAGAAGTTTTTGTTATGGGCCAGGATTAGAGTATCAAACCCGTGCCTTTTTGCAAGAATGAGTTGATGGAATGATGAAAAGTTTTGCTTTACATAGCAAAATATCTGGACATATTTCCATTTATAGCGTTGACGTTAATCCATGAAATTCGTTTGTTCGAAGGCTTGTTCAAGATAATTCTTTTTCAAGTTGTGACATGCACTGAAATCTTTTATAGTGGCTACCCTTGATTCTTTTAGACTTTAAAAGCAGGTCTTAGAATTTCCCTATAAGCCCAGTTGCGTAATATTTATTTGAAGATATCGATTCAAAATTCCAGTTTGTTATTCTCAGCTGCGATTGTATGAATAGGTTGAAAGAAACAAAATAATATTCGAGAATCTTTCTCTTCCTCCTAAAAAAGATACAACAGCCTACTTGGTGAAGCAACCGGAGGGTTATGAGTTCGAAACTCGATCCAACCAAAGACCGTTGTTAATGTGGGGGCTGGTGCACGTTATACCTGTCGTGACCTCATACATTCTCACGTTGGACTGGTGTAAAAGTTTTGAGAGGTGCTAGCTCAGGTGTTGACCGAGTCATCAGACCAAAATCTCGAGGTGTTGTCCTCGGATCTTTCACTTCCGGATTGATCACGGATCGTCGCCAATAGCCCGTTGTGTTGCTCCAGTGTGACGGAAATTCATCTACCTACCTAAAAAAGTGTCCCCTTTTACTTCAGTCTGCCGAGCTTTCGACTCGTGGTTGGGTTTTATGGCGTGGGCCATATTTGGTCAAGCTGCGCTAACCAAAGTCAAGTAAATGAACATACACACACAAGGTAAGCTTTACTGACACAGAAATACACATAGAGAGGAATCGCAGTGGGTAAACCCACTAAGTCACCACCCAGTTGGTTAGGGCGTTTTAACAGATAGAGATTCTAAAACTGGAAAAATAGACTTTAATTTTCGGTTTTACAGACATTGAAAGTTTTTGCTTCAAGTCAGAAAGTACAATTTGATATTTCTCTGGGCAAAGATGAAATAATGAATTCCCTTCATACCTAAACACATTCTTGTTATGCTTTCAGGAAAAACATTATAGATACTTTAATTTTTCGGAAGAAAATTTCTTGCAGAGAAATAAGATCACATTTAAAATTTTTTCATCTTCAATGGATGCCGTAGTTTCATTCTTCAAAAATTATATATATATTTTTAAAAAATGCATTTGCATAGAAAAGTTTAAGAAGCAGTCAGGAGCATAACCCTTGGTTGCAATTATTCTTGTCGCTACCTAACATGCACATGTTTAAGACGCGTTTAGGATAATCGATAGGTATCACAAGATACGCGAATAAGACGCTCAGATGTCAATGGCATACTGTATGTCACATTCCCTCCTACATTCCCTATCATATTCATGCTGTTTGTATCGGGAATGAGACGAACAGATCAATTAGTGAACAGCGCAGAAGCTGTGTTAAACACTGCTATCTTAATAGTAACTCAGATATTGACCTCGTCATCTGATCGTGATTCCAAATTGGGAGGTGTTCTCGGATATTTCCCTTGGGGTTTGATCCCAGACCGCCACCAGTAGTACGTTGAGTTATCTACCGAAGTACCTACCTTAACTCTCCAAGTGATTTCGGCGAGATATCTGGTCTATAAAGGTCTGACTAATTTTGGTAATGACGAGATATCTCGTCATCAAAATATCGACAATTTGTTTCGATGATGACGAGATCAAGATCTGGTCTGTCCTCTTTAAATTCTCTTCTAAAGACGACATATCTGGCAAATCAAAATCTGGTCAGTGTTCTTCTAATGACGACATACCTCGTCGAGACAACCACTAGGAGAGTTAATAGATGGGCCTCAAAGTAGAAACATAAACGATGTAATTGCGATTTCTTTAGTGATGTTTTTAGACGACCCGATGCGTTTACAGCACTTGGCATAAAACATACGATAGATAATTGTTGGTATATTTCTGTTACAGCGTCTTGCATGAGACAGGTGTTACCTTTTTGTGATGGAAAAACAATCACTTGTGCTACTTGAGTAAGAAATGTTCTTATTACATCTAGTCCCTGTACTGTCTGTTCCACAAGAACAGCTCTCGATACCAAATCTGGGTGGAGGTAATCGCTATAGAAACAGGGCTCGTTCATTTTGAGTAGGGGTGGCTCTACGAGATGATGCAATTTTATTTTGGTCCTAGCTAATGTTGGTGGCGGAAAGAGGTAGCATAGATCATGGCGATAAGTTCTTAAATACATTTCCAAATTTCCAGAAAGTGTGCCAATATGACAAACTTTAATACATTTCTTTAAGGCATCCCCAATGGAAAATAGATTCAAGTGCGTTTCTATGGCAACAGAAAGGGACAGACTTTCTCTAGACCAATTCTCAGGGCCGCGGTAGGAAGAGTTGTGATTAGAAACTGGAGGATTGGAGTTCGAAACTCGATCGAACCAAAGACAGTCGCGTGCATGGGGATCTGGTGCACGTTTTTTTCTGTCGTGGAGTTAATGAGCTTCTGCCCTAAGCCAACGATAAGTCCATTATATTATGTACATAGACGAATAAGCATTAACGACGCGTGGACCTAAGAACCACTGTAGTCCAGTTGGAAGAGTAACGGATTAGCAATCGGAGGATTGCGAGTTGGAGACTCGATCCAACCAAAGATTGCCGTGTACATGTGGACTGATGCACGTTGAATCTGTTGTAGCCTCAAATGTCCTCACGTTGGCGTGGTGTGGAAGTTTGGAGAGTGGGGTGCCAGCTCAGGTGTGACCGCCTCATCTGATTGTGGTTCAAAGTTACGTTGTTCTCAGATCTTTCCCTTCGGGATTGATCCCGGACTACCGCCGCCAATATATCGTATTGATCCCAGTGAGACGTTAATTCAATTACCTGGCTACTGTATGAGAAAAACAGGCCAAGTGACGTCACGTTCGGAATACGTACAGGAAACGCGTTTCGCAGAAGAAACAATGCCCCAAGCTACATTTAGCTTGATATTAAAAGTATTATAAGAATCTCAGAATGATTTTAATGCAGGAATCAGGGCTCGACTTATCAACCACAGCTAAAAACGAACGGAAGACACATTCCAAGCATGATGTATGTCTGGAATTTAAAGAACAAATAACTTTTTAAATAAACAGCTGAATCAAAAGCTCTGCCAAATTAAAAAACTGGAATTCGCGAAAGCTTTACAACACATTTTTTAAAAAGCGTGTTGTGATTGCCGAGTCGCGTTATTAAAAATCTTCCACATACTTACTTCTGTTTGGCTAGAATGTCAATTTCTCCCGTTTTTGTGCTCCGAGATTTATTAATTTACATTCATTCTACGTTGTTTACAGTGTCATTAAAATTGTGATGGTTTCCCAATATTAAATTAATTGTTTCAACTCGTATTTTTTCGCATCGCTAAAAATTTAATGACCTTTCAAAACATTCTTTTAATGTTATGATTACTCTCTGTAGTCATCGAAATTTTAATTAAACAGCACTTGTCTTTAACTAAAAAAATATAAACACCATGCAAAGCATTTGTATTTTTAAGAGCATTATAAATATTTAATTGTTTTCTCTCAAAATTGTTTCATTCTACGAGAGGTCCTTGAAGTTAATTATTTGTAAACATAAAATTGATGTTTATAAAAATAAACCCAGGTTGTGAAATGTTGATAAATGCTTGCGCTGTTTATGTAGTTGATATTTCGTTGTTGACATTAATCAGTGCAGTTCCTAACATCTGCGTGCAAGCTTCAAGCAACCCATTCCTTTTTTTTCAAGGGCCGCGGTAGCCCGGTTAGTAGAGAAGCGGATTAGCAACTGGAGGCTTGGGAGTCCAAAACTCGATCCAACGAAAGACCATCTTGTACATGGGGGCCTAGTGCATGGGAAATCTGTCGTGGCCTCAAATATCCTCACGTTGGTATGGTGTGGATGTTAGAGTGTTGGGTGACGGCTTAGGTGTTGACCTCGTCATCTGACCGTGGTTCAAATTCACAAGGTGTTGTCCTTGGATTTTTCACTTGGGGATTGATCCAGGATTGTTGCCAATAGCCCGCTGTGTTGCTCCAGAGCGATGTTAATTCAACTACCTATCTTCCTTTTCAAAAACATTAAAATGTTTCCAATGAAATGGCATTGATAAATGCTTGTAAGTAATTGAAAATGAAGGTAGGTAGGTTGGTAATTGAATTTACGTCGCACTGGGGCAACACAGTGGGCTATTCTCGACGGTCCGTGATCCCTCCCGATGGAAAAGATCCGATGACAACACCACGTCATTCTGAATCACTGTCATATGACGAAGTCGCATATGAGCTGGCACCACTCTCTAAACTGCCACACCACGTCAACGTGAGGACATTTGGGCCATGACAGATTTTTCGTGCACCAGCCCCACGTACACGACTATCTTTGGTTGATTGAGTTTCAAACTCGTAACCCTCTGGTTGCTAATACACTACACGAAATCAGATGATTTCCATCTCACTGCGTTCTACGAGCTAGTGCATGTCTGGGATATGGTCACTTGGCAACTTGCTCGTCCAATTCCTCCAGTAGCCGGTACTCTCATACAAGCAGCCTGACGAGCGAATTCCCAAGAACAAACTCATCGAATACCTGTTCGATGCCAAGACGTTCATCATCTCTTATTTTCAGCTTCTGGAGGCTTTACAACGTAATGATTTTTTTCAAGTTACAATTGCTGTATTGTTCTGAAAATTAATTGTTTATGTACAGTGATATCAGTTATATATGTTATAAAGTTCATTCTAATCACATGATTCTTTTATGTAGTTCATTAATATTAAGTTTGCATTACTATCACACGGAGACTTAAGCCTCCAAGTGGTTTCGACGAGATATCTCGTCCCTCAAGATTTGATCAGTTTTACTAATGACGAGTCAATACTTTGATGACGAGGTATCTCATTATTGCAGATTTTTTGATTATGACGAGATAGATATGGTGAGCTTTCTTCTATATTGACGAGATATCTCGTCCTTCCAGATCTTGTCAGTTTTATAATAACGCAATACCTCGTTCAGACAACCACCAGGAGGGTTAATAATGAAAATGTATAAAATCATCAGACTTTGTTTCAGTTAAATGCTGCGGAAATTGAATGTGTCTTGTTATGGAATAAGTTTGACTCGTACAATATGTTTGATGTTTTAATAGTAGTGAAATATTTGCCATTAAAATAGCAATGTAGAATGAATTGGAAACGCAAACGATACTCATGCAAGGCAATCCAGGCTTCAGAAAAATGCGAAAAACAGCGAAACTAGCAAGAAACAGCAGCTAATTTTCAGAGAAAATTTGTATAATAATATGTGTTTTAGAAATTAATCACTAAGAGTGTGTAGGAACGTGTAGCATTTTTGTAAGCTCGAGGAAATGAATTAAGAACTTGAAATTTTGGTATCAATACTTCACTCTTTAAAATGCTATTTTATTAAGGTATTTCAAAAAGTAGTTGCATCAGATATCAGCTGAGACTACATATTTAAAAAACGTGAAACATTTAATTGTAAATATCCACAAAAATTTAGGAGAAAATATCAAAATTTTGGTTGAAGACTCCAATTATGTAAAAGCCCGGTAAGGATATATTTTTCTCATTCATTATATAGAATAAGTTATATTTGTCTTCGTTGTAGGATACCCCTGAGTTCATATTAATAGAAACGTAATTGGTGCAAAAAAATAATTACATTCACATTTTTTCCCGTGGCTCTACATAAAGTTTGGAACCAATCCAATCAAAGCAAGCAATATGTTTTAAAACACGGTATCTTTAAAATAGAAAACATCGGTTTTAACTTGCAGAATATCTCTAGTTGACGGCACAACATTCGATTGTTACCATTATATGAAAGAAATAGAAAGACCAATAGAATCTTTAAGTAATACTCAGTTATTATAATACTTTTGGGAGTAATGTATTTTATGAAATTTTGGATATTTTTTCATTTATAGCGAGATGCTTGATCCGAATTCACTATTTGTTTAAAAAGAGCAATTTGATATCAAATTACACTAATACTATGGAATCAAAATGTTCTGAATATTTACAACCAAAGACCGCCGTGTACGAGGAGGTTGGTGCACGTTAAATCTGTCATAGCCTCAAATGTCCTCACTTTGGCGTGGTGTGGAAGTTTGGAGACTTTGATGATGGCTCAGGTGATGACCTCGCTATCTGACTGTGGTTCAAAACTACGAGATGTTGTCCTCGGATCTTTCCCTTCGGGATTGATACCGGACCGTCGCCAATAGTCCGTTGTGTTATTTCAGTGCGACGTAAATTCTACTACTTAACCTTACCTGAAATACTATATGAAGAAATGTGAATTTTATACGTTTAAAAAATATTATATTCTAATTTTATTGCTTGATTTTAATATTAAGTTTATATTTTTGTGGAGAGTATTATTAGCAGAAATCTTTAAACTTGGTGAAATTGAGTTCATGTTTTATTTTAATAGAGAAAATAATCCAAAATTCAATTGTTATCTTTCTTTCATTGTTTCTCAAACATAAAAATTAATGCCTTACATTGTTGGTTTTATTTTAAACTTGACGCACAATAATAGGACAAAACAATATCCACGCTCAATAATGCGTTATCCCTTAAACTCTGTTACGAATATTATCAGACAAGCAATTTTCTTTCTTATGCTAGCAAATATTGTGAGTTTTTAGCGACAAATTTTCTAAAGCGAATTAATTTCGAAATCTGCGGATATTAAGGTTATTTTTATGTCCTTGGATTCGGAGACTTTTTCAACTGATTATCATGGGTAATGCAGCTTGTATGAAGAAGTTAAATACGGACGTGATCGAAGAAGGAAATATTATAGCAATGGTGAGCGAAAGAAAAGTGATAAAACACACCAACACAAATTCAGACAAAGATGCCTTAGAAGTGAACGACGGTGGTAAATATGAAATCAGATCGATTCAAGTTGTGAACGAAAACTTTGAAATGAAACCACCGACCACCGAAGCACCTGAAATGACAAATGAGAACGACGAGATAGTGTTCGCATCCAAAGAACAAACAGGAGCAAAAAATTTCAATTGCGGAGATTCAATGAATTCCTTCATGAAAGCTGATGAAAGTGACAAGGTTTTGGATACATTTAAAGAACAAAGAAAATTCAACAGCTTTGCCAGTGGAGATTCATTAAATGCTTTTGTGAAGCCAATTGAGAATGAAGCGATATTGGACACTTTCAAAGGACGTAAAAGAATCGCAAGTTTTGCAGGTAGAGATCCTCTGCCTCCATTTGTGAAAATGGGTACTAAGATGATTGGAAAAGATATTCAGTCAAGAAAGCGTTCATCTATGTTTGGATTTAAAGACCCAGAAAGGCCTAGAAACGTAGAACCGAGACATCTGTCGACCGCTGACGGCGATGAACCCATACCTGGTCCGGATTTCTTCTTGAAGAACAGATACTTTTACATTCAACATCGCTTCTATTGGCGCAATCTGAAGAAGAGTATTCAATACATACCTGGTTTGAGATTCATTGAAGAAGGGAATGAAGACGATGAAGAGATACATTCTACCAACGTCGAAGCCGGTACCTCTTATGCAATTGGCAATGACTTGATGATCCTGTCCAGATCAGAGAACTTACAATCTGGAACAGGAAAAGGAATTGGAGGCGTACTGAAAAGAAACAAACTTTTCCAAAGAATCAAGAAAAAACTGTTTAAAAAGACAATCTTTAGACTTTTTCGAAAGTAAACTAAGTAAAAGTAGTTTTAAGGATTAAGACAATTTTGTTATGAGTTTGTATTTATATAATGATGTATGTTTTGTATGAATATTCATACATTGCTTTTATATTTCAGTAATGCATTAATTGTAGTATTTAATAGATAACAGTAGTAGTAAGATTGGTAATTTCGTACGAGTATGCGTTTATATAATGGTGGATGTTTTGTATGAATATCCATATTCTTTCTAATTAAACATTGCTTCAATTGTAGTTTAAGTAGATAGTTGTAGGTATTAAGGCATGACAATTTTGTATAGTATTTTTATGATGATGCCTTTTATGGGTATTTATGTATTATGCTGAAGAAGTTAGCTTTGATGAAATTGCCAGTATCTCTGATTCCGTCTAGATGAGAGAACTTTAACATCATCAGAAAACGGAACTGGACAAAAAAGATATAAACTGTTCCAAAAAATCAAGAAAAAACTGTTTAAAAAGAAAATATTTAGACTTTTTCGATAGTAAAACTATTAGTATTATAAGCAGATTGTAGTAGTGTATTAAGGATTGACAATTTTGCTTTAAGTGTGTATTTATATAGTGATGTATGTTTCGTATGAATATATCAAGCATTGTTTTTATATTTAGCAATGCTTCAATTGTAGTATTAGTAGCAGATAATAGTAGTAGTAAGATTGACAATTTTGTATGATTATTATTTATATTATGTAGTTATGAACTCTTCCAAAAAATCAAGAAAAACTGTTTAAAAAGAAAATATTTAGACTTTTTCGATAGTAAAACTATTAGTATTATAAGTAGATTGTAGTATGTATTAAGGATTGACAATTTTGTTTTAAGTGTGTATTTATATAGTGATGTATGTTTTGTATGAATATATCAAGCATTGCTTTTATATTTAGCAATGCTTCAGTTGTAGTATTAGTAGCAGGTTATAGTAGTAGTAAGATTGACAATTTTGTATGATTATGTATTTATATGCTTGTGGATGTTTCCTGCGAATATCCGTGTATTTATTTTATATTCGACATTTCTGCCATTGCAGTAATGTTAGTAGATAGTAGGTGTAGTAAAGATTGACTGGTTTTGTATATCTATTTTTTGATGATATCTTGTATGAGTTTATACGTATTTCGTTGAACCAGCAATGGTGAAATTTCGAGTGATTCGATGATTCCGTCCATATTAGAGAACTTGATATCTCCATCAGAAAACACAGAACTGGGCGCAAATCGAAAAAATGGATTCTCAAAAAATCAAGAAAAAGTGTTTAGAAACATCAGACTTTCCCGATAGTAGAAAATTTATAGTAGTATCAAGGTGACAATTGTAGATCACTAGCTTGTTTTAGTTATTTATTTAGTATTAACATAGAATTTGAGGTCAATAGTTTGGAATACACCTGTCTAAATTATGAAATTATTAATCCATATATTGTTTAACTAACCTTTAAAAGTCAATAAAAGATATATAATTTCCTTTTCCCAATCTTTTGTGTTTTTATTTCATAGATAGTTTGGAATTATTTATTTCATGACCTGCGACATATTAAATTATGAAAAGAATATATTATGGAAATCACAATTACGTTTTCACTTTTTTAATAAACTACATCGCGCATTTTAAAAACTACAATATCGTTTTGTATACTTGTAAGTCATCACATAACATATGCATTTGTTTAAAAAAGTATTTTTAAAATATCATTTATTTCAAAAGCTCAGAGATTTATTAAAATTCATTTACCTCTACAGGGTGAAAACGCCTCTGAACTCAGTCTTGATTTCATGTATTAAAAGTGAAAAATTTTAGAAATCTTACAAGTTAAAATCTAGAGAGGTTCAATTGGAATTAGCTGTATAATTCTCCTTGATTTTCAAGAAATGGAGAAACTTTAGATTCGATTTATACATACCCGACAGTGCAAATTTACAACACTAGAGCTTTTACTCTGAATGAACTAAGGGCACCTATAGATTGAAATATTCAGAATCAATTTTTTATGAATGCGTGGACATGCTATCCTTCGTTAAATACATTAATAAAGACTGTTCGGTACATCAATACACTCTTTATTTATATAACCTATATAAAGTAAAAAATTACAAAATAAATAAACATAGAGTGATCAGTTGTCATTTATGCATATATGTTCACCAGTAAATTAAAAAGAACCCCTTAAATAATCGGTTTCGAACTTTTTACATTATTGAGCAGATATTCAACAAAAGCAACTGAGTACTTTGCAATAAATTTCATTGAAAAAAACACATAAAGCTTACAATAATATTAATAAAAAAATGGTGTTATTTAATATATAAATTTAAAAATACCATCGTTCTGCAATTTAAAATAGTTCACTCCGAATAGAATTTTGAGCAAGAAATTACAAATTTTTGGGAAAACAGATTGTTCACTAGTAATCGAGGCTCCAAATACACACTTAAACCAATCATGTTAATATATCCTTACATGGGAGGCATAGGTTGGTTGGTTTTATGGCACGAGGGGCTATATTTGGCCATGCTGCGCCAGACACAAGACAGACAACATAAAGCAATGAGCATTCACACAAAGAAAGTTTTACTAACTCTGAAGAGAGAAATACACCCGAAAAGTAATCGAACCTGCTCCGCCTGCAACTCGCAGGTTGCTAGAGTAGTGGTCATACCCATTATGGCCTCAGGAGGCATAGGAGGAGGAGGAAGTTAATTAACGTCACACTGGAGTAACACAACGGGCTATTGGCGATGGTCCGAGAAGGGAAAGATCCGAGGATATCGTCATTTTCAACCGCAGTCAGATTACGAAGTCACACTTGAGCTGGCACCACACTCTCCACACTTCCACACCACGCCAACGCGACGATATTTGAGGCCACGACAGATTTAACGTTCACCAGCCCCCACGTACACGACGGTCTTTGACTGGACCTAGTTTCGAACTCGCAACCTCCCGGTGGCTAATACGTTGCTCTTCCAACTGGGCTACCGCAGCCCTTCGTAACGTTTGAAAAGATTCACGTTTGCTTGGGGTTTATGAGCGATGAGCAGTGAACATACCTCCTGAGCCACGAAAGGGTTAATGGAGAGGGAGGTAGAAATATTAAAAATATTTTATGCTACAAAAGAATCTCTTAAAAGAACTCCTTTATTTCGATGGTGTTTTTTATTCATCAGTCTAGCCTTTCCCAAACTTTTAATATAGCGGATCAGTACTTTTTGTCTTAAGTTTTGACCACCTATCCAAACAAAAAGTCTCAGCTTTGTAGCTATAAAACTAACTTTCATTTTATGCTTTTTTTATCGGAGATTAAATAAAAAATAGAATAAAGAAAATAAATTGAAGTAAATTACTTTATTGTTAACATCTCAATTAGTTATTTACTTACAAAAATATAGTTAAAATGAGCAATGGAAAAGGGATTCTTTTTGGGCGAAGAAGGATATTTTCATCACTTAGTTGTGTCAGGAGAAAATGCTAATTTTATTGTCAAATATTATACGATATTAAATCTGTTCCCATACATGTTCCTTAGAAAATTTAAGTAGAGAACATTTTTTATGTTGTAATAAAAAGCTTTAAAAATCGGACTTCTAACACACATTTAATACAGTTAGTTTGACAACATAATCAAAAATTAATTTGAGAACTCAAACCCTCAACGTTATTTGTTTCAAAGAAGTATTACATACATTATGCACGTTTATATTTCTGATTTGATATGGTAATTGGAAATTTAGAATGGTAATTGAATAAATATTTAAAAATGAAAATCAACATGGAGGAATCTATCCAAAAGCATTTAATTTTTTAGATGAATTCCGACTATTAAATATAGATATTCAGATAGAGGGCAACAATATATTTCTGGTTTGATGAACATTGGAATAATGGTAAATGAAAACATACTTAAGAATGAAGATTCACATGAAAGAATATATCCAAAAGCATTTCATTTTTCAGATGAATTCTGACTATTAAATATAGATATTCAGATAGAGGGCAATTTTGTTACACTATATTTCTGGTTTGATATAGTTAGTCAGATCAGTTTAAAAAGGGTGGGGAAAATTGATATGAAGTAATAGCTAACAAATAGTGTGTTCTAGAATCGCACTTCCTAGAAATTTCCGTAGTGAGCTCGAGCTTTAAAGAAGCCATTATTTACTTTTCCAAATTTTACGCTCCGCTTTCGAGAAATAAATAGGGACTAAATAAATACTTTGTATTTGGAAACTACGCTTATTCAAACTCCACGTTTGATGATTTCAGATTTAATATAGATTTGAGCCGTGCGAAATGAAGTTATGTAAGCGAAAAAGACTTGATAAAACAAGAATTTTCCAATGCAGGTTTGAAGTGCGTGTTTGTATATATTTGGCGTTTAATTCATTAAAAAGGAACCCATTCCCTTTCTTGAATATTTTGAAATCAGGTGAAATATGTTACGTGCCTTTATACCCTATTTCAGAAAAAACTATAAACATTAATTTAGAATATTGGAGTGGAATTTCAGGAAGGAAATATCACTTCTATGTTGATTTTAAAAGCATTTCCCGAATAGAGCTGATTTGAAGTATATGGAAGAAATGGAATTTGTAAAATTAATTAATAAATAAAAAGATCAAACATTCTATCTTCCGACTACTTAAAGGCATCGAATATTTGTTATATTTGATTCCTAAAATGATAGTCGCGGAAAAAAAACGAATCACACCTCGAGCAATTTTAACAGTAGAGAAAATCGAAAGATGGCTTTCGACTGCAATTAACGTCTACAAATTCAAATGCATAAAATTTGCATGAGGGGCCGTCTTCATATTAAATTGAGCACCAACATCATAATTTCCAATGGAAACCCCATATTTCGACACAAAATTTAAAATCTGTATCAAAATTTAACTTCAGATACCAAATTTCATGTCACTAGATCTTATCATTTCGAAGTTATGAGTACAGAAAGATTCAGCTCCTAATATTGAATCAGTTTCTTAGACTTTTATGGATATCTTCCTAAATAATATTTTTATAGCCCTGATATTTTGTACCATGCTACTGTTAAGCAACCCAAACAAAATCCACATAATATTTTATTTTAAAAACAATTTTTGGTATGCAATAATAATTATTAAATTAATGTTTGAAAAAATTATGAATTGGACCTTATTATGTTTTGATGGGAATCGATTCAGAAGGACTTCTAATATGACCATGCAAAATTTCAGGTCATTCCAATTGTTAGTTTTTTGCCTTACATTGAATTTTCCTCATTTTGGCAATTTTAGGGGGCAACCAAAAGATTTAAAAACGTTTGACAAACCTGAGAAATGTTTAAATTCTTGAAAAATGGCTGGAAATTTCATTTATGTAATCTAAAATACATTGCCTTTTACCAGTTATATGTCGTACCAGTTATATGACCAATTGAATGACTCATTCTATTCACATTTTGGATGATCGGAATATCAGTTAGATAGTATTAAATAATTGTAGGTAGGCTTTTTGATTGCATACATGGAGACGAAAGCTAATTAAAAAAATTAGCATTTATTAAGAACACTAAAGACGATACACAATTATACAGAACATCGATTGATCTTATATTTCACCTTTAAGCAAGACGCAGGTCCTAGTCCTATTAACCCATATAAGGAAAAGTGCATTATAGAGCGACAAACGATCGAATTAATCTTTCATTTTTAATCAAGTCGTTGGTAATAATATGATCAATCCATGGAAGCAAAAGTGACCGTAGAGTGACAAACGACTTCTAATTGAGCAGATCTTTAAGCAAGTCATAAGTCTTAGTCTGATTAATCCGCGTAAACAAAATGACCGCAGAGCGAGAAACAACCTTGATTTAATCTTTCGCTTTAGGTAAGTCGTAGGTCCAAGTATCTGTATAAACAAAAGTGAGCATAGAGAGACAAACGACCTCTAATTGAGCAGATCTTCCATCTTTAAGCAAGTCATAGGCACTAGTCTGATTAATCCATGTAAACAAATTGACCGTAGAACGAGGAAGGACCACGTATCATCAATATGGTTTTCCACCTTTGACTCCTGAAGTAGCGAATTATGCGATGTACTTATTCGCATTCTTTCCCAAGATTTCTTGAGACTCAAAAAAGAAATTATAATAAAGAGAGTAATAAGAAATAAATAAAACAATGAACAAAGTGAGAAAAGGTGAAACGACGATTGCACAGAATTAAACAAAGCTTAGTCAGCACTTTGATTATCACTACAAAATGTCCACGATCTGTTCTACAACCATTTGTAAATGCAACTCAAAACAGAAAATTTCCGCCTTAAGAAACATGGCATAAAAGTCACTGTGAGCTTTTGCAAGCGATCAGATAATTTAATTTTAATTGCGCACGTGAAAACGATGCGCAAACGATTGTATTGTGAACTAACCACGATTGTAATGCAATAAAAAAAGGTCGGCAGGCATGGTAGGTATTTTTAATTAGCCTCGCTCTGGAGCAACACAACGGGCTATTGACGATGGTCCGGGTTAAAACACGAAGGGAAAGATCCGAAGACAAAACAAAATAATTTTAAACCAAAATCAGATGACGAGGTCACACCTGAGCTGACACCCCTCTCTCCAAACTTCCACACTACGCCGAAGTCCGACATGAGAACATTTGAGGCCACGACATATTTAACGTGCACTAGCCCCCTTTATACACGACGTCTTTGGCTGGATTCGAACTCGCAACCCTACGATTGCTAGTCCGTTACTCTTTCAACCGGGCTACCGATACAAAAAGGAATTTGGAATTTAGAATGGGTAGGTAGGTATTTTAATTAACGTCCCACTGGAGCAACACAATGGATTATTGGCGATGGTCCGGGATCAATCCAAAAGGGAAAGATTCGAGGACACCACGTAATTTTGAATCACGGTCAGATGACGAAAATTTAGAATTGGAGACGGAGTGAAAAAGAGAGTTGGGGGGGGGGAATTTCAATTAACGTCACACTGGAGCAACACAATGGGCTATTGGTGACGGTCCGGGATCAATCCCAAAGGGAAAGATCCGAGGACACCACGTAATTTTGAATCACGGTCAGATGACGAAAATTTAGAATTGGAGACGGAGTGAAAAAGAGAGTTGATCCTTGTTCTACATAATTTTGTATCGCCTTTATTTTTCTTAATAAATGTTAATTTTCTAATAAGTATTCGTATGCATGTATGCAACCAAAAAGACTTTCTACAATAGAACTGATATTCAGATAATCTAAAAAGTGAATAGAGTGAGTTTACTTCTGAGGAAAATTTGGAGCCGCGGTAGCCCAGTTGGAAGAGCACCGGATCAACGACTGGAGGGTTGCGAGTTCGAAACTAGGTCCATCCAAAGACCATCATGTACACGTGGGCTGGTGCACGTTAAATATGTCGGGGCCTCAAATTTCCTCACGTTGGGGCGTGGTGTGGAAGTTTGGAGAGTGGGGAGCCATCTCAGGTGTTGTTCTCGTTGGATCTTTCCCTTATGGACCAAGGTAAGTAAGGTAGTCACTACCAAGGTAGGTAAGGTAGGTAATTAACTGGTGCAACATAATGGGCTATTGGCGATGGTCCGAGATCAACTCTCAAGAGAAAGATCCAAGGACATCGCCTCGTAATTTTGAACCACGGTCAGATGACGAGATCAACACCTGAACTGGCAGCACACTCTCCAAACTTTCGCACCGCGTCAACGTGAGGATATTTGCTGCCACGGCAGATTTAACATGCACCAGCACCGTTTACAAGAGGGTCTTGGGCAACACCGAGTTTGGAACTCGTAAAACTCCAGTCGCTAATCCTACCTACGTAGGAAAATTAGGCTCGGTCTTCCGTCAGTCACTGACAAACATATCACCACAACTAGGAGAAAGTTGCAGAACTTCGAGGAAGAAAATTTTTGAAATTCTCGTTGAAAATGGAGCAATAGTAATAAAAAGTGAGAGCACAAGAAGCGTTTCTAAATTATTTTCGGTTCCCTTCGGAATCCCCTCGACATGCGTATCATAAAAGTAAGAGAATGGATTCTTCGCTCGGTGGTCGGAAGTAAACGAACCGATGTGTACTTTTGAGCCGGATATTAAAAACTAAGCCTTTAAATCTCAACTATATTTTACCTTTGATGCAGTTTGATGTTCAGTTTGAAGCTCGGGGCGTTCGGCAAATGTTTGAGAGCGTGGTCTGAGAAACTGAGTGAAGAGTTCTTGGTTTTGTTACGTTGCTGGAAAGATGTTTTCTAGGAAGGATAGATTGGAGGTTTAAATGAAAAACCCGTCTCTCACCCATCTTGCTGTTTTTAAGTTTATTCTTAGTTACATTCTTTACCTCCCACCAGCCTCTTCAACAGTGGTTCTCAACTTTTGTGAGACTGATATTTTTTTATAAGACGAGGGCCCTTTTCCAACAAATTAATCGTAAATACATTTCCAATTTTTTAAAAGTTCATGTATCAAACATAAGTATTTATTATAGCATAGTCATAAAGGGTATCAGTACATTTATGTATATGGTATAACATACTAACAAATATAAAATTACGTTAAGAAAACTAAAATGACTAATTCCAGGAGAACCTCTCACGGCTAGGCGGTTGAGAAACACTGCTCTACATGAATTTCCCTTTTCATGGAATAACCCCTTGAAATAGGACACGTTTTATTTTTCATACAAACTAATCATTTTGAAGTAGGTTTACCATATTTTTCATACAAACCGGGGTGGTGCTGTGATCAATGAGTATTCCAGAACAATCGTAGGAGGGTTCGAATATTTAAAACAGTAGATCCCAGTCTAATTTGCCCTTGTGTAACAAAAGATGACTGTAGAGTGACAAATCGAATTGTTGCAGTGATTGAAGTTCTCAGTTTGCCATGAGGTTCAAAATGCTTTGGAAATCACCACTTCGAAAAATGCATCACATTACCAGAGGCAATATTGATTCTTATACTTTCTATACCTCGGTCCGAAGGTCATATGTACGGACATCCTTTGTCTATATGATGCTATTCTTATCTTCTGGATGTTTCTTCTAGTTCTGAAATCATAACACTAAACAGTTGTAATTCTTCTTTTGTAACGCTCGACTTTTCATGCATGTCCCCAGTACTGTTCCGAATTGAAAGGTCTATCTTCCGTGTTAGGGCAAAATGGGTTAAGTCAAGATGGCTACTTTTCAGAATTTTAAGCTGAATATTTCACTTTCTTACAAATAATCAGGAAGAAAAGCAGTATGCTGATACAAATAATTGTTATATTTAGATTCTTAGATTCATTTAGTTTTGATTTCAAGCATATTACATTTTTTTAAACAATGATAGATATACTTGAGCTCTTTTGGAGCCATCAAAATTCAGACTTAACCCCTTTTGCCCTGACACGGAAGATATATACCCCCTGTGCCAGAAAAATCGAGATACACACTGAAGCCAGTATTCGATATGAATAAAACAGCATGTGTGATGTAGTCACGGAAACAACGCTTCATAATAAATTGGGCACCAAATTCAAAATTTTTAACAACAATCCCCTATTTTGACACACAATTTCTAATCTATATCATAATTTAACTTCAGATACCAAGTTACATGTCATTTTGGTAAAACCTTCTCGGAATTATGAATACAGAAAGTTTGGAGCTCCTAATGTTAAATCAATTTGTCAGGCTTTTATGAATATATTTCTAAATAGTATTCCTACAGCGCTGATATTTTGTAGCATGTTGCTATAAGGTACCCAAACAAAATATACATAATATTTTAGTTTTTAAATAAATTTTAGTTTTCAATATTAAATTAATATTCGAAAAAATTTTGAATAGGAATCTTGATATATTTTGACAGAAATCAATTCAGAAAGATTTTTAATAATACCTTACAAATTTTCAGCTCTTTTCTCTGGATAGTTTATGCACTGCACTTAAATTTTCTTCACTAGTGATTCTAGGGATATCCAAAAATTGAGAAAAGCATGAAAAACTGAGAAATGTCTAAATTTTTGAAAAATGTTTGAAAATATCATTTATGTAACCTAACGGACATTACTTTCTGCCTGTCATGTTCGGTACAGTTAACCAATGATCAATTTAATAGTAGAGGGGTAAAACTAAGTTTTTACGGTAAGTCTTAACGGCTATTTCCTAACTTGCGATAACAGTTACTATTAACGGTTATTATGAAAAGCTTATTTAATAGTTACTAAAAATAGCAGTTAGTGAACAAGTTAACAGTTATCATATTTAACAGCTATCATTTTTAACAGTTATCATTTTTAACAGTTATCATTTTTTAACAGTTATCATTAACTGTTAAAAATTGAAGTTGACGGTAAAATTAAACAGTAAATATTGATTATCATTCCTTCCAAATTTCTCTTCCATCAAGATCTGGTAAATTTTGCTAATGACGAGATACCTCGTCGAGAAAAAACCAGGAGAGTTAAGGTTCTTTGTAATCTTTTAGTCAAGCAACAAATGAACAGTTCCTGATTAACTACAAATAATCTCGATCTAAGAATAGCAACTTTCCATGTGGAGATGAACCCTGGTATGGACAACCGCTTTAACGTTGAATATCTTCGGATATAATGATTGTAAATTCATGAAATTTCATATTTAGGCCAATTTGACGATGTAGAATCTGATTAAAGCATCAAACATGGTGTTGCTATTGAGAATTTTGGTTGTTTATGCCAAATTTGATATGAAGACGACCACTTATGCAACGTTTCTGCATTTGAATTTGTAGAGGACGCTATTCCCTATTGAATGATACCTTTGAATTTAATCTATTAATAGTGCTCAAATTAAAGTGGCTCGTTTTTTTCCGCGACTGTACATGAAGAGTTAAAGGAATGATACTATATCAAATCTAGAGGATTCTTTATTATTGTAGAATTACACCAGGAATTAATAAACAGTAAAGCCTCTTCTGGCAGCGATACATGCCGGTATATTATGTGGCTTGTAATCAAATGGAGTCCGTGTGCTATGTGACAAATTATGCCAAGCATACTGCAGCTGCCGCTACAAATCCCTTATGTGTGGAGGTTGTGCAATTAACAGCCTACCTTATTCCAGGTGTACAATTCTGCTTTAACTTTTACAAACACATCTTTTTGAGTTCAGAAAGATATTTGTTTGAATGGGATGCAGAATTACATGTTCCGAAATCCAAATACACCACCAGAAAAATCGAAACATCCTGAAGTCGTCGTTCGATTGGAATGAAACTTATCACGTGTGATACTCATGAAGAGGTAATGCATTATCCAATATAGAGGGCTCTTTATTTTGTAGGTAGGTAGTTTGTTAATTAATGTCGCACTGGAACAACACAACGGGCTCTTGGTGACTGTTCGGGATCAATTCCCGAGAGAAAGATTCAAAGAAAACGCCTCGTAATTTTGAACCATGGTCAAATGATGAGGTAAACATCTGAGGTGGCACCCCACTCGTCAAACTTCAACACCACGCCAACGTGAGGACATTTGAGGCCACGACAGATTTAAAGTGCACGAACCCCCCGTGTACACGACGGTCTTTCGCTGGATCTAGTTTCGAACTCACAACCCTCCGGTTGCTCTTCCAACTGGACTACCGCTAATCGATTTGAATGAAACTTAGCACGTGATACTCAAGAAGAGATAAAGAAATTAACACAATATTCAATCCCGAGGATTTTTTACTATTGTAGAATTGTAGAATATAATTATAAACTGGAAAGTTGTAATGTCCCCCTCTGGCTGCAATACATGCCGATATATGGATTGTCATGAGGTCAAATGGAGTCCCTTTTTTACGACTTAAGTAAACCAGCCTATCAACAAAGAGTTTAAGGCCGGAAGGGAAGACATGATACATAAAAGGCAGAACATCCAACAAAAGTATAAAACAAAAACGAGAATAAACTCTTCACGCTTGACGTGATACAGATCAGGCAAAGCAACAAACACAAGACATAAAGGTTAGGTGAAAGTATAAAGGGGAAATTCGGAAGGTTTTTACAAAAGCAAATATTTGCATAGGAGATATTGAATGTGTAAACATAAAACACATCAAGCGTATATTCCTAACTGGGTTCGAGAATGGAACCCCATGTATTGTTTCTTTATGGCCTAAATGGGGTTATGTGGCAAATTATACCAAGCATTCTGCAGCTGCTGCTCCAGATCCCTTATATCCAGGGGAGGAGGGTGTAATTGAACGCCAAGCATATTCTAGACATACTCAATGGAAGACAAATGTGAGGACCTCTTGGCCAGGTAGTTAATTAACATCGCACTAGAGTAACACAGCGGACTATTGGCGACGGTCCGGGATCAATCCCGAAGGGAAAGATCAAGGACAACGTCTCGTAGTTTTGAACCTCGGTCTGATGATGAGGTCAACACCTGAGCTGTGGAAACCCACTCTCCAAACTTTCACACCTCGCCAGCGCGAGGACATCAGATGCCACGACAGATGAAACATGCACCAGCCTCGTGTACACGACGGTCTTTGACTGGACCTAGCTTCGAACTCGCAACCCTCCGGTTACTAATCCGCAGCTATTCCAACTGGCATACTGCGGCCCAATCTTTAGCCAAGGAAGAGTTTCAGCACCACTGAGGCACTCCTGGGAGAGGGTAGCCGTGCGTGGCCGGGTGTTATAGTGCTGGTAAACATACCCTTGGACTAGGATCATGAAAGGCACAACAGATTGCATGATGTACTGGACGTATCTCTGTGCTGCCAAGCTACCTCGAAACTACTGTCGTGATGGATCCCACTCCATGGTATTAGGGGTTGCAGTGGTGTGCCACTCCACAGTAAAACTGAGAATGGTAGCGCTGGTAGGGTCTCAGCCACACGCGAATGCTGTGTTCATCCGTCTCAAGGCTGCAGCGGGATTCGTCACTAAACATGACTCGCTTGCCATTCGATGCCCACTCACAACTCTTGGGCAAGGCTCCGTTACAGATGCAGCTAACGATGTTAGCTAGTCTTTTTCAGTTTACCGTCGAGCGGCACACCGCTGCAATTCATAGTGTAACGGTGTAAAGAGTCATCACTTACGACAGCCGGTACCCTCAAGGTACGAGGTAGTTTGACAGCACAGCAATACGTCCAATCCAACCTGTTGTTTTGACTTTCATGTCCCGTGTCCAAGGGTCTGTTTACCGGTACAATAGCACTCAGCCACACATGGCTCGTCTCTCCCAGGAGTGCCACCGTAGTGTTGAAAACCTTACTTGGCCAGAGAGATCCCCAGATCTGTCTCCTACTGAACATGCCTGGAATATGGCAGGCCATCAATTGCACCCTTCCCAGAACATAAGGTATCTGGAGCAGCAGTTTGCAGAATGCTTGACATAATTTTCCAAATGATAACAATGGGACCGTCGTGACTCAGGGGGTATGTCCACTGCGCTAGCAACCTGCGAGTTGTAGGCGGTGCAGGTTCTATTCCTGTCAGGTGCATTCCTACCTGGATGTATTTCTCTCTTCTGTGTCAGTAAAACTTTCAATGCATCTGTTTATCACTTAATACTGCATGTCTTGTGTCTGGCGCAGCATGGCCAAATATGGCCCTTGCGCCATAAAACCCCAAAACCATCCACTAAATGATAACATAAAGATTCCATTTGTCTATGTGCCACATATTATAGCGATATGTGTGAATCGGTTTATTTTAAGTAGACCGTTTAGTCATTGGAAATACAGTTTTTATTGTATTGACAGTTTTCATTGTACTGACAGTTTTCAGTTTTCATTGTACTGACAGTTTTCACTGTACTGACAGTGAAAACTGTGCTTTCAACGATTACACTGCCTAGAATTACTGCGATCAAATAAGATTCAACAATTCAAGTCTTTGGCAAAAGCGTTGTCAACCGTGATAATGCCTGCACTTTCATTAAATTGGTCACATTTCAAAATTTTTTAATTCTGTGGGTTCCTATTAAACATATTAAATCAAAACAATACAAATAGACAACAGTATGACATAATTAATTTATTCACTGTATTAAAGGGGAAAAGCCATCTGAAGACAATAAACTCGCTGAGTGACATATGGGTGAAGTAAAAATTAAATATTCAGTATGTTTTGGCGTGGAGATTGGATTTAACCCTCACCACTACTCGTCTGAATTCACCCAGAATTAACCCACATTCTTATCTGCAGCGAGTACCGCATTCTTCTCTGAAATCCCAGTGGAAAGTCAAATTATTTACCATCCTACAGTCATGTGTCGCAGGATAAAGTGTGGTGACTCCTAATTCAAATAGTGGTGTCATTAGGAAGAAAAATGACCGAACCCGCATTCTCTATTATGGAAGCGTCAATAATCGAGACATTCTAAATAACTCATCTCTTTGAAGCATTAATTGTAAACGAACGCGGCTGAAATGTCATAAAGAAATGCAATAATTCACTTTCATATATGAGGATTTTAAAGGAAGCCTTTTATGTTTGAAGTGACGACTGTTCTTTCTGAAACAATGCTGCAAATTAAAGGGGTAGCCCGGTTGGAGGAGTAATGGATTACCAGTGTTAGGGTTCGAAGCTCGGTCCAATCAAAGACCGTCTTGTACACGGGGGCCGGTGCTCGTTAAATCTGTCGTGGACTCAAACGTTGGCGTGGTGTAGAAGTTTGGAGAGTGGGGTGCCAGCTCAGATGTTGTCTTCGTCATCCGACCGTGGTTCAAATTTACTCGGATCTTTCCATTTGGGATTAATTAAAATAACTAGACGCTAATTAGAATACCTAGGTATGTAGGTATTTTAATTAACGTCGCACTGGAGCATCACAACGGGTTTTTGGCGGCGGTCCGGGATCAATCCCAAAGACAACACCACGTAATTTTAAACCACGGTCAGATGACGAGGTGAACACCTGAGATGGCACCCCACACTCCAGCAACGTGAGGACATTTGAGGCCATGACAGATGTAAAGTGCACCAGCCCCCTTGTACAAGACGGTCTTTGGTTGGACCGAGTTTCGAACTCGTACCCCTCCAATTGCTAATCCTTTACTCTTCCAACCGGTCTACCATGGTCCCTCCTTTCTAGCATTAATTGTAAACGGCTGAAATGTTACGCATAAGGAAATGCAGTAATTCACTTTCATATATGAGGATTTGAAAGGGAGTCTTTTATATTTGAAGTGAGGACTGTGCTTTCTGAAATATGCTGCACCTTAAAATTAGACGGCGGTGAAGTAGGATATTTTTCCAACCAGCTGTCTGCTTTGCATCTGGAAAAGTAAATAACTTATTTGTCTGCCGTCGAAATGCGAACGCTTCTTATTAATACGGCGATCTATTATTATCCGGACTTCGGAAATTAATTAATCTAATGCAGCTATTCCAAAGCTGGTTTTCTGTCATCCATGTTTGAAATCGAGTTCTTTTTCATATCGCTGTGCTTTTAGGATTCCCTAACTCTGTCTACGTTCTTCTAACACTTTTGTAGTTATTCAGTCACCGTTAAATCTGTGAACATTCCTTCGCATTTGCAATTTATATCTCGCAGCACAATTTTTACGAAAGTACTTTACATTCTACTTTCTTTGGAAACTAATCAGGAAGTACATGGAGTGCAGAATGAAAGTACAGACAGTTTACTTTCAACACGTCGCGCTGCTGCAAACGGAGTATTTCATAAATAAACTTAAGAATTCATGTTGAAACAGGAGGGAAGGGTATAACTAATTTGGTATTCTGATTTACCCCTAACATTAGAGCCTGAGATCATAGCTCCAGGCTGTTCGTTTTCAATTTAGTACCCTCTTTTACCCCAAATTCCGATTCTGATATGGAATTAAGATGTGTTCCTTTCTGAGAAAACGTGTTCTTTTGGACGGAGTCCACATTAAATATTAGTTTTCAATTCTTAGTAATAATGGCGCCTTGTAGCTTTACAGGAAAGGTATTATTTGGACTAATTTAGTGTGTAGATAATTTAACTTAATTGATTTTCAACTGAATTGTTTTATTTACTCTCCGTAAAACAGTAGGTGCCTCGGTGGCACAGTTGGAAGAGTAACGGATTAGCAACCAGAGGGTTGTGAGTTTGAAACTAGGTTCAACCAAAGACCGTCGTGTATGAGGAGGTTGGTGCACGTTAAATCTCAAATGTACTCACTTTGCGTGGTGTGAATGTTTGGAAGTGGGGTGCCAGCTCAGGTGTTGGCCTCGTCATCTGACCGTGGTCCAAAATTACGAGGCGTTGTCTTTGGATATTCCCCTCGGGATAGAACGTCCCGGATCGTCGCCAATAGCCCGTTGTGTTGCTCCAGTGTGACGTTAATACAACTACATACATATAACATTAAAAAATAGGGCGTCATAAACGTAAGACTTGTTTTTGTAGAACTAATGCACCAATGTCTGATTCGGTGGAAGTGGTTGCAATTCGTAGAGATTTCTCCCAGAAGCGGGACATTGAATGATGAAAACGGGACGGGTTTAGGAAATATTCTGTATTGACACATAAAAAAAGTTTTATTACATAGGCATATTGATCTTGACATTATTCTTTTGTGACGGAACCCATACATAAATTTAGATAGACATAGAGGACTGTACTTAATCACAATAATACCATGAATTTTCTCCCATGGAATAATCTTGTGCTTCGAATTTTGGCTCTTCTTCAACACCGTATCATAAAATTTCTCACACTAAATGACACCATTTTTATCTCACAACTAACATAGTCCTCATTATCTCAACACTTCCTTTTCGATTACAGATTATGAATAATAACTTATGATTGACCAATATTAAAGAACATTCCTATTTTCTATTGAAAACGGGACAAAAGCGACATTTTTATTAAAACGACGGAATGACAGGGAAATATGAGAAAAAAACGGCACTGTAGCGTTTTAGAAGGCATACAGGGTGTTTCGAAAATATCTTGCCAAATTGTAAAGGGTGATAGAGGGCCCAAAATAAACATTTTTTGTCATAGAATGTGTGAGCGGAAATGCCGCCATTAGATGGTAGAGGGCGCTGTTTTGGTCAATCGATGACATCGTTTCTGTGGCATAAGGCGTTAGTCTCCGCTCGTATTGCCATCGGCTATATCACTACATTGATTTGGAGCTTGCCGTTGATAATCCGAGCGAGGAATGACGACTTACGCCACAAAGGCAATGTTATTGATTGAACCGAACGGCGTCCTCTACCTTAAACGAGGAATTTCCGGACGCACATTCTTTGACAAAAATGTTTATTTTGAGACCCTCTACCACACTTTACAATGTGGACAGATATTTTGGAAATACATCAGCGTCATTAATGTGGATTCTGGTGCCAGAAAGATCCGAGGAACACACCACGAAATTTTGAATCATGATCAGATGACGAGGTCACACCTGAGCTGCCCCCCCCCACTCTCCAAACTTCCACACCACGCCAACGTGAGGACATTGGAGGCCACGATAGATTTAGTGCACCAGCCCTCTTTAACCACCACTACAGAAATTAATCTTAAACTAAATTCCTATGAGAAGCTTTTTTCTTCAAGCAAGATGTGGGTGGCAGTAGTGTTATGAAGATGGCTGGTTGGTTTGAGTTTTATCGTATAAAATGCGAAAAAAATGTTATGAAAAACATGCTACCTGTACTTATTCTGGATGTGACGCCACTTGGCTTGTTTTTTGAATGATTTCAGCACATCGCTAATAGCAATTCCAAAGAATAGATTCCGAATTTATATATGATAGTTAAGTGGTCATCGCCAATCAGATTAAACATCAAACATTGCAAATACAATGTTAACATTTTAAGGCAATCTCGATTTGTATCATGTGAGAGCATTTGGACAGAAGTTAAATTTTCACAGACCGCCTGGTTTATTTGTTTATACTGAAAATTCTGTCATATATTTGCGGGAGCAACAGTAAATAAATTTTACTATGTAATAGTGTAATATTCAATTAAAAATTTCAAATCTTCCAACATTTCATTTTCAATTTCGCTAGTAGTACAGACAAATGAATTTTAACAAACAATTAAAAAAACATTTTCCAAACAGGCAAATGCATTTTAGCTAGTAATTTACAATTTTCATTGTCTTCGACGATCATTCTTTTGATGGCGCCATCAAAAGTCTATAACAATTACATTGATGAATTTATATTACCCTTTGTATCTTTCCAAGTCCAAAATCATTCATTTAAGTGAAAATTATCAGGAATAATCCTTTTTAATTAATTCAATTTCATAATATTCATGCCTGGTAAAGCTGAGGAATTTAATGTTTTAAATTAAAGTTGAATGGTCTAATAATTAATCGTATAATCATTCCATTCCAAAATTAAAAAATACGCCTTTATTTAGGGATCTTGAGTAGCTCCAGATCCTCTCTCTCTCTCTCTTGTGACCTTTAACGAGTATGAATTGTTTGTCGAATTCATGTATTGTGTACCATGAGTTCTATTGTGTTGAGAATTGCAATAAAATGTGCAAATTAATTTTATTAGGGAGGCAGTTAATTAACGTCGCACTGCAGCAACACAACGGGTTATCGGCGACACAACGGGCAATCTCCAAGAGAAAGATCAAAGGATAACACCACGTAATTTTGAACCACGGTCAGATGACGAGATAGCACCTGTGAGCTGCCACCCCACTCTCCACACTTCCACACCACGACAACGTGAGGACATCTGAGGCCATGGTAGATTTAACGTGCAACAGCCTTCGTGCACACGACGGTCTTTGGCTGGACTGAGTTTCGCACTCGTAACCCTCCGGTTACTAATTCGTTACTCTTCCAACAAGACTACCACGGCCCATTAATTTTATTACTAAAAAGATATTAAGCAGAAAGAGATGTCTGCCATCAGATGCCCGAACTAACCCCACCATAGAATTCATATTTCAAATAAAGCAGCAAGTTTATAACATTTGAATAAAGTTGAAATTTAAAATTTAGAAATCGCCGGGTTACAATTGAAGCAAGATAAGTCGAAAAACAGTTCTGTGGAAACGAATAAATATTCTACTCCCAAGCGTGTTTCTAAAGAAATCCAACCTTCATGCAAAAAAAAAGAATAAAGAATTCTTAAATTGATACTTTTTGTGTAACAAAATATTTCGTCCGCTTACAAGCGAAACGCACTAAGTCAAAAATTAGTTCGAAGTAAAATAAAAAAATAAACGAAGGGGAAATATTACGATTACTAAGCTCCATTCACTGTATTTCTCAAGAAGAAATCTAACTTCATTGAAAGAAATAATGACTTAGAGGACTTCACCCCATTTAAAAGAACACCACATTCTGGTCTAGAAAAGCTAAAAATCTCATATATTAAAAACTTTGACTTGGTGCATTTCGCTTGTATGACGACGAAATTGCCGAGTACTAATAAAGAGTACCAAAAACGAAATTAAAAGTGGAAATGATTGAAACTACTAATTGGAATTTAGTTCGTACTATCAGTCATTCGTATTAAGCGAGTTCGTCTTAATGAGGTGTGACTGTATTTTAAATTGAAGTTGAAGCTGATATTTAATGTTGGACATTCCAAAATTAAAAAACACGCCTTAATACTGGTATCTTGAGTAGCTTCAGATCCGTGTGACCTTTAAAAGAGAATGAACATTATTTTATGATTTAAAATATTGTACGAGTATATTAGAGTTCTGTTGTATTGAGAATTATAATAAAATGTGTAAATAAATTTTATTAATAAAAAGTTATTAAGCCTAATAGAAAAGTCTGCCATCAGATCTTAACTAAACCCACCGTAGAATTCAATTTTAAAATAAAGAAAGCAGCAAATTGGAATAAAATTGAAATTGCAAATTTAGAAATCGCCGGCTTACAATTGAAGCACAATAAGTAAAAAAAACCATTGTTCTGTGAAAACGAATAAGGAAAAATTCTACTGCCTGAGTGTTTCTGAAGAAGAAATCTAAACTTCCTTCAAGAAAGAACAAAAAATTTCTTAAACTGATTCGTTTATGCAACAAAATATTTCGTCCGCTTACAAGCGAAACGCAGTAAGTCAAAAATTAGTTCGAAATAAAATAAAAAAAATGAAAGGGGAAAAATTCTACTCGCTAAGCCTCACTCACTGTGTTTCTCAAGAAGAAATCCAACCTTCATGGAATGAAAAACTGACTTAACGGAAGATTTACCATTTAAAAGACCACTACATTCTGGTCTAGAAAACCCAAAAAGCTCACATCTTAAAAATTTTGACTTAGCGCGTTTCACTCATAAGCCGACGAAATTACCCAGTAGTAATAAAGATACGGGGAAATTAAAAGTGAAAAGGATTGCAGAACTTGGAAGGTCGATGCATTTTGTGTGTTTACAGTGTAATAGAGTCTAGGGAAGAAACCTCGTCTAAATTGAAAAGAAATTGAGCAAGTGTAGGTAGACAATGAATATTAGATAAAGATAGAAAGAGAGAAAAAAGGTAACATAAAAATGTAAGCGTCTCCAAAATGCGAAGGTACACTGAAATATTTAACAAATACTTAATTCTATGGAAAAAGGCGTAGGTGATACGACCCCGTCTTTTAAAATCCATCGCATATTTTTACATCACTTAAACTCATTCTAAGAATTTTCATTTGATTGAATTCTGTGAAAAATTCAAATAAGCTTCATTGCATTTTGTCTATATGAGGTTGGCGCCTCAAGATATTTTATTAGAGGCAAAATATACGGCAAATGCGTTTATTATTACTATTTTCAGCTCATTTTATTAAAATATTAATAAACGAAGTGGGTGTTCCAGATGTGTATAAATACACGTCTTGCAGTTTTTGGATATTTTTTTTCAATGAGTGTGTATTTAAGTAGGAGTTAGACAAAATCGCATAATTTAATAAAAGATTTTAAGTTATTGTGAAGATTTTCAGCTGTGAGAGAAAGGGAACGTTTCACAGAAGTATATAAAAATACAGTGGATCACAAAAGTATTCGTCCACCCACGTTTTCTACTATTTTGATGCATTTTGTAAGGTTACAGTTAAAATTGCGATTTAAAATTTAGCATATAAAAGCTGTCTTTCTATTTCAATTTCCCGTCAATATAATCAAATAATTATTAAATGTTTTTCAAAAAATATTTTAAATGTAACGTTTTACCTATGAAACACACAAAAGTATTCAGCTACCAACCTTAAAAACCACAATTGTTAAAAACGTGAGAATAAGCTTTTGTTTTGAATTTTGTCTTACACCTTAGATTGTTTTGTCTAAATATCATGGCTTACATTAGCTATTTGGTCAAACTCGAACCAATTTCATTATATTCTACTAAGGTTTGTACTTGGGATAGTACAGCGATTAGAATCTATATACTTAGGATAGTGCATTAATTAGAATCTGTGTACTTGGAATCATACAGCGATTAAAATCTATGTATAATACTTAGGATAGTAAAGTGTTTGGAATCTGTGTACTTGGAATAGTACAGTAAATAGAATATATGTACTTGGGATAATGCAGTAATTAAAATCTGGTACTTGGGATAGCACTGTAATAAAAATCTGCGCACTTGGGATACTACAGTAAGTAGGTTAGTTGCTTTGGGGTTTTATGGCGCAAGGACCATATTTGGCCATGGTGCGCCAGACACAAGACATACAATATCAAGTAATAGACATACACACACACAATGAAAGTTTTTACTGTCACAGAAGAGAGAAATACACCCAAGAAGGAATGCGCCAATATAGTAAGCAGAATCGGTATACTTAGGATAGCATAGTAATTAGAACCGATGTCAATAAATACAGTTACGATCCACTACAATTTGTATTTTTGTGTGAGCCACGACAAATATTTTATTACAAAAACGAGAGGACTGAACATTTAATACCCATCGCCAAAAAGATCCCTGCTCCATTTATCGTAAAAGAAAGCCGTTAATACCCCGAAAAGAATTCGCCTCAACCCCTCCACTGAACAACACTAGCGGTGACAGTTCCCTCGGAACGATCAACAAGTCTTAACAGAAGCGCACGCGGGAACAGCCCATATGAATAACACTTGAAATATTAAGTAACTCGAAATGCGAAGGGCGCGTCAGTTCCACACACAGCCGCAGATGATAAATATTTCAGAGGCAGAGGCCCGAAATGAAACGTCAGAAAGCCGAGACGCCGTTCTCTGAGATTCAAATAGATGGAGAACCTAATTAGAATTCCTTGGCTTGTGCTGTTAGTTCACTGAAACCAAAGTCAACTCCGAGAAACACACTTAAGTAAAAGTCTAAAAAGCTGTATTAATGCTCCAGAAGGGAAAGTTGGCGTGGTGTGGAAGTTTGGAGAGTGGGGTGCCAGCTCAGGTGTTGCCTCGTCATCTGACCGTGGTTCAAAATTACGTGGTGTTGTCCTCGGATCTTTCCCTTTGGGATTGATCCCGGACCGTCACCAATAGCCCATTGTGTTGCTCCAGTGTGACGTTAATTGAAATACCCCCCCCCCAGAAGGGAAAGTGCAATTGGTTGGTTGTAGGTTTTATGGCGCAAGAGGCCATATTTGGCTAAGGTATTGGTATTTGGTATTTTTAATTAACGTCACACTGGAGCAACACAACGGGCTATTGGTGACGGTCCGGGATCAATCCCAGAGGGAAAGATCCGAGGACAACACCACGTAATTTTGAACCACGGTCAGATGACGAGGCAACACCTGAGCTGGCACCCCACTCTCCAAACTTCCACACCACGCCAACGTGAGGACGTTTGGGGCCACGACAGATTTAACGTGCACCAGCCCCCTTTGTACACGACGGTGTTTGGCTGGATTCGAACTCGCAACCCTTCGGTTGCTAGTCCGTTACTCTTCCAACCGGGCCACCGCGGCCCTATTTGGCTAAGAACATGCAATTGAACAGACTCTTATGATACTACGTATGTGGCACGTTGGTAAGCTAAGTGTGTCTTTTGACGTGGTGGTATGGTAATGGTGATAAATTAACGTCGCACTGGAGCAACACGATGGGCTATTACCACGGTCCGGGATCAATCCCGAAGGGAAAAATACAAGGTACCTTGTTAATTTGAACCACGGTCAGATGACGAGGTCAACACCTGAGCCGTCACCCAACCCTCTAACATCCACACCATGCCAACTGAAAAGTACGCAGGTAGGTATGTAGGTAGGTATTTTAATCAACGTCACACTGGAGCAACGGGATATTGAAAAGTACACAGAAAAATTTATTTAAAACACACACGTAAAAGTATGTAGATATAAGTGATATTGTGATTCGGATATCAATTATAAAAATTTCTAAACTAGGCAGGTAGTTAATTAACGTCACACTGGAGTAACACAAAAGGTTGTTGGAGATGGTCCTGGATCAAGAACCGAAGGAAGAGATCCTAGGACAACGCCTCGTAACTTTGAACCACGGTCAGATGACGAGGTCAACACCTGAGTTAGCATCCCACTCTCCAAACTTCCGCACCACGCCAACGGGAGGACATTTGGGCCACGACAGGTCTGACGTGCACCAGGCCCCGTGACATGAACCACGACTGTCTTTGGTTGGACCGAGTTTCGAACTCGCAACCCTCCGGTTGCTAAACCGTTACTCTTCCAACTAGTCTGCCGTGACCCGTTTTTTGACGTGAATACGTCTTCGTGCTCTAAAATCGGACCAGTACTGGGGGACATGCATGAAAATTCGTGTGTTGCAATAAAATGTTTTGTCTTATGATTCCAGAACTATTCCACCGATTCCATGAGCCATGATAGCCCAGTTGGAAGAGTAACAGATTATCAATCGGAGGGTCGAGAGTTTGAAACTAGGTCCAACCAAAATCCTCGTGCACGTGGGGGCTGGTGCATGTTAGATGTGTATTGGCATCCAGTGGCATCACGTTGGCGTGGTATTAAAGTTTGCAGAGTTGGGTGCCAGCTCAGGTGTTGTTTTTATATGGACCATGGTTCAAAATTACGTGGTGTTGTCCTTGGACTTTCCCTTCGGGATTGACTCCAGACCATCGCCGTTGTGTTGCTCCAGTACGGCTACCCCTCCCTTTTTCAGTAATTTTTTATGATAGATTACAACTTACATATCATTATACAACTCCGAAATTTACTCCTCAATAGTTTTACAAAATGTATCTGAATTCCGATTTCCCTGTCGATTTTGCCATGCGGGTCTCGTAGATTTTGATACTTTCCATTTATTCGATTTATGAATGTTTAAGAAAATCCTTTGAGATCCAGCAAACATAACTTACTTTTTCGCGTTCTTGAATCTTTAAAAGTGCAAACTCAAAAATACCCTTTTCTTGCTTCCCCACTTTTATAGATTCTTTACCCTCATATAACTCATCCGGGATAACTGCTACAGTAGAAACATCAATGTGATGTACAGTGATGCACATAAAAATCTTAAATAGAGCTTTTATAAAGAGATAAAGCTATATGTATATTTATCAATACCATGTTTTCTCATTGGAACAAAACTGGTCATATCTTGAGAAGCAAGATGTCTCGTCGAAGCCACTCGGAGGGGACAGTGATGATTACATCACTGTCACCATGGAAATAGAAAGACTCACGTCATAATGGCACGGATTCAATACAAAATAGAAAGATCCGCGTCACTGTGACTATAAGAAATTGGAGGGGCCAAACAACCACAATTATCAACTATGGGAAGTGTGGACTTGTTGGAATCGGACAGAACATTGATTATGAAGATGGGAGGAGGTGGAGTTAACTAGAAGAGAGAATTATACAATTCCTCGCGAAATGGGGCACATTTTATGAAAGCCGGGAGTGCATGACACGTATTGCACTTGTTCATCGATGAACGAAAAGATTGAAGCAGCACCTCCCAAGGCCCATAGCATCGTTCCTGGTAACTTAGCAGCCAGAATCCTGAACTCGGGCAAATTTCAGTGTACGGACTTTATGGACCCGAGGACCCGATCTTTTCCTACTTTCATCCCATTATTCTATTCCCAATCCCTCTCTTTCCCCTTTCTCGACATTTTTTTACTTGAAGTTATCTGTCTTCTCGTGTTTGGCACAGCATGGCTAAATACGGCCCTTGCGCAAACAAACCCAAAACAACCAACCAATAAAATTCCAGAGATCGGAAGTCATAGAGTACCACTCACCTGAAAACTTCCCATCAATTCACTTTTAACCTCTCGACATGTACACTATATGGACAAAAGTATATGAACACTGCATGTTTTTCAGAAAAAGTGCTTTACTATTCTATTTAGTAACGGGTAGGCCCTCCTTTGGCGGATGGTTTTGACACTAACGGAACTCCCAGATGCATTTCCAACCTAAACAGCGATCGCAGCGGCAGGTGAAATGGGAGACTTCACCTGCCGCTGCGCATTTCTGTCACGTTCTGTCAATTTATGCGGTTGTCTGGGACTGTTTTTGCTGTTGTTGCTCCGTCTTGCTTCCATCGCTTGATAGCATACGCTACACTCGATTTTGGAATACCCAGTTTGGATGCAATAGCTCGTACAGAAAAATTACACAAACGACATCCTATGACGAGCCTGCGTTGGAACTCGGTAAGTCGGGTCCACGCGGCATAGCTTCACTAGAGTGAATGAATAGTAAATACAAAATGAGTTGCTTTTTATTTTACCCATGCCCTTCCCCGCATACCGTTCGGAAAACTCAGTATTTGCATATTTGCCGATTTTCCACAGTGTCCAAATATACTTTTGTCCATATAGTGTATCCATCCACATGACATACGTACAGTGCAATCAATGATATGCAAAAATCACTTTTGTCGGAGAACCGTCGTGGCTCAATGGACGACGCAAGCAAGTTGCGCGTTGAAGATTTAAAAAGTTGTAGGCGGCGCAGGGTCGATTCCTCCCTGGGTGCATTTTCTCAAATTCTCTGTCAGTAGAACTTTCATTGTGTGTGTATGTCCATTACTTGATATTGTCTATCCTGTGTTTGGCACAGCAGGGCCAAATGTGTCCCTTGCGCCATAAAACCTCAAAACAATCAACCAACCAACAACTACAGTGGGGTAGGTAAGCAGGTAGTTGAATTAACGTTGCACTGGAGCAACACAACGGGTTATTGGCGACTGTTCGCGATCAATCTCGTAAGGAAAGATCCGAGGACAACACCTCGTCATTTTGAACCACGGTCAGATGACGGTGGTTCAAAATGATGCCAAAATGATGCAAAATGACACACCTGAGATGGTGCCCCACTCTTCAAACTTCCCCACTACGCCAACGTGAAAATGTTTGGATTTAACGTGCGCCATCCTCCACGTACAGGACGGTCTTGGGTTTGATCGAATTTCGAACTCGAAACCCTCAGTTTGCTAATCCGCGACCCTTCCAACCAGACTACCGCGGCCCTCCACTGCTACCAGATTGAATGATCACTGTTTAGAGGTTTATCCAACATAAATTGTTACACAAGAGATTTTGTAATGTTATTGAGAATTTCAATAATGCGCATGTAAATTCTCCTTTAACTTTCACACCTTTAGTCTCGAACAATTACACGCATACAGAAAAAGTACTGGTTTAATTAACAGGTTTAGATTTTCCAAGTGAGATTTATTCTGAAGAAATGTTCTTTAATAACAAGCTCTGTTTATCCTCATCGATAAGAAAATTTATTTTTAGAACATAAAAATATTTTTCCCCTCCTATCTCGTCTGACAACGAAAGACTTTTTAAGCTGGTTAGACTGATATTAAATCCCACGAAGGGTCTTTCAGATAAGTCGAGACGGTAGCCTGCTTTCGTTTTTTAATCAGTTTTCTAATACCGTTGTAATCTTTGTTTACTGAATTCAGTCTCGGTGGCGATGTTTCTGTGCCAAATAAATTATTCAACTGCGGATATTCAGGCAGGAAAGAAAAGCAGACGGAAACGATGCAGTAAATAAAATACAGCAGCGTGAAAATTCTGACTACTCACTAAATTGACTTTAAACAGAAACAAAGTTGCGCAACTTTCGGTCTCTGGGCGATGAGATATGTAGAAAGTATTTTTATGTTTGTTTGAGGGAAGTATTATAAGTGAATCACATACAAAGACGCCAGTTCGGAACTCGGTACAACCAAAGACCGTCGTGTACGTGGGTGCTGGTGAAAGTCAAATCTGTCGTGGCCTTAAATATCCTCACGTTGGCTAGATGTCGAAGTTTAAGAGTGGGGGTCCAGCTCATATGTTGCCTCGTCATCTGACCGTGGTTCAAAATTACGTGGTGTTGTCCTAGGATCTTTCCAACGGGATTGATCCCGGACAGTCGTCAATAGCACGTTGTGCTTCTCCAGTGCGACGTTAATTAACTACCTACCAACTTATCATACAAAGACGCTAACTTGCAGGTTAAAGCGTAGGCTAAGGATGCACAGACCATGGCCCGAGGGCTTTAACTTTAACAAGTTTCATGCACATGCGTACAACGAAGTAGCTGTGGTGCTAGTCGCGGAGCATACCTGTTAACAAACTTTTCCAGTCATGAGTATTAACAAATCGTAAAATAGGAATGGCTTGACTAATGAAAATTTAGAACCAATTTTGCGCTTGGCTTCGAATCCAATTTTAAAACAATTGTTGAATCAATGCGATGTCACTCATCAAACGAAATTCTTTACTTTTATCTTTCTTTGTATCAATATATGATAAATATAAATAAAATAATTAATTTACGATAGATAACGTTCACATTTTTGGCTGCCTTCTCATAAGTCCTCATAAGTTTTTCAGAATGAATTCAACTATTGCCTGATATTGGAAACACATAATCAACTATACCACCTCTAAAGAAAGGTCGAGAACTTTCAAATTTACAAATTAATTTTCCCCCCAAATATATATCTAAGATTCATACCTTTAAATTCTTGAATATATTGACTCGAATAACCTCTTCTGAGGAAATCACCTAGGTTCAGTTGGACTTAGTGAAACTTTTCTTGTGTGTGTATGTGTATTACATGATGGTTGTTTTTGGAGTTTATAGCACAAGGGCCATATTTGGCCAAGCTGCGCCAAACACCAGAATGACAATGTAAGTAATTGTGAAAATAAAGAATGGAATGGAGAAAGTAGAGAAGTATCACTTGGGCATCATGGGGTCATGACCACCATGTTTACAAGATCCAGTAAACCCATGGGAAAAGAATAGATCAATTGGGTACCTCGGGTTTGTGAAGCCCATTAGACACCTAAAGAAGATGTGTACCCTGAGGGAAGTCTATTACTTGAATGTTGTATGTCTTGTGTTTGGTACAGCATCGCCAAATATGGTCCTTGCGCCATAAAACTCAATTAACCAATCATCTTATGAGAGGGAATTTCTGTGAAACTGAACATAAAAGGCGCTAGTGTTTTGGTAACATGTTTCGTTAACTTGACATCTTAGTACAATGACATTTCAGCATGCAGCTTATGTAAAAACCTAACACCAAACATCGCTAGAACGTAGGTAAATTAAATTACTCCTTAACCTGTACTTTTTCTTTTCCTGGTTGTTTATGTCTACTTTGAAGAACTCTCTCATACCAATGGTTCTCAATGTGTGAGTTCTTCTGAGCTGTTTTATTACATTCTATTTGAAGGAAGAACCGTTAGATCCTGAAGATTTCAAATGAATGCAGTTTAATTAAAATCGCATTGAATAAGTTTTGCTTGGTTTAGAAGGCAGGCTCGAACTCACGGATTCAACGCGATTTTAATTAAACTGCATACATTTGAAATCTTTAGGATCTAACGGTTTATTTTAATTAATGGGTGTTCCAATCTTAATTTATTTTATCTGATGTAACAGAAATATTTTAAGCTAGCAGACCCGCGTATTGTTATCTGGCGCTAAATTTTCTTTATCACTTTTCGTCATTTGACCGTGACTTAAAATTACGAAGTGATGTCCTCGGATTTTTCCCTCAGGGATTGATCTAGAACAGTCCGTTGTGTAGCTCCAATGAAACGTAAATTAAACTACCTACTTCTACTAGTGCTTATTATTATTATTATATAGATGACAAAATGTCGTTACTCACATTTCTTATTTCAATCCATTTATAGCTGTATGGGCTTACACAAAAATACAACTTTAGTGGACTGTAAATACGTTTATTTACATTGATTGAAATTTGTACTATTCTAAGTACATAAAGGAATTGTACACAAAGAGTTGTGCTATCCTATCTGGCCATTCGTCACCGGACACCCCCCATACTATTAAGTTAAAGCGGACCCAGTACGACATCGTGTAGGGCCACCTTTCGCCGCAATGACATCTGTAACTCTTCGAAAATCCTCACAAGGATAGGCGCGGGATCTCCCCTGGCGGAATGTAACTCTTCGAGGAAGACTTTTCACCACTTTTCGATACGTTTCTGAAAGAATCTTGCTCCATTCATCCTTCAAATTGGCAAACAACTCAGTGGTGTTTTTTGGCCGAGTTGTCCTGGCTCTCAACCGGCGCTCTAACTCATCCCAAAGGTGTTCCAAGGGGTTGAGATCTGGACTTTGGGTTGGCCAATGAAGTTTTTCCACACCCATTTCCTCAAACCACGTGTTAATAACACCTGCTGTATGACATGGAGCATTGTCGCTGAAACAGGTATGGACCAATACCAAAATGTTGCCACAATGTCGGTAGCGCAGAATTGTCCAGAACTGTAGCTACTATAAGAATATTCTAACCGTTCAACGTCTTTTATAAGTTGTATGACGTGTACGGATGATACTAAGCGCTTTTCGAGGGGTGTCCGGTGACGAATGGCAAGATAGTGTACATATAAGAGTTGTACAATCCTAAGCACACACAAAAGTTGTTTCTGGAACGGAACGCTGGCGATTTCGTTTTATCGCGTCCAGCGATCAGGCACAAATGAGAAATTAGCAGCGTTCCTGGCGCTCGCAAAGTACATGAAACGTTACGCCAATTAAGGAGCAGCGCCAACAAATGTCACGGAGATACTCACGGTGTGAACATCAACGAATATAGCATTCAGATTCAGATAAAATTTTATACCCCTAAATGAAAAAAAATTATCCACAGATATGAAACAGAGTTTCGTTTACTTTTACTGATGTCAGTTCGTATCTATATAATAAGAATGGAGTGTTTGTTTGTACATTGAATAGTTTCGACCCATTTCAAGTTTTCTATCCGTTTTGGGCCCTTCCGATTAAAATCCGTCTCTTGCGCGTTTGGTGTCTGTCCATCTGTCTGTCTGTATGTGTATGCCCGTGCTACATCCGAACGGTTGAATATATTTTAATGAAACTGCATACTGTGAGTACTTGCATTCACTTAGTGACTGAACTTGGTTGCGTTAGTCTGTTCGTCTTCCCATTCTGTCTTATTTTGTGTCTGTGTGTTTGCACAAGTGTCACATAAAATGTATCCAAAATACTTTAATGCCAATGTCCTATATTTGATACATCATTATTTTAATTTAGTGAATACAATATTTTACATTCCTTTGCTTACATATTTAGGCAAATTTCACGTTATAGTATCTGAGTAACTATACTTAAATCAACTATAATTTGGTAGTTTTGGAGTAGCTGGAAGGTATATTGAGCATTGAAATTATTTGGATTGTTTTACCAGTGCTGTGAAAAATTCAATTATTTTTCCAAAAACTATTCTATGGAATTTAAATTCTAATACTTGATTTATTTCGAGCCTTAGTTTTTCTTTACGAAATATAAAAAAATTCTGAATATTTGGGACTGGTAATAAAATAGGACTGGTAGCTAATAGGCAACCTTGGTATTTTTTTAATCGTTTGTTCTTTTAAATTTGTGTCCGTTATAGTTCAAGAATCTATTTTGTAGTGAAAAAACAGATACACACATTCATTAATTTTCGTTCGAAGCTTTTTAAATCTGTTTTAAGATGTATTTCTGGATTTTCAATTTGATGTTTTTCGTTCAATAACTGTAATTAAAAGTAAGTGGTTTAATTAGTTTTAAAAACATTTTTAATCATTGCATGATAAATTTGAGAAACGCTTTTGTTTTTAAATGGAATATACAAGGCTTTTTATATGCATATTCTAAGCTATTCCATGCATTATAGGTAACATTGGTACTTTAGAGACTTTTTTTACTTACTAAAAATTTAAATTCTACAAAAATGCAAAATTTATTTACATTTGTGAAATTGTGTATTTAACAAATATGTACCTTTATTAGTGTGATAGTTCTTACATCTTATGAATAGGAATTTCAATTTATTAACGAAAACGGAAGTTAGTTAACCAATTCAACTCGAGTAACGCCGGGTAATTCTGCTAGTTTCCAATAAAAAACACGACGAAAACAATACTTCAGTCATGCCACTAGAATTAGATTTTGAACGTCTATTTCAATTGCACCCCATTCCCTTGTTCAATGATTCGAAAATAGGTTTTGGACACAACCTATTTTCCCTAACAGTTTCTTCCCTGCGCTGATTTAATTTTTCTCATTGCTTTCTGTACTCAGCGTGCCAAAGAATTTCATTTGAGTAGCATTATAGCAATATTATGGAGCTCCGTAGTTCAAATCAAGCATATTTAACTACGAGTGAAAATTGGCAAATGAATTCCGTGACCCATCCTTTCTTAGAATATAATCCTTTGGGATAATTTTACTGCTCCTTTTCTTAGAGTAAGAATCCTTTGGAAAGATTCTATTGGTCAAGGTCATAACTGGTTAGAAGTCATGCATGGAAGAAATGCAGGTTGCAAGGTAGAATTTTACGCGTTTGAAACCCTCAGAAGCTCATGCATGGTCATTTCATTATGGAACATCATAACGAAAAATGTTACGTTCATGATATTCTTTTTAAAAGTAAAAAGTTTTGAATAAGAAGGAATTCGACGTTATAATATTCTTTAATAATAATTAATTCTCATTTGAAGCGAAGTTGTATTAAAGTATTTGCTAAGCAACAAATATTTGATTCAATTCCTAAGCTTTAACTACGATAACGTTATTAAATGCTAAGTTTAGAACGAAAAATGAGATCCATTCATGCGACACAATAATTCAAACGTCCACGCAAATTAGGTTGCTAATTTATGGGTGTATGGAATTTATAATAATACAACTAAATTCATTTTTGAACGAAACCTTTTACAGTTGTCCTACAGAAGCAATTAAATAAGCTACAGCTACACTTATTCCTAAAGAAATTAATTTGTGAACTATTTCAACGTCTGCATTAAAGGTCAGATTTGAGTTTCATAAAAATCAGAATTTATTTTAAGCGTGTATTTAACATATGATCAAGGGTACCATATTCATTAAATTTTAAAACTCAAAATGGATTTCATGGAATTTTAATTTAACTCAAATGATTAAATTTGAATTTAAATTGATCATATATTTAGCGTCGCGTCATATATTATGAGATTTTTTATACTGTGAGAACATTTTAATGTTTTGTGCTGCGCATATTTTAAACCCAGTGAACAAAATAGCCATTTTATGCTCGTAATTGTAAACAATGAAAGCTGAAGGACTCAATTTTGTAAAAGACAAGGAATTGATGTTAAGTATCTATTCACGATGGTTTTGAAGTGCTCCATAGAATTTCTGCTAGCTATGCAACGACTGATGTTTAACTTCGATTATACGGTTCTTTTCCATTTAAGAGCACTTCAATGAAATATATTTTTATTATCATAATCTATACCTGGAAAATGGGTCCCGAAAAAACAAACAAGAGGAAATATAAAATGTGATGCCCACTGAGGTCCAGTGAGGTTGTCATGGTGAATGAGTCGAATATATACACTTTGAACCAAGCGAATTGAAAACCCAGAGACATTAATCAATAATCATGAAATTTGGTTGACCTTTATTTTGACAGCATGGCGATGTCTAATAGAACTTAGAACCTGTTTTGCCTTAGATGTCCGTCAAGGGCCTATTTACAACATGCACACTCAGGCTATATATGAGGACCGTGGTAGCCCAGTTGGAAGAGCAGCGGAGGGTTGCGAGTTCGAAACTAGGTCCAGCCGAAGACCGTCGTGTACACGGGGGCTGGAGCACGTTAAATCTGTCGTGGCCTCACATGTCCTCACGTTGGCGTGGTGTGGAAGTTTGGAGAGTGGGGTGCCAGCTTAGGTGTTTCTCTCTTTATCTGACCGTGGTTCAAAATTACGAGGCGTTGTCCTCGGACCTTTCCCTTTGGGACTGACCCCGGACCATCGCCAATAGCCCGTTGTGTTGTTCCAATGCGACGTTAATTAACCACTTACCTACCATCCGGCTACACACGGCCCATGAGTTCTTCCGAAGGTATCTGCCTGCCTTTAAAACATGAATTTCGGTCAAAATATCGAAGTTTCAATTTTGGTCTAGTATTGTAGTCTGAACTTTTTTCTTTCAAATTCTGTTAAAATTTTGTTTCTAAGTAATTTAGAACTGGAGTTATGGCTGTTTTTATATTACTACACAGCTGTTGTTCTTCATGTACATAAAGTTATTTTTCCATTTTTCTCAAATTGATGTTTACATGTTTTTGATTTACGCAAATTAACATAACTCAAAAAGTTAAAGTTCAAATGCTTTGAAATTTTGTAGACATGTTGCACAAATATACTATATACAGGGAATAGACTACAGCCATGGTTAAATATTAATTATTTTCTGATTTACAGTCTCTTAATTCATGACTTGCGCAAAAGTTTAGGGAACTTTTCAAAATGTTGTAATCGAGTTCCCATAACTTCAGAGATATATGCGTGATCACTATGATAATAGTCTATTCCCTGAAGAAGTTCATTATAAACATTATCAAATTTACAAAACAGAGATATAATGATTACTTTTGGAGTTCTGCGTATCGGCATATTTTACTGTAATTTTTACCTTATTTTTCTATCTAAGCAATGAACGAATTATCAGATGCTTATATTTTATATTCTGTTTCTACTTTTATGTTGTGTTTAATCATAGAATTTAAGTTAGAAGTAAAAATTTAAGTAACTTCAAAAAATGACCCCTGAAGGCAGGCGGATACCTTAATCCTGAAGAGTTGTGGGGTATATTTGCCTCCCACTTAGAATTTCTGAGACATTAATTTCCAAAACAAAAACCTTAGCCCTCTTAGAGTAACGAGATTTCGGAGTAAGTGTAGTCTTTTCCTCACAGCATACATATTCACGAAATAACCACATTCATTAGTTGAAAGAATCGTAGGTAGGTAGATAATTGGATCGCAGGGGAAACACAACGGGGCACAAATTTAACATTGCATATCTCCGGATATAAAGATGAAATTTCATATTAAGGCTAATTTAGCGAAGCAGAATCTGATTAAGGCATCAAAACGTGGTATTTCCGTTGGAAATTTTGTTGTTTATGCAAACTTTGATATGAAGACGACCCCTTATGCATTTTTTGCATTTGAATTTGCAGAGGATGTTATTCTCTATTGGATGATATCTTTGAATTTCTCTGCTCCAAATGGTGCTCGAAATAAAGGGGTGTTTCGTTTTTCCGCGATTGTACAAAGTGTAATTACTGTGTGTTTAAAAGAAATAAATAGTCCAGTTGTAATTTTGGCTGTGTCGTGTTTCACTACGTCACAGCCTCCTACAACCCGCGAATTACTAATACCGTGGGCAAGCCCACTGAGCCAAGCCGACCTCCTCATGAGAATTTATCAGAGATAATGCATTCAAGAATTTAAAAGGAAGAATCTCAGATATATATTTTGTGGGAAAAAGTAATTTTGTAAATTTGGAAGTTCTCAACCTATCCTTAGAGGTGATAGGATCCTTAGAGGTGATAGGATCCTTAGAGGTGATAGGATATGTACTTTTCTACATAAGGATAAACCTTGTTGGTCTTTATACACTTCGTTGTAAAATACACTAAACCTTTCATAAAACGATTTCCTCGAATGAAATTTTACGATCACGTACAAACTATTTTTTGGGACTTTAACTACATGCATACATTCCCAGTTTTTTATTCAAAGGATTTCGAGAAAGGCTGTATTCTTTTCTCTCCACTGAGTTAGTTTGAGGTAGATGGGAAACTATATATACATTTTCGTTCCCGTACCAACACACAATTTTCAACTAGACGTGTCGAAATAAATCTCATCATGCCGTAATGGAATGAAATAGCTTGTAAAAGTTCTCCCGTGAGCAATAAATCTGAATTTCTTCTCACAAATACTACGGTTTGTTCCCCTACTGCTCCCCAGATACCCAGTATTCTGTCCTTAAGGAATAGGGAGCACAATTTTCAGTTAGTATATTTTACGTCCCAAGCTTCAGAGAGAGAATACGAAAATCTCCCTAGCTTTAAAAAATATCAAGACATTCCCATTGAAATGGATTTCGTCGGAGATTTAAAGTATGGATGTCTGTAGTAACATTTCAGTTTTTCTATTTTAAATTTGGGGTTTATCTGAGTTTATTAAACTGATCCCGTTCTTTCTATGCGTTTGTTTTCCTGCTGGAAGGCGTTCACACCATAAATGTGAAATATAAGGAAACTGAGTATTGTTATTGAGAGGAGATTCAAAAAGTGTGACCAACGTCGACTAGTAGTCGAGTGACTGTTCTGAAAAATTGACTTGGTTGGCTTATTTAGTATCTTATCGCCTCGTTTGGTGATATATAACATCTTACGACAGGGTAGATGTGTGAAATAGCATTTCTATGGAATGGCGACAAAAGTGGTGAAATCACCAAAGTATACTATCAGATGATCAGTCAATGGACCAATCAGAAGATGAATCAGCAGATTGCTGTGTTTTCTCGTTCCATGGACCAAGCATATGATGAATGATAGGTTCCACCCAGCAGTAGTTGATAAGTAGTCGCGTGACTTCTCTGAAAAATTGACTTGGTTGGCTTATTTGGTATCTTATCGCCTCGTTTGGCGATATAACATCTTATGACAGTATAGGTCTGTGAAATAGCATTTCTATGGAATGGCGACAAAAGTGGTGAAATCACCAAAGTATACTATCAGATGATCAGTCAATGGACCAATCAGAAGATGAATCAGCAGATTGCTGTGTTTTCTCGTTCCATGGACCAAGCATATGATGAATGATAGGTTCCACCCAGCAGTAGTTGATAAGTAGTCGCGTGACTTCTCTGAAATATTGACTTGGTTGGCTTATTTGGTATCTTATCGCCTCGTTTGGCGATATAACATCTTATGACAGTATAGGTCTGTGAAATAGCATTTCTATGGAATGGCGACAAAAGTGGTGAAATCACCAAAGTATACTATCAGATGATCAGTCAATGGACCAATCAGAAGAGGAATCAGCAGATTGCTGTGTTTTCTCGTTCCATGGACCAAGCATTTAATGAATAATGGATTCCACCCAGCAGTAGTTAACAAGTAGTCGCGTGACTTCGCTGAAAAATTGACTTGGTTGGCCTACTTGGCATATAATCGCCTCGTTTGGCAATGTAGCATCTTAATGACATGGTAGATGTGTGGATGCGCAAAAAACTAATAGCCAGTCTTTAAACATTAAACGAATTCTTTTATCAGTTAATAAGTTTCTACTCTAAGCCGACGATATATTCATCTTTATAATTCGAAATAGTGTGTAAGCAGGTATGTAGTAACTTGGGCACTGGAACAATTCAACGGGCTATTGGCAACGGTCAGGGATCCAATCACGGAGAGAAAAATCTGAGGACAAAACCTCGCAATTTTGAACGACGATCAGATGACGAGTTCAACACCTGATCTGGCACTCCACTCTCCAAACTTCCACATAACTCCCACGTGAGGACATTTGAGGCCACGTCCGATTTAACGGACCAGTCCTGTGTCCATGATGTCTTTGGTTGGCCCGAGTTTCGAACTCACAACCCTCCGGTTGCAAAGCCGTTACTCTTGCAACATGCTACCACGGCCCAGCGTATAAGAATATGCAGCCCAATCAAAATGCTTAGAATTATTATTTTTTTGACCTAAAAACTAATAGCAATTCTTAAAACAGCTGTACAATAAATGAATTTTGTAAGGTAATGAGCTTCTGCTCTAAGCCAACGATAAGTTCATCTTTATAATTATATTACATGTACTATGTTACCGTGAAAGACCGAAATTAGAGAATGTCAATATTCTCCGGTGATTATAATTATATATAGAATAATTAACATTAATGGCGCGTAGACCTAAGGGCCACGGTACCCCAGTTGGAAGAGTAAGGAATTAGCAATAGGAGGATTGCAAGTTGGAGACTCGATCCAACCAAAGATTGCCGTGTACATGGTGACTGATGCACTTTAAATCTGCTGTAGTCTCAAATGTCCTCATGTTGGTGTGGTGTGGAAGTTTGGAGAATGGGGTGCCAGCTTAGGTGTTGACCTCGTCATCTGACCGTGGTTCTTAATTACGGGGTGTTGTCATCGGATCTCGCTTGGGGATCAATCCCGGAGCGTCGCTTACAGCCCACTGTGGGCTCCAGTGCGATGTTAATTAACTACCATCACCAGACGCATGAACCTTTTCAATATCAGATTTTGTTTTCCTCTTTTGGTGAAGTGCTCCAGTGCGACGTTAATTAACTACCATCACCAGACGCATGAACCTTTTCAATATCAAATTTTGTTTACCTCTTTTGGTGAAGTGCTCCAGTGCGATGTTAATTAACTACCATCACCAGACGCATGAACCTTTTCAATATCAGATTTTGTTTACCTCTTTTGGTGAAGTGCTCCAGTGCGATGTTAATTAACTACCATCACCAGACGCATGAACCTTTTCAATATCAGATTTTGTTTTCCTCTTTTGGTGAAGTGCTCCAGTGCGATGTTAATTAACTACCATCACCAGACGCATGAACCTTTTCAATATCAGATTTTGTTTTCTTCTTTTGGTGAAGTGCTCCAGTGCGATGTTAATTAACTACCATCACCAGACGCATGAACCTTTTCAATATCAGATTTTGTTTACCTCTTTTGGTGAAGTGCTCCAGTGCGATGTTAATTAACTACCATCACCAGACGCATGAACCTTTTCAATATCAGATTTTGTTTTCCTCTTTTGGTGAAGTGCTCCAGTGCGATGTTAATTAACTACCATCACCAGACGCATGAACCTTTTCAATATCAGATTTTGTTTTCCTCTTTTGGTGAAGTGCTCCAGTGCGATGTTAATTAACTACCATTACCAGACGCATGAACCTTTTCAATATCAGATTTTGTTTTCCTCTTTTGGTGAAGCGCACGGTGCCGCAGTGTTTCGATACAAATAACTCGCTTATATCTAACCCACTAAAAGAACAATTTTGTTCCTTTCTTTAAGCTCTCATATTTTTGTTGCAGTTAAAAAAAAGTGGGCTTAAATTGGCAAGAACGCGGGGATAAGCTTTAAAAAATAATCTCCGAAAGCAGCCTCTCAAAAGTACAATTTAAATCCTAAAGGCCAGCAACAGACTGGATTACTTATAACTTTCTTTTATGTGCCCGTTTTTTCCCCTACTCGGTTTTCATTTTTCTACCGCAACCGCGTAAGTAGAGCTCCGGAGTTACATTGTGCTGCCGAAAAGAGGCAAGCAAGGAATAAGTACTTTTTCTCCTTACCGGAAATATGATGTCAGATATGAAAGACGACGACGCAGGATGAAAAAAGGAAGCGGTCGTAATATTAATTCGTTTCTGTTTACTGCCATAGAATGGGATTTTCCACATAGGGAGGGATCTTACCGGAGAGTATTATCTTCGCTGGTAGAAATGGAATTGAAACAATATTGGAAACCGAAGACGGCGAGAGGAAGCGGTCTTCAATTTTCCATTTCGCAGTAATATTTCCTCGGGAAATTACGCGTGTTCCTTACCAATTACCTTTTTTATGTAAATAAGTAGGCATGCAGTCGAGGGATATAGTTCTGGTAAGAAATGAATATGCGTGGAAGAAGTGCATCTAATCTGAAAGTTCCACTTCCCACAAATGCTTCTTGTGTGTTCGTTCGATCATGCTCACTGATTGAGATTTTGGCCGTACGGAACTAAAATTATTTTGATAAAGTTTAGTAATTATGGTTTCTTAAATTCAAATCTTCATTTCCTTCCGAACCCTTAAAGTTTTTTCTTCAAGGGTTTGGGAGGAAAGGGTTTTGTTCTCGTTTAAGGGTTGCTTCTGTTTAATTGGGGATTGGATTGGAAGAGTAACGGATTAGCAACTTGAGGGTTGCGAGTTCGAAACTCGGTCCAGCCAAAGACCGTCGTGTAAATGGGAACTGATGCACGCTAAATCTGTCGTGGCCTCAAATGTCCTCACATTGGCATGGTGTGGAAGTTTGAAGAGTGGGGTGCCAGTTCAGGTGTTGTTCTCGTCATTTGGCCGTGTTTCAAAATGAAGTGGTGTTGTCATTGGATATTTCCTTTTGGGATTGATCCCAGACCGTCACCAATAGCCCGTCGTGTTGCTCCAGTGTGACGTTAATTAAAATACCTACATACCTCGAACCCTTAAGGTTTTTCCATCTCCCATTTGATCGTCGTGTAGACGGTGGCTGGTGTACGATAAATCAGTCGTGGTCTGAAATATCCTCACGTTGGCGTGGTGGGGAAGTTTGGAGAGTGGGGTGCCAGCTCGGGTGTTGTTCTCGTCATCTGACCGCGTTTCAAAATAACGAGGCGTTGTCCATGGATCTTTCCCACCGGGATTGATCCAGTATCGTCGCCAATAGCCCGTTGTGTTGCTCCAGTGCGACATTAAATAACTACGTACTTATCTCCTGTTTTAATTCTTTATACTCATAATCTTATGTAGTCACTATGTCTAAATCTTTTGTACCTATTCGCACCGATGAGAAATTAATATGAATTGAAGAACTGTAGCTAATCTGTGTTTCACTTCAAATGCCTCTGAATTCGGTGAAATAGTCCATTCATTCTCAATGTTTAAAGCTCTTGAGCTTTTGGCTGTACATGACAAAAATTATTTTGATAAAGCTTAGTCATGATAGTTTATTAAATTCAAATATTTTTCCTCGAATCCTTAAAGTTTTCTTCTATTCTCAATTTTGTATGCTCATAATTTTATGTAGTCACTATAATTTAATTCTTCATATTTAAGCGTACCCTTTATAAATTAATGTAGGTAGAAGTACAGTAGCTTATCGGAATGATACATCTTAAATACCTCCTTGTGCTCATTGTTCGGCGAAAGAGTTTATTCATGCTCAGATTAAATATTTTGGACTACAAAACTAAATATTAATTTGGAAATTTTTTGATAAAGTTTAGTCACGATAGCCTTTTAATTCAATTCTGTATCCTTCGAAAACCCTTATTCCTTATTCGTTTTTACCTTATGCTCATGATCTTTTGTAGTGTTGCTATATTTTAATTCTTCGTACTTTAATGCTTCTTTGTATCTTTTAGAAAATTTGTCATATTATTATCTACTCTCTGTATCTTTATATTTTATTATTTATAACCTGTATTCTTATACCTTATTATTTATTCTGTATCTTTACATCTTATTCTTTATAATATGATTTATTTCTTAGATCCAATTGATCGGTATACTTAATATTCTTTCAACATTTATATTTGCACCAGCTTAATTGGATTCTTTAAATCCAATTGTTTGTTTACTCCTTTAATCTACTTGTATAGTTATCGTATTCGGTATTTTTATACTCGTACCACATTCGATGCATTATTTGTATTTGTAATCGAGAAGTGGCTTCTAGCCTAGGACCCATATAGGAGTCATCTAGTTAGAAACTGAATCAATTACGAAATAACAATTTTTGCGCTGTTTGATATTACATTTAAAGACACCAAAATATAAACAGAAGCAATGCTACTGGACATTACAGAGGTGAAGGTAGGTAGGTAGGTAGGTACCTTTTCATCGACTACCTATCTACCCTTCGGTAGGTAGGTAGTCAACGTACCTTTTGTATAATTTTCTTACATCCAGATAACTTCACTGAAAACCTTAGTGTTCTTTAAGTTGTGCACGTCATTTGCTTATCAATTTCTAGGTGGACATACAGCTTATTAAGGATCTCCTCCTCTCTTTAGATATTCACAGTTACCCTTCTGTCTCATGGCATCCAGTGGAATGTCCCCATTTCAGGTAGGTAGAGAGTTAATTAACGTCGCACTGGAGCAACACAATGGGTTATTGGCGACGGTCCGGGATCAATCCTAATACGAAAGATCCAAGGGCAACGGTTCGTGATTGTGAGCCACGGTCAGATGACGAGAACAATACTTAAGCTGGCACCCTACTCTCCAAACTTCCACACTACGCCAACATTATAGAAGAGCATGTGTAAACAAGAGTGGACTGATTATGTGGAGGATGTTGGTCAATTCCCAAGTTCCTGTTGAACGAAGCTTGAGGGCTGTTGAGCTCAGATGTTGCCTCGTCATCTGACCGTGGTTCAAAATTACATAGTGCTGTCCTCGGATCTTTTTCTTTGGGATTGATCCCGGACCGTCACCAATAGTCCGTTGTGTTGCTCCAGTGTGACGTTAACTAAAATACCTAGATACATTGAAGGCTGTTGAATTATTTACTAATTTTGTAATTTTTTCGATTATTCCATAAAATAATTATGTTTTATTACATCAGTGGTTTCCGACATTCGTGTCTATCCATTTGTCTGTATGTGTGTTCTCGCATTATTTCCAAACGGTTGAATTTATTTTCATAAAACATTTTACACTTTAAGTACTCACAGTAACTAAGTGGCTGAACGTAACAGCATTAGTCTGTCTTATCGTTTTATGACTTTTAATGTTTGTATGGATGAACAAGTATCACAGAAAATTAATTAATAATATTTTCAAAATGTTATATAGTTGATAAAACCTATTTCAACTTAAGGAATACAATCTTTAAATGTCCTTTATCTACATTTTTAGGTAAGTCTTACACTAAAAAACTGAATACCTTAATTTGTCAGTGTCACAGAATTACTTAATTCGACAGTGTTGGAGATGTAAATTGAGATTGCGATGATTCAGATTGTATTACCAGTACAGCTAGAAAATCATTTTTCCTCACAAATTATTTTACAGAATTTAAATTTGAATACTACTTATTTGTAACTTATTTTTTTTTGCTAAATTTAAGGTAGTTTCCGAATATTTAGGATATAAAGAGAATAATGCATTAAATATTTTGCATTAGTACGGTAGAAATTAGTTATTTATATCCAATACTGCTTTAGACGTGTGTTCCATTTCTAGACGGTATATTCACATTTCAACTTTAGACTTGGAAATTGAGTGAAAAATGAATTCTATGCTTTCATTTAAAATGATTTTTCAATGGATTGCATTGATGGAAAATTGCCCCTTTGAAACATCCCTAATCCGGCTGCTTTAGAACCAATTCATCTAATTAAATACGAGAAGAATGTGGAAAAGCTTTTTCAGAAAGTCTGTATTACAGACTGTATTAAGATGAACAATAAAGTTGACCTTGCTTTTGTTTTATTTGAAGACAACTTCTCTCTCTCTTTCTCGAATACGGCTTTTATAAACATCCTTGCACTACCTTTCAAGCAGAATTGCTTTGCATTAATCTCGAAGTTAAGTGGTTTAAAGAGAATGGATTTTTTTGTTCAAAGCACCTTATTTGTAGAGATTCTCTTACCTCTCTGCATTTACTGAACAACGATGCGAGCACAGAAAAATTAGCTGTTGTAACGCTTTTAACAATAACTTGTCTTAAAAATACAGGAATTAAGATTTTCTTTGTCTATATGAGTGTAATTTAAGGGAATGAAAGAGCTGATATTTTAGCCAGACTCTTCGGATTTAGCAGTTGATGTAAGTGTTAACATTCCTAAGTGTTACTTGAAAGCCTCATGTTATGACAAGCTTGTTGCTAAGTGTAACGAAGAGAGTATGTCTCGTCTGAGAAGTCGACAACAAAAAATATTTTCCTACCATTCAGCATAGATTGAACTCAAAAATATTTTTCTTCACAAACTTCAATATTACACAATTTGTACTTGGCCATGGAATTTTTGTAAATACCTATATAGGTTTTATCTTCGGACTAATGGTATGAGCGAGTGTTCAAATAAGCAGCCACAAAATGTAGATAATTTGCTTTTAAATTCCTTCATTGTTTATTTGATTAATCAACTTACTTCTGTAAACCCCATGTTGTTATTTGGTGCACGGGAAGTTTGCTTTTCAATAAAAAATATGCCCATTTCGACCAGCTTTTTTTAAAAGTCCTTGATTTAACACACGTGCTTGTAGAATTCCATTTTATGAAAATTAAAACATGCAGCGCAAAACATTTTGAACCAAGACTGGTAGCTAATTTAATTTATTCAAAGTATTTTAAATCTTTGACAACACATTTTACAAGACGATTAAACACCTTGAAACTAATTATTTTCCATGTTTCAAATGAAAATACATGGTTTTATTTTAAAAGCTGCACTCAAAAGGCAAATAATACCACCATTTTCATTTTAAATACAAGTACGTGGTTCCCATTTAAACAATTTCTGAATTGAAAAAGGTTCACGGTAGCCTGGTTGGAAGAGTAGCGGATTAGCAACTGGTAGGTTAAGTAGGTTAGCAACTGGTAGCTTTAGTTGGTTCGAGTTCGAAACTCGAACCAACTAAAGACCTTCGCGTACACAGGGGCTGGTGCAGGTTAAATCTGTCGTGGCCTCAAATGTCCTCCAGTTGGTGTGGAAGTTTAGAGAGTAGGGTGCCAGTTCAGTGTTGACATCATCTTACCGTGGTTCAAAATTACGATGGGTTGTCCTTGGCTCTTTCCCTTCGGGATTGATCCCAGACTGTCGCTAACAGCCCCTTGTGTTGCTCCAGTGTAACATTAATTCAACTACCTATCTACCTGGATTAGAAAAGTGCTTCAAAATTAGAACGTACTCATCGAAACGAAAACTTCTGTTCGTTAACCACGAGCAGTAAAATATTATTTTATGTTTTTTTCGCTCGGAATTAATTTCGTATTTTTAAATTTTGTTTTATTTCTAGTTGTAAGCTGTGGTAACTATGCGAGATCACGAGATATAAAAGAATACCGAATTAATATCTCCAGAACCATTTTTTCCCTATGAATTTATTACAGTTTAATCTTGCTTTGTGTCTGTAATTTTAAATTTAATACATATTTATTTATTTTTATAAACTTTAGTTCCTATTCATCATAAGCACAAACAATTCGATTTGAAACTGCACACAAGTTCGAGTAAAGCAAATTTTAAATAGAGCTTAGCCGATATTGAAGGAATATTAATGTTAAAATGAACTACACTCATGTCCAAACATATACATGCATAAAATCACGGATTTCTCAGAAACTGTGAACTATAATTTTATGAATTTGTGTGAAATGGTACATGACATCATAACACATAAATACAAAGGAAAAAATTTAAGGGCACTGCATATAATATAAGACTGTAGCAGGAAACAATGAAAATGGCAATAATATGTGACAAGGAGAGCTCAGAAAAAAAGAATAACTCAGAAAAAAATTAAGGCTTATGAATTTAATATGGAATGTGATCTCCCCTGACGTGTACACACATATCACATCGTTTTTTAATGCTGGCAATAATGTTGTTAACCACAGTTTGGGGAATTAAGTTCCACTCCTCCAGCAATGCGGTCTTCAGGGCATTTATATCTCTAGGAGGAGGATGTCTCCATGCAACTGCTTTTCCAAGGTAGTCCCATAAGTTCTCTATCGGGTTCAGATCAGATTTTGCTGGCCGCGGTAATCGCTCAATATCTTTACTTTCAAGGAATTCGTCAACGAGGTTTGCTCGATGTGAACAAGCATTATCGTTCATAAATAAAAATTCAGATCCATATGCACCTCTGAAAATTCTTACATAAGGTTCTAAGACCTCATCCCGATATCTCTGGCCGGTCACAGATCCTCTGTTGAAAACGTGTAGGGGCGTACGTCCATCGATCGTTATTCCTCCCATACCATGACACCTGCACTACCGAAACAGTCACGTTCCATAATGTTCGAAGGAAGATTTCGCGTTCCTGACTAGCACCAGATGTAAACACGTTTAGAATCAGATGTGAAACTAAACCTCGACTCATCAGTAAAGAGAACAAGAGTCCATTAGTGTTCACTCCAGTTCTGATGTTCTTTGCACCAATTAAAGCGATCCCTCTTTTGTTGTGAAGACAGTGAAACACATAACCTTGGCTCTCTAACATAAAGCTTTTTTCATTAAGCTTTCTGTATACAGTTTGCCGTAATACAACAGTTCCAGAGTTCTGAAATTGTTTCTATAGCGTAGAGACTGTCTTGAAATATTCACACATCTCGCTGCTTCCATGATTGTCTGCCCTGCTTCTAAACGGCCGATAATTCGTTACTTCACAGATTCTTCCAAATGATACTTCGGAGTCATAACAAACCGTTTTGAATCCTTACACACTTAAAGGAAACGCTGTATTGCAGAAATTCACTCAGATATTCACTTTGCGCAAAGCGCTTGATTCACCGTCGGATGACGTAACGCCTTGATTTGCATATCAGAATCGTTTGATCACTTTTAATTGGATAATGCTAATTAGGCTTGTTTTTCACACATTCTCTGCAAAAATGGATTACATCGATTGGATATTTCATGGAATATCATTATTTTTGGGATGTAAAGATAAATTTGGACATGAGTGTAGTTCTTAGTATTCTTTGTCGTAGTGACAAGAGGTCAAAATTGCCTACTTCATGAATTGAAGCTATATTTAAGCAACTTTTGTCTGTTTTATGGAAGTTTTGTTGAAAACAATGTTTTTAAAAAACACGCTATCAAATCGATGTACTATTTTTCAAAATGGTAATTGGTTACCTTTGGTTTGTCTGTACTGAAGACATTTAATTTTAGTACAAGTTATTTTGTTACTAGACATGGCACGTGGCATTTTCAAGAAAAATTGTATTTAAAAAAATTAGTCATGAAGATCTCATCAATTTTTCATCCTTTCTTTAAAGATCACGAAATTGAAAAATGTTGAACGTCTGAATGAAGAGTGCCACAAGTCAAAAAATATTGGTAGGAATATGAGTGGTTAAAGTACTCGTTGTAAATTTGTCATTTTTACAAATTGAGTTTTGCCAATTTTACAGGAAACGAACTTAAAAAGGGAATTCATAATTCCCCTCCAAAACTCAAAATCAATTTTTGTAGTAATCATCTTAGTGTCACCTTTGTCAGTTTTCGATGTATGTAAAATGCATTATATGGATGGATATGCATGTATACGATTTGCGTCGAAAGTTGTAGAAATTATAAATTTTTCAAAAAAGTTAAAAAATATTTTTCTGACACTTAAATGTTGTTGGCATGTTTATACGAAAGAGAAAGTTGTTATTCTGGCCACTTTTTCAATTTACAGTAAACCAATTCAAACCAAGTAGGGTCGGATTTCTCTGCTAGTAATTGGAGAATTTGAAAACAATCAACACGAAAATTTAAAGAAATTTTGAATTACCATTTATGTGAATTTTAGTATATAAGCTGATCAAAAAATTTTCATAGTACATTTAGACCGTCAGTTCACTGTAGTGCGTTCACATCTCTAAGCCATTGATAGGCCAGATACTTTCGAACCTAAGATAATGTGTCGACTCTACATCTAACGTGGTCACTGTTAAAAATAGCATCTTTATAACTACTTTAGCTGTTATAAAGTGATTAATAAAAATTATTACTTTGTGAATCTCAGAGTTTATAATCCGTAGATGATTTGTACTTCATAGAAGTGCTACTGTTGTTGTAAGTAATTGATAAATTATAAATTGCTAGATCATTATAAAAACCTTTGATGCAATACATTTTATTACATTCTAAGCAACGCTTAAAAGTAATTTCTTACATACAAGTGATTTGTATCGCGCGCACACGCACACGCACACGCACGCGCACGCGCACGCACACGCGCACGCACACGCACACGCACACGCGCACACACACACACACACACACACACACACACACACACACACACACACACACACACACACACACACACACACACACACACACACACACACACACACACACACACACACACACAATTTCGGTGAACAAAAATCAAAAGCAGAACTACCAAAACTAGTTTTGATCAAAAGATAATTTTTTCCGAATTGATTGCGATTCGAATATTTCAATGAGTTTTTAGAATCGCACACAGACCGTTAAAGTTACTCGCAATAAAAGTTGACTTTTCATATATCACCGCTGGATATTTCTTTTCCAATTTTCAAAACATTTTGTCTCCATGGCAACGTCTCCGAGCCGTGAGAGATTTGAAAGAGAGAGAGAGAGATAAAGTTGTTTTTTGACTTCTTTTCTTCAAAGACGTAGGTATATAGAGGGAGAGATGATGGCCATAGAGAGAGAAGGAACAGACTTGCTGTCTGCAGGGGAAAACTAGATGATTTCTCAGTGACGACAGGCGCAAAAATAGAAAGCAGTGGAAATGGTGACGGCAGGGTTATATTTCAGTATTCACTGCCCTCATTTTTTATGTATCACCTCGTAGAAAGGGAAGTTTCAAGTAAGAGTCACGAAATAAAATCAACGCGAGACAAAAGTATGCACTGGGCGAATAAAGCAAAGAATGTGTATGGAATATATAAACTGTCAAGATGAATAAAAATAACTAAACGAGTACGTATCTCGTATGAAGTAAAGGCAAAAGTCACCATGTGCTAAGACGTGAGACTAGCATTGGAAAGGTGTTTGGTAGAGATTCTATAGTAGTAATACTGAAAACGGTTTCAGTGTGTCCTCAGCATTTTTTCCAATGCCTGGTGTTCATGATTGATCCCGGACCGTCGCCAATAGCCCATTGTGTTACTCCAATGCGACGTTAATTCAACTACCCTCGCGATGCCTGGTGTTATAAGGGCTTACAATGCGTCGTACATTTAGATATTCTTTAACCACTTGAAATTAAGCATACACTGTACTGATTGATTAACATACACTGTACTGACAAAATCACTGCATACCTGGAGTAGAAACAAAACAGCATTTATTTTGGGATCCGACTATAAATTTCAATTTTCATTTTCAGAATCCACATCCAAATGGGTAACTACAGAGCTCACTACTAGTGAGTATAGACTGAAAATAGAGGAAGGAATGAACTACAGAAATGTGCAAATGTTTTATATCAAAATCTAAGTAACAGTTACTTTATTATTCCTAAATATACGCGTCCTAGGGGACTGAACTGTGCTGGTGCCCCTTCATAAAGTTATTAATTAGCTAAAATGATTAGTTATTGATTAGCTACTCAGTCCCCCAGAACCTGTGCCCATGATGTACGTATTTAACATTCTCAATATGGATATTTAGGTTTAGATTTTGATATAAAACGTTTGCACATCTCTACAAGACTTTGCTTCCTTAAATTTCAGTCTTCTCAGCAGTAGTTAGGTCGGTAGTTACAAATGTGGATGTGGATGGAATTTAAATTTATAGTTAGACCCCAAAAAATAAATGCTGTTTTGTTTCTACTCCAGGTTTTCTTTTATCAGAACTTTTCAGAACAGTTTAAAGGAACAGAAGATTGCCATTACATCGAATAAAGATGCCGTACGCAAATCTGATTTGAGTTCCACGCTGATCAATAAGTTCGTGAATATTTCGCGCAATATGTAGCATTGATGTGGAGGTAGTAACATGGTTATAGACAGGTATGTGTGAGGGGTTAAATATTTGTAGATGGGAAATTCAATTGATTGAGATTGGTACTCACCGACTGGTATTTGGGGTGTCGCTGATGCAGGATACCCTGAGACGAGGACGAAGCTTCGGAGCCAGGAATCACTTTTTAAGGTTTCACTTTGGTTTATGAGGATCTAGTTCTTTTCCTGACATCCACTCTCAGCATTTTTCAGGTGTTCTCCCGAGAGATTCTCAATTTTGTCTTTTGTGAGTAGCACCTCCCTAATCAAATCCAGCTTCATACCCGATGCTCTGACCAATGCCAGCAAGTCCACTCATCCCATATTCAATCCATGTGACTGCTTGACCCCTCCCAATTCACTATGCTGTAAATAGTTCCATTTCGTATTGTTTGTTGCTTTTCAACTTGTAACACTGTGGTGACATACGGCCTTTAACATTATTCATCATGATACTACAAGGGAGGAATTGTAAACAACTTTACGTTACCCTTGTACATTACGAGGATGGATTCACATTACACCTCACATGCATAACATACATTCTAGACCCAACCCGTCTTAAAAAGAGGCCACGCACTCACTTCAGACGCAAAAACATCTATGCCTTACCACGGATTTGAACCAGAGACCTTTCGATCTAGATGCCAGCACCTTATCACTACACCGATTGATCGGCCCACGACATGGGAACTCTAAATCCGTATTTACGAAAGTAAGATCACTTATAAAACCAATTGAGAAGATAACCACTGTTTTAGGGGACCGTCATGGCTCAGTGAGTATGCCCAATGCTCTAGCAACCTGTGAGTTGTTCGCGGCGCAGGTGTTTGATTCCTCCTTGTGAGTATTTCTCTCTTCTGTGTCAGTAAATCTTTCATTGTGTGTATATGTCCATTACTTGATATTGTTTGTCTTGTGTCTGGTACAGCATGGCCAAATATAGCCCTTGAACCATGAAAAAACCCACCAAAACCAACCCCTACTACTGTTTTAGTGAGATACTTGATTTCTAATGATATCCAGTATCTTACCCCCAACCGTTTTTGGACTCGACCTATATTAACTCTGTGAGGGGTTCACACGCTTAACTCCACGATGCAACCTGTAATCTTCCCTGCATGACCTCTAACCTTCTTGACCAATAGAATCTAGAATCTTTCCCAGGGTGCTTCCAACCAATCGATGCTGTTGTTTAGGCATTACGTCTGTTGTGGAGGAAAAGCAACACTACACTGCTCGGAAATCTAGCTCAGAGGTGGTTATAGCGAATTCACGGACTAGCACGTATCCCAAGTTGCTTGACCACAGTTGTAGAAGTCGTGTATTAAAGTAGCGGGCCTAGTGGTGCCCCAATAAACACGACGACATAGCAAAAATTATTATTAAACTATTTACTTTAAACACACAGTATTTTACACTTTTAACTATCAGGGATTTGTGTCTGGTTGTGAAGCTGCAAACAGAGGAAAATGGGATATACAATGGCCGTCTCGAATGAACCCAAAAATACCTCTGCTCAGCTCGAGCTCTGGAATAGTTCTCTTCTGTCACACCTGTTTCACTGGGCGACTGTTCAATTCCAGAGGGCGTCGTGCATCCCTGAAGACAACCTGGACGGCAAGGAGACCACCATGGAAGATAGATATCTCGGGATTTACGAACGGAGGTCAGTGGGTTTGATCTCTGATTCCCAGGCGTTGCTATGGACATTACTGCGTGTTTCGAATTCTTACCTGACACGACTACTTAAAAAGACACATACATCGTATTGGAGTAGCGAGATCAACTATCTGTTCCCTTTGCGAACTGGATGAAATGACTAACCAGTCGCAACCCTAGCGTGGAGAGACGTCTTGACGGTCTTCCAAACTTCAATATTTGGCGCGTTGGTGCTGCGTTGCACCAGAGCATACCCTTGGTCCCTGCTCACCCGACCATGGAAGGTTTTGCTGGTTCTCCCTTCCACGTAATGCAAATTCAGCTCGGTAATTAAAAGCCCTTCCAGCAAAGGCAGCGCCCAGGAGACTGGTAATTTTAGCGTCATTCTACGAGATGCTTAACCAGATGTCTCATATTCTATTATATTTTTAGCCAGCACGCATTTTTGCATGTTAGGTAATTTAACTGTAGGATGCATATTTGCAACAGCCCTTCGAATGGGTCGTTTCTGTCGCACGAGATGCCGTTTTTTGTTCCAACTTTAGAGGAGTGATGGTCAAAATGAGGAGGGAGCTCCTTCCGTCCTCCGGCCTTGAGATTTGCATGGCAATTATTGCGTCAACCTACGATCAACGTGCACCGTCGAAAAGTTCTTAAGAACCTGCGGTCGACGTGCACCGTCGAAAAGTTCTTAAGAACCAGAACTAGCATGTCTCGCCTCTCGCCCCTGCTGATACTTTCGAGGCCCTACCCTTATCCCTAGTGGCACTTGTCGGTGCGGAGGGTAGTGTGCCTCAAACTAAAACGAAGGCCACCAAAAGGAAAAAATGACTGAAGGCCACCAAAAGGTCTCCCCTAAAATACCTGACAATAAAATTACAAATTCTGTAGGTGTTTTTAAAGCTATATTTAATCACTCCAGACCTCTATTGGGCTGCTCTTCATCTGATACCGAGAGGCCAGTGACGAGTATAGGATAAAGAAAAGATTCTGTACGTCTATTTCAATTTCATCCCAATCAAAGGCAATTTGGTATCTTTTCAAGCTACACCTCATGTCTTCTTTTCTACGCTGACTTCTATCTTCCAGAATTTTCAGGGGCAGCAATAGCCCAGTTGGAAGAGCAACGGATTAGAAACCGGAGGGTTGCGAGTTCGAAACTCGGTCCAGCCAAAGACATGGTGGCTGGTGTATGTTAATCTGTCGCGACCTCAAATGGCCTCACATTGGAGTGGTGAGGAAGTTTGGAGTGAAGGGGAAAAGCTCAGGTGCTGACCTCGTCATATGACCGTAATATAATCATATGACTAAAATAACGAGGTGTTGTCCTCAGATCTTTTCCTTCGGAATGGATCACGGACCGTCGCCAATTGTGCCATTGCTTTGCTCCAGTGCAACGTTGATTAACTACCTACCTACCATCCAGATTTTTCAGTGCTTTATATAACCAAGCTGCTAAGGTAATGGCAATTAATTAATGACGCACTGGAGCAACACAATTGGATATTGGCTATGGTTCGGGATCAATCCCAAGGGAAAGATCCGAGGACGACAGCACGTAATTTTGAAGCATGGTTGGATTACGAGGTCAACACTTGAGCTGGCCACCCCACTATCCAAATATCCACACCACGCCAACGTGAAAAAATTTGAGCCCACAACAGATTTAACGCGCACCAGCCACCGTGTACACGAGGTCTTTGGCTGGACCAGGGTACTAAGGAATTCCACGGGGCGATCTTTTCCTTGTAATAGTATGAATGTATATGTATTTCCTTGTAATAGAACTATGGAATTGCATACTATTGCTAGCAATAGTATGCAATTCCATAGTTCAAATGAAATATATTTAAACTAAGAGCCAATATTGGCGAATGAATCTCGTATCCATCATTGAATTTCGAATATTTTTTTATAAGCCCATGCATGTCCCACCTTGAAAAACTTTCAGAAAACAAATATAAATTACGTAACTGAAACATATATTTTAGAAAAAATAAAAACTATGTAATTCAAGGAAAAAGAGGGGATCAAATTGAGTGACCTTAAAATAAAAAAGATCATTCACAGTGCCATGTAATACTTCATTAGCAAAGAGTTATACTTTTATCTACAAAATAAGTCAAACGATACAGATGCTTATGTTTACATCATTGCATCATTTTATTTACTTCGCATATTTTTTAAATTATAAGTCCATACGGGTTCCACCTTGAAACTTTAAGAAAACAAATATAAATACATACCTTTAACGTATTGTTTAGAAACAAGGAACCTCCTTTTATTAATTCAAGGTCAAAAGTAACATTGAATGATCTCGAAACTAAAAAGTTACTCAGAAGGTCTTGTTACACATCAATAGAAAGCTTGCGAATTTGTCTACAAAATAAGCTCTAATTTAATTCGATCGAACGCAATTGGATCCAAAGATACGGGCAAGTCAGAGACTAGAAACGCGAATAATTGACATAATTATAAAATTTATATAAATAAAAAAATTTGTAGAAAGTTTAAATTTTCCGATGGATATTTGAATTTGAGTTTGAATCTTCGTAAAAAGAATCAAACTAAATTAAAATTTACCTGTATTTTACAAATATTGCTGCTCATTTCATACATATTTGTGGTCGATGATGAGAATTTATTTAGTTTAGTTATTTCTCCCAGTTAGAAAAATTATTTCATTTGCTAGAGCGTAGGTATTGACTCTGATCAGTTTTCGTTATATACTAATCCTCTGACGGATTCACATGCATATATCCGCTTTACAACGTGCAATTTTCCCTGCATGACTTCTTACCAGATTTGATCTTCTTGAATAGAATCTTTCTAGGATTATGTCAAACCATAGATGTGGTTATTTAGTCATTATGTGAGTTGTGGGGTTAAAAATATACTATAATACTTAGAAATCTCATGACGCTGAGGATTAAATATAAACCAAATGCACTAGACTTAATTTAGTTTTTTTTAGGTTACCCATGGGATTGGGATTAGCGAAGTTTGAGAAATAAGATAATTCTGCAAATATTAGAGACTATCGACATAAATACTTTGCCTGGAAATAAAGAATGTTTTCGCCTTAATTTGTAATGATCACGAAAATCTAAATATATACGGACGGTTTGTCCATTTTTCATTATTTTGAAACCTTTTCTCTTTTTTAGTGAAAATTAACTTCCAGGAAATATAATTGAGATATGGCTTCCGGATTTATCTTGTTATTAAGGAATAGCGAAAATGTTAAAGAATTTCAAGACTAGAATATTTATTCATTTCAGAGAAATGCTTATTAAGCATTTGTTATTAGAAACTATCATTGATGAAGGAAATATTTTTTCGTTCTTCTGATAAAATTATTTTACTTTGAAAACTTTGGAGGATAAATTTTAATTATGCAAACTTAAACTGAATTAAGGATACTTTCTTTTGTACCCTTCGTCTGAGAGATTTTAATGTAATGATTTTTATTACAAATAAAATAAGAGAATCGTAATTGATGTTATTTGTTTCATTTTTAATACAAAGTTACAAGTAAATAAATGAACTTATGAATACGCTTAAGATATGAGTAATAAATACATTGCATCTATAAATAGAACTATCTATATACGTTAATAAATATTCTAGTGTGCGAATACTGCTTAAGATTCATGTATGATCTTTTGCAGAGCATTTTTTAAATAAATTAGAGTACTGTAGTTTTACATGTAAAACAGAAAGCACAGTTCTGTTTTCATTCTGAATTCCATTTTCCACTACCTGTTGCAAATGCGATTAAATCAAGATCTGTTTATAGGTAGGTAAGCAGTTGAATTAATAGTCGCAATGGAGTAAAACAACGGGATATTGGAGATGGTCCTAGATCCACCCCGAAAGGAAAGTTCCTCGTAATTTTGAACCACGGTCAGATGACGAGGTCAGCACCTGAACTGGCACCCCACATTCCAAACTCCAAGCCAACGTGAAGCCATTTGAGGCCACGAAACTCCACGAACGCAACCTTCTTTGATTGGAGAGTTGGAACTCGCATCCTCCGGTTGATAATCCGCTACTCTTCCAACTGAGCTACCACGGCAAAGCACCCCTGATTTGCTTATGGAGGGTATCGTCTTTCTGCTTTAGATGATTGTCAAAGGTTGTACTAAAAGTTTTATCAATGTACATAATGAAATTCAAGTATTGAAAACATTGTGGTGCAAGCCTTATTTAAAAGTAACTAGTTAATTTAGTAGATTTATGTGTTTTGAAAATGCTGCTCTAAATAAATCTATTACCCATAAAATTAAATATTTAAACTTTGCTCTGGATTATTTTAAAAAGAACATTTTATTCTTCCACTCAATTAAGAAAGCTATTGAAACCATACGTTAAAAGTATAAGTATGATATATGTAATCATAAGATTAGTTAAATTTGTAAATTATGAGTGAATTTTCAAACTTATAGGAGTGTTGAATCTTAAACAATTATAATGGCTAAAAGGAACTTTTATAGCACGAAGAACAATTTCCTTCTTATTACATGTGCCTTTTGAGAGATGTAAATCCTGTCAGTGGTTCACACATATAATTTCACCATGCAACCTGCAGTATTCCCTGCATACATCTAACCAACTCCTGAAACCTTCTAACTTCTCTTCTACTTCTTGACCTTCTTGATCTATAGAATATTTCCAAAGGATTCAATTCCTAGTAAAGGACAATAAAATTTTTCAAAAGGATTCTATTCTCAGAAAAAGACCAATAGAATCGTTCCAAAAGATTTCTATTCCAAGGAAATGACCAATAGAATTTTTTTCAAAGGATTCTATTCGAAGCAAAGACGCAAACAAAATCTTTATACAGAATTCTATTCCAAGGAAAGAGGCAATAGAATTCTTCTAAAGGATTCTATTCCAAGAAAAGAATCAATAGAATCTTTGCAAATGATTCTATTCCAAGGAAAAAGACGATAGAATCCTTCCAATTGATTTTATCCAAGAAAAGGACAAAAAATATCTTTATAAAGTTTGAAAAGTTCATGGATTCTTTCAACCGATAAGATATAACTATTTAGTCATTAAGTGTGTTGTGGACATTCACTAAAGGATTCTATTCTACGGAAAGGAAAATAGGATCCTTCCCAAGGATTCGATTCCATGGAAAGGATTGACAGAATCCTTCCAAAGGGTTCTATTCCGAGGAAAGGACCAATAGAATATTTCCAATTCATTTTATTCTAAGGAAAGGACAAATAGAATCTTTCTAAAGGTTGAAAAAATCCATGGATTCTTTGAATCAATAGGTATAGTTATTTATTCATTTAGTGTGTTGAGGGGTAAAGGCAATACTATACTACTCGGTAATTTTTGGACGTCCATAGAGGTTTAAAGTATTTTTTTTATCAACAAATAACTCTTTGATTGATATTGATCATGAAAACTATTTTAGTTCTACATTCAAACAATTGTTTAAACCTACACAATATAATGGTTTATACCCAGCTGAATAATTCAATTTATTAAAAACTCTAGGAAATTGCAGTAACTCTATATACTTGCCCCAAACTAATGGAATTGAATTATTTTGTTTAGGCACAACTTCCTCTCGTCTAGTCCAGAGTATTTGAGTACTTAAGACTTTAAAACGGATCATTAACGAATTCAATTATCTCTCCGATATGTGAACAACACGTTTTCAAGCGTTGCTGTCAGCAACACATTTCGCTCACTTCGTATTATATTCCACTTCCAAAAGGAAAATTAACCAGAAATCAATTGAAAGGTGTTATTAAAAATCCTAGTCAGCAACTTCTGAATAAAAGCAATTTCGGACCACATTGTTTGCAATTTTAATAGCTTTGTGAAATAAACGAGGATTATTTTTATTTGTCGAAATGGAGTTATGTGTACTTGTATAAAACTTCTGTGAACATGGGATCATTTTCTAATATTTAAATGCATTCGTTATTTAAATATTAGAAAATGATCCACGCTGTAATGAAAATAAGACGTGAATCTGTTTTCCGTGTCGTGAAGCTTATTAAATTGGGTAGGTAGTTAATTAATGTCGCACTGAAGCAACACAACGGGTTTTAAGCGACGGCCCGGAATCAATCCCGCAGGGAAAATATTCGATGACACGTCTTCATTTTGAACCTCGGTCAGATGACGAGGTCAACACTTGAGATGGCACCCCACTCTCCAAAATTCCACACCACGACAGCATGAGGACATTTGAGGTCACGACAGATTTAACGTGAACCAGTCCCCACGTACATGACTTCTTTGGTTGGATCGAGTTTCGAACTCGCAACCCTTCGTTTGTCAATCCGCCACTAATTCCAGCCCGGAAACAGCGGTCCCCTATTCTAATCTGTACCAATTAGTTAACGTCGCACTGAGGCAGCACAACGGGTTATTGGCGACGGTAAGGGAACAATTTCAAAGGGAAAGATGCAAGGACAACTCGTAATTTTGAACCATGGTCAGATGACAACTATTGTATTGGGATTAGCGATTCAGTTGGAGTGAGGGCCGATGTAGCCCTGTTGGAAGAGTAGATTAGCAATCGGAGGGTTGAAAGTTCAAAACTCGATCCATTCAAAGACCGTCGTGTACGTGGGAGCTGGTACACGTTGAATCTGTCGTGGCCCAAATGGTCGGTGTAGTGTTGAAGTTCAAAAAGAATTAAATCTTTCTAAAACATGAACATTTGAGTAAATGTGGATTTATTAAATTGTTCTTTGACCAAAAACGCTGGTATTTCATCGCGATTTTAAAGAAAATCTTTCTGATAAAAGTACAAATCCCTAATCCTTTTCCAATGTGTCCTTTGTATTACCAATATACAACAGATATAAAATATTAAATAAACAATTTTTGAAGAGCATGTAAGAATATCAACTATCCTTGTATGGATTTGAAATAGACGCATGTTTCGTATGCACAGCTATCACATAAAAGTTTTTCAAAGCATAATTCATTTCTAGTTAATAGACAATTCCTGCTTATTTCGTTTCACTGAGAGTGTTGAAAGTTGACCTTCGTCTGCCCTGAAATCTCTTATTAATCCATGTGTAAAACGACATTTTTACTGTCCTTTGTTAAAAGTAGAGTGATTTATGCTTATAAAATTATACTGGATACTCATATGTGACTAAATCGCTTTGCAATCAGACGCAGTTATTGCAAAGGAAGAGGTGATAAAGGCTTTATCGAAATATAGAAAGATTGGCCGGTCACTGAAATTGAAACATAAAACAAATTATAATTCAACTCTAAAATTAAAAATTATTTATCATTATTTTTGAAAAAAAGAATCTGTCAAGCGAAGCTTTCCTTGAATTTTCGAAGACTTTCTTCTTATCCCCTGGGGGCCGAGGTTGCCCAGTTGAAAGAGCAACGGATTAGCAACTGGAGGGTTGCGAGTTCGAAACTCGGTCCAGCCACCAAAGACCGTCGTATACACGGAGGTTGGTGCACGTTAAATTTGTAGTTGCCTCAAATGTCCTCACCTTGGCATGGTGTGGAAGTTTGGAGAGTGGAGTACCAACTCAGGTGTTACCTCATTATCTAACCGTGGTTCAATATTTCGTGGTGTTGTCCTCGGATCTTTCCCTTGGGGTTTGATTCCGGACCTTCGCCAATAGCCCGTTGTATTGCTTCAGTGCGACGTTAATTAACTACCTACCTAACCAGATGGAGGCTATGGAAAGCATTTTCTGTCAATTTAAGTACAGGTTGCGTAGAGTAAATACAACGATACATCTTTCCTGTACGTATTCTGAAAGTGACGTCAGTTGACTTATTTTTCAAATACGATTTCAGCACATCACCAATAAAACTTCCAGAAAATTGATATACGATAGTGGATTGGTCTACACCAATTAGATTAAACTCCAAACGTAGCCAAAACGATGATAAACAACATTGTAAGGTAACCCTGATATGTATCATGAGAGAGCATTTGGACAACCGAAGTAAAATTTTTCGCAGCCTGTCTAGTTTGTTTATAAGAAAAATCTCTCTAATAATTGAGGTCAACGTAACTTAATCATACGTATTCTGTAAAGTGGATCCTTTCACTACAAAAATATAGTTCTTGATACCTATACATTTATCTCAGTATAAATTACGTTTGAATAAAATTTTGCGTACAATGTGAAACTATGAGAATACCTATTTTAAAATGAAACGCATTACTTCATTATTTTATGTGAATATACGGAATATCAAATAGTAAAATCTGTAAGATAGAGGTAGTTAATTAACGTCGCACTGTAGCATCACAACAGGCTATTTAAAACCTCTAAGAAATAAAATGCCCAAAGAGGGAGGGCTGCGCTAGAGTAACGGATTAGCAACCAGAGTGTTGCGAGTTCGAATCCCACCAAAGACAGTCGTGTACAAGGGGATGGTGCAAGTTAAATCTGTCGTGGCCTCAAATGACCTCACGTTGGCGTGGTGTGTAAGTTTGGAGAGTGGGATGACAACTCAGTTGTGACCTCGTCATCTGATCGTGTTTCGGAATTTCGTGATGTTGTCTTCGATCTCCCCCTTCGGGTTTGATTCCGGACCGTCGCCAATAGCCCGCTGTGTTGCTCCAGTGTGACGTTAGTTAAATACCTACCTGCTCGAAGAAGCAATTTGTATACCCACTGCTGGCAACTTAACATTTAATTTGTAAATCCAGAGGGGTCTTAAAAGTGACGTTTATTTAGTGCAGAATGATTTCAATACTTAGCACGAAGAATTGAAAAAACTGAAAAATACAGAAATATTAGATAGTTTAAGGTAAAACAACAAAAATTCAAAACCAAATAATTCCGTGTTACGTAGTAATATATATATATCGATTAACGATATTTAAAAGTACACAGAAAAATACATTGAAAACACAATTGCACATAAAAGTACGTAGCTTGAAGTGATATTGTGATTCGGATATTAATTAGAATTCCAAATAGATAGGCCATAGAAATCGAAAACTGCTTGTAAACAACTTACATTACATTTTTTTCAAAATTATAAATCATTAATTTTTGACATAATTTCAAAAATGTACTCTCTGTTTAGAAAAATATCTTCTAAATTCAATTTTAAGTTTCTGCAAATGGCAAGAGAGAGATTTCATAGTTTTTCACTTCGGCCATCTTTTAAAATGAACTACTTCCTTTTCAGAATTTAAAGAAAAACATTTTCCCACAAGTCCTCATGTGTTCAGAAAGAAATTGTACTCTGAAATCTTGTCACTTACTATAATCAGTTCTATCAGGTAGTATAAAATGGTTTTGACATATCAGAGCAGAAAAGGTAAGCTGAAATATGAGGATCACTACATCTTGTCTGCCCATTTCAAAAGTAGTTATTAGGAATTTCTTTCCTCAAAACTAAGATACACAAAACACATGAACCTGAGCTGAATTAACTGCTTTGAAGTTTCTACTTTGATAATCTAGCGATTCTGGTTAAGTAGTAGTTTTAAAGATTTATTAAGAATGAAAATTAATTTTCAATTAAAATGAAAATAATTTAAAAATAACTAGTAAAAGAAATGCTTCGAAATCCCACCCTCCAATTTTTTTAATAGAGTAAAAAGTCCCAAAATGCAAATTTCATCCATTCGGGCCTCAGTAATTAGTAGGTAGGCAGTTTATTAACGTCGCACTGGAATAACACAAAGGGCTATTGGCGAGGGTCCTGGATCAATCCCGAAGGGAAACATCCGAGGACAACCTGCTGTAATTTTGAACCACTGTCAGATGACCAGGTCAACACTTGAGCAGGCCCCACACATTCCAAACTTCCACACCACACCAACGAGAGGATATTTAGGGCCCCGACAGATTTAACGTGCACCAGTCCCCACATACACGAACGGTCTTTAGTTGGACCGAGTTTCGAACTCATAACCCTCCGGTTGCTAATCCGCTACTCTTCCAACCGTGTTTCCGTAGCAAATGACGCCAGTGTAATTCATCCATTTGTTAAGAAATTCAAAACTAAGATTACCTTTCATGATTAACGTTAATGACACATGTGAGAAACTTTCATGGTTAAGAAAGTGGGTGTAATAATAAGATATTTATGTTACTTTTATATGATGCCACTCATGGAGTTGCATTTTGAGTATTCATCCCCAATTTTTCAGCTGTGTGTTTGTTGTGTTAAAATTTGGAATGTAATATTCAACATAAGGTCACTTACTATACAAAACATTTTTTGTTTACAACAAATTTATTGGCAATTTCATTCATTGAGTTATTTACATCATATAACAGACATGGAGTTTAGATTAACAATGGCACTTACACTTACGTCGTTGTTCCAGTAGAATTCAACTCACGCTTTCTTATAAAAATCGTTCTAAACAGCCCTTGCATCATTGTTGGACTAAAGAGCTAACCTCCAGTCTTTGAATCAACTAACACTTGCGTTCTCTTTCGGCTAATGGATGTTTGAAACTTGTTGAGACTTGAAATTTGAACAAAGACGCGATGCCCTCCAGCGGATTTGAGCGTTACTACAATTCTGTACTCCTCCCATTGAAAGTATGAGTCATTTCAAAGACAAGGGACTCGTTTAACTGAAAATAACCATATTTTTTACTTCAGTCATTGTTCTTCCGGAAGAGCGACATGCCCTCTTGAATGGTGGATAAACCAGTATTGTTTTGAAATTTTTTATTACCTGAAAACTGCTCTCCTGTAATATTTGAAAAGTGTCTAATCATTATGTTGCCCTAAACCCTTCCAGCACCAAAAATGTGTTGAAATACACTTTCGCGGATTTTTAAAAAATTACCTCTTTTCAAGGACATATAAATATATGCTTTAATCTCCAATTACTTAATTTCATCACTCAATTTTTAAATGACGTATTGAGGGGATTTGGAAGGTCCAACAGCAACAATGTCAATATGTCTGATTTCTATTTACCTTTTCTCCAAGGCATAGATTTGGAGCCACAGTAGCAAGGTTGGGAGAGCAGCCGATTAGCAACCGAAGGGTAGCGAGTTCAAAATTTGATCAAACGAATGTACGTGTTGGCTGATGTGCTTTAAATCTGCCGTTGTCTCGAATGTCCTCACGTTGACGTGGTGTGGAAGTTTGGAGAGAGGTGTGCCAGCTTAGGTGTTGACCTCGTCATCTTACCGTGATTCAACATTACGTTCTCGGATCTTATCCTCCGAGATTGATCCCGGACCGTCCCCAATAGCCTTCTTCGTGCTGCTTTAGTGCGACGTTAACGTACATTAACGCATACTTACCTACCATAGCACTGAAGTAGACACACAACAGATGTCTTTTGTGATAAGGGTTAAGAACTCTCAAAGTTATCCATGCTTCACAACCCCAGCAACTCCTTCCTATATTTTAATTTGCTCATTTTTAATTAAAAGCATGATTCCAGGTTTGCATCAGTAATTGGTCTCTTCAATTTACGTTTAACGAAATTCATGTTAGAAAAGGATTGCTTACATTGATAATAGATCCGAGGATAACACCAAATGAAAATTTTTTCAACTAGTAAGAAATCCTAATAAATTTTAAAAATCATTGAGTGCCTTCTGTAGGTCTCTTGTAGCATTCTGCTTGGGCTGTGAAATCAACTACATTTTCTTTTTCCAGTGCTTCTATTTCAGTACCAAGTCGTACAAATTTGGAGCCCCATAAGTCTATGCCTATTAAGTCCAGCAATTCTATTTCAAAATTAGCCGTGTCAATAAACGGAGAAAAATTTAACTACTTCACATTGGCATTAATATGATTTGTAATTAAAGCTAGAGTCACTTTACCCTTTCTGAATTCCTGAAACCTTTGAAGAAAAGATTCTCTCGTGTATTAAATTACTGTCCTGAAATAATCTTTGTTAATGAGGGCATTGTTTTCTCGGCAATATTGAGACAGATTTGGGAAATGAACTAAAGTTCCCCTCTCTAAATTTTCAGAGAACAGAATTTTTTCATACTAAATAATTTCTTTAAAAATTTTATAAATGGAACTATGATAGTTTTATTTTCATTTTCAATTTTACTTTAGAGCCACATGTACAGTCGCGGAAAAACCCCACCCCTCTTCATTCGAGCAATTTTAACAGCAGAGAAAATTCAAAGATGGCGTTTGACAGGAACTAACGTCTCCTATAAGTTCAAATGCATAAAATTTGCATAAGGGCCGTCTTCATATTAAATTGAGCACTAACTTTATTATTTCCAAAGGAAACACCCTATTTCGACACGCCAATTTCGAATCTATATCAAAATTTAACTTCATATACCATATTTCATGTCATTAGATCTTACCGTTTCAAAGTTATGAGTACAAAAAGAATGGAGCTACTACTGTTAAATCAGTTTCTTAGACTTTTATGGATATCTTCCTAAATAATATTTCTATAGCGCTGATATTTTGTACCATATGACTGTTAAACAACCCCCAAAAATATATCTAATACTTTAGTATGGAATAATAATTATTAAATTAATGTTTGAAAAAATTATGAATTGGAACCTTACTGTATTTTGATGGGAATCGATTCAGAATGACTTCAAATATGATCATGCAAAATTTCAGCTCATTCCAATGGTTAGTTTTTGCGTTACATTAAATAATCCTCATTATGGCGATTTTAGGGAGCAATCAAAAGCTTAAGTAACGTCTGACAAGTCTCAGATAACAATTCTCGGATCGTTTGCACTTGCATAACAAATATAATAATTCTCAGGATCGTCTGCATGCGCTGAAAATTACGTTTGAAATAGTGTTCAAATTTGAAAATTCGGGTAGCAATAACTACAATTAATTTCGATCTTCGAATAGCGATTTTCAATGTGGAGCTAATCCCTAAAATTGACAGTACCTTTAATATCGAATATCTCCGGATATAAAGATAGTAAAGTCATGAAATTTCATATTTGGACTAATTTAACGATGCCGAATCTGATTAAGGCTTCAAAACATGGTGTTTCCATTGAATTTTCGTTTGTGCAAAATTTGGTATGAAGACGTCCCCTTATGTATTTTTTTTGCATTTGAATTTGTAGAGGACGTTATTTCCTATTGAATGATATCTTTGAATTTGCTCTAATAGCGATCGAAATAAAGGGGTGTTTTTCCCCGCGACTGTACGTAACCAAAGAGCCGCATGTGGCTCTTGAGCTGCATTTGTTGACCCTATTCTAGGGGATTAGACCTTGACCTTGGGGATTAGTAACAACATAGCAACCCTTTCTCAGAATATTGCTGAAGATACCAATTTGAAATTTATTTGGGATATTCAGTAGACATTTGATTATATACTGAAGTGAAGATTTAGCACATTGCAGAACATTGAACAATATTTGTATAAAATTAACTAGAGAATAACAGAATTATATGGTTTTATTGTTATTAAAAACTTATAAAAACCATTACTATATTCATAACAAAATGGCCACCAGTGCATAATGTATGGTGCTTGTAGAATATCTTGGAAGTTGTACTTACAAGGTTAAAATAGTTTCTTAGAAGAGGTACCTCGAAGATAAAAAACGTTGACTTTGAAAAAAAAATTGAATTTAAAGTTCAAAAGCCGTTGAGTTTATTATTAGTTTCGTTTTAAAACTTCTAATAGGAGCTCAAAAAGTTTTAGGTTTAACTTACAAAATCAAAATAGCTTCTTAGGAAAGATACACAGAAGATAAGAACTGTTCATCTAGAGAACACCGAGTTTAGAAAATTTGAATTAATTAATCGCTTTATTTATCTTTCTAAAACGTCTAATTTAGAGAAGTTAAAAATAATGAGAATTTGAAAGAGAATAAAATAGATTACCAAATCTCTAAACATCACAAAATCGATATTTTTGAAAATTTTAAGTAATCTCTTGAGAAATTAGAAGACTTCAGAGAATCAACAAACTCAAAACTTCAATAAAATAATTGAGAGATCAAGTTTTAAAAAATATTTAAAAATATATGAAAAATATGAAGACTTTAATTAGGTGTGGCATTTCTGTAGTTGTGATATTTTTATTTCAAAATCATTAACAGCACGATGAATTTAAGCGCTTTGAGAACAGAATTCTTGGTGATCTGTGGTAACAACACACTAATCTATTTTAACAAAGTACGTCGAATTCATGCACTGTTATCCTCAAGTGATGTTTGTAGAAAAAACAGTCAGCATAATTTCCATTTTATAAACCTATAAAAAAGTACTTTTCTTCTCCCTCTTGAAATTTTCACTACTCTTAAATTTCATGCTAATTAGCCACTTGATATTTGTTTTGTACCAATTTAGTTACATTTATAGATATGGCATTAAGCTTGCCAAGTCTCGATTAATTGGGGTTTATGAGCCTAACTAATTGAGACTTTCTTTCACGTTATTGCTACACCAAGTGCACGATATCTTTTTATTCTATCGGAATTCAAACGGTAAATTAATAAGTTAAAACTCGAAAATGGTTTGTTATGTTTTATATTTTATTTGTTTATTTGTGAACGTACGAGATGCTCCTAGTACTTTAATAATCTGCTAAATGTATTTTAATTTATTATTTAACCTATTTACTCCTTCGTTTATGTGTTCTTCTATTGTTACTCGTTTTGCACATATTCCTGTGTGATCCATCTAGAGCAGTGATTCTTAACCTGGGGTATATATACCCCTGGGATACGAGAGAAGTTTCTAAATTTTCGATGGAAACTAGCGAACGTTACGTCGACTTTTGTGACTCCCACTCCTACCCTCTCTACCTTTGCCTCAGTCACTGAGGTATATAAACTGGAGTAAGCGATTCTGCTTAGAAGATGGCACCAAAATGCACCAGGTTAGAAAACTTTTTACTGAGAAATATTTTACTCTGAAATAATAAAACTTCTCTTTTGAATAAACACATTTTTAGGATGTACTAATTATGTAAATGTACGTGTTTATTTTTCAATAAATAAATTATCTTGTAATAGATGTAATTTCCTAAATAAAGAAATAGAAACACGTTTTTCAAGGGGGTGCGAGTACTTATTTTTAGATTCAAGGAGGGGGCGATCACTAAAAAGTTAAGAACCACTGATCTAGAGCATTCCAGCTGGAATGTTCCATCTAGATTATCCCATGTAAAATGAAAATATAATTGTTAAAAAAAGCACTTCGATACAACAAAATGGCAACGGAGATGGGATCAAGGCTGGATTACTTTTCAAATTATTAAGATGAATTAATTTTTTTCAGAGGTAGACACGATTGTTTCTTTTGAGAATAATATTTAGTCGTACTATTTGTTATAAAAAACCATGGTGTTTTCTCGAATTTATTTTTTCTTGAAAGCTTCGTTAGTAAAATATTTAACACTTTGAGCCTCACGAGATTGAGCCTCACAGTGACTTAAAAAACCATATCGATTGGTCGAAAGAATCTAAGGAAAGATTCTATTAGTCCAGAAGGTCAAAACTGGTTATGGTCATGTTGGGAAGATCTCGCAGGTTGCAGAAAGGATATATATGCGTGTCAGCCCTCAGAGGGTTAAAAGTTAGAACCAGAAAGTAATCGTGTACCATAATTTGACTAATAAAATTAAAGTTTTGAATGCCCAGTTCGGAATTTTGACAAAATGTTGGAAATATCAACATATACTGCTTTAAGAGAAAGAAATAACAATTATGTTGAATTTGATAAAGAAAAATATTTACAGAAAATAATTCTAAAGGAAATATTTATTTAATTGGGATGCTGCATCTAATATTTTCAAACTAATTTGTTTTATTATTTTATTTTTCGTTTATTTTATGTGGAGGGTCTTATATATATATATTTCTTTAAATGTTTAGCTTGATGAGATTGAATGCACATTTTCTTCTCCAAATTTTAAACAATCCAATTTCAATTATCTTTAGTTCATTGTTTCTGAAATATGAAAATTAATACCTTACATTGTTGGCAACTCTCTAAACTTAATACCAAACCAACTGAGCTACGACGTTCCCACCTTATGTGAACCCCATTACAATGGGGCAGTGTGCTGTTTACAGATGAGTCCCATTTCAGCCTAGAGAGTGAGTCTCGATGCGAGTAAATCGAAAGAACCCAGAAGACGAGTTAAAAATTGGGAAAGGGGAGCCATTTTGCTCCGACCAGATTAAGTCACTACGGATATGGTAGGGTAGTTTAATTCTTCCAGCTACTTTGGTCTGTTGGGAGCAAATTAATATGCATCTTCTGATTGGTCGGGAAAAGACGATCATTCATGGATTCACCATCTGACTGGTCCATAGGACAGGAGACGACTATAGTGTTGGAATCACGAACAATTAAAATAGCGACAATCTCTTTCATGCCTATTTCGTGAAGAGTTTTCAGAATACTTTGAACACGCGTCATGTTCTAACGTATTTTTATTATTAGATATGAAATTCAATTTAACCCTATGATCATCGCAAGATTAGCGAGTAGTGTAGTGTTGCTTTTACACCACAACCGACATAAAGACTAAATAACCACATCTTTCTAAAGAATCCATGGATTCTTTCAACATTAGGAAAGATTCTTTTGGTCCTTTCCAAAATAGAATCCTTTTGAACGATTGTATTGGACCAACGACTATTTCTATTATTATTCGGACGAAACGATTCTATTTCTATTATTAGATGTGCCATATAAAATTGAATTTAACCTAATGAGTATCGCGAGTGGTAATGGTAATTAATTAACGTCGCACTAGAGCAACAAAACGAAAAATTTACGATGGTCCGGGATCAATCCTGAAGGGAAAGGTCTGAGGACAACACCACGCAATTTTGAACCGTCAAATGACGAGATCACACCCGAGCTCTGAGTATCGCGAGATTTGCGAGTAGTGTAGTGTTGTTTTTACAGCACAACCGACATAAAGGCTAAGTAACCACATCTTTCTAACAAATCGATGAATTCCTTCCGATGATAGAAAGATTCTATTTGTGCTATCCTTGAAGTAGAATTCTTTAGAACGAGTCTATTGGCACATTCTGCAGAATAATCTTTTGGAAACATTCTATTGATCATTTCCTGATGATTCCTTTTGAAGTACTCTATTGTTTCCTTCCTTACAGTAGAATCCTTTGGAAGAATTTTATTTCTCATTTCCTTAGAATAGAATCGTATGGAAGATTTTATTGATCAAGAAGGTCAAAATTGGTTGGAAGTCATGCAGGGAATATTGGAAGAATGTTGGAGAAGAATATCGGAGAAGTCTGCAGATGAAATTATGTTCAAAATTCCATCTGCAGGCTGTAAAATGGAATTATGAGTCTGAATTCTTCCCAGGGTTAAGTATTGCAAAATTTCCATTCTTGAAGATATGACAAGGCAGTCAAGGTATATTTTATCATATCCCTTCTCTTTCAATTCCTCTGGTGGAGTGGAGTAGTTTCTATTAGGGTTATATCTTTCCAGTTTAGTGAAAATAAGAACCATCCTTCAAAAATTTTATCTTAAAACAAAAATAAAAATCTCACGCTCGGAGTACACTTTCAGACCTCAGGCATTCTTTTATAAATTTTCTTGTTTAATCAATGTTTTATCACCATTTTCACTGCAATGCTAGAGAATTTCGCTTTGACATCAAAATCAGGTTTCCCCAGACAAAATCAGGTTCTGGAATTTAAAAAAAAGGTATCCTGCACCAAAAAGTAATTCACTTTCAAGCAAAATATTCCTCAAAATAAAAAGCTGAATAAATAAATATAAATCATTTTACACGGGGAACAATAAAAGCACGGAATTAACTTCATAAAATAGAAGAATACGAGTTATGCATACATAAATCCAGATTCGCCTACATCTTTGGCACTTCGGTTGCCATCTGTTTTAAATTAATTTTTATCTTAGGTTAGCGGTTGCCACAACCTATATTATTCTTTTCTTCTCAGGAGCAGACGATCACAGAAAAGATGAAAAACACGATGATTTAATTTTAAATTTCCCTATTCTTGTTACACACAAAAAATCCAACAATATATCTATGTTATAATTAGAATAGAGAGAAATTAAAAGAGATTTCTTTTGCACGGATTCACGAGTTTATTTTGCTTTGTTTAGAGATGTGCTAGCTGACAGAGAGCCCTGATATTTAATTAAGTCGGAATAGAAAGAAAACGGCTTCCGATTTCATTCGGTTTTATAATATGTAAATGGGGACAGCTGCATATTACTAAAGTGCTATCACTTGCATCGATGATTTTCATGTGTGAAAAAATTACAAAATATAATTACTTTGCTATCGTTGGCATTTTGGTTTCGATTTTAATTGGATCTACCTATTAAATAGAATTGTTAGATAATTATCTCGCTTTTAGAAAATTGTATAGTTCAATTGTCAAATTGAAATACGCATCTAATGTTTTGTTAACGAAAGTCTTTCGATATGGTTTTATCTTCATCCGCATCATTGGTGTGGGGATTCGACACAAGTATATTTTCTTTTAATTTCCTAATTAATGAGTTATTTTCTTTTTTGCATTGTAGTTTAAATGTTTTTATTCGTCTCATTTTTTATCGCTGTAAATATTGATGTCTGTTGTGAGCTATTCAACAGAAAGTAGTCTATTAAAAATAATTCTTTAAATTAATTTTGTTTGTCTGTATATAGTTACTCTGTTATCGTTGACATTTTACAATTTCGATTTTAATTGAATCTACCGTATTAAATAGGGTGGTTTGACGATTACCTCCATTTTAGAAAATTGTATAGTTTAATTGTCCAATACATCAACCATTTTTCTGTTTTGTTACCGAAAGCCTTTTGATTTTATTTTATCCTTAGTATTGGTTGGATCTTTCCCTAGGGATTGCTCTCGGACTGTCTCCAAAACCCGTTGTATTGCTCCAGTGCTATGTTAATTAACTACCTACCTACCTTTACTATTGGTGTGGTTTTAGGTATTTAATCAACGTCGCTCTGGAGCAACACAATGGGCTATTGGCGACGGTTCGGGATCAACCCAGAAGGGAAAGATCCAAGGACAACTCCTCGTCACTTTGAACCACGGTCAGGTGACGAGAACAACACCTGAGCTGGCACCCCACTCTCCAAACTTCCACTACTCTCCAAACTTCCACTTTCTCCAATTGAGGCCACGACAGATTTAACGTGCACCAGCCCCCTTTGTACATGACGGTCTTTGGTTGGATTCGAATTCGTAATCCTCCGGTTGCTAGTCCGTTACTCTTCCAACCGGGTTACCGGGGCTCCTACTATTGGTGAGGAGATTTGACACTATTATATCTTTTAATTTCCTAATTAGTGTTTTTTTCTTTTTTATTGTAGTTTAAATGTTTTTATTTCTGTAAAATTTTATTATTTTTGTCACAGCAAATATTTGCTGTGAGCGATTCAAAAGGAAGTAGTCTTTATTTAAAAAATAATTCCTTAAATTATTTTTGACTGTATGTATATTTTACTTTTAAGTCCTCTGGAACAGAGGAAAGATAATTAAAAGGTTTATATTACTATTTATAATATTTTGAAATTGGTTCAAATGTTAGTTAAAATGTTTCTCTAATATGTACTCAACACATTATTTGCTTTAACTATATACCCTAATACTAAAAATAATGCAATTGAAAACAATGTTAAAGTAGAGTAGAAAGACTTATGAAACATCAATATTTATAATATGCCCATATAACACCGATTAAAAATAGTCCTTTCTACTGTTTGGTTGGGTTTTATGACGCAATGGGCCATATTTGGCCAAGCTGCGTCTTTCCATTGAGATTAAAATAATTAAGCTTTCCCATAAAACGAGGCACATCTAACTTACTCTTATGAGGCTTTAAACAAATCAGTTTTATTGAGAAATCGATAAAACTAATGGTGAGAAGCTTAGGGTTATGTAGGAGGAAAAATGAAAGCAAAATTATTCCCATGTACATTTTTGATGAAGTATTTTATGTTTAGTTGGTTTTGGGTTTTATGGCGCAAGGGCCATATTTGGCCAAGTTGCTCCAAGCACAAGACAACAACGAGGGATGAATAAGGCCGAGGGTCAACACCACTGACCTCCGGCCGAAAATTCCCGAAACATCTGTCGGGGCCGTCCAGATGGTTTTTAGGGGTGCAGGTGATTTGAACTGTCTTTCCTGAAAAATCTTGCAACACAGAGAACTGTTGGAAAGCTGGAGCTTAGCAGAGGTTTGTTTTGGGGTACTCGTTTTTGGGGCCACGGCTGTTGAGGAGATCCATTTATGCCTGTTTCGCAGAGCCCACGAACTAGGGATACAAATCCCAATTGTAAGATATTGTACATACCATTATTGTAAAATAAACATAAGTTTATTTATAATTTAGGCTATTTCGTTGTGTTCATTGGCACACCACTCGGCCCACTACGTTACACGGGGTTGTGATGCCCATACACACCTAAAGAAGATGTGCCCCTGAGGGCATTTTATGTTTGGAAGTGATGGAAAATATTCTTCATTTTCAATTAAAACGAAGCAATTTGCTAGCTAAAAGGTAGAGGATTTCAACTTACTGACTCCTTTTCAATTAATTGAATACTAAACGATGACACAAATCGAAATTTAGCATATTTTAAATTCTATTTAAAAACGGTCCTTTTAAAACAAACCTGGAAAATAATGTAGCATGAATTCTCCGAGAGACAGACCACACAACAGAAACGACCATCTGTGGTTGTCTTAACCCTTCCAAGTGGTTTCGACGAGTTATTTCGTCCATCACGATCTGAACAATTTTGCGCATGACGAGATATCTCATAATCAAGAAATTTTAAGACAAGATCAAGATCTGTCAGTTTTCTTCTAATGACAATATACGTATCGTCCATCAAGATCTGAACTTCAAAATGTGCCTTAAAGAGCATGTAAGTTCATGTAAATATAGCCCCAGTAAATTTATGTCAATACAACTTAAAGTTAATTATTTAGCACTCCAAGTGGTTTAAGGGTCGTCGTGGCTCAGTGTGTATGCCCACTGCGCCACAACCTGTGCCTCCTACAAGTTGTAGGCGGCACAGGTTCATTTCCTCCCTAGGTGTATTTCTATCCTCTGTGTCAGTAAAACTTTATTTCTATATGTATGTCCATTACTTGACGTTGTTGGTCTTGTGTCTGGAGCAGCATGGACAAATACGGCCCTTGTGCTAGAAAACTCCCAAACCAACCAAGTGGCATAGACGAGATATCTCATCCATCAACATCTGACTAATTTTACATGACGAGTTATCTCGTCATCAAAATATTGCTGACTTAAGATGACAAGATCAAGATCCGGACAGTTTTTTTTCTAATGACCAGGTATCTCCCCCATCAAATTTTGTTAATGACAAGATACCTAGTTGAGACAACCACTAGGAGTCATAAGTTCAGAAAGAATCGAAATCACAAATTAATACAAATTAGAAGACTTGAAAGTTGAACACACATCTAGTGTATTCACGACCCAAGTACCATGGACCCAATAGTGTTTCTCATACTCACGAAACGTGTTTAACTTAAAGAGTTTAATTACTAGATGCTTAAGCAAAAGCCTCTTTTACTAAAAGCAATTTTGGATTTTAAGTTAACAAAAAACCTTTCTGTCTCCTTACATCCTTGTTAGAAATTTCCAATAATATTTATTAATAAATTACTCTAAAGCCCAAAAGCTCTGTAGGGGTGCTTTGTCGTTAAATGATTGCACTCATGGGTGGATGTAATTGCATTTTCAAAAAAGGCTCGGAGTAATTAACATGATGAAATTAAATTACTTGAGATTAATTAGCTGCAACCGAACAGTATTTGCTGTAGACGACGGACGCTAAACTAGAGTTCGAAGCATTTTGCATGCAATTACTTCAGTTGGGTATCTGAAATTAAATTTAGATTTTGATCGCAATGTTGGAGGTCAGCAAAACTCCTAAATGTCACGACAAAGAATTTATTCTGGCGTTGAGTTTGTTCAAAAGATAAATTTCGATTTGAGAATGACAATTTCCCTTTCGACTAATTGCACAATATTGTTGAATGAGAGGGGTTTTTAGTGTAAAGCATCAACAAGTTTTCGAAAGTTTTGTGTTTTATGGTGCAAGGGTCATATTTGGCCGTTTCTTTTCTACTATTTTCAAATCCAATGGTTTTCTAAATCTTTTTTTTAACAAGTTACTTGTGTACCGTTTACAGATAATTCTACCTCTACCTGATGATAAGAACTTTAGAAGATTTTTTGGTGATAAAAACTGACCTCTGTGAAATTCAGGATACGCATGTCTGAAAACTCATACCAAATTGAAACCTGGTTATAGCAAAAGTGAAATTATTTGTTGTAAATTTTGCATGTCTCAGCAGTACAAACAAATATGAAAAGCAAAATATTTTGTACCGTATTACTGTTTTTCAAATGCCGAGATGACAAGAGTTGAAAAATCTGATAGAAATAAAAAATATATTTTTTTTTACATGAAAGTTGAGGGCAGATAGTAACGCATCTTAACGATGTCGAAAAAGACGTTTTCCGGTGACATAAAAGAAAATGAAAGTTTGAAAACCACAACATTTCAGTGGCAAAGATTCGTTACATCTGCAATTTGCTATTCCGGGCATGTAGCAGACAGCAAGCGAATATAGAAGATAGACATCTCAAACGACGATGAAAAATTGACATTTTTTGGTGAAAAGAACTAACACAAAAAGAGAGATGCTAATTTGCTAACTATAAAATTACCATGGTAAACATGCATTATATCTGCATTGTTATTTTGAAAATATAGCAGGTAGCGAGCGAGTATAGCAGATATTAACCCATCTAACACGACACTGAAAAATAGACGTTTTTCGGTGAACGTGACACATAAAATGAGAAGAAACTTGACTAACCACAATATGTATTACATCTGCAATGTTATTTCGATCAGATAGCAAGCAAATATTTATTATTTATTTTTTAAATTTTTAGCAGTGTGGCAATTGAAATATATTCATTTACTAGAGTAAACTCAACACAAAAACATGGAAACTAAGAAAAAGGGGGGGGAACAATACATCAAAACGAAATAAAAATAAAACAAAAATAAACAGCAGTTAATCAGTCTGTAGACTTTGAAATAGATCTCTTAACTTCCAATATCTTTGAAAATTGCCACCCGATAATTTTGGGCAAACCTCAAGGTGGGTGGAGCCTATTTCGTCACTACCTCCACACAGGACATAATTTGGACTGTTGAAAATTGACTGACTACAGGTACGAGAGAATATATCATCGAACTTCTAATGAAACAGACGGATTATGCATGTTATTTCTTCTGTTCGTTAGACCCGGAAGCCCTGTTGGAAGAGCAACGGATAAGCAACCGGAGGGTTGCGAGTTCGAAATAGGTCTAGACAAGGACCGTCGGGGGCTGGTACCCCTTAAATCTGTCGGGACGTCAAATGTCCTCACGTTGGCGTGGTGTGGAAGTTTGGAGAGTGGGTTGCCAGATCAGGTGTTGTTCTCGTCATCAGACCGTGGTTCAAAATTACGAGACGTTGTCCTTGGATCTTTCCCTTTTGGATTGATTCCGGACCGTCACCAATAGTCCGTTGTGTTGCACCAGTGCGACGTTAATTAACTACCTACCTACCTTCTGTTAGCTCATTTTGAAGATCTGTTACGCGGTTGTGGGAAAAAGCGTGAATCCTAATATGGGACAAATTATTGCTTGGTTAAAGTGATTATCCAGAGTGATTAAAATCGCAAGTCTGCGCTCGATAGTGAATCGGCCCAAATCAATTCGTAAGCCCACATGATTTACCTTTCTGAGACCTCACGACTGTGACTCCGCCCATATGCTGTCTATTTTAAAAGAAGGTCGATGAAATACACCTGATACCTTACACGACTGTGAAAATAGATGTAGACATAGAATAGATATAGGCGTAGAATGTATACATAAAGTGGAAAAAATTGACGTTTTTCTGTGAACAGAACTGACATAAGGAGATGAAAGTTCCAAACCCCATAATCTCTGACCTACAGATTCTTCACATCTGTTGATTAGTTATCAGCAAGACTATTAAAACGGATTTAAAGCACAAATCCACATCTACATCACACTCGTTTAGCTCTCCCTATTTATTTTAGCCAGCATCGAATCCCCGGTAGCATCACGTCTCATTAATAAACGGAGATTGAAAAGGATTTAACAGGGAGAGGAAGGAGAGAGAGAACATCGCGTTGTTTCTATCCGTAAACAGTGATACCGTATCTAATGATCAAGAGGATTTCGAATTTCCTTTGAAAACGGATAATACCCGGTTCGGAAACTGGATTAGAGAGCCTAATTGCCGTCCCGCGCCATCCGTCCGATGGAACGGAAAAGGCACCGTGAGGGGGATTTCGCCGTCTAATCGAAATTATAAGCAGTTTGTCAACCCTCTTTTTACTCACTCTCGGCTGGATGACGCGGAAGTGGAGGGAAGTCTGATACTTTGCGGCAGTTTGTTTTCGTTTCCAGAGGAAATTAAAACATCGGTGAATTCCGTTATACGTATTATTTCATTTTCACATAAAGAAAGTGACAGCCAGGGGATTCTATGTGTTCAATCTACTCCCAAAGAATCCCTACTATAACAACCATAGGATTCTATGTTCAATCTACTTCTAAAAAACCTTACATAAGCAACCATGGGATTCTACATTGAATCTACTTTCTAAGAATCCCTACATAAACAACCATGGGATTCTATGTCCAATTTATTTCTAAAGAAACCCCACGTGAACAACCATGAGATTCTACCCTCAATCTACTTCTAAAGATTCCCTACGTTAAATCAAATTAATTTAAGCTCATTGCTAAATCTGGTTATCTTCTTGATGGGTTTTTATGGCCATACTTGACCAAGCTGTCCCAAACACAAGACAGCGTAAAGTAATGGTAATACAAACACAAGGAAAGTTTTAGTGCTATGATTTGGAAGAGAAAAATTTACCCAGGGTAAGTTACAGGAATCGAAACTGTGCCACCTACATCTCGCAGATTTGGTTATCTTGGATTGCTATAATTTTTGTAATGTTGTGCGTTATGTAATAACCTTTCCTGAACTTTATCAATGGGTTGTCTTTTATAAGTAAAAGCATTTGTATTGATTCAGAGTTTATTATTTCGTTTTAACGTTATACTTCATTTTATAATTAGTATATTTCTAAACCACTCGTTTGATACCTCAGTAAAAAATAGCATGAATAATCAAAAGATAACAAATCAGTCTTAATCATTTACGTTTAAAATGTTCTCGGGTTTATTTGGATACGTTCCCTTTGTAATGCTAGCATCAGATTTCTTTAGAAAATCAAATTATTCAAAGCTGTTGGATATGTATATGTTCGCGCAACTTAAAGCATGAAATCAGTGTAAAATCCGAACTGAAATAATTTAATTATAAGTTGACTTTTCCTAAAAGAAACTGCTATGAATCCAAGAAGACTTAACACCTTTTTATGTTTCAAATTATTAAGACAATCAAAGGTTTAATGAACCAATAGAAACAAAGTATTCGTCATTAGTGTTTAAAGTTTTTGAAATCATCTAGCTGGAAAAACTTGATGTTGGTAATTACAAAAAACTGCTTTATAATCACCATACGTGTCACACTTGGGACTTTTTTATGGTTTTGATCTGCTAACTACAGAATGTTAAACAATAAACCTTTGATGTACTGTGAAGGAAAAAATATTTCAGGAGCTGTTTTCTTAAAAACAGTGATGGGAAATTCAATCCCACAATCAGTTTGCAGTTTTTAAGGCAGTCGAAATATAAAAAATCTATTGGAATGAATCTCGGATGGTTGATTGATAAAAAAGATATCCCCTCATTCAGTTAATCTTTTGTAGTATTGGAATTTTTGCTTAGAAGTGATTTTGTGTTTTCAAAAGTCTTTTCTTCTTTCATTTCAATAAAAAAATGAGCTTAAAAGGACTTTCACTCATTTCATTAAACTCTTCGATCTTTCTTTCCTTTTCATAAAAAATTAATTTCATTCAATGCAATGGAAAATAATTGATTACCGGATACCTTTTAGATAAATTCAATAAGCTTGTCCTTTCAAATGCATATCGATTTTGCATACCTTCCTTTTTAAAAGAATTAACTTCATTCGATTCGGAACTGGGAAATAATTGATTTCTAAAACACGTGGATGTCACATTTCATTCTGTTAGGAAATACTGCTGTACTGCATGATGGCTTCAATCAAATCATGATAAAAAATCGGGTTGGCTGTGTCGGTAGGTAGCTAGTTAATTAACGTCGCACTGGAGCAACACAACGGGCTATTGGCGAAGGTCCGGGATCAATCCCGAAGGGAAAGATCAAGGACAACGCCTTGTAATTTTTATCCACGGTGAGATGACGAGAACAGCACCTGACCTGACACCGCACTCTCCAAACTTCCATACTATGCCAACGTGAGGACATTTAAGGCAGGCCAGATTTAACGTGCACCAGCCTACGTACCAACCCCCGTGTCTTTTGCTGTACCGAGTCTCCAACTCGCAACCCTCCGGTAGCTAATCCGTTGCTCTTCCAACACTGGTTACCGTGCCCTGGCTGTGTCGGAACACGGCTGCAAGGTTTTAAATGAATACGTCTCGTTAGCGCATAGTATTTATTTGGATGAAGTAAATAAAAGAATGACAAATTCAGAAGTCAATTCAGTGTTTATTGAAAGATGAAAGGTTGCTCTTCCGTGTACACTACGTTCAATGTATTTCTGCTTGACCTTTCGACGAGTATATTCGTTATCTAATCGTAGTTCCAAAATTAAGAGGTTTTGTCCTTGATCTTTCCATTCTGGATGGAATCCGGACCGTCGCCAATGGTTTGCTCCAGTGCGACGTTAGTTCAACTAACTACCTCGACAAGTATATACCGACATTAAAAATTTAAAAGTTTTTCAAATGTAATCCGAAGGTTCACAAACAACACTCTATTTGATTTCACTTCTAATGTCTTAAATCCACACATCTCGACGTTGCTTTTCGTTTCAGACCAATTTCGACTTCGTAGCGTTTCGCAGCCCCGAGTGGTACTGATTTGTAGTGGGGTGCATCGGAAAGTTCTCTAAACGCCGTTCCCTCCATCTCCTCGAACTTAAGTCTGGCCTCAGCTATTGAATGAAACTACTTTGCTTTGGTTCACTTTGATAATGTAGAAATCCCGATTACGAAGTCCATTTTTATAGATAATCTACTGATTTCTCGGTTTTCAAACAAGTGACATGAATTGTAGTGTCGCCATTTTTGCTTCTAGATTACAAAATTAGATTACATTCTCCAAAATCATGTACTTCGAAAGGGTTTTCTACGAATTAAAACATCACTAACACAAAGATTATTGAAAATGACTTCTTTTGAAATCTTTATTCTAAATTCGAATTTAAATTCCTGGAAAATAATCAGCAAAGAAAAGTTTCTGGATTCATGGAATATACTTAGAACATTTTATGTACCTTTCCAAACTTCTGTGATTCTCAAATAATGAGTCGTGGAAAATATTATGAATACTTTATGAACGTTTCGCTTTAAAAAAATCATTTTTAAACTTCAAAGGTAGCTTAATCGCTTTTTGAATTCTCAAAACTTTTTAAATTTATTTTCAAACTCGTAAGAGATATACAGACAACTATTTCAACTCTCCATATTTTCATAAAACCATTTAAATAAATTTGCACTCTTTCTAAGTTTGTAACATTTAGTTCTGTTTTGGTTTAGTTTGTTCTACGGTCATTCTTTGCTATACGTGGGCTAATTAAACCAAATAACTTTTAGAAGAAAAATAAATTGATAAACCATGATTTATAGAAAATCATAAGATATCCACATCTTCCACGGTCCGTTTAATTACACTTTAGGGTAAGCGAATACTTTATTTTGTCTCAATATACTTATACTATCTACAAATTTCATTTTCTGTTAAAAACATTTAATTATATGACTATCATTTATAAATATAAAATTTATAAGCATATGCTATCAATATTCGACTTTTATCATTTAGTTGGGTGTAGAAACTGTAACTTTCGAATTTCAACTTTTTATAGTTTGAAAAGCTTTTGGGCACAATGCAAATATTTGTTTAGAGAAATAGAAAAAGTATATACACATTCCGATATTTTATACTACTTGTAAACCATATACATTTAAGAGAAACTCATGAAGTTTTTACTTATCCCATTTTTCAACATATACAGAAAAGTATTCGCCCACCTCATGTTTCAAATCATGAATTTTATAACGATATAGTTAAAACTACAATTTTACATTCTTTCACATAAGAGCCCTGTCTTTATTTTAGCCTCCTATCAAAATGAGGGACCGTCGTAGCTAAGTGGGTATACCCACTGCGCTAGCAACCAGCGAGTTGTAGGTGGTGCAGTTTCGATTCCTGTCAGGTGCGATTCTTCCCTGGATGTTTTATTACTCTTCGGAGTCAATAAAACTTTCATAGGTGTGTGTCTATTACTGGATGGTCCGCGGTAACCCAGTTGGAAGAGATACGGATTAGCAACCGGAGACTTCGAAACAGTCCACCCAAAGATCGTTGTGTACACGTTAAATCTGTCGTGGCCGCAAATGCCCTCACATAGGCGTGGTATAGAAGTTTGGAGAGTGGGGTGTCAGCTCAGGTGTCGACCTCGTCGTCTGACCATGGTTCGAAATTACTAGGCCTTGTCCTCGATCTTACCTAGGGTTTGATCCCGGACAGTCGCCAATAACCCGTTGTGTTGCTTCAGTGCGACGTTAATAAACCTACCTATAGCGTTGAATGTGCCCTGACTGTTATATTTAAAAAACTAAAACAAAATATATGCAATGCGTCTTTTCAAGAACGAATTCGTGTATGTGTGCGGGGGGGGGGTAATATTACGTCGTCAGATTTTAATTGTTTTGATATTTTATACGCCATCGAGACTTTGTATACAAAGCACTACTTTTGATATTACTGTTATAAGATCAAAATGTGTATTTTAATTCAAAACTATCTCTAAAAATTTCCAAATATCTTTAAAAAGAATTTGTGTATACGTATTGAACCTTAGAACTAGCAATAAATTGAAGTGTATTTATTGCTAGACAGCTGCTGAGACACCCACACCTAGATTATTTCATAGTATGCGCTGAGTTTGACAGTTGTGCGGATATTACGCTGACCGAACTCAGATTTGAGCTTCTTTCACTCCGCTTTCTACTTGTTTGTGGGGCCGTGGTATCCCGATTGTAAGAGTAGCGGATTAGATACCGGAGGGTTGCGAAATCGAAACACGATCCAAACATAGATCGTCGTGTAAGGGGGCTGGTACATGTTAAATCTGCCGTAGCTTCAAATGTCCTCATATTGGCGTGGTGTGGAAGTTTGGAGAGAGTGGGATGCCAGCTCAAGTGTTGACCTCGTCATCTGACCGTGGTTCAAAATGACGAGATGTTGTCATCGGGTCTTTCCCTTCGGGATGGATCTCGGACCGTCACCAATAGCCCGTTATGTTGCGCTACTGTGACGTTAATTCAACTACCTACCTCTTTTTGTCTGTGTAAAATGTAAAAAAGCATTAATTCCGCGTTGAGAATTTATTTTCAATACTTCTATCCATCATTGAAATAAAAAGATTGCGAAAATTTATATTCTCTATCATTACCTTTATAAGGAAATCTGAAAAAAAAAACCATAAATTTTTTGTCATAAAAACGTGAAAAACATTTCCGTTATAAGACAATACGAAAAAATCATACATTTTTTGTCATAAAAAAGTGAAATTCGTTGTAAATCGTTGTCAAACAAAATAGAAAGAAATTTTCCAGTTTGATGCAAATAATGATATTTAGACTTAAAATAATCTAAGGTGTAAGACAAATGTCAAAAAAATTTATAGACATTGATTTTGAACGTCTTTGTGTGACAGTTGTGCTTTTTACTGCAGGTGGCCAAGTACTTTTGTGTGATTTCATTTATTAAGTTACATTTTAAATATTTTTAGCATAACTTTTAATAATTATTTGATATTTTTTGCTCCAGTGCGACGCTAATTAAATACCTACCTCGATTATTTTTATGGGAGGCTAAAATAGACAGCTTTTACATGATAAAATTTTAAATTACAATTATATCTAGGTACATCATTATAAAATTCATGAAAATAGTGAGAAACTTGAGGATACCGAATACTTTTGTGACTCACTGTATACTAACAGTGCATTCAAATATAAAGATTGAACTCACAGTGTCATACATTTCATGAAAAAAATATTATTTTGCATATGGTGCATATATAACGATTTTTAAATATTTTCTCTTATATTCTCTCGTTACGTTATTACATTCTCATGTTATTGTTTTCGTCGTTTGTAAGAAGATAAACTTTATTTTTACAACTTTAGAGTATGAAGTTTTGGGTCTAACGCAGATTGGAAGTAGTTAATTATTTTAGGATTAACCGAAAAGTATGTGGTATGGGATTTAGCATCTCTAAATTGCTCAAGAACAGTATTAAGTCTTTTGAATTAAACGGAGTTTTAAACTCCTAGGAATGCATAACAAATTATAAACCGATTTGGAACATCAACATGTTGATTTAGGCAGAAATGTTCTCCATTAGATTGATTCAAAGTGCAGAATGATAATAAAATGGTAATTAATAATAGTAATGGTAATAAACGGATCAGATATAGAATTCTAAGTGAAAAATAAGTACCTTTTCATTCATGTTGAATGTACAGCTATTATAATCTTTAAGTGTTATTTTAGTACGCAATGGTAATTTAATCATGCGTGTAACAAAATTTAATTAAATTATCAACATAGCCACTAATGCATAACACACCCGTAGACACCCATGCACATAAACCTGAATTCTGAGCAATCATTTCATCATAAATTCTAGTGCAAACGATTTTTTGAATAATTCTGCGGTTACAGAATTCTCAATAAAATTTTATTTTATTTTATTTATTTAATTTGCTTCTTTTTAATTGTTCTTTTCATTCTACTGAATAAAAAATTCACTATCAATAAAAATTCATACATCCTAAAATTATTTACATAGCCTAAAATTTCAATGCATCGTTGTTACTAGCCATGCCAATGAAACATCAACCTTTCACTTGATTGTTCAAATTGTGTTAGTATTATCAATTGTAGGTTGATTGGTAGTTGAATTTGCGTCCATTTGATGAAATTTATAAATTTTATCTGCCAACACTTTATGTAGCTTATAGCATGACTCTTAAAACCAAATGGCAACATGTTCTGTTGTTGTTGCTAATCATGTCTAGCACCAGCTAGACCAAATACAATGTCATCAGCACAAAGTCATACACCAAAAGAGATTCAGAAAACAGGTCGTCTCGAGACTACTCCAGGCACTCGAGAATGTGTGCTGGGGAGGCCTGGTCAGACTGGCATTTAAGACAAATAGGATGAATCTTGCGACCACAGCAAAATGTGGAGCAAAATCACCACAGCAAAAATCCTCAGATGGCCACTGAAAAAAGCGGGAGGGAGCTGTCTGAATATGTCTGTCGCAATTGAGAGCAAGAGATCTTCCGGGGAGATCCCCACGATAGCAAGAGTATACCGGGAAAAGGATTCATGCCTTCTTATCAAGATTTTTTTCTAATAGAGCTCAAGAAATGTCAATGAGTGGGTATTGGACAATGGTTGATCGACACACGCCTTCGCCAAATCATCCGCTACTTCGTTTCCCCCTAAGGTCCACGTGTGAAGGGATCCACTGGAGGTGCACCTCACAGAGTATACCGGGAAAAGGATTCATGCCTTCTTATCAAGATTTTTTTCTAATAGAGCTCAAGAAATGTCAATGAGTGGGTATCGGACAATGGTTGATCGACACACGCCTTCGCCAAATCATCCGCTACTTCGTTTCCCCCTAAGGTCCACGTGTGAAGGGATCCACTGGAGGTGCACCTCACAGAGTATACCGGGAAAAGGATTCATGCCTTCTTATCAAGATTTTTTTCTAATAGAGCTCAAGAAATGTCAATGAGTGGGTATCGGACAATGGTTGATCGACACACGCCTTCGCCAAATCATCCGCTACTTCGTTTCCCCCTAAGGTCCACGTGTGAAGGGATCCACTGGAGGTGCACCTCACAGAAGGATGAGACATGCTTGAGTTTGTTAAGGATCGATATGCCAGTTCTGTCTCCCACAGCGCCAATTAGATAATCCCACAGCGCCAATTGTAGGATGAAGCTGCGACTGATCAAACAAAACCCATACGAGTTCGGAACAGACGTGATGGAGTTAGGCCCTTCATCAATGGCAATGAGCTCACTTCTGAAAGGATTTCTTTTCTTCATTTTTACAGTACTCCTGTTTGGAGATTTAATAAAAATTCCTCTGCCGGATCGAGATTGTTCGTCTTTACTACCATCTGTGTAAATAAGGGTAGCCTCGCCATGAATACTATTAATAATTTCTAAGGCGAACTGCCGGAGACAAGCCGGAACATCAGATTTCTTGGAGACCTGCGTCCGAACCTCAGTATGAAAGAAACCCCGGGAGGGGTTAATGCTTTGTTTCAAGGAATGCTGTTCTGCAGTATGGGAAATTAAATTGACATTCTCTACCTGACCTGAATGGACTATTTTTCTTCAGTCTTTGGTTATTACACCAGTGATGCAAGAAATCCGAGGTTCGGTTGTGAGGACCATAGCTGTATAGTTTATTACAGTACTTTACCAGGCCGGAGTTCCTTCTAAGATTTAGAGGCTGAAGATCTGCCTCATACAGAACCACTTCGCTCGGACAGCTGTTACGTAAGCCAATTATGATGCGAGAAGCGCTCAGCTGCACTCGCTCAAGATTCTGGAGACTAGTGGCGGAGGCGCAACAGTAAACAGGAAGCCGTATTCCAAAATAGGATGAATAAAGCAGTGTAGGTGGCTCTTGTAGTAATTTCATCAGCACCCCAGTCTCGTCCCGAGATATACTTGAGGATCTTGAATCTTCTACTCTTTAACACGGAACCATCCAGATGTCTATCACTGGTGAATTCTGGATCTAAAATGAAACCCATGTATACTTAGGATGCCTCTTGAACATGAGTGGCAGATCATTCATAAAAACCTAAGTTGATAATTATACAACCGTTTGTTTGTAAAAAACTGACCGTGAATTTAGAAGGATTAAATTTTAATTTGTGGTCTTTTGCAAATTTCCACACGTCTACTAGGGTAGAATTAATAGTTGACTCAATTTTATTCACATCTGAACCAGAGTTCCAAAGGGCAATATCGTCTGCAAACAGACCGACCTCACTCCTCTTTGAAATAACCCCCTCAATATCCGCCATGTACAGTGAAAAAAAAGGTTGGGCTCAACATTGAACTAGGGGGGACAAACAAAATGTTCTGTTGCGATGTTATGAGAGTAGCGATTTTAACTCTTCTCAAACGATATTCAGATTACATTGTCGTGGAAATTGTTTTAAATCGTGTAGTATTAGCTATTTTGTAAACGTGTATAATTCCATCGACTTTTTTACGTAAAAAATTCCTTTTTTAGAATTTATTTGTAGAGGTATCAAGTGTCCAGTTCCGTCACAAAATATGAACTTTTCAATTTTTCTGATTTAATACATATAATTCACAGAAGCCAAAATTTTTCTTCTTCAAAAGAGTCTTGTTTATAATAGCAGTAAAATTTTTATAGATGAAAAATTTAAATGTTTATTAATTTTCGAAATAATCTCTTGTTTCGTCACAGGCAAATCTTAAATCTGTACGGTTCGCATATTTGTTCCAATTTCAAAACAAAAATAATTAAATGAAAGAAAATAGCTTTAGAAAAGTTTAGAATATAAGAAGAAAGAGTTTAGAGAAAATACAGAGGAATATGATTAAGAGACTGGTGGACTTATCTTTCTGTGGGAAAACTAAAAAATTAGAGCTTTGGGGAAATTCTTATTGTCTTCAGAGAGATTTTAATTTTTTTTCGATGTCAGCAGGAGTTTTTATTTTTGATAATGTAATTCACTGTTTCTTTGCTAAAAAGTGACATTTTCGTGCAACTTTTTTAAAGATTTTAATGGTATATATTTTTTATTTATCAGATGCTGTTATATATATAACTCATAGTGTCATTTAAGCTTTCTCTATATACTTTATGATTGTGTAATCTGCCATTGTAAATTCTGGAACAATAAAAGGAAAACCAGCCCTAGCTGTAGCATAAGCTTTAAATGCACAGTCGCGGAAAAAAACGAACCACCCTCTTTATTTCGAACACTATTCATAGTAGAACAAATTCAAAAATATTATTCAATAGGGAATAACGTCCTCTACAAATTCAAAATACAAAAAAATGCATAAGGGAACGTCTTCATGCCAAATTTTGCATAAACAACAAAATTTCCAACAGAAACACCCTCCTTTGATGTCTTAATCAGATTCTGCATCGTTAAATTAGTCTTGTAACGAGTGAACTTCGAGCGCAGCGCCAGCTGGCGGAGCTATAAACCTCAGATCTGTTGCCGAACAAAAAACTAACACAGTTTCACGCTGGCTGTGATCATGAATACACCCTTGTAACCTTTTCCCCCGATATATTTAAATGGTATTTAAATGGAATGGTGTTAATTTTATGTTTTAACTTCTAAATTAAACATTTGTAAATTGTTAGAGTGACTCCAGGTTCATTCCATTACAAGTTTGGCTCCCCAAACGTGGGGCCAGGGTTTTAGTGTTTTGCAGCGCTGTCGAACTCACGATCTTAGGAATCCTCATCCCAGGTGTATCCTATTGAATGTAAGTGGAAAGCCTCTTCCACGGATCATCCTTATGCTCGTATCCCCGAGTGGTGTTGAAAAATGAGATAAGTGTATTTTAATTCTGTTTAAAATTATTCTTGTCTAAGTACTTTCGATTTGGCCAGCATGTGCCTAGCAACGGAATTGTGAAGTTTCGATTTTGTGTAAATAGTATTATTGTATAGAATATAGAGTGGATTTATGTAAAATACTTAATATCCCGTACGTTTGTGTGCTAACCCTAGCATCGAGAAATTGTAAACTGAAACATATTCATCCTGGATATTGGAAATTATTTGCAAAACGTTGTATAGTTTTGATTTGAATTACTAGCTTACAAAGATTCAATTCTTTTGTTTGAATTGTACTAAAACTTGATATTCAACTAGAATATTATTCTTGTATTATAGAATTTTATGTTTTTAGTTTCGTTTTGATAAAAACAAAAGTTATCAAGTTCAATTATGATTTTGTTTTGAATTATATAAACAAAGGTGGTCATTTTGAATTGTAGTGAAATTTTGTTAATGTGTCTCGTGGAATTGTAGTAAACATATTAAATGATTTGTATGAATGATTATTTTCAATTTAGTTTGCTTAAATTGCACTGTAATATTAATTAAATAACGAAATAGCGAACTTTAAAAAGTGCATTATATTCAAATCAAGGACTTAACTGTGCTCTAACAAAGATTATCTTTCTTGGAAAAGGGCAAAAAGATCTGAAATTCCTGGCGCTGGGAATGGGATTGGAGGGGGCGGAGACTCTTAAGGTGATGGAGCTAAAAGATTTAATAACAAGTGCCGAAAACTATGATGAATAACTAGTAAAAAATATATTAATCAACATTATCAAAGAACGGATGAAAATAGAGAATACAACTAAAGACGTCAAAGAAACAGCTTTTGAATTAGAATGCTTGAAGTTACAACTCGAAGCCCAGAAGGTTACCCAGTCCTCAACAGCAACTCTCGTTCTGGAGACTGAGCAACCCCGATGGGAATTAAAAACGATTCTTCCCCAATATGATCCTAAAGACAACGACATGGCGTTGTTCCTGAACCTGTTTGAGCGTCAACTGAAGTTCTTAAGGGTTCCGGAAGCAACATGGGTCCCATATTTGATTGAATCGCTACCATCTGAGGTAGGAAGGCTTATTGTCAGGGAGCCTGAAGAAGAATAAGAATACCAAAAGATGAAATACAAGTTTCTTAGAAGATACAAGCTCATTGCTGATAAATTCAGGCAACTGTTTTCTCTACATCGCAAGAGTCCAACACGTACATGGCATGATTTGTATTTTGAACTGACCAGTTATTTTGAAGGTTGGCTCTCAGAGCTGAAAATTGATTATTTTAACAAATTTAAAGAACTCATCATAGCTGACCAGATAAAGAAAAGAGTACCTCAACATATCAGAGATCACTTCCTCGATAATTTGCCTGACCTAATTCACCCATAGATCTAGCAGAGAAGCTTGACACTTATGATTGTCTCAGAAACAATGAAAAGAGAAGCTCATCCCGTCCAATTCAGAAGAAAGCTTACAATGCCAGAGATTAAACACTCAAGTGTGTACCGTTTAAGAAGGCAAATCAGGCAAACAGAACCAGTTGAATGAAATCTGGTGACAATCAGGAGCGACCAGCACTGACTTGTTATTGCTGTGGCAAAGTAGGATTCATTAAAGCCAACTGTCCAGTTTGCAATCCTTCCACGAAATCTGCCTCAGCTCGTTTTGAGAAGATTCAAATTAATAGACCAGCCATGTCTAATGAAGTTCCAATTATGAATATTACGATAAATATAATATTTGGCACAGCGTGTACAGACAGTGGAGCAAGTCACTCCATCCTTGACAAAAAATTGTACACTTCAAGATGAAGGGGTAGTATTCGAGAAATCCTTTTGCAAATTAACCCTAGCTGATGGAAGTCAGGCAGAGAAGGAAGTTTATACAGCCTGTGTAATTCTATGTCTAGAAGGATGTTCCTTCCAATTAACCCTTTTTGCCCTCCCCGAGGCTAAATAAAACCGTACCCTCCTAGGAGCAGATTTTCTGAGAAAGCAGGTGCTGTTCTGAATCTTCGAGACCACATCTGGTTCTACACCGATAAGCCAAATGAACGTTTCCAATTCGTTGCGAGTGCTCAAGTCCAATCCTGTGATATTAAGAGTGATGACCAGAAAATCTGTGCCTTCGTCCCGATGAAGGTGAACATTTAACTCAAGATCAGCGCAGAAGATTAAATACATTGCTATTTCACTATGAAACCAACTTCAGTCCAGGGAGAACCAACACCTTACATCGAGCACCGGATCGACACAGGTGATGATCCTCCAGCTGCTACTGCTCCTTGACTCCAGAAATTTTGAAGAACTTAGTTTCACTACCCGTGCTGAAACAAGTGGATGAGGATAAACCATTTGTCGTCAGAACTGACGCGACAAGTTATGCTTTGGGTGCAGTCCTTATCCAAGAAGAAAGCCCAGAAAACATCCGATCGAGTACGCTAGTCGTCTGCTAACCCCAGTAGAGAGGAACTACTCTACTACAGAACGCGAAGCCTTATCAACGGTTTGGGCGCTGGAAAAATTTCGAGGAAGGAGAAGAAGCGTTTCCCAATACGCACCTGGAGATCAAGTATGGGTAATTTCACACCCCTGTGAGTAACAAAGCTAAGAGGAGGTCATCGAAATTCGTCGAGACTGACACTATTTGATTTTGGCACAGCGTTCTCCAACGAGTTATGTTGTTGCAAATCCTGCATCTCCTGATATTCCTGTCGGATTATATCACACATCTGCCCACCGCCCATGCCTTAACACCCCTCAAATGGAAATGTACTCATCGCCCCACTGCGAAGAAGCCGACCCCAAAAAGCTAGTCCAACATTGCAGCAAAACTCAAGACAATCATCTGATACTTCTGGCTACTCGCCGAGACGTCTTCGTAGCCAGGGGCGGAGATTGTAATGAGTGAACTTCGAGCTATAAACCTCAGAACCCTTGCCGAACAAATAGTGAGAACGAAAACTGTCACACCCCTGTAACCTTTTCACCCGAGATATTTTAATGTATGTTTGTACTTGTGTATGTAAAATTTTTGTTGTTATTAAACTATTGTAAATGGTTAGAGCTATTCCAGGTACAATCCATTAGTCTAAATATGAAATTTCATGACTACTATCTTTACATCAGGAGTCAATATTAAAGTTGCTGTCAATTTCAGGGATCCTCTCCACATTAAAATTCGCTATTCTTCGATCGAGATTAATTGCAGTTATAGCTACCCGAATATCAAAGTTGAACACTATTTCAAACGTATTTGTCAGCGCTTGAAAACGATCCGAGAATTATATTTGTTATGCAAGTGAAAGCGATTCGAGAATTATACTATTAAATTTATAATGCAAGTGCAAACAATCCGAGAATTGTTATGTTTATTATACGAGCTCAAACGATAATATTGTGAATTGTAAACATGATTAAAATGTGATAAAAAGATTTTGGAATTGAAAACAATTTAAAACGGAGAAAGTGTTGATCGATGTTCTGTATAATTTTGTATTGTCTTTAGTGTTGTGAATAAAAGTTACTTTTTTAATTAGCGTTCGCTCCTATGTATGCAACCGAAAAGCCTACCTACAATTATTTAATACAATCGAACTGATGTTCCGATCATCCAAAAAGTGAATAGAGTGAGTCATTCAATTGATCCTTTATTAGTAGAGTTCAACTATACGACACATAACTTGTAAAAGGTAATGTATTTTAGGTTAAAAACAAATGAAATTTCAAACCATTTTTCAAAAATTTAAACAATCCTCAGGTTTTTTAGTCGTTTTTTAAACTTTTGGTTGCCCCTAAAATCGTCATAATGGGGAAATTTTAATGTAACACAAAAACTAATTATTGGAATAAGCTGAAATTCTGCATGATCATACAGAGGCTGTTCGGACATTTTTTGAACGATTTTAATGGACTGAAGCTCAATTTTTTACATAAAAATTTTGGGTTTTACATTTGATAGCCCTTATCGTTAACTATCTTTCTACACCTTAATTTACATGATAAAGAATGACTTTTGTAGTATCGACAATGGTATTTTGTCCCATTTTTGTTTCACAGTTTTCCAGTCCTTGAATGGTTTTCGGTCGACGTTTCGATAATACCCTTTTTAAAAGTCCAAAAGCACAAAAGTCCATGGGTAAAACATTTGGAGATTTAGCAGAAATATCAGTAAAGGGTATGACTTGAAACCAGTTTCTTGTTCCATTTTTTTCAAGAATTTAATAGTCGATTTAGATGTGTGGCTGCTTGCTTTACCCTGATGCAGTTCTACTGATTGTTGGCATTGTGGGTAAAGATATGGTATTTCTTTTTAGAATATTGGGGATAAAATATGGTCTTGATAGTTTGTGGGAGCTGATTTTTTTACATTTTCCCCCTATTTTTCTTTTAATTTTCCATTATATGTGCAAAACCGGCAACAATCATAAATCTCTTAGAGAAAGTTCTCACGTTCACTTTGCTATAGTCCTTTGACTTGGCGAATTCTCTTTTAAAATTAAAGATCTTACCTTACAAATATTCTCAGAAATGTTTTCTTTTTTGGAAGTATTTTTCCACTTTCACGTTTTTTCTTTTCTCATTAATATTATTACTAATCGTACCTTTAGATATCGAAAAACCATGACTTTTACAGCGTTTTTGAATAATTGAATAAGTATAATTCTCTTCGGAAAGAGAGGAAACATAGCCTTCCTACCATTGCTTATTTAAAAGCGCCATTTTGAAAGTAAACAAAACTGAGTTAGCAGACGATAAGTTATACTTTAACTATTTAACTGCTGTGAAAATAAAATTATTTCGTAGCATACAATTTTTTACAGCTCATCAAAATCGTTCAAAAAATGTCCGAACAGCCTCTGTATTAGAAGTCCTTCTGAATCGATTCCCATCAAAATACGTATAAGGTTCCAGTTCATAATTTTTTCAAACATTATTATTATTGCATACTAAAAACTATTGTTAAAATAAAATATTAGGTGGATTTTTTTGGTTTACTTAACAGTAACATGATACAAAATATCAGCGCTATAGAAATATTATTTAGGAAGATATCCATAAAAGTCTGAGAAACTGATTTACCATTAGGAGCTCCAATCTTTCTGTACTCACAACTTCGAAACGGTAATACCTAATGACATGAAATTTGGTATCTGAAGTTAAATTTTTATATAGATTTAAAATTATGTGTCAAAGTAGGGGTTTTTATTGGAAATTATGAAGCTGGTGCTCAATTTAATATGAAGATAGCCTCTTATGCAAATTTTAAGTATTTGAATTTATAGAAGACGTTAGTTCCTGTCGAATGCCATCTTTGAATTTTCTCTACTGTTAAATTGTTCGAATGAAGAGGGATGGTTCATTTTTTTACCGTGACTGTACATACGAAATAAATAAATGATTAAGAAAGGAAAAATACAGACTAGAGTTGAGAAGTCAAGTAAAATTAAAAAAGACCGCAGTAAAGAAGCTAAAAGTTTTAGATTAACTGATAAAAATCGTAAATATCTGAAACAAAGCGTTTATACAGTTGAACTATCTTGTATCATCCACAACACCTGATGCAACAAGCCTCAAAATAAAGGTAAGATCATTAAGCATTTATTGTGAGCTCAGCCATCCAACAAAGTAAAAGAATACCAACAATTAACCATATTTTAACAGGGGTAGCTTAAATATCTTCATGTGCTTTTAAATTTAGCAATAGCAAGCGTTGAGCTCTCTGAAATACTTTGTAAATGTTTTCTTGGTTAATTTACTGAAAGATCCGAAGGATACCTTCACCAATATAAGGGTTTTGAACATATTTTAACCCTCCTGGTGGTTTAACCTCGAAAACTGCCCAAGAGTGGCCAGCCTCGGGTGCAAAAACTTGTTCCACACTATCATCAATTCTGGGCAAGGGACAATTTGTTTTTCCGGCTTGGATCTTAATTCCTCTTAGAGTAAGTAATAAGACAATTCTGTCTCGACGGGATATATCGTCCTTAGCAACAGATATTTGACGAGATATCTCTTCGAAGCACTTGGAAGGTTAAAGTGGGAGAGTTTCAAAGTTCAAGCAGAGATATACTTCGTAAAACTTGGTATTTATTAAGGAAGAAACTAAACTGGATTTAGTGTGAACATTTGCTAAGTCATGGTAAGAGTAGCGTAGATGATGATGTAAAGCGTCAAGTGGTGACTGCCATATTAAGTAGGAAACATAGTAGCAGATGGAAGCACTCTACACTCGTTTCCTCTCCAAAATCAGTTTCAAAATTAATAACTCTAGATGAGTGGAAGGCAGTTAATTAACGTCGCACTAGAGCAACACAACGGGCTATTGGCGGCGGTCCGGAATCCATCCCAAAGGGAAAGATCCAAGGATGACGCCTCGTAATTTTGAACCTGTCAAATGACGAGAACACCTGAGCTGGAACCCCACTCTCCAAACTTCCACACCATGCCAACGTGAGGACATATGAGGCTACGACAGATTTAACCTGCACCAGCCCCCGTGTACACGACGGTCTTTGGATGGACCGAGTTTTGAACTCGAAACTCTCGCGTTTCTAATCCGTTGCTCTTCCAACTTGTCTACCGCGTCCCACCATAGTTAATGGAATGATGGTCTATGTAGGATGAGGCATCGATTCCTACAGTACCACTGGTCCAGAATCTAATATCATGAAATAATAAGTTTACACTAAAAATGGATCAGAAACAAAATAACTTTTTGTATTGGAATTCAAAATGTTTAATCATTGCCTAATGTACATCTAGCTTATTATTGTAATAGTGCTATCCCTAGCTACCGTCATGCATTGGAAATATTCAAGTCAAAGGAAAGTATAGAGTTCTATGATTTGACAGGCGACAAAGCTAAACAAATATTTATCATATGACAATGTATATATATATATATATATATATATATATATATATATATATAAGGATAACCCAAAAAGGATAACTGTTCAAGGTATTTTCCCTTGATTAACTTGATTTCACCACGTAGATGCATGTTTTACTAATAGTGCATAAATATCCTTATTTAAAATATTAGTTATTGATTGTTTGCTTTATCATTGGTTATAATGTTTTTGATTAGAAGTATTTTATTGTAAAATTTTACTCTTGTAACGAGATTGTCCTATTCCTGCACATGGTATGTTCTCTTCCATCAAGCACTAATTAGATTATAATAAAAGCATTTATCAAAAATGCAAAAATCTCTGAATTTAATAAAAACATTCATGCATTCTATGTGTGAAGACTAGATTTTTCGCTCGATTCAAATAGCAGGGATTAAACTATCTTAATTCTTTGTCGAAATTTGACATTTTTCGTGTCGCGTTCCGTCACACTCAGTAATTGCTTGAAATTTAACTAATTAAAATAGATTTTCTTTTCATTTTTTGTTTGAATGCCTTTAAAGAGCGTCGAAAATGAAATAAAAGGTAGGTAGTGGAATTAACGTCGCACTGGAGCAGCACAACGGGTTATTACATACGGTAGGGGATCAATCGCGAAGGTAATCATCCGAGGACAACATTTCGCCATTTTGAACCACGGATGACGAGGTCAGTACCTGAATTGGGACCCCATTTTCCAAACTTCCACACCATGCCAACGTGAGGACCTTTGAAGCCACGACAGATTTAACGTGATCCACGTACACGATGAGGTTCGAACTAGCAACCTTCCGCTGCTAATCCGCTACTCTTTCAACCGGACTGGGCTGCTGTAGCCCGATTGGAAGAGTAACGGATTACAATCGGAGGGTTGCGAGTTCGAATCCAACCAAAGACCGTCGAGTAGAAGGGAGGCTGGTGCATGTTAAATCTCGGGGCCTCAAATGTCCGCATGTTGGTGTGGTATGGAAGTGTGGGAAGTGGGTTGCCAGCTCAGGTGTGACTTCGTCATCTAACCGTGGTTCAAAATTACAAGGCCTTGTCCTTGAACCTTTCCCTTCGGGATTGTTCCCAAACCGCTGCCAATAGTCCGTTGTGTAGGTCCATTGCGACGTTAATTAACTTCCTTCCAACCAACTACCTGTCACATGAAACGACATTGCTCCTTTTCGATGGGCGCTATCATTCCTGCATAGCTATTGCACCTACATTCCCATAAAACCCAAATCAACCAACCAACCATCCACCTACATTCATTCTAAAGTGTAATTTTTGAACGACCCCCTTTGGTAAAATGGCATCTCCTATCTGTTTTCAATGCAACAGATGGCGAAGGATGCTGTTATTAGATTTCTGAACCCGAAACTAAGCGTGAAAAATCCGTCTTCAGATAATATCACCATCTTTCATATAAAGACACTTGATTCCGTTAGTTTGCTAGTGACATGGGATTGGGTGAAATGACGAGGATTCTGAGTATGACGTTTTTTTTATATATGTCTGTGTTTTCTTACTTTCTAAGCGAACAAAAAGTGATTTCTCCTACTTCTCATGGTAATTATTTGGAATAGAGGTACTTCGTCTCCTATTTCTTTTAAATATAAACTGTCATTTTGGGAGTGAAACTAAACTTGTTTAATCATTTTAGTGACTAAGTTGCGTTGTAAACACAGCACGTTTACGTGTTATGTTTGCTCTTATTGCGATTAATTTCATGTGATTAGGTTACAATGCGTTTTGTTAAGGTACTAGTTACTTCAAAATTCTCATTCAATGCTTTCAGATACAAAGTATGCATTGTAAGTGGTAAGTGGAATTATATATCAATAAATACTATTACAGTGCTTTCTTAAATGTTTATAAAGCGAGATCTGTATATTTGTTGTTTTCTATACTTTCCATGGATGGCATTTTAAATCGTCTTGAGTTTCTAAAGCCTCCAGATGGTTTCGATGAGATATCTCGTCCATCAAGATCTGGTCAGTGTGATAATGACCGAGATATCTCAAAGAGACAACCACCAGGAAGGCTAACCCCACAAAACGACATTTCCAGTTCAATGTTCTATGTTATGTAAATATGAATTACATAATGCATTAAAGCGTCTGTAGCTAAATCAACCGAATGGATGAGAGCAAAGAATTTACGTAAGTTAAGTTTACACCAAACTGGAACATGAATGCGTAAAAATTTGCAAAAGAAATCTAGATCACTCTTCTGTTTTTCACTCGGATTTTTTCCATTGATGAAGCTCTGGAATACATTGAATCACCTCACATTCGTAGGGACATTTGGATTCAATCAGATGGCTGAAGCTCCTTATAATATCTTATCAAGTGGTGGAAACATGGTGACATTACCAACAGAAACATCGTCAGCCAAATGAGATGTCAGTGTGAAAGGAACATGATTCATCTTCAATGAATCCTTCACATATTGGTTTGCAAGGAGATGAAATCGCAGACCTTCTGCCCAAGGAGGGAAGTCTTGATGCGCTACCAATTTCAATTCTGGTCCGGCTTCGGCCGCAACCCATCATAAAATAGGCTGCAGACAACATTAGACTGCTCTCTCTAGGTTTAACAGTGGACACTTGAAGTCAATGAAGATTGAATTGGGTTGCAAGCATTTCCCTCCGCCTTCTAATTGCAATTCTGGTCCGGCTTCGGCATCAAACCGTCACATCCTATCTCATCTGTCCCTAAGGTCAGCTCATTCACCATCCTGAGCTGGTTCTTAAGGATAAAGTCTCAAAGGCTAACAGTTGTAGTTAGTTGAATTTATGTCACACTGGAAAAACATTCGTCTTTCTAATGAAATAGACAGGCATGTGGGCAGAGTCCCTGTCGTAAGATCTCTGAAGGGTAAATCACGTGGGCTTACGAATCGACTGAACCGATTGACTATTGAAGTGCATGACTAGTGTTTTTGGTCATGGTGAATAATCACTTTAACTAATAAATAATTTGGGTTGGTTGGTTTGGGCCAAATATTGCGCAAGGACCATATTTGGCCATGCTGCGCCAGACACAAGACATGCAATATCAAGTAATAGACAGACACACATAAAGAAAGTTTTACTGACACAGAAGAGAGAAATACAGCCAGGGAGGAATGCACCCGACAGGAATCGAACGTGCGCCGCCTACCAATAATTTGGGATTTATGCTCCTTCTCACAAACACGTGACAGATCTTCAAACCGAGCCACAGGAAGAAATGACAAAACTGCGAGCACATGCTTTGTCCATTTCATTTGAAGATAGATTGAAGCAACACAACGGACTTTAGTGACTGTCAGGAATCAATTCGGAAGGGAAAGACCCTAGGACAATACATCGTCATTTTGAACCATGTCAGATGACTGAGCTGGCACCCCACTCTCCAAACTTTCACACCAACGTGAGGATATTTGAGGCCACTGTAGATTTAAAGTGCATCTTCCCCTTCATGACGATTTTTTGTTGGATGGAGTTTCGAACTCGCAACCCTACTGTTGCTAATCCGCGAATCTCCCAATTGGACTAACGTGGCCGCCCATGGCTAATAGACTTAATGTAATTTATTTACGCTAAGTGAGATAAGTATGGAGGAACGGAACATTTTTTATCATCATTAAGCTCAACTTAGTTACACACGCACACAGTATAGTAAACATTGTGAAAAACACTTAATGGTTTTTATGTAAGTAAATCACGTTAGGTTACTTGGAACAAACACAAAGGGAAAATTCGAAAGAAAGTAAGTTGTTTTCTTGACGTTGTTTTAACCACCTATACGGATTGTGCTATCTATATAAAAACATTTTATGGTAATGCAATCTCACTGCTGTACACCAAACACAGTATTAGTTGGATTTGAAACCTTATGAGAAACAACAAAAAACTTTCATACGCAATACATATTTTTTAGATTGAGTTTTATTGGATGGAAATCGCAGCGAGGAAGTTTTTATTATAGATTATAGTAATTATTTAAAGCATAGTTTTAAAATAATAAATGTAATCTAAAGAGAGATAAAGAACAAGAGAGTTAAAAAAATTCTCTTGAACCAAGTTTAAAAGAAATTAATTTTTGAATATTTGTTGGATAACTCGAATCATTGAAACAAACCTTGTTCAAAAGTGAAGCGTAATTGTTTAAACATACAAATAGGATGGAAACGAAAGAACTGGATGCATTGTTTTGTAAATTACAAATACACCTAGACCAATCTGCGTTTTCAAATTAGTTATATTTGGCTCCAAATGTGGTAACAAAATGCAGCTTTATAACGTTTTACTTGTCCCTGGAGCCTCTTGTTTTACTTAACAATTTTCCCGAGGGATTGTTGTTGATCAAAAACATAAAAAAATTTAAACGAGACCAGATGTTAGGTTACGGTTTGAATGTTTATTACTATTTTACAACAGTAGACTCGGGTTATAACGATTTTAAGACCTTCGCTACAGGGACATTATATCAAATGGTCGTTATATATCGAACATTCCTTTCCCAGTTTTATTTTTTTGTTGGGATGATGAAAAGGAATACCGATTTTCGCACTTTACAAATGTTTGCAATTTCGGAAGAAAAACACTCTGCCTCGCTGCTATCCTTAACTAAGAAACCTAAGAAACTATCCATAATGAAAAGCAGTATCAAATAAAATATTAGCTATGGTGTAGTAAAAGTTTAAAAATGAATAACTAAAGTTAAACAAGCAAGATAAAAAATCTATTTAATGCGACTCACTGCAGAAATAAAGCAAAGAAAAGGTTGTACATATTACTTGGTAGCAATATGGTGTCCCTGTTCTTTACTATGGTACAGATAGTGTTTTAAGGAAGTTTAAATAGTTCGACTATCTCTGTTTTTGAAAGATGTTTTTCTGAAGGAGGATTTCTAACATTTTCTTTTTTGTCTCAATGACAAAGGCTTTGAATATTTAGTTTTTGGAACAGGAAGCATCGCTAAGTGGCTAACAGCGTCAGGTCTCTACTGAAATGATACGTGATTGATTCGTAAAGAGAAACGTGTGAAGATAGGCATTTGGTAAGACTCGGAAACTCCAAATTGCACCTAAAAATCCTCAAGGAATCATCGATTCAGGATACACCACCAACAGATCGCTGTAACGATAATTTTACCCTATTCCGCAGTCGTTATATCGATCATAAAATAGCATTGCAGTATAGGGTAACTACCAGGGCCTTCTGAATTAATCGCAACGAATCGTTGAATCGAAGGTCATTATAAAAAAGCGAGTCTATTCTATCTAGTCTCACAAAATTTCACTTGTTTAAAGAACTATAGCATTTCAAATATGTCTTGTTCCGAAAAAATATTTTCGAGAAGTGCTAAAACTGAAATTTTGACACATGTTTTACTTACAATTTATGTATAATTAATGTATTATAATATTATATTATAATAATTATGTATTATAAATTAAATTATGGTTAGATACAACACCAGGAGTTAAAAGTTTCTGCGCTAATAGCCGAACCTCTTTTCCAAATCCACTGTTATTCTGATGAGTTGATAGATACTTCTATACGTTACTATCAACCAATTAGAATAATATTAAACCAAAATAACAGATTTTTCTTTTAAAATCAAAGCTAAATGCCGGAAATTTCAATTTAACCATTTCTTTTAATCTGCGGCAAAATGACTGCGATAGATATCCAGAGAACACAAGTTTTCATTTGATTTGATTTATCTCTCTATGGTCATTGTTATTCAATGTACTCTAGAGATCTATATAAAATTATATCGCGTATCTCACACTGACAAGGATATTTGGATTTGCAGAGAGCAGAAGCTCTATGCAACATCTCAGCAACCTTACCAGCAGAAAAATTATCAGCAAAATGTGACGTCTGGTTGAGAGGATCTTCAATAGATCCCTTCACATGTTGGTCTGCAAGGAGATGAAATCCCCGACTTTTTGGCTAAGGATGGAAGTCTGGATGAATTATCTTCTAATGGCAGATTGTTGTAGTGATGAGATTTGATTTCAGATGGACGTTAATGCATTACTTCTTGTTTAGAATAAATAAAAGAACTTACAGATATTTGTTGGTGTAGGAAAATGACTGTTATGGCATCAAGTTAGTGATCCATGTCTTCAAAAGTCAAAATATTATAGCCAATTTTTCTGAATAAATTTATTTACCTTTTTACAAGAACGCACATAACAAAAAAATTCCAAAAAATTATTCAGATTGCTGACGACAAATTCTAAACAAAAATCCAGCGCAGTTGCTTAGAACTGGAAAGAGTTTTGTTGTTACGTGGCTGATGTCGCTAGTTATTCTGTTACTAGTTCGCGCGCCCACAACGTTATGAGAACTTTCCAAAATATAAAGTCTGTGTCTCATAATTTTTGTAAATAAATTTATTTACCTTTTTACTCACACACACAAGAATAGTTTACATTTTTACAAGAACAAACAAAACAATTCCAAAGAAACATCATTCAGCTTGCAGCCGATAAATTCTTAAAAAAAATCCATCTCAGTTGCTTAGCAACGAGAAAGTTTGTTGTAATATAGCCGCCGCTAGCAATTCTGCTGCTAGTCCGCGCGCCCACAGCGTTATGAGAACTTTCCAAAATATAAAATTTGTGTCGCACAACACTCTCCTCACCGATGATGAAATCACTTCGAAAATAATTAAAACCAGATGCCACCCTAGGGAAATTGGACAGGAGAGAGAGAGAACCAGACTGATCTCTCTAGGTTTCATAGGGGACACTTGACCAAGTCAACTTGAAGTCAATGAAGATCGAAGTAGGTTGCATTTCCCTATAATTCAGCTCAGGTCTCGCCCTAGCACATCATCTCGTCCTATTTCGGCTGTCCCTCGGGACAGCTTATCACAATCTCGAAGGTTTCAAGTTTTACGGGATAATAGATTTGGTATAATTTATCCATGTCAAGTGAAATTAATAACAAGAAGACATCCCCTATATGGTAGGAAGTTTTAAAACTTCTTACAAGGACTTTAAGTGCTTGAACCATGAAAAACTGCTGAAGTTTTTAAATTTAGGATAAATATAAATAAAAACATTATTATTTAAAAACAAATTACTGTATACAAATTCTGCGGCACGCCAAATTCAACTATTATTTTAAATTATTTGTTAATGCTATTGTCGAAAGTTCAAACTAAACCAATGAAATTAAAAAAATCTTTCTTACACAACTCAAAACGTTTGAGCATTCGTAACTCACACTAGTGTTATTCTTCCGGCACACCTGTTGAAAATTATTTATCTAACTCATTGAGCATCGCTCGATTTTGCTTGGTTGTTTTGAGGTTTTATGGCGCAAGGGCCATATTTGGCCATGCTGCACCAGCCACAGGACATGCAGTATCAAGCAATAGACATACACACAATTAAAGTTTCACTGACACAGAAGAGAGAAATACGCCCTGGGAGGAATGCACCCACGAGATTTTGGAGTAGAATACTGCGATTTTTACATCACAACACACAAATTGCCGAATCCATTGGTTGAAAGAATCCTAAAAAGGTTTCTACTGGTCAATAAGTCTAAAACTGGTTAGAAATCATGCAGGGAAAACTGCAGGTTGCATGGTGGAATAAAGCGTGCATGGATTTAAAGGACTCGAGAATTCCTTGTCATCAGGGGCCCGGTTGGAAGTTTCGGATTAGCAACCGGAGGGTTGTGATTCTAATCTCGATGCAACCAAACACCGTCGTGTACGTGGGGCCTAGTGCACTTTGAATCTGTCGTGACCTCAAATGTCTTCATTTTGGCTTGGTGTGGAAGTTTGGAAAGGGGGATGCCAGCTCAGGTGTTATTCTCGTCACCTGACCGTGTTTCAAAATTCGGAGGCGTTGTACTCGAATCTTTCCTTTCGAGATTGTTCCCGGACCGTCGAAAATAGCCCGTTGTGTTCTCCAGCGCGACGTTAATTAATTGCCATTACAACCACCCCGGCTTTTATTAGTAAATTGGTTGAAAGAAAATTAAGCCTAAGTGGTTTCGGCCATCCAAACACTAAGGTGATCAACAGAAAAGCAGTGATATTTTCAAAATTCACTTCACTATCATTGCTCCGGTCGTGTTAATTATTTAAAAAACAGAGCTTTTTGTTTAATCCTAGCAGAGCAAAGCAACCTTTAATAAATAAAGTACAACACCCCCACATCTATCCCATGGTTCTAAAGAGCCTGAAATTTGTGCTTCTCTGTACCGATAATTATCGCTTCATGGAGCCCAATCCTCATCTTCGATTAGAGCTCATTAAATTAAAGCTCGCGAAATTTCGACGCGCTCGGAAAAGTTCGGAATCCAGTCGGAACAAATCGGTGGTGCGTGCCGAAATGTTTTCCCGGAGCAAAGTAAGGTTTCGCGGGCGTTACGGGTAGAAGTGTTGCCTTTTAAACTAATTACGAGGACCCGGCGTTCTGTCGACAACCCCCGTCTCAATGTGTGAGGGATTAGAAGCTTTTGTGTGTTGTGTTGCCCGGCTGTCGAACAGTGCGTGCCCGAGTTCGAATCAAGGGTCTTTGTTCGATTGGTGTTTACGAACGAACTTCGTCGCGGAGTAAATGGTTCTTAATTGACGCGATTTTTGGAGGTTGAAGAGTGTAAAGTTTCGAGTGTTTTGTTCAAAGTTCAAGGCTAATTAATTGAAGTACAGTGCATGTTTTGATTCGCAAAGTCATGACAGTGGCTCATATTTCTATTTGTGTTGAATATTTGCACAATAATTAGTTTCATCTATATATATAAAATAGGATGTGTGTATATATGTATATTTTCTATATAAATCTACACCGTTTGACCAATCCACACCAAATTTGGTACACTTATACTTTAGAATACTGCGGTCAGTATAGGCTAACTCTTAACCCCCGTTCTATTGGCCCTAGGAGCTAAAAACTATTCGAAATCGCCATAGAAATAACATTGAGCATAGATTGATTACTTTAGGTAGCTATGGTTGCTTTACCGTTGTTGATCGAAAAACAATTTTTTCCGAAACAAATTAAATTACAATATTTATGTTTGAACTGACTTTTTAGTTCTTCCCATGATGTAAATAAATTATAGATATTTTATTGATGAAGAAAGAATATTTTAAAATATTTATTTTTGCAAGGAAATTCAAGGAAAGGTTTTCAGGAGTTCAAGGATTATTTTCAAGGAAAGTTGGTGTATATTTCGACCAACTTTCCTTAAATAATTTATTGAATACGTAATGATTTGTAGAATTCTGTTTCATAAGCTTTTTAGGTAAGGCGTGTAACTTATTTTAAAATATCCGGAATAGATACATGTGAATCCTCTGTTGAAAGCAGTGATTTTATTTCTTAAAACTTCTGTAAAATCGACTTTCTGCTTTTTGAAAAATTTTTATCTATTCAGTTTAATTTGTCTACAACGATTACATTTATTTCTAACCCAAGCATCGTTATTCCGAAAAGCACAAACGAAAAACTCATTGATCATAAAAGCGTAATTTTGCTACTCGGTATCTGGAACATCAGAATTAATGTTTACTTTTTGTATAAAACTTTGTAGAACGCATTTTTTCGTAGGAATTTCGTTTCTGTTTGTATTTATGTCTTAATCTTTTACATATTGCAATATATTCAGGAATTAAATGTATATATTTGCGTCCGAAGTATATTGTAGAAGCAATGAAAAAGTTAAAAATATTTTCCGTACAACTTAAATGATTGCATTTTTCTGTGAAAGAAAAGTGATTGTTCTAATTCACTTTTCAAGCAACATTTAACCATTTCAACCCGAGCAACGCCGGGTAATTCAGCTAGTTGTAAATAAAATGGTAATAAGGTACAACTACAATTTGAAGACTATTTTGTGATAACGCTTTTGGTGTGCTTTCTGTCTCGGCCCAGACCTGAAATATAAGTAGACTTAGTATTGCTATTGAGAGAAGCTTTAAAAAGTGTGACCAACATGTCGACTAGTAGTCACGTGACCGCTCTGTGAAAAATGGACTTGGTTGGCCGATTTGGTATCTTATCGTTTGTGAAATCGTATTTCTTTAGAATGGTGACAAAAGTGGTGAAATCGCCAAAGTATACTATCAGATGATCAATCAATGGACCAATCAAATGATGAATCAGTGGATGGGCGTTTTCCATCTTGTGGACCAAGCATATGATGAATGATAGGTTCCACCCACGAGAGGAAAGTAGTCTAAGGGTCACTTTACTAGTAGGTTTGGTCACATAATCCTATGCACGAAAAACCTTACCATCGCTCACTCTACTTTTATATTTCCTCTATCTATCATCTCGACTTGTGGCAGTACTTTGACAAATCCGTTTTTTTAGCAATATGACAACCTAGAAAAATTTGAACTGAAATTTACCGTCTCTGTTTCTAGAATTTCTTGGAATGTTCTTTCCATTTTCGCTTTGTTGTCCTATTTCATTAATCCTTTTGAATTTTTTCTGTTTCCTCAGTTTCCTGTAAACTTAAAGGTTGGTTGGTAGTTAAATAAACGTCGCACTGGATCAACACAACGGGCTAATTGGTGATGGTCTTCGGTTAGATCGAGTTTTGAACTCGCAACCCTCTGGTTGATAATCTGCTACTCTACCTTACCAGGACAACCGTGAACTTTGTGAAAATAAATTATTCCCCCTCCAAAAATGAGATTTAGTTTAGAAGCTTAGAGATTTCTCAATATTTATTTCCTCTAAAACGTGTAAAACATCTTTTATATCGACGTTTATACTGTAGTCATCATTATGGAGTCGGGAATCCGCTATCCAAACCGACTATACTCAACTTGTACAAATGTTCTCAATAATAGGGATCTCTGAGTGATTTACGAGCCGGAAAGGATAACTTAACTTTAATTTTTTGAAGACGCTGATCAGAATTCAGTTAAGGTTACTGGTGGAAGATATCGAGACAGGCTCGAAAGTTTCGAGTTGAGGACATGCCTGAGCAATGGTGGCAGCAAGATGGGGGTCAGTTACCAAATAGTTCGAGCCACAATCCAGCTGTTGGAGGAGTGTTTTGGGGAACGAATCATCTCCAGAATACAAAATGCAACTGGCCTTCACTCTAAGATGGCTGCAGCTTTCTCTCTGGTGTCCAAGTGCTGGATAATCCAGCTGCTTAACTTCTGAAGGGTTCACACGCATAGTTCCACCTTGCAACCTGCATTCTTCTTTGACTTCAGACCAATTTTGACCTTCTTGACCAATATAATCTTTCCAAAGGATGATATTGAAAGGAAATGAGCAATATAATCTTTCCAAAGGATTCGATTTTAAAGAAATGAGTAATAGAATCTTTCCAAAGGATTTTGCTATAAAGAAATAGGCAACAGAATGTTTCCAAATAATTCTGTTTTAAAGAAGTGGTAATAGAATCTTTCGAGAGAAAGGATTCTACATTAAGGAAATTAATAATTTAGAATGTTTCCAAAGGCTTTCATTGTAAAGAAATGAGGAATACAATATCTTTCCAAAGGATTATAGTCCAAGGAAATGAGCAATAGAATCTTTCCAAAGAATTCCAAGGAAACGATACTTAGAATCGTTCCAAAAGAATGTATTTAAAGAAAAGAACTAATAGAATTTTCTAAAGGATACTATTTTAAGGAAAGGTGCAAAAATGTGTTTTAAAAAGTCGAAAAATCTGTGGATTCTTCCAACTAATAGATATAGTTATTTAATCAATGAGTGGTGTTGTGGAGTAGAAAATAATTATATTCAAAGAAAATGAGCAATATAATCTTCTCAAAGGATTCTACTGTAAGGAAATTAGCAATAAAATCTTTCCAAGGTATTCTAGTTTATGGAAATGAGAAATATAATGTTTTCCCAAAGGATTCTATCGTAAGGAAATTAGCAGTAGAATCTTTCAAATGATTGTTTCAAAGAAATGAGCAATAGAATCTTTCCAAATGATTTTATTTAAAAAGGGAGCAATAAAATCGTTCCAAAATAATCTATTCCATGGAAATGATCAATAGAATCTTTCTAAAGGATAAGGAAAGGAAAAATAAAATATTTTCAATGTTGAAAAATCTGTGGATTCTTTCAACCTATAGATGTAGTTATTTAGTCATTAAGTGTGTTATGGGGTTAAAAAACGATACTACACTACTCGGAAACCTCGCGACACTCAGAAGATTAAATACAATATTCGAGAAGTTGAAATTCTAAACCCAGAAACGTTTCGAAAATGCTCATGGGAGCTTGTCATTGTGAAAAGGAAAATGGCTGCCATTTGAGAGATTCAATTTCCGGAACTCGATCGAAAATAATTCCACAAAATGTATTTCACTTATATAAAACTAAATAGTTTTTTAGAGAAGTAAAGAGTTATTAAAAATTTCAAATTGGTGAAGTGGAACTCATGAACCACCCTGTAGAAATCTCTATTCTTGAAATGTCACCCATCTGCAGTATAAATAGAATAATCAAAAAACATTTTTATTCAAGGTAATTCAATATGTGCTGCTTTTTGCTGCCTAATCCAAACGCCGGGCAATTAAAACGACATTTTTTCAGCCAGTATAAAATTTGCATGTTTTTGCATTTACACTAAAATTTAAACTAATAATTTAAAAATTTTAAGACTTTTGAATGGTGAACTAAAAACACATCCATTATGTTCGTGCGCGAGAGCGGGATAATTATCGTTTGCGCGAGCATTGATATCTTGGCTTGCGCAGAATTAAGATAAGTTTGTATTTTATGTAATTTTGTTTTATTCTTTAGAACACAGTTGTGGCAACATTTAAAAATGTCTTGAAACACTTTTGTGCTATCTTTAGAACTTTTCATCTTTACGTTGAGCTCTATGCTTTAGGCACATCGAACTTTACGTTGAGCTCTATGCTTTAGGTTCATTATTTGTACGGACGCATAGAAGCATTACTTTAGAACCATGGCTTCTGTTAGCGTACATGGGTCGCTGTAGCCGGCTGGAAGAATAACGGATTAGCAACCGGAGGGTTGCGAGTTTGAATCCAGCCAAAGAAAGTCGTGTACAAAGGGGGCTGGTGCACGTTAAATCAGTCGTGGCCTCAAACGTCCTCACGTTGGCGTGGTGTGGAAGTTTGGAGAGTGGAGTGCCAGCTCAGATGTGACCTCGTCAACTGACCGTGGTTCAAAATTACGAGGCGTTGTCCTCAGATCTTTCCCTTCTTGCTTGATCTCGGTCCGCCACCAATAGACCGTTGCGTTGCTCCAGTGCGACGTTTATTCAAATACCTACTACCTGTTGTTATAAATATATAAGTTTTAATTATACAGTTCGCTTACTTGTACCAAACTTTATTGCACGGAAACATTATTTCTTATAATACAAAAACTGTAGAAAACTACAATAAATTACTTTTTGAGATTTAAATAGTGTTAGATATACCTGGTAGGTTTTGGGGTAGGTAGTTAATTAACGTCGCACTGGAGCAACACAACGGGCTATTGCCGACGATACGGGATCAGTTCCGAAGGGAAAGATTCAAGGACCACATCTCGTCATTTTGAGCTACTGTCCGATGACGAGGTCAACACCTGAGCTGGCAGCCCACTCTCCAAACTTCCACACCACGCCAACGCGGGGACATTTGAGACCACGACAGATTTAATGTGCACAAGCCCCTTTGTACACGACAGTCTGGTTAGATTAGAACTCGCAACCCTCCGGTTACTGATCCGTTACTCTTCCTACCCGGCCTGCGGAGAATTAAGATAAGTTTGTATTTCAATTAATTTTACTTTATTCTTTAGACTCCTCTTATGGCAACATTCAAAAAATATCTTTAAAACATTTTGTCCTTGTTATCTTTAGAATCTTTCGACTAGCTTATGTCGAACTCGCAAATTATTTAGCGCAAATTATTTGAACGGAAGCATAGAAGAGTCAGGCCTGTTAGATGTTGTTCAGATAATTAGGTTGCGTGAATTCTTCTCTTTCACTACAGTAACACAATAAAAAACCTCCGAAACAAATCCTTATGTTTATTAAGACATTTCACAGTAAGCAGCTAAGCTCATCATTAGGACGCTAGCGGCGAGGCAAGAAGTGACAAAAAGTAATTAAGTTGACACAAAAATGCACAATCCTGCTGTGGATTAAAAAAATGTTTTTTTTTATTATTTAATTCATGAAAAATAGAATGAAGTATTTACAGCGTGATGCGTGACGGCAGTGCGAGATACGATCAGCGAGACTTCTCTGAGCCAAACAAGTGCAACCAACAAACTGTTGCCATCTATTGTCACTGCTGAACAATTACATTATTTATATTTTCTTATCTTGTCCGACAAGACCTCTTCTGTAAATGTATATTTGTTGAAATTAATAAATTTTAATTATACAGTTCATTTACTTGTGCCAAGCTATTCGCACTGAAACATTATCCTTATAATCCAAAAATTGTAGAAAACTACAATGTTATTTTTAAGACTTAAAATCTTGTTAGATCACATGGGTTTTGGTTTTAATTTCTTTAGAAAGAGTGACTGAGGTATTTATTCTTACGTAAACGAAACTGAAGCTATTTGACTATAATTATTTTTAATGTCGAATAAATCCTTTGAAACAATTCCAAACATTTTTTTATTATATTCATACTTTTCGTTGTTCAAATCTCATCTGCGTAGTTTCTATTTCTTACACACACTTTTATGAAAAACTCACACATAAATTAATCATAAGCGTAGTAAATACAATATTTAATGAGATCATGAAATATCTACGGCAGCGGTTGCCCAGTTGGAAGAGCAACGGATTAGCAACCGGAGGGTTGCAAGTTCGAAACTCGATTCTGTCAAAGACCGTCGTGTACACGGAGGCTGGTGCATGTTAAATCTATAGTGGCCTCGAATATTCTCACGCTGGTGTGGAAGTTTGAAGAGTGGGGTGCCGGACCAGGCGTTGTTCTAGTCATCTGACCGTGGTTCAAAATTATAAGGCGTTCTTCTTGGATCTTCCCTTCGGGATTGAAGTAGACCGTTGTGTTGCTCCAGTGCGACGTTAATTAACAACATACTTAAAACGTTGTTAGGTATAGACCACGTGGGATTGTTATTTGATTTCTTTAGGTAGTGTAACAGCTGAGTCATTTGTTCATACGTAAACTAAATTGAAGCTATTTCAACTATAATTATTTTTAATATTGAATAAATCCTTTGAAACAATTCCAAACGTTTTATCATTATATAGTCATACCTTTTCATAACTGAGATCCCATATCTGTAGTTCCTATTTTTTGCACTTAAGTTTATGAAAAAACGTCCCGTCGTAAATTAATAATATAAGCCTAGTAAATGTAATATCTAATGATCATGGAATATTTGTAAACAAAGTCGTGATTATTTTGACTCTCCGTTACTAATTAATGAAAAACGCTTTCCGAACCATTCATTTCTTTGAAGAGGAATGTTTTGTTTCACGAATTATTCAATACATTTAAATAGACATTACTTTCACGAGTTTCTATTTTTTTGTGCGGTTTTTCAATGGTAAGGATGAACGTCTAATTCGATTTTCGAAGAAGGATAAAACTGATTGTCAGTTACCGATTATTTCCTTTCTGTTTGCACAGCTTGATTATTGCAGATTATGTTTCCGATTATGTTTGAAGCAAATCGTTTTTTCTTTGCATTTCCAAAAAAATGGAATGTTTTTAAAACAGATGCTTTGTCTTGTTTAATGAATGGATCTTATTTCGACTGCAACTTTAATTGTTAATAACTCATTTGATATTTCATTTATTTTATTCAATTCATTTATGATAATTTTAGAACAATATTTATATGAACTGTTAACCATCTAAAGCAACCATTTGATTTTTATAAAACTTAAGATTCATGTATTCACTATTATACTAAAAATTCATGAATTCAAAAATATCACATTAAGCTTATATATCTTAAGCAACTGTGATTTTATAGAATAGATAATGAAAAAATTCTTTGCAAGTGTTATTAAAATGTGTAACCTTGAATGAATTTATTAATCGTTGTTTCATAAAATAGGATTTGAATGGATAATTACTCAAAAAGATTTCCCGAGCATTTCTGGCTACTCATATTCGTCTTATAAACTGTAAAATTTAAGAATTTTTCATAGTTGTTTCATAAAAATAAGATTTGAACGTAGAATTCACTGTTCAAAGAAATATCTACACTGTATTTCTATGTCTGCTCAAATTCGTCTTATAAACTAACTATAGAATTTAGGAATTTATCATTGTTTCATAAAAATAGGATTTAAACGTACCATGTACCGCATCAAAGATATATCTTCAGCGTATTTCTATGTTTGCTCATATTCGTTTCATATACTATCGTAACTTAAAAATGCTTGAATTACAAAATATTAGCAATTTTTCCAGAAAGAATTTAAAATATTTTCAGTCCTAGACCCTCTGGCTATTTTTAGTTCCCAATGAAATAATTTTATATTGTATTCAAAGGATGGAAAGATATATTTTAAAATTCATATCAACGAAGTTCAATTTTAAAAATTATGAAAACTTCGAAACCTTTAAGGTTTTGACTAATCAAGAGATATGTTCTGACTTATTGCAGAATAAACAAAGTAGAAAGATGTAGAAACAAATCCCCCAAAATTTACAGCAAAGTATTCATTGTACCTTCTTTTGAATTTGTCGTGTACGTGGGGGCTGGTGCACGTTAAGTCTGTCATGGCCTCAAATGTCCTCATGTTGGCGTGGTGTGGAAATTTGGAGAGTGGGGTGCCAACACAGGTATTGACCTCGTCATCTCATCGTGGTTCAGAATTACTGGGTGTTGTCTTCGGATCTTTCCCTTCGGGATTGGTCATGGACCGTCGCCAATAGTTCGTTGTATTGCTCCAGTGAGACACTAACTGAATTACCTTCCTTCCTGTCTTTTGAATTTTTTAAGTGGATATGCTACTTGAGGCCTGTGGAAAAGTAAGCTTTAAAAGTTAGAATAAAAAGTATAGAAATTGTATTTTTTATTAATGTTAAATTGAATTTGTGGTTACGTTAAAATGCATCATTGTCCAGGAAAAATACCTTCTCTGGCAATATCGTTTTTTAAAGAAATGAAAGAAGACACGAACATAATAATTTTCCTTAATAGATATCAAATTCACGAAAATATACTCCAACTGCATTCTAACTTTAACAACCAATAAAAAACGAAAAATCTTAAAGGAAAGAATTCTATAACTGCAATATGAAATCTTAAGTAGGAATCATAACATTGTAGTGGTTTCTATTTTCAACAAGAAAAAGATTATAATTTTTATATGGAACGAAACTTTAGACATTAAAACTGGAAAAACTTCATTATTTTTCTTTTTCAACTCATTTCACTTTCCAATGAGAGCTTATAGCAAGAATTTTTTCAAAAAGAAACATTCTTGTGAGTTGAGTATCTATTGATATTGAGTTAAAGTAGATTGCTATGGATATTATCATGGGATGTTTTTATATTGTAAGAAATATGTATTTGGGTAAAACTTGATCATTATACACTCGTTTCTTGGAAATTTTAATTTAGTGCATGCTTGAATTGTTATATGTGTAAGCTACACAGCATTTGTAGTACAATTTTAACAATTACTAGGGGTGTTCAAATGAAAAGGTACGAAACGACACTGTGGGTATAATTGAAGTCTTTATTCAAAAGTAATCACCAGAGGACTGAGCACAACTATCCTACTGTTTCACGAGCCGAAGGATTCCCTGTTCCCAGAATTCCTGTGGCTGTGACAAGAGCCAGTCCTCCACTGTGTCCTTCAGTTCGTCGTCCGAGTTGAAGCGCTTCCCTTTGAGATGTTTTTTAGCGGACAAAACAGATGGAAGTTGTAGGGCGATATGTCCGGGCTGCAGGGCGGATGCTCAAGCTGCTCCCTCTTGAACTTGGCCAGTACACTTTGTGTGACCCTGGAGACGTGTGGACGCGCGTCATCGTGGAGCAGAATCACTCCCTCCGTGAGCAGCCCAGGCCGTTTGCTCTTGATGGACTTGCGTAGGCTACGGAGTGTCTCACCTACCGGTTTAACACCTTCCGCAATCATAAATCTGATAACACCTCGCTGCTCTTCAATCGTCGAATTTTGCAATGTGAACGCCATGAAGTCCTCACACCCACTGCCGCGTCAATTGGACGGAACACACAACTGCATGCTTCTCTTCTGCGTCATGTGCGGGCGCCCGCGCATGCGCACAACCACGCCGGTACTCGTGCATTCGCTTCCTTAGATGTCTCACTACGTCATCCCAAAGCGGCATATTTAAATTTCAACTGGTTTGGTTTTTACTACGTTTCATACCTTTTCATTTGAACACTCCTCGTAGTTAGCTAAGAATTCTTTTGACTTGAATACGTCTTTTAAATTGGAAAATTCTGCATGAAAAGTATAGCGTTATAACCGTTTTGTCGTATGATTTCAGAACTAGAAGAAACACCCAGAAGATAAATATAGCGTGAAAGAAATATAAGTGAAATATTCAACTTAAGATTCTGCGAAGTAGCCATTTTGACAACCCCTGACACGGAATGCTTGATGCGATGCTTCAGAGCAAGTACATATGGGACGTGAAATAACTGACTAAAACCATTACATATTCCCATGCCTAGTATCGTGAGACACTGTAAGGCGTGTAATAGTACATCTAAGACATATAAGACGTGCAATAGCACATATAAGACCTGTAATAGTAAGTATAAAACATGTAAGACGTATAATTTATATATATAAAGCAGAGTTGACATCTGTCTGTTCGATATGTTGCCGTTAAAGCTCGAAAACCGTTAATGTGCACATTACCTAGGTAATCTGCAGATTAGCTGATTTGCTCCGTCAAAGTGCGGAATCATCTACAAAATAAGAGTTTTCCTCACTTTACCTAGCTAATGTACAGATTAACGGCTTTCGAATCGTTAAAGTGCAAAAGTTTATCTAGGTGTTCTGCAGATTACCTAGGTAATTTGAGAAATGAAACAATTTTCCGCACTTTAACTGATCGGCGTAGTTAATGTGCAGATTACCTAGGTAATCTGCAGATTACATGATTTCCATACACACATACACTTTAGCGGTAACTATATACAAATCTACACCGTGTTTGACCAATCTACACCAAATTTAATACACTTATTCTTTGGAACCCTGCGGGTAACGTAGGCTACATATTAACCCCATTCTATTTGTCTTGGGTGTGCAGAGGGGTGTAACATACCTTTCATCCTGGACAGAGCACTTGTTAGGGGGCACTCTATCCCGGTCTGGCTGCGCTGATGATATCAGCGCATCTACAGGAGTCGCATCTCAAGATGACCTTGGAGTTTTTTTAGAATCTTTTATTAGATCGATTTTAGAATCATATCGGTTTTGCATCCCGTCTGTAAAATTTTAAACTATAGCTTTGTTATTTTAATGTAAATTTTTATAATATAAGATTATTTTTATAGAAACTGGGTCTTTTTTTATCGTCGATATGGTACAAGAGGCTAAAGACAATTAGAAATTCTCATGTGAATAACATTACGTATTCATACGATCAATGTCAGACCAATTCACACTAAATTTGGTACATTCATCCTATAGAATTCTGTGGGGTACATAGGCTATATATTAACCCTGTTCGACTTGTCCTGGGTATGACGGGGGGCTAAAACAATTCGAAATCTCCATAAGAATAATATTGAGTAATATTACGATGAATTATAAACAATTCAACCCGAGTAACGCCGGGTATAATTCAGTTAGTAGTACATATAAAACATATACAATACTTGTAAATAAGACGTGCATTAGTTTACAAGACATAAGATACTGATCTGCAAAATTTAAGGAACAGCTAGGCTTTCAGATGCTATTTGGCAGTGAAGTAACTTAGATGTGGGAAAAGGACTCAAAAGGTACGTCTAGAGCCATCGAACTGATGAGTAAAAACGAAGGGCAGAAGTGAACATCAAAAAAGTGTGTGAACGGAAGTAGTGACAATGCACTTCATACTATGAGGGAAGGGTGACAGTTAAAACTTTAGAAAAGAGAGGAGTTGGTCTTTTGTAGCCTGTATGAACACCTCGATCACTGATGTAGGCTTTGCACCGCGTTTGCATACAGAGAATGAGTTTGTGGATGAGTTCTTGAGGTAGAGGAACTCATTTCTACTTTGGGGCATCCTCCATCACGCTTCCAAAATTTGAATGAATGCATCAGCTTTCTACTGAATGTCCTGTAGTGAAAAATTACTACAGTTTGTTTCGTTTACTTTGGAGATTGTAATCGTTAAAAATAATGGTGCTCCTTAAGTTTCTCACGCCAGTGTATATGAAAACTACGACCGACCTTGTATATAAAACTTTACTTAAAAATAAAATGCCAGATGTTTACGGAAATGAAGTCTATCTAAAAAAACGCAGAATTAAAATTATTTGATTTTCGTTGTACCTATCTGAAAAGGTACATACGTAAAAACTGTCAGCGCATCACTCTACTCGAAAAGAGCCAAGCAATTAGTCGATTCAATAATATTTAGCACTGCCATCATCATCTCACGTGATCTAATAGAAAATAAAATTACTTGCGTTATGTGCTCCAATACAAAATAGAAGAACTTACGTCATTATGCTTATAAGCAATTGACAGCATACATAAGCAATAAGAGGTCAAACAACCACAATAATTGACTATGGGATGAGTGGATTTGCTGGTATTGGTCAGAGCATTGATTATGAAGCTGGGCTTCCATATTGAAATATTAGCAACGGAGGGTCGTGAGTTCGAAATTAGGTCCAATCAAAGACCGTCGCGTACGTTGAGGATGGTGCACGTTAAATCTGTCGTGGCATTAGATGTCCTCACGTTGGCGTGGTGTGGAAGTTTGGAGAGAGGGGTGCCAGTTCAGGTGTTGACCTCGTCATCTGACCATGGTTCAAAATTGCGAGGTGATGTCCGCGATCTTTCCCTAAGGGATTGATCTCGCACCGTCACCAGTAGCCCTTTGTATTACTACAGTGTGATGTTAAGTCAACTACCTACCTATCAATACTTTTTATAGCTCTGTGCGTAAGGCGAACACATTCAATTTTATGTGGATTCTCAGTATGCATAATGACTGACTTTATTTAATAAGAGAAACAGCTACTTATGTTGCCTTTTGGTAGGCAGGTTGGTAGTTAATTAACGTCGCACTGGAGCAACACAACTGGATATTGGCGACGGTCCGGGATCAATCCCGAAGGAAAGATTCAAGGGAAACGCCGTGTAATTTTGAACCTCGGTCAGATGACGAGAACAATACCTGAGACGGCACCTCATTCTCCAAACTTCCACAACACGCCAACGTGAATACATTTGAGGCCCGACATATTTAATGTGCACCAGCTCCCGTGAACACGACGGTCTTTGGCTAGACCAAGTTTCGAACTCGTAACCCTCCTGTTGCTAATGAGTTACTTTTCCAACTGGGCTCCCGGCGGCCATGTTGCTTTTTGGATCATTACCTCTACTAGTATTTCCTTTTCAAGCTCTAAATATTAAGCACATATCTTCTCGAGGGAGAATCTTTGTTCGACATAGGAACATCCATTAAGAGAAAATAGGTTGCTTTGTTGGCATAAAAACTCTTTATTTTCTATTATCATACATAACCTACCAGCTATTTGCCCATATCTGTTCTACGTCTCTCCGTAATTGTATTTGACGTCTTGCAAAACAACTGATTCTCAGGCGAATATAAAGCTCTATGATATCTCATTGTGAATAACTAACTCTTTTACCCTATTGCATAATATTTTAACGCGGTATTCCGATGGCATTTCATATTTCGGAACATGAGGGCTGTTAGCATAGACTCAAATTACCCGATAAATACTGCACAAACAGGCGCGACGAAATCTAATCAGATGTAAGCAAACATGAATTTAGAATGATTTTATGCATATTTAAAGAGCTTTGCATCCGCTTCAACGAGCTGTGATGCTAATTGGGAGAGTGCGGTGATGCTGTACACTTTTAAGGAACGGCCTATTTCGGGAAGGGAGAGTGATGGCTCTTTTAAGAATATTTTAGTTTACATTTTAGAGTGGCATTCCAAAGGATGAATTCGAATTAATTGGAAAGAGTTTGATTTCGAAAACGAAATGGCGCTCACCAAAAATTTTTCTATAGTTTTACTAGTTACTTCTTAAAAGATTAATGTAGCATGTCAAAGTAATTATTCTGACTAAAACGTTGGGAGAAAAAAGAAAAAAGAGAAGTATATGTAAGTCAGCTATTTTAGAATGTTTTAGTTTACATTTTAGAGATTTTTTCCGAAAGATGAATTTGAATTAATGGAAACAGTCTAATTTCGAAAACGAAATGACGCTTACCAAAAAACGTTTCAGCATTACTATTTATTCTTAATAAAAAATTAATGTGACATGATAAATTTAATTACTGTGACTAAAACGTTGGGAGAAGAAAGAAAGAAAAAGAGAAGTGCATGTAAGTGAAGCTAATTTTAGAACATTCTAGTTTACATTTTAGAGATTTTTTACGAAAGATGAATTTGAATTAATGGAAACAGTCTAATTTTGAAAACGAAAATGGCGCTTACCAAAAAATATATATTTTTACAGTAAATGGGAAAATTAATTATTCTAAATCGTTGGGGGGAGAAAAAGAAAAAAAGGAGTATAGGAGAGTCATAGCTCTTGTTCGAACATTTTAGTTTACATTATAGAGTGACCTTTCGAATGAAGTAATGGAAACAGTCTGATTTTGAAAATTAAAATACTTACCAAAAATCTATCTATAGTTTTACTTGCTATTCTTAGTAAAAAATTATTGTAACATGGTAAATTTGATTATTATGACTAAAACTTTCCGAGAAAAGAAATTATTCTTACTTAAATGTTGGGAGAAAAAAAGAAAAAAAGTGTAGGAAAGTGATTGCTCTTGAAAAATATCTTACCCAATTTTCTAGAGTAGTGCTTTGTATAGGGTTACCAAATCTTAAATGGAAATTCCTGAAAAGCTCAATTATAATTTTCTGACATTTCAAGGAGAGCCCGGGAAAATTAAACTCAATTTATGAATTATCCATAAAATACTTTTTAAATGAAACGGTCAAATTAACATTATTACAAACAAGAAATAACAGTAACTATTATAAATAAAAAATACCTCTTAAAAATCTGACTAGACGCATACAATTCCTCGAACTGCCGTTAACGACAAACATATTTTTGTACACAAAGCGATTCAAGAAATACAACATTTGGATTGTATTGATGATTTCTCTAAAAAATTGGACACTTCGATTCTCAGCAGAATCCGGGCAACACATGCAAGTTCCGGACTTGTTTGGATGTGTGATAACTCAAATTTAGTATAAGGAAAGAGACCAATTCTGAAAAACAAAATGGAGCTTTTCACAAGTTTTACTTGTTCTTAACAAAAGAATGTGGTAAAGTTAATTATTCAGATTAAGAAAATAAAACTGGATTCATGACGTTTTTGACTATGCTTGTTTTTTGCAATGAGTTTAAAAGATTTTTAAAATCTCTCTTTTGGATTTTCCTCCAGCGGTTAGTATAATTAAAATAGTTGATACTCAAAATAGATTCAATTTTAAGATCTCGTTCACTTATCCTTGGGTCTGTGGTAGCTCGGTTGGAAGAGTACCGGACTAGCAACTGGAGGGTTGCGAGTTCGTATCCAACCAAAGACCGTCGCACACAAAGGGGACTGGTGCACGCTAAATCTGTCGTGGCTTCAAATGTCCTCACGTTGGCGTGGTGTGGAAGTTTGGAGAGTGGGGTGCTACCTCAGGTGTGACCTCTTCACTTGACCGTTGTTCAAAATTACGTGGTGTTGTTCTCGGATCTTTCCCTTCGATGGTTGATCCCGGACCGTCGCCAATAGCCCGTCGTGTTGCTCCAGTGCGATGTTAATAAAAATTTCCAAAAATGCCTATCTCTTATCCTTGTTCATGTACAGAAATGTTCTCTTATTGCTTTAGTCTTCTAGAAGTAGAAATGCCAGACTTGAAGAAACCCGAAAAAAAGTCTGGTCCGACTTGTGGATAATGATATTTACCTGTTGAAAAGCTGGAATAGCACTTTGCAGTGAAAAGATCACATTACTCGAGAAAATGCAAGTTCTTAGCCCCAGATCTCGATTTCGCAAGTCATTCCAACCAGGTGCCTACCTCTTTTTCTCAGAAGCAAGGCGATTCAAGGATATTGGATCGAAAATGATTTCGAAGATTTGAATTTCTAGGTGTTCTGGGGCAGTTCCCCAAACACTTTGACTCAGGGGAATCGCTTCTCCATCGGAAGTTTCCTCGCTCTTTTTCTATCCAATAAAATGCAATTCATTGAAACTATCCAAGTCGGAATAGGATAAGGACCTAGTGACTGTCGACCAGTAAAGTGTGGACTAAGTGTGCAGCAATAAGGACGGCAGAACAAGCATTTTCTGTGCGTTGGTGCAGTTTAGTGTTTCAGTTTCCATCTAGGAGAGTAATTGCCAATGGAATGGTTCTAAATAGTTCTCCAGAACTCTTTCTGTTTTTTAGCTTCTCATTTCCACCTGTGCGCTGACGCAGTTTGGTGTTTTAGATTCCATATGGTGCTGATTTTCTTAGCATTAGGCTCACTGGAAATTCCTTTTGCCAATTTTAGCCATCCTATGTCCCAGGATAATCTGTGGAATAGTTCTAAATGGCTCACAGAGCTCTTTCTGTTTTATAGCTTCTCATTTCCCCCTAAATACAACACAGAAGTTCAGGGTTTCGAATTTTTTTCCTCTGTAATCATAATTAAATTTATTAAGACATATTGAAGTTAGAGTAATGTAACTACGATTATAAAACATCCAGTTTCATACATAACTATTACTTGGTCCATCCTGTCCAGATCTGAATCTTTCACCATAACCAAACAATCATACATACCTAGTGTATATTTGTGTGCATAATAGTATTAATCTATACACTACTTAGCCACTAACCCTCCTGGTGGTTGTCTCGAAGAGATATTTAGTCATTAGAAGAAAACTTACCAGATCGAAACGAACGAGATATCTCGTCGTTAGAAGAAAACAGACGGGATCTTGATCTCGGCATCAAGAAAAATCCTCAATATCTTTATGACGAGGTATCTCGTCATTGGGAAAATCGATAAGATCTTGATGGAGACGAGAAATCACTTGGAGGGTTAATCATAGGACACCTATGAAGTTCAGAGGAGGAAATATGACGCGAGCCTGTTTTTCATGGTATGGTTTTGGTTCCCTGGGTTTCGTGACTGGATCCAGGAATGCCAATGCCAATGAAGCAATTCCAAGCTACCTACTCAGTGGCAACAATTTGGAATGAGCATATTTATTTTTCGGTAGGACAATGTTCCAGCTCCTGCCATAACTTAAAATAGATGAAAACCTGTCACAAATTGGTAGTAAAAATGAAAAAAAAACATTCAAAAGAACGACTAATCAATATTAAAAATTTAGTCAATGGCCATTTCTGTGGAACAAGAAGTTCATCATCATCATGATAGAAGTATGTCACGTTGAAGTCGATTTACTTCTGTCTTGATGAGGCTGATCGCCTTGTTCCACCAAAATGGCCATTGACAATCTTTTTTAAGCTTTTAATTTTGATTAGTCGTCGTTTTGAAGGTTTTTCATTTTTACATAAAACCAGTGGTTTGAGGAAATGGGATTGGAAGAACTCGACTGGACAGCACAAATCGCAAGACCGCAACCCTTTTTGGACACCTTTGAGAAGAATTTGGGTGACGATTGAGAGCCAAATCACACAGCCCTAAAAACACAACACAATTTGCCATTTTGAAGGATGAGCGTAATAAAATCCTCTGCGGCACATATCGCAAGGTAGTAGAAATCTTCCCCGAAAGATAAGAATTTCTGTGATCATCATTATGTAAGTAGCTCAAAGTCGAGCTGCCGGCTGTATAGAATAAAAAGTAAATAGCTTCCTCACTGGTACTACACACGTCCAAGCATGAAAGAGTTTTGGTGTTTGTAAAGGGTTGTATGATGGCTGAAGAGTTTAGGAATTTATTGATGAAATCACGGAAAAAAGGGAAAAATTTAACTCTATTGAAGATCAATTCGAAAGTACGAACTCTAAATTTGGATTTATAGGCAACTTTAGTGTGTGTAGATAACGTCTCCACGGAGAGAGAGAAAGAGCAGGTACAGAGAAAATATAGTTAAACTAAACTTCCATTACCACATTAATTAGCAATTATACAACCCACCATAATCTCAGGCTGCAAGTTGTAAGCGGAGCAGGTTTGATTCCTCTCTGAGCGTATTTCTCTCTTCTGTGTTAGTAAAATTTTCCTTGTGTGTATGTTCATTACTTGATGTTGTCTGTCTTGTGTTTGACGTAGCATGAACAATATTTAATCCTTGGGGCATAAAACGCAATCAAACAACCAACCATAATCTCAGGACATCAATGGGCCTGGAAATGTATGGTTCTAGAAGGAAAAAGTGGTAAAAATCCATGATATTTGGAGCACAGTATGCAAGTTAGTATGCTATGTTAGAAATGGACAAAAACTCAGAAAAACGACACAAATTCTAGTAAATTCACTGCTACTTGGCTTAGAAACTATTGTACATGCAAAAATATATGCAATATAAATTTATTTTACGCTTTTATTGTGCTTCGGAAAGACAAAGGCTGAGTGTATACTCAATTTTATAACACCATAGTGCAAATTTTAAATCAATCTTTAAAAGTATTATGGTGGATACGGAATTGTTTTGTAGTCTAATATGTTTTTAAATGTGTAATTTATTACCCCTATAAAATGAAGTTAAAATTGTTATCTATTACAGTTTTGGGTTTTAAAAAAATCTCTTCATGGTGAATATTCAATTTTGGGGAAAGTATCGTATAAAGCTATTTTCCGTGATCCAGATACCACGAAATGATCAAATTTATATAAGTGTTTTCAAATTATTCATCTTATATTCAAATTTCAAGATACTCTTGACTTCTATATGAAAAGAAGTATGGAACCGAAAAGTATCAATTATTTATGACGATTAAAAATGAATATAAACCGATTATTATAAGTAAATAGGAGGTATTGCACGACAATAGGAAAAACACAAACCATAAATATGTATATCAACAATTTCTTGCAAGATTAGGCGATTTAATTTCTCCCCATTTCGAAATAATAGCAGGAACGGAGAAATATTTCCAGGACCAAAACAGGCTCCACCATTTTTATTTTCATTCAAAATCGAGCGTTTCGATTTAAAAGCCTTTGGGCTGAAAATTTAATGGACTTTTATTTCCAGTTTTTGAATTCCGCTGGATACAATTACCTTAAATCGGAAATCGTTTACGCGAGAAACATTCGCGCTGTTGAAAACAATTTGAAGCGAAATATAAATTAAAAAAAATGAAGAATAAAATGCAAGTTAGAACGGAAAGTCTTATTGAAAACTGCATTATGTAGTAATAGAATTTAAAATTTCTAGTGCTTCTATTTCGTGAGCTTATTTTCCACCAGTCATATTTCTGGAATGTCATTGCTGTTAAATTTTTTGAGAAAGGAATGCAAAGTTTATAACGTTTATAGGTATTGTTTTTTTTTGTTTTGTTTCGAATTTTTGATATGCCAATTATTTTCAGTGTAAATGAACAAACCTGCTTGACCCCTCCCTATGCTGTAAATCGTTTAATTTCCTATTCTTTGTTTCTTTTCAACTTGTCACACTATGGTGATAATCTGATTTAGCAATCCACTGGCTTATATGAAAACTATTTTCAGTTTGGATTATTATGAGGATTTTCAGTGAAGCAAAGAAACCAGGCGATCTGCGAAGATTTAACTATTGCTGTCCAAATGCTCTACAATGATACATACCTGGGTTACCTTAAGATGCAGTTTATCGCCGTTTTGGAGACGTTCGGCATTCGATTTGATTAATGTTGACCAATCAACTATCATATATTATTGCGGAATTCGTTCTTTGGAATTTTTAGTATCGAAATGATGATATCGAATTCGAAAAGAGCCATGTATTCTGAACGTGACAAGTGACGTCACATTCGGAATACGTGCAAGGAACACATATATCACCGCACAGAACACTACCGACACTTACATCAGAAAATGCATCTCATGAAAAGGTCGACCATTTTCTGTATATGGTATCCTTATTCCGTTTTTCAAAAAACGACTTCATTAAAACTTGCAATAAAGTTATTTTAAACGAAGCAAAAAAGGTAGGTAGGTAGTTGAATTGACGTCACGTTGGAGCTATTGGCAACTGTCCCGGATCACTACCGATGGGAAAGATCCGTGGACAACACCTCGTAGTTTTGAACCACGGTCAGATGTCGTTTAAGATGGCACCCCAGTCTCCAAACTTCCACACCAATCCTACGTTAGGATATTTAAGGCCACGACAGATTTAACGTGCACCAGCCCCTACGTACAAGGTGATCTTTGGTTGGACTTAGTTTCGACTCACAACCCTCCGGTTGCTAATCCGGTACTCTTCCAACCGGGCTGCGGAAGAACTACCTAGCGAATGTTGGCATATATGTATTTGCGTGCACTTTCGTCTTAAACTTTAGATTGCATTCTCGTCGCTGTAGCCCAGTTGGAAGAGCACCGGACTAGCAACCGTATGGTTGTGAAAGTCGAGACTCTGTCCAGCGAAAGACCGTCGTGGACACATGGGCTGGTGCATGTTAAATCTGTCATGGCCTCAAATGTCTTCACCTTAGAGTGGTGTGGATGTTTAAAGAGTGAAGTGCCAGCTCATGTGTTGCTCTCGTCATCTGACAATGATTCAAAATTACGAGACGTTTTACTGGGATCCTTCCCTTCGGGATCGATGACAGGACGTCGCCCGTTGTGCTGCTCCAGTGCGACGTTAATTAACTATCTACCTATCTATCTGTCATCACTTTTAGTTGAACATGGATTTGGTGTGGTAACAACTAAATGTTGGTATTTTAACTAAAATGAAGAACCGACTTTAAACAGTTGACCGTGGAAATTTAATGATGCTGTTGACGAAAATGGAGCAAAATATATTGTTGTTGCTTCTTATCCCCAAGGTTTAGGATAAGCCTAAACCAGGTCGATAAGATCATGTCGCTCTAAAAGAAAGGCAACTTTCTCCTGATCCAAGACAAGTTGGCCCACGGAAACACCGATGCAATCGATAAGGTGGGCAGGGGTTGCAAGACTTGTGGAACAGGGACATCTGGAGAAGAGCTTAACGCCATCCTTGAATATGAAATCCTTAGTGTGGTCACTTCTGAGTCGCAAGAGAAGTCTGGAAAACTCTTGCCAATTTGCAATTTAGTGCAACTCCGAACATGTCAAGACTGGTTTTTGCTTTGAAAATAGAAAAACATTTCTGTGGCCGAGAGGTCCTTATTAAGTGGAAGGGGAAGTACACAACCCTCCTTAGCCAGCTGGTCGGCAACCTCGTTAAGATAAACTCCAACATGTGATGGAATCCACTGGATATATATGGCAACGTCATGGGCGAAATTCTAAAGAATAGTAACGATATCACGCCCCGTTTTTTCTACTATCCTAGGCCATGATTTGAGGTATTGTATCGAACTCCGGTTGTCGGTGAGGATCTATATAAATTTATTATCAAGAGGAAAATGTATACAAATTGGTAACACAACACCAGGCTCATTTGCCACGTTGCATCTTATCCAATGTAACAGAAAGGTATCGAATATGAAAAAGCATTTTTTCTCTTTGTTTAGTTAACACGGTATTGACAATATAACATCACTAGTGAAGTAATCCATCCACCTGGTGGATGTCTCCACGAAGTATCTCGTTATTTCAAATACTGACCAGATCTTGATGAACGAGATATTTCGTCATTAATAAGAAAACTGTTCTCGTGATCTCGGGAGATCGTAATCTCGTCATCAAAAATCAGCAATATCTTGAATACGAGGTATCGCGACATCAGTAAAATTGGTCATATCTTGATGGATGAGATCTTATCATTAGCAATAATAACCAGATCTTGATGAACCAGATATCTCGTCATTAATAGAAAACTGACCAGATCGCGATATCTCCATAAAATGATGTCTTGATGACGAGATATCTCGTCATTAGCAAAATTTGTCAGATCTTGATGGACGAGGCATCTTGACATTGGAAAACTAATCAGATCTGGATCTTGTCATAAAAAAAATCTTCAATATCTTGATGACGAAATGTCTCGTTATCAGTAAAATTGGTCAGATCTTGATTGACGAGACGTCTTGTCAATGGAAAACTAATCAGATCCGGATCTTGTCATAAAGAATCAGCCTTATCTTGATGACGAAATGTCTCGTTATCAGTAAAATTGGTCAGATCTTGATTGACGAGACGTCTTGTCAATGGAAAACTAATCAGATCGTGATCTTGTCATAAAGAATCAGCCTTATCTTGATGACGAAATGTCTCGTTATCAGTAAAATTGGTCAGATCTTGATTGACGTGATATCTCGGCATTAGGAAAACTAATCAGATCCGGATCTTGTCATAAAGAATCAGCCTTATCTTGATGACGAAATGTCTCGTTATCAGTAAAATTGGTCAGATCTTGATTGACGAGACGTCTTGTCAATGGAAAACTAATCAGATCGTGATCTTGTCATAAAGAATCAGCCTTATCTTGATGACGAAATGTCTCGTTATCAGTAAAATTGGTCAGATCTTGATTGACGTGATATCTCGGCATTAGGAAAACTGACAGGACCTTGATGGACGAAGTATCTCGGGATTAATAAGAAACTGACCAAACATCAAATGCACCATCTACATGTTCTTTATGGATTGACACAGGGGATTAGGTTTATTCTTCAACGTTTTGCTAAATATACTGTTGGAATTGTACAGGGAAAGTGGTTTTTCCAGCAGATTTAAAAAGTAACAGGACCTTGATGGACGAAGTATCTCGGGATTAATAAGAAAACTGACCAGATCATGATCTCGTCATCATAAAAGAAAATCAACACTATCTTAATGACGAGATGTTCTGTCATTAAGGTAATTGGTCAGATCTTGATGGACGAGATATCTCGTCGAAAACCACCTGGAGGGTTCAAAGTAATCATCCTCTGGAACCGCTGAAACATCTCCATTCCCACACTCCAACCACTGAAAAGGAAATAAAAGCGCACTCAGACCACTGTCGCCCGGTGTCCCGTTTCCCGCCATAATAGGCTGATGACGTCACCCCTTTCGCAAAAGTGAAGAATCCGCCGTCCGTTATTTTAAGTTCGAAAATGAAAAGAATCCCTCTCGAATATTCCGCGTAATAAAGTGATTACGGGGACGGGGAAGCAAGCGATTTAGCCGTCGCCCCGCGTCCGGGTATAAAAGGATTACGTTTAAAAGATGAGTTTCCTACGCCGTTCCTTCCGTCCAAAGATTAGGAAAGGGAACCAGCCGTTCCGTTTTAAATGCTACTTACTTGTCGCGTGGAGTGTATTCAATCTGGGACGTTCTTCCGCGAACAAGGAGTGTATGTCACGGATCTGGAAGTGGGAGGAATGGGTAGTCAGTCCCAGCTGGGGAAAGGAAGATATTTTTGCTCTTTTGGAGGAGAGGCTTTTTGCTTTTCGGCGGTGTTCCGCGAATATTGCTTCATTCGAAAGGCACTTTGGGAGAGGGGACGAGAAAATTTGTTATGGTGTGATTCCTTCGAAAGTTTTTAGGCAGCTTTGAAGATAAATTTTGAGAATTTTGTATTGAGTGATAACAGTTTTGGAATATTTTATACGTTTCGGACTTAAGATACACTACAAATGCTATGGAGGCTATTTTCTGTCAAACTAAATATAGAGCTGGTGGTAGTGTTCCTAGACGTATTCCGGACGTGAGGTCACCTAGCTTCCTTTTCTAATACGATTTCAGCACTTCGTTCAAACGAATTAAGTAGTTATGTAGTTAATTAATGCCGCACTGGAGAAACGTAACGGGCTACCGACGACGGTCCGGGATCAATCAGGAAGGGAAAGATCAAGGACAACATATTGTAATTTTGAAGCACGGTCTGATGAACGAGAACAACACATGAGCTGGCACCCCACTCTCCAAACTCCCACACATCGCCAACGTGAGGACATTTGAGACCACGACAGATGCAAGAGACCCCGTGTACACGATGGTCTTTGGCTGGACCAAGTTTCGAACTCGCAATCCTCCCGTTGCTATTCCAATTGGGCTACCGCGGCCCCTATGAGCAAGGATATGGGCCATTTTCAGTCAAGTTAAATGTAGGTGACGATAGTGCTTTATTGGCAATACCTATGTCATGTACCTATTCTGAATGTGACGTCACTTGGCATGTTTTTCGAATACGATTTCAGCACTTCGCTATTAGAAATTCGAATATATCAAATTGATATATGATAGTTGATAGGTAAACGCCGATTAGATTAAATGCCAAACTTTGTCGAAACCTCGATAAACCTTTCTACTCGCGTGTCGTGTGGAATGTATTCAATCTGGACCGTTCTTCCGCGAACAAGGAGTGTATGTTACGGATCTGGAAGTGGAAGGAATGGGAATCGAGTCCCAGTTGGGAAAAGGGAAGTGAATTGAAGTTTTTTTGCTCCTTTTGGAAGACGGCTTTTTGCATTTGGGCGATGTTCCTTGAATGTTGCTTTATTCGAAACATACTTTGGGAGAGAATTTGTTTTGGTATGATTCCTTAGAAGGTTTTTAGGCAGTTTTGAAGGAAAAAGTATGAAAATTTTGTATTCCGTGATAAATTGACGTGGTGTGGTTGTTTGGACAGTGGGTTGCCTGTTCCGGTGTTGATCTCGTCATCTGACCGTGATTCAAAAATACGAGGCTTTGTCCTTGGATCTTTCCCATAGGGATTGGCCCCGGACCATCGCCAATAACCTGTTATGTCGCTCCAGTGCAATGTTAATTAAGTACCTACCTACTATTCCGCGATAACAGTTAAGAAATATTTTAGGTAGGTCATAGCAGATCCAATAATCAGTTGTGTTGCTCCAGTGCGACGTTAATTAACTACCTATCCACCTACTTACCACTTGATGCCGAGCTAAATATACGTGGCGGTAGGGTTTCTGGGACTATACATGTTTTCTGTGTGTATTCTGAACTCGATTTCAATTGGTTTGTTTTTCTAATACGATTTCAGCACTTCGCTTATACAGGGTAACCCAAAAGTTATTAGACCATTTTAAAATATACCTTTTGCTCTTATTTTTTTCTCAGATTATTTATATGTAATCCTTGGAAAATAGTTATGGGGAAATTCACAACAGAGCAACAAGTAAAAATAATTCAATTTTATCTACAAAATCAGCGGTCAATTGTGCTAACCCAAAAGATTACATTCGTCATTCGGCAATTGAGAACACACCAGAGGTATGTTGGCAGCAAGATGGGGCTATTCCCATACTCGTCCGACTATGGTGGTCGTAAGACAAATTTTTGAACGTCGGATAATTTCGCGAAACTTTGAATTCAACTGGTGTCCACGCTCACTTGACTTAACGGCTCCAGAATTTTCTTGTGGTGATATCTAAAAGAAAGAGTTATATCGTAACAAACCTCCGGTCATCCCGCAATTGAAGGCCAACATCTATGAAGAAATTGAAGGAATAAGTCCAGAAACATTACGAGAGGAGATGGAGCACACTTTAGAAAGAGCCAGCCACTGCCAAGAACAAAATGGTGACCATTTGAAGGACATAATCTACAAAACTAATTAAAACCAATTTCCATGAAGTGCATTTATTGTTTTTAAACGGATAAAGGTGAATTTTTAAGACATAAAAGACTTATTCTATTCTTAAATGGTCTAGTGACTTTTGGGCCACCATGTATGAATTGTAAAGAATCAATTCCGAAATGATGTATGATAGTTGATTGGTCAACGCCAATTGAACTAAATTCAAAATACCCCAAACTGCGATAAACTCGTGCTACTTACGTGTCACGTGGATTAAATTCAAACTGTGTACTCGGGTCTCCGTTCTTCCTCGAACAAAGAGTGTATGTCACGGATTTGTAAGTGGGAAGAAGGGAAGCGAGTCCCAGTTGAAGAAAGGAATGTGAATTAGAGGTTTTCTTGGGCTCTTTTGATCGACTTTTTGATTTTTAGCGGTGTTTAGAGAATATTGCTTTATTCGGAAAGCACTCTGGGAAAGGCGAGGAAAAAAATTTGTTTTGAGGATTCCTTCGAAGGTTTTCTGCCATTTTGGAAGAACTTTGTATTTTGTGATAACAGTTTTTAAATATTTTAAATGTTTATGTCCAAGGTACTCTTGCAACACAATGGACTATTGGCAATTGTCTCTGATCCATCCCGAAGGGATAGATCCTTGGACAAAGTCTCGTAATTTTGAACCACGATCAGATGACGAGAACACCTGAGCTGGCACTCAATTCTCCAAATTTTCACACCAAGCCAACATGAGGACATTTGAAGCCACGACAAATTTAACGTGCCCCAGCGTTGGCTGGACTGAATTTCGAATTCGCCGGTTGCTAATTCGTTGCCCTTCCAACTGGGCTACCGTGGCCCTTGCGAACAATGAAGGCCATTTTCTGTCAAGCTAAATATAGGCGGCGGTGGTGTTTCTGCGGCAATACGTGCTTCCTGTACGTATTACGAACGTGACGTCACTTGGCTTCATTTTCGAATGCGATGTCAACACTTCAGTAATACAAATTTCAAAGAATAAATTATCTATCCCTTCGGGTTTGATCCAGAACCGTCACCAACAACACATTATGAGTTTCCATTGCGATATAAATTCACACCACATACGCACTTACTTACCAAAATATAAATTTCGAATGATATATAATAATTGATTAGTAAACGACAAACGTCGCGAGAACGGCGATAAACTCCATTTTAAGGTAACACCGATATGTGTCATACGAGAGTATTTCGACAGCATCAGTAAAATCTTTACAGACCGTCTGGTGTGTTTGCTTATACTGAAAATCCCTCTCATATGTGTCGGTAGTATTTCTGAGGCGATACGAGTTTCATGTACGTATCTGAACGTCAGTTGTTGTTTTTCGGATACGATTTTTGCACTTCGCCAATAAATATTCCAAAAACGCCAAACGTCGTTAAAACTGTGACAAACTACATTTTAAGGTAATTCCGATCTGTATCACGCGAAAGCATTTCGACGGCTGATGTGAAATTTCAAATAAATACCAAAAAGAGTCTCAGCCAGAGTCCTCATTTTCGACTTTATTTTATTTGCAATCAGACGCAAACCCTGCTTCTTTTAAGACCTTTACAACCATCTGGGATAACATTCGAATTCATGACGAGTATACGAGAGTTCAATTACAATGTCGTCTGCGAGAGCTAGACGGAAGTGAAGAAAATTGTCAACATTTCCTGAGTAACTATTTATTCTTGCGGAAACTAATAGAGGTAGGTAGTTGAATTGACGCAGCATTGGAGAAACACAATGGGCTAGTGGTGACGGTCCGTGATCAATCCCGTAGGGAAAGATCCGAGAGCAAGATTGCAGTAACCCAGTTGGAAGAGTAAAGGATGAACAACCGGAGGGTTGCGAGTTCGGAGCTCAGTCCAGCCAAAGACCGTCGTGAACATGGGGGCTGATGCACTTTAAATCCGTCGAGGCCTCAAATGTCCTCACGTTGGTGTGGTGTGGAAGTTTGGAGGGTGGAGTGACAGCTCAGGTGTTAACCTCATCATCTGACAGTGGTTCAAGTGTTGTCCTGGAATCCTTCCCTTCAGGATTGATACTGGTCCGTCGCCAAGAGCTCGTTGTTTGCTCCAGTGTGATGTTAATTCAACTACCTACCTATCTTCCTTTTAAAAAAACATTCATTGTTTCCAATAAAAAAATGACATCGACAAATGATTTTGGAGAATTGTTTAGAAAATTAAGGAAGGTAGGTTGGAAATTTCACTGCAGTAACACAGCGGACAATTGGCGACAATCTGGGATCAATCCCAATGGGAAAGATCTGAGAGCAACACCTCGTAATTTTGAAACACTGTCAGATGACGCTTCTTTTGAGCGTGCTACTAACTGTATAACCAACTATTCATTTGTTGTAACTATTTAACATGCAAATTATAAAAATGTATTTCTCTTTCAGAAAAGAAACTCCGATGGTTAATGGATTGGTGTTGGTGATAAATAGTAACAGGAAATTAATATGCCGCAATCCTTTTTTGATTGGGAAAATAAATTCAGATGCAAGGTATTTCACCTTTTTATTTTCCCCTAAATCTATATAAAGAAAACGCAAAACGTTCAGGAACTTTTACGAAAACGAAAATTTTCATTCAACCGAAAAAGTTGGAATAACGCTGATTCGGCCTTTCTTCGGCATCATTAGTCTTTGTTAGCAGCACGCGCCATTTCATTTTAAAAATAACGAGGAAAACTACTTTTACGTTATTTTTAATAGCAACTTCTTTCGTAGAAGCATCGAAGGTTTCATAAAACGACCTGGTGTTGCACAGTAATCCGGAATGCACGCAAATTTCTCCTATTGGATTTTTTCTGAATGAAAATACGTCAAAATGAAATGTTCGCAGATAACGCCCATCAGAAATCCCCACATTTTAATTTTCCGATGGAATATAAGTGTGTTGTATCGGGTTGTCCGGAAAGTTCGTGCCGATTTTTGGTAGGTGGCGTAAGGACATGTCTGAATATATCATAACGATTGAAGACAAATGACATGCGTACATATCGTAAAAGACGGTACTTCAGGCATATTTGGAAAAAAATTGGTTACCATACGTTAATTTTTGTCAGTTTTATACGCCTTTGAATATAGAAGAAAACAAAATGCATTTTAGGCATTTAATGCTTTTCTTTTACCGGAAAGGCAAAAATGTCACACAAGCGGCAAACAAGATATGTGCTGTTTATAACGAAGGTGCTGTAGCTGAAAGAACTGTGCGGAAGTGATTTGCTAGGTTTAAAGCCTGTGATTTCAACCTTAAAGATCAAGAACGCCCGGGTAGGCTCTCCACCACAGATGAAGATCAGATTAAAACACTGATCGAGAATAACCCACACTATACGATACGTAAGTTAGCAGAAATGTTAAATATGTCAAAATCCACTATCCACGAGCATTTTGTGAAGCTTGGCTACATAAACCGTTTTGACGGAGAAAAATCTGATGGATTGCATTTCCATTTGCGACTCGCTCTATAAACGTAACGAGGAGACACCATTTTTGAAGCAAGTAGTGACGGGGGATGAAAAATGGATAATTTATAATAATGTTGAGCGAAAAAAATCTTGGGGAAAGCGGAATGAACAACCTTTAGCCACCCCAAAAGCCGGTCTTCATCCAAAGGTCATGCTCTGTGTCTGGTGGGATCCTGTATTATGAGCTTTAACCAAACAACGAGACTATAAATTCAGAGAAGTATTGTTCCCAATTAGACGAATTAAAGACAGCAATTGAACAAAAACGTCCAGAAATACCGAATCGGAAAGGCGTCGTGTTCCATCAGGACAATGCGCGGCCTCATGTGTCTTTGATAACTCGACAAAAGTTGTTGGAGCTCGGTTGGAATGTTCTACCCCATCCACCATATTCACCAGACCTCGCGCCCTCTGATTTCCACCTATTTCGATCATTACAAAATAATTCCCTTAATGGAAAAAACTTCAACTCTTTGGTCGAGATAAAAAATCACGTAGAAAAATTTTTCGCTGAAAAACCTGAGAGATTCTAGAAGGACGGAATTTTCAAGTCGCCTGAAAGATGGAGAGAGGTTGTAGAACAGAATGGCACCTATATAATTTAATAAATGTATACAAAAATTTAAATCTTCTGCGTTTCAATTTTCCTTCGAAATCGGCACGAACTTTCCGGACAACCCGATAGATGTACAGTCAAACCTCGTTAAGACGAATTTCACATGGAACCTAAAAAATTCGTATTATCCGTAGTTCGTGTTATCCGAATTCAGAAAAATCATTACTTCAACAATAAAATAAAACATTAATGCACTTACACAAATCTTGGGTAGCAGATAAATGATATCTTCCCTGCAAAGGTTATACAGACGATTCTTGATTATACATATAAGTCTTAATTACACATTTAATTCTGAATTACACAATGCATGATATTACATATTTCCTGATTACGCAATTTTTGTCTTGAAATTTCAGTTACGATTTTTGTGTTTTGGTTTTTTTCGTAACCTTGCTTAAGAAAATCTTTAATATCGTACATGCTGTTTAATTGAGCAGATGAATTTTCACTCCCCAACAAAAAGCGGCGAACTATTTCTAAGGCAGCACAGAAGCTTCTTTTAAATGCACGCTTATTCCTTCTTCCTCGGAATCTTCATTAATTATTACTTCTTCACTCTCTTCTACAAATAAATCTACTACCGAAAATAATCCGTTGGCCCTTAAGTTTCGAAAATCTGTTCGTCTTAACCGGCGATTAGTGTAACCCGAATTCTTAAACGAATGACTAACATTAATTGAATATACATTTTGATGGGAATTTTAATTTAGTTCGTATTATCAGCAATTCGTGTTAAGCCAGTTCATCTTAATGGGGTTTGACTGTAGTACCTGGAGGTAAGGTTCGACTGATCGGATTTCATGGCGCAAGGACCATATTTGGCCATGCTGCGAAAAAACACAAGACAGACAACATAAAGTAATGGACATATACGCACGAGAAAAGTTTCACTGACACAGAAAGAGATAGAATAGAATATATACAGAAGAACAGATATATACATACAAGCGCAGACCAATGAGAGCTTTTTCACCGCTCTCTCCGGCACCTCTGATCGGTCTGTTCGTGTCGCCTTGCGCTTCCTATTTGCCCCGGCTTGAATCTGTTTTTATAAACTTTACTAAATTAATATTTAAGAATTTATTTTATGATGATTCAGAAAACGATCCATTTGAAGTTATGTCAGTATTGAAGCTGGGTATTATGCAATAGCAAAGTTTTGAGTTGCTTATACCTGTGCTTTATTTTAATAAACAGATCTAATTACTTTTTCATTTTTTAATAATTGATTGATGAAACACAGAAAATATCCCATGTATTTAGTTGTTATTATCTGCGATGTTTCAAAATCCTAAATTTCAATATCGATTTATCGGAATGGAATTATGCATTTTGTATATTGATTCCCTCTTAATATATTTGCTATAGCATTTTAAATACTACCTGCTTTAATCATGAATCTTAAATTTAGTGTAACACAATAATATATGTTAAAACCAGATGGGTTTTAAACTCAATAGTTTCTACTAAAAGTAATGATAAATTTATCAATAAGGGGTAATAAATGCATGGAATAGTTTTCCCGGTATACATAGAGAATTTATCTATAGCGCGTAGTAAGAACTCTCGCTTGACAAAATTTACTCTTTAAGAATCTAAATTATTGATCAGGAAATGAAGACTTGCGTAATTACGTTCTTGATGCTTTGTTTAATGACGCGTTAAAAATCTAATAATATTGGCAAACATTGATCATTCATGTTAATGAATAGTCAAGCTCGTATCGGAAATATAAAAGTGACTAATTAAATTATAAATTTGATTAGTATTTGAAAATTGCATTCTGCTTTAGAATTCCGTGATGATTATTTTCCGATGAAAGTACATTTAATTATTTCTTTATCGTACTTACTTAGTTATCGAATTTACTTAGTTTATAAGACTACAGAAATAAATAATCCGAATTCGATATTTAAAACCAAAGATGTCTTCTAATTTTTCTCGCCGTAGTGGAATGCAATAAATCGAATCTTTTAAGCAATCTAAATATAATTTGTTTTCTTTACCTGATATCGAATCGAACTAATTGGTTCCTCCTTAATGTAATACTTGTCATTAGGAACATTGCGGATAATTTGAAATCCCTCATCATATTTATTTTATTTGAAATCCGATGAAAATTTTTTTGTACGCCGATTTGATTCAAATTCTTAAAAAAAATTTATAAAGAATGTCTTCCAAGAAAGACCTGAAACTGATTGTATTTTACCCCATTATCACATGAAGGAAATCATGTTTTTCTTCTTTATTCTATGCTACGATTACATCCATTATCATTTCCATTTTCTCCCTATTCTCAACACAAGTGCAGAAAACAGAATTCGTATTTCTAAAATACGAATTTGAAATCGCCCATCGCATTTATTTTATTTTAAATCTGACGAAAAAGCTTTTTCGACGGCAGATTTAATTCCTGAGCGAAATCATGTGACCCTTGATGAAATCGTTGCCAAGCAACAAATACAAATGAGGCCCTTTTTTGGCGAAATATAAATAAACATAGATCGACGAGTTGTTTAAACCGTTAGTTTCATAGAAACACACTTCTAATTTGAAAACTTGTTCAAATAATGTATGACTGTATAAAGATGAGTTTAAATAGTATAAAACTTCAAGTATAAGTAGAATATTCTTTCAAAAATTAATAAAGAAACCTTCCCGAAAGTCTTAAAAGGATTATATTTCCTCCTATTATGACACAAAGGAAATAATATTTAACTACCCTTTATTCTATACGATAAAATTTATTATCATCCCATTTAGCTGTTTCTATTTTCAACACAAATACAGAAAAAATTATGTTATTAAGAAAGAATACAGTGAGCAAAAACGTTTCCATACGCACTTACTATTTGAAATAAATTGCTTTACTATTTTCAGAATATAAATATTGAAGCAATAAAATGGAAAAACAGATGAGATTAATTGCACAGAAAGTTTCTATTGCATTGAAACAAAAAAATACGAGTATTACTATAGTTTAGTGCATAATTCACAATAGCAAAAAAGTGGCAAATATAAAACAAATAAAATCTCGTTACGGTGAAAAATATTTCATTAAATGTTATTCCCTCTCCAAGTTTTTTATTTGCATTTGATGTTTTGGTTTTCTCCATGCCGTAACTTGTCCATCTGAACCATAGAGACAAAATTTTGATTCATCCCTGAAAAGTACAGAATCCCAAAATGTTAAGGGCTTACTTACATGCTTTTTTGCAAACAACACGCTTTCTTCTGTAAAGTTTGTTAATGAGTGGTTTCTTACGTGCAACATGCCCATTGTAGCCACCTTTTTTTATTACTTTTCTTAGTCTGAGGTTATATTTCAAGATTGTAAATCAGTTGTGATGCCTAATTCGTGGATTAGCGCGAACTTTTCGCAGAATATTCTGGTGTATATGGCTTAATTTATGAGGTCTTCCGGATCGGTTCCTATTTTCCAGTTTCTACTTAATTATATCTTTCAATGATTTTTACCATAGATTCAGATTTGTTTGTGATTTCGTCAATATTTTCCTCACTGATAAACCGTTGTTTCTCAACTTTATCACCAACATGCGAATAGCTTTCGGAATTCCCATTTTAGGCAATCCACTGGTATAAAAATCGTTTGAAATGATTACTTACACAATACTGAAGTTCTTTTTCATTCTAGTTATGATAATTGAATGCGGGACAGCTGGACTGTACGTTCTAATCAATTTTCATAGTGCGTACGGAAACTCTTTTTGCCTTTCATTTTGTATGTTTTTCCCAAAGTTTTAATTAATTACGCCGTTTTCGTTTCCGATAGGAAACTTTTTTATTCACTGTATATACTTGTAACCATTTGTACCGTCAAACGCTCAATTGGGCTTCACTGAAGTAAATAACATACTGATGAACACAGTTCATGCAATTTCATTAAATGTATTCTTAATGAACCGGATCTGAACGATTTCTGTGCCCTAGAATTTGATTTTCCGACATCTATTTTACAATAAAAAGAACGAACAGTTTTTACTGTTTCTATTTTCTTTACAACTGCAGAAAATAAAATTATGTTTTTAAACGAATATACAGTCGGCTTAGAGCAAAAACTCATAAACTGACGAAACATTTTCTTTAGTGTACAAAAATTTAAAGAATAACTATTAGTTTTTAGGTCAAAAAATAAAACCTTTTATACCTTATATACCTTTTAAGTATATTATGTGTTTATAATTATCATCAATTAAAAACAATCATTTAATGTTCCTGAAAAGAAGTCCAATAATAAGTTTCTGCTTTAAGCCGAGGATATAGTACCTGTTGCCGTTGCCACAGTCAAATTCTCAATCGTGCTTCACTGAAGTAAATAATGAAGACAGTTCGTACACAATTACATTAAATGTATACTTAATTAATCTCATATGGATGATTCCTGTTCCAAAATTTCTATTTGCCAGCATCTATATTATATAAAAAAGCACAATTCTTCTGTTTATTTTTCAACACAAATACAGAAACAAAATTGTCAGGACATTGCGTGGTGATCTTAGCATAATTTTCCTTGGCGATGGAAACTCACTCTATTCACTTTTTAGATTATCAGAATATCAGTTCGATTGTATTAAATAATTGTAGACAAACGTTTTGGTTGCATGCATGGTGACAAACGTTTATTAAAACAATTAAACACTTATCAAGAAAACTAAAGATGATACAAAATTATAAAGAACATCGATCAACTCTCCTTTTTCACTCCTTTTCCTATTCTTCTAAATTTCGAATTCATTCTTTTATCTTTTATCACATTTCAATCATGATTACAGTTCACAATATGATCGTTTGTGCGTTTGCATAATAAATATAATAAAATAATAATTATCGGATTGCTTGCACGCGCGCAGTAAAAATTAAATTTTCATATCGTTTGCACACGTTCACAAAAATCATTTTTTAAAAACGAATATATCGTCGGCTTAAGAGCAGAAACTCATTAACTGACAAATCATTTTCTTTGCCGTGCAGCTGTTTAAAGAATAACTATTCATTTTCAGGTAAAAAAAATAATAAAATTATGAGCATTTTTAGTGTTATATATATCAGCATATTACAATATATTTCTAACTATCATGAAAACAAGCCTTTAGTGTCTCCTAAAAAAGCCGGTTAATGAGTTTTTGCTTTAAGCCGATGGTATACCTGTTACGGTTTGCACAGTCAATTGATTTTTACTGCAGTAAACAACATCTTGGTAAAGACAGTAATGCAATAATATTAAATATATCCTTAATTACCCTTGTCTGGATATCTGTTCCTTAGAATTCTAATTGTCTACATCAATTTTATAGGAAAAGGTAATTTCATAACTACCCGAAGCATCTGTACTCGAGTAATTGCTCATTTAATGTCTGAGTAATTTGTTTTCGGTCTAATTATATCTTGCTTCACTTCGTCTAGGAGAAAGAAACGTAAGCAATCAAAATGTGAAAGCTTTTAAGCAATCCAAAATGCATTTGAACACCAGACGATTATCAAAATAGTTCTTAATAAACACTGTTTACTCGATTGCTCTCTTATAATTGTTAATTCTTAGTTTTTTAAATTTCCTAATATTAAATCAGTTTCTTAGACTTTTATGGATATCTTCCTAAATAATGTTTCTATAGCGCTGATATTTTGTACCATGTTACTGATAAGCAACCCAAACAAAATCCACCTAATGTTTTATTTTATAAATAGTTTTTAGTGTGTAATAATAATTAAATTAATATTTGAAAAATTATGAATTGGAATCTTGCTATATTTTGATAGGAATCGATTCAGGAGGACTTCTAATATGACCATCCAAAATTTCAGCTCATTCAAATCGTTAGTTTTTGAGTTACATTGAATTTTCCTCATTATTGCGATTATAGGGGGCAACCAAAAATTTAAAAAACGTCTGACAACCCTCTGATGATAATTCTTCGTTCTTTTGCACATGTAGTTCTCCAATCGTTTTCACTTGCATAATAAATATAATAATTTTCGGATCGTTTGCACGCTCTGACAAATACGTTTGAAATAGCGTTCAATTCGAAATTCCGGTAACTATAACTATTAAAATCTACGAATAGCGATTCAATGTGGAGATGATCCCTGAAATTGACTGCAATTTTAACATTGAATATCTCCGGATATAAAGACGGTAGAGTCATGAAATTTCATATTTAGATTAATTTAACGATGCCGAATCTGATTAAGGCATCCAAACATGGTGTATCCATTGGAAATTGTGTTGTTTGTGCAAAATTTGATATGAAAACGGTCCCTGATGCAATTTTTTTTGCTTTTGAATTTGTATTACTATGAATAGTGCTCGAAATAAAGGGGGGGTGGTCCGGTTTTTTTTGTACAACAAAGATTGCTATCACATTGAATAAAAGAAGTCTTATACAAATCTGATTTGATTGAGTTCCACGCTCATCATAAAAGCAGTAAGTTCGTGAATATTTCATGTAATATGTATCATTGGTATGGAGGTAGAGTTATGATTATAGGCAGGCATGGTGAGGGATTAAATACGTGCCACCGACTGGTCTCTGGCTTTGAGCGCCGGGGTGTCTGATGCGGAGTATGTTGAGATGAGGACGATGTTTCCGGGCCAGGGGACCTTTGAGGGTCTCTTGTCGGTCTGCGGACAAGCTCGCTCTTCAGCGGTGTTCCTCTCACAGCACATTTCAGATCTCTGTTATCGCTCGACATTCTCAGTTTTTGTTCTTTGTCGGTTGCTCCACTCCCAACAAAATCCAGCTTCATGCCCAATGCTCTGACCAATGTCAGCATGCCCACTCATCCCATATTCAATCACTGTGGCTGCTTGACCCCTCCCAATTCCTTATATTTATCTGATGTAAACAGTTCCATTTCGTATTGGTTATTGCTTTTATGAGTAGGCGTTCCCCTTTCAACTCGCCACGCTGTGACAACAACCATAACGAAAGAGAAAGATTAAGCACTCAAAGACAGACAGCATACAGTGACACTGAAAAGATCGAAAATAACTTAACATACTAAGAGATGGGGTGTTGAAAATAACTATCCCTATTTCAACCTAATATGTGGGTTACATCGATACGGAGAGTTGAGCGGGCCCCTCCCTGCACCCAGTGCGTATCATGTATGGGCATTCTTTGTCTACGCGATGCTGTATTTACTTTCTGTATGTTTCTTTTAGTTCTGAAATAAGACAAAACAGTTGTAACGCTTTTTTCGTAACGCTCGACTTTTCAAGCGTGGCCCCAGTACTGTTCCCATTTTAAAGACGTATTCATGTCAAAACGCAATTTTAAAATCAAAGTAAAGCAGAGTAATTCGATTTTTGATTTTTTTTGCTTCACTTTGTTGAATCGTTCAAAATGATTTCTAATTTAACCGAAATGAAAAAGGAAGACAAAATCCACCAGTTTCATGCTACAAGAATATACATATTCACAAACATATTTTAAAAATTTATTCCATCAAAGTTCACGAATAAAATACACAAGGACGAACATGTTTTCAAAACAATGAGGAATAAAACTTAAATTGTTATTTGTTTACTCTAGAGGAGCATTACCCCAAGCAAGATATCAACGCAAATCAACTCCATTGTCGCAAAAGAATCTTTTGGAAGATAAAATTTCCCATCCCCTTTGGATATTTCAATCACATTTTTTCTGTCCCCCTAATTACTTTCCTTCCTACTTCTTAAAGGCTTTTAACACTTGTTTTGTTCATCACACCTGAGGTGCGACATAATAAATTATTATTACGACCGGTTTCCTCTTGTTATAAAAATAATCTTGTATATTATTACTTTTTAAAGGGCTTAAGTTTGAAGGATTATTTCTTTTCTTGGGGTAATTTCCTCCTTTGTAATGCCGGGGCATACAACGGAATTATAGCAGTGAGAGAACTCGAAACATTACATTACCTTTTTTTATGAAGTTCTACAATTCTTAAGAATGATATATGAAGATTTGTTAACTGATACAGAAAAAGAAACTTGTTTTACGTAGTATGCAGTGGAGATTAAAATATACTGGCGTGTAAAATTTAAGGAGTAGTAAGTTTTCAGCCGTTACTTTACAGTGGTGACCTTTTGACGTGAATACGAGGGCTGTCTAAAAAGTATCCGACCTTTGGCCAGGAAAAATATATTACTTAAGTGAGGAAATTGGGACCCTAATCCCCTTCAAAGTAGGCCCCTTGCCCCTTCACACACTTAGCCCACCGATCCTTCCACTGCCGAAAACACTCCTGGAAGGCTTCTTTTGGAATGGTGTTCATCTCCGTTGTCGCGTTCTGCATTATCTCTTCTCTACTCAAAACGGGATCCTTTCAACGGCATCTTCAATTTCGAAAACAACCAGAAGTCGCAAGGAGCCATATCTGGAGAGTAGGGAGGTTGGGAGACGACTGGAATTCCGTATTTCGCCAAGAAAGTCTGGATCAGGTGTGACAAATGAGCCGGAGCATTGTCATGCTGCAACTGCCAGTTTTTCGTCGTCCAGAGGTGTGGTCTTTTGCGCCGAACAGCATCTCTGAGTCGGCGTAGAACTTGTTGATAGTACTCTTTTGTCACTGTTTGTCCTTCCGGTGCGTATTCGTGATGCACAATTCCACAGATATCAAAGAACACAGTTAGCATCACCTTGATTTTGCTTCGCACCTGTCGCGCTTTTCTCGGCCTTGGAGACTCGGGATGCTTCCATTGCGACGACTGTGCTTTTGTTTCTGGGTCGTACCCGTATACCCATGACTCATCCCCAGTAATCACAGTGTTCAGAAACTGAGGATCAGTGTTGGTAGTGTCCAGAAGGTCCTGTGCAATCTCAATACGGAGTTCTTTTTGTTGTGCCGACAGCAGCTTGGGCACAAATTTTGCAGCCACTCTGCGCATGTTCAAATCATCACGAAAAATTGCATGTGCGGAATCTTTACTGATCCCAACCTCTTCGGCAATCTCTCGTACGGTCAAACGACGATCTCCCTTTACCAGATTTTCCACCCTCTCAACAACGGCTGCATTCCGAGCGGTTTGAGGCCTCCGGACGCTGATCACTCGCCACCGATGTGCGGCCATTTTTGAATCGGTTAAACCATTCCTTCACTTGTGTTACCCCCATAGCATCGTCTCCAAAAACTTGCTGAATCTTACGAATTGTTTCGTTTTGAGAATCACCAAGCTTTTGACAAAATTTGATGCAGTATCTTTGCTCAACTCGTTCATTCATTTTGAGAGAAATCAAAAATCCGACGAACACTTATAACAGCACCTTACTCAGCGGCCAGCAGGCAGCGACTGACACACTCGAACACGGAGAAAAAATTCAAGCATACGCATTAAGTTGTCTTCTTCCATTGTGCACAGTGGCGCCGCTCTAGCATCATTACCGTAAACAGGAAAATTCAAGGTCGGATACTTTTTAGACAAACCTCGTATATATCTTCATTGTCAGACAAAAGGCATTAAGTCTGACTTTGGATGAGTCCAAAGGGTTCAAGTGCATCATTAATTTAAAAAAATAATATAATATGCTTAAAATCAAAACTAAATTAATGAGTACGAATCTAAATTACAATTATTTGTATCATAGCATTCTTCTTCTTTCAATACTTGTGAGAAAGAGTGAAATATTCAGCTTAAGATTCTGAGAATTAGCCATTTTGACTTCTTTTGCCCTGACACGGATACCTGATACATCTTTAAAATAGGAACAGTACTGGGAGCATATATGAAAAGTCGAGCTTTACAAAAAGCGTTATAAATGCTTTGTCTTATGATTTCAGAACTAGAAGAAACATACAGAAGGTATATATAAATATAGCATCGTGTAGACAAAGAATATCCGTAACTGGCTGACCTCCGGACGTACTGAGCGCGGGGAGGGAGTTTGCAATATACGGTTCGAAATTCTACGGTGCTGAGCGAGCTTCGGGCCAGTGTAACTGAGAATAGCATGGAGTGAAGACTGCTCAAAGGGTGTAATTCGAAAGCTACCGAACTACGACACAATCACGGGCTTTCAATGAATAAAATTATCCTTCAATATTGATATCAAACTGCACTTGAATTGCTTAAACTGTTAATTAATTATTGAACATTCACAATAAACAATCGTTCAAATTTCCTATGTCTGCTTCACAGGGGTGTCCATCCCCTCAAGCCCAATGGCGCAAATCCCCCAATTTTTTCTTTACCGCCCCTCCTCAAATCCAGTTAACCATATAAGCTTTATTGGAATCTCAAATTTCCAACTGAATCCACATTTCGTATTTTATAAATCAGTTAGAGATAAATAAAATGAAGAGATAAATTTGGATGAGATAAATAAAACTAGAACACCCAGGACAATGAACAGTTTATATTTATAACAGCACTTTCATGTATAAACAATGATATTACTTGCACTTTGCAAATGAAAATAACTATAATATAGTAAAAACAGTTTTGAAAGATTCTGAATATTATATGAATAAAACAAATATTTTACATTGACATTTCGTATAAGAATAATTTTTATATTCATAAAAACTCTAAAATTGAGTGAATGGAAGAATAGAATATAAAAAAATTGAACACATCAATAAAGATCAATAATTCAATAATCAGATTTTGAACAAACGAACTAAATGTGTAAAAACTAATGATATGAGTATTATCGTAATGTTTACATGAGTTGCGTAAGTATTCATAAAACCTTAAAAACTAAATTGTTTTAGAGTGGTGAGCTGAAAAACAGCCATCTTATGTATGAGGAGGGAAGAGAAAACATTCGAACACTCTAGGTTGAAAAAAATCTATAGTATGACCAGAAAATAAATTCTTTAAACACAGGAATTTATGTACTATTTATAAGATTTTAACAGAAGAAGCTTTTTTCTCTGTGCACTTGATATGGCAAACTTTTCGATAATTTCTTCATTTGTGATTTTCTTGAGAATGCTGTTCTCAGATGATAGTATCAATAAGCTTGATAATTAATCGTCCCCTAAGCTGCTTCTTAACCTGCTCTTTACAATCTTTAAACGGATCATCGTCCTTTCCGCTGAGCAACTATATATATATAACTATATATATATATATATACATATATATACATATACATATACATATACATACATATATATATATATATATATATATATATATATATATATATATATATATATATGCATACAGGGTGACCTGTAAAGTCCCTTTAAGCCCTTTAAATTTAAAACAGTGTCTCGTATAGTCAAGGAAGTAGCGTGTACCAATAGTAAAGTGACCATGCTGAATTTATTGAGACAGCTTACAGCACTCCTAGCGGCGAAATAAGGAAGTTAAAAAAATAACTTGAAAGCTAAAGGAGATCGGCCAAAAAGTTCAATTAGAAAAATGTGCGCAATACCACAACAAAAGCACAGGAAGAAGTTTCATGGAGTTATCTGTAAAATTCGCGGAGATATTCGCGATTGAAATTTGAACTATTCCATGCCTTGAAAAGAGGGTCGTCCAGAAATTCAAAAACGTGTTCTCCAGTGCTATACAGTTTTTCTTAACCCTTTCCAGATCTTACCCCTCTCGATTTCTTCCTCTGGGTTTACATCAAAGATCGAGTGTATGAAGCTCCGTCGACAATTTTGCTGGATCTGCGGCAGCGTATCATCGATAGCTGCGCTACTGTCACACCGCAGAATAAGGAATGTGCATGCCGGCGTGCTTGATCGAATATAAATGTGTATTGTGACCGATGGTGACCTTTTTGAACACACTCGCCGTATTTTTGTTTAGCAATAAATTTCTTGCTTTTGCTCATCTGTCTTTTACTTTTCCAATGTGCCACATTGAATAACGCGTATTTGTTTCTGACATTTTCGCATCTGTTCGAAGTTTATCAGGATAAAATTATTAAATAGTAAATCTGCGTTCGTGGCTGTATAGCCGAGAGTTGTTGCGCGAAATTTGTGATTTCGGATCGTCAGGTTTTTTTTATTTTCCGGAGTGCGTTTCAGATATTTTTTTATTTATCTTTTTTTACTTTCTTTGTTTGAATTTAAATTCGTCGTTGCTTAACTCAGAAAAACTGTATAACACCGGAGAACACGTTTATGAATTTCTGGACGACCCCTTTTTCAAGGCATGGAATAGTTCAAATTTCTATCACGAATATCTCCGCGAATTTTACAAATAACTCCATGAAACTTTTTCCTGTGCTTTTATTATGGTGTTTCGAACATTTTTCTAATTGAACTTTTTGGCCGATCTCCTTTAGTTTTGTAGTTATTTTTTTAACTTCCTTATTTCGCCGCTAGGAGCGCTGTAAGCTGTCTCAATAAATTCAGCATGGTCACTTTACTATTGGTACACGTTACTTCCTTGACTATACGAGACGCTGTTTTAAAATTAAAGGGCTTAAAGGGACTTTACAGATCACCCTGTATATTATTGGTCTATTATTTGGTCATATCAAGATAGTAAAAACCACACAAGTCTTTCACTGATGAAGAATCAGCAAAAATTTATATCCATGCTTTTTCTTTTGCAATTTTCAAAATTCCTTCATGTGAAAGCATTGCCATTAGTGAGATTATACAAAGAGAACTGTCAGAGAATCTGTCATTGAGTTGTTTAATAAGTGAATCTAGTACATGAAAATAAACTTCCACTTTGATCCTCTTAAGAGAATCATTTATTCTTTCATCGATAGCCATTTCATCCATAAACTTCTTACTTTTTCTGTTTCTGCGGTGGGGTTGCGAGAAATATCATTCACATCAGCAAACGCGAGAATTGAATCATTCACTTTATTCCACTCCGACTCACTTCGCACTTTTACAAGTTTAGCTTTGGTTTCAGCAACAATTTTTGACACTGCTATAATCAATTATTTTTTATTGTAGAACAATTGTGATTGGTGACAACACTTTGAAAATAGCCTAGGAAACATGTATTGAGCAAATGTTTTCAAAATCGGTCATTTGTTTCAACAGGCCAGTTGCCAGTGCCTATGCGTCATTAGCATCTTTTTCATCAATAAACAAACTATGCAACGTCTCCTTTATAAGCAAGTATATATTATAGCAAGTGACAACTGTTTGCAGTGCATCATTTCTGCTTGACCATCTTGTAGTTTGCACTCTTTTCAGTCTCCTTTTTTTGGTTGGACATTTTGTCCAAGTTTGCAGTAAAAAGATTATGCCTTGTATGACCTGAAATGAAGACATAATTCCTCTAAAAGAGAAAATAGATTTTTCATCTGGGGGCATATGTCTATAGATTTTTCCACAACTAACGCAAATCTGTGCGAAGAACACCATATATAGAGGGCTTTGGTGGGAATGCGCTTTGGGACATTCTCTCTGGATTAGCGCTTTTACACCATTGAATTTCCTCTCATATTAGCAGCCCCATCCATACTTTGACCAACAATTCCACATGGATCAAGACCAAGTAAATTCAGGCATTTCATTATTTCTTTAAAATAGATTTTGGCCTGTGGTATCTCCACTAGTGAAAACTTTAATGAGCCGCTCTTCAGGTTTGACATTTTCCTTTGGGGCACCATGCAGTTCAGTATGTTCAATGTAACGAACCACTAATATTGAAATTCTTCTTCACTAATGTCTTGAGTTGAGTCTAGAATAAATGTTAGTCGTTTTTATATGATTTTTGAAGCAACGTCACTTATGTTAATTACACCATAAACGTTTCGATAACTCAAGAAATTAGACCCTAGATTTCCTGTTCTAGCTTTATCAATTTTTTCAAGGTATACCCTAGCATCAGGACTGTATTTACTCAATAGCCTGAAAAGACTTATGAGTTTTCCTTTTTCTACACCCTTTTTACGAAATCCAAGCATTTCTTCACTTAAATATCGACAATAATCGATGTCAACAGATAGCAAATCTCGATTGTGATGGACTAACTGATCTGATTGTTCAGCTAAACGTGAATCAATCCTCTTTTGAGAGATCCATTGGATCCTTGCGATTTGCGCTAAGTGGATTTTAGATTTTTCATGGAGTACAATATCCCGGTCCCCCTATGCTCTGTCCATCCTCTATAACCAGTTGTTCCCCATGTTAACTGTTCACGTGGGAGGGAAAACAGAGTACATGGCAAACAAAATACGGCATCTTTTTCTTGGCTATATACCAGCCATTTTTTGAATTTTACACTTTTATTTGGTTAAACCTCATTCTTCCATGATGGGTTGAATTTTTTTCACCTGTTGAAGGAAAAATAACAAAAGACAAGTCTTGATTTTCCAAATATAGTGCTTTATTTCTTCAGCTGACAGTTTGATGTTGGAATATGATGCTGGATCTCTTGGGTTTTTCAATCTATCATCAGGCAAATCTTCAGTTGTTAGAGTTTCCTCTTGTTAAATGGAAACTGAAGGTCTTTCAGCAGATGGATTGCTACATGTTTCTACCTCTCCGTATCCTAATTCAGTTTCATCAACAACTTCTTCCTGACTTTCATTTTCACCAAGGTTTTCAAAATCTACGCCTTGGGTCATACTTGATGAAGATGGTTGTATTTCTAAATCTTCTCTCTCTCAATGACGTTTTCAGGAATCGATCTAAAAAGACAACGATTAAGCAAAATTATATCAAATTATATCGATATCATTTTTGAGAAAAAAATCAATATTTTGCGAGATATTCGCAAAAAACTGTTTTTCACAGCTATAAATAGTACACGAGAACACAAAACCATTAAATGCTTCATATTTGTACTCTACTAGAAGAGGCTGTTTTGCAACGAAGAGATAAAATTATTAGGTAGCTTTCGTGCAAGAGCTTCCATTTGCCTAAAAGTTAATTTTAAATTCGTTTCCAAATAAAATTTCTTACTATTATTTTTGGATAAGGTTTATTTGCCCTTTTCCTCTAATCGAATGTGACAAAGGTTTAACATAAAGGCAGGAAATATGAACGAATGTATACAACGTCCGTTTGATTCGAAGGGCTTTGAGATTTCAAGTGATGGATAAAACTAATTTTGCACATAAAAGTTTTGCTTTTCTCCAATGCCTACACACCTTTTTGACCAGCATTTTCATTTGATTTTGTTCGTGTCTTTTGTCAGGAATCTTCTACGTGAAACTATCCTTGATACTGATTGAATCCCCTTACGAAAGACAAGGTATAAAAGAGGTGAACTTACGCCAATCAAACACTTTGTGGAATGAAAAATCTGATCGGGTCTCTTTATTGGAGGCCTCTTCCTATTATAAGCTCCCAACATACTTTATAACTCAATGCTCTTTTTTCTCTTAGTAAAGCTGCCTAAAGATGAATTCGATTCTTGAGATGGTCTTAGTTCGCTTAGTTCTGCCATCGCCCTTTTAATAAAATAGATGGAGGATGTAAGAGGAATCCATGTCGTGAGATCACAGAAGTTTAGTTCACGTGGACTTGGGAATCGATTCGTGCTGATTGGCTATAGAAGAGCAAACTGAAGGTTTCAACGCCCTTCTCAATTAGTGCTACTTTAGGATCCGTGCTTTCTTCCAATGCCATATGATCTTCAACTGGAGATCTTCAAACCGAAGTTTCATGTTCTCACATTGATGTGGTGTGGAAATTTGTAGAGTAGGTCGCCAGCTCGGAGTTGCTTTCGTCATCTGACCGTAGTACAAAATGACAAGATGTCCTCGGATGTTTCCCTTCACCAGTAACAAGTTGTGTTGCTCCAGTGAGACGTAATTCAACTACCCACTATACTAACCATTGCCAACTTTGAGAAATGCAAAAAGCGACGAATCAGTGCTTTTGATGTTCAGTTGCCAATTTTTTTACAAGAGTTTTTCTGTAAAGCTAAATACAGAGAGTTCGAGTGTTATTATAACCACACACACACACTGTTGTGGCGCAATTTGTCCTGTTTTTCAGCATGCCGCTTGCATTAAAAATTAACGCCAAACTCACCAAAATGGCGATAAGTTAAATTAGCTCTTAACCGGAAGTATGTTTTCTTCTTCCTGTAGTTTATGCTCACATCAAAAATACGTCTTACTCATACAAATGTTCAAGAGCGATAAATAATTGAATTAAGCTGAAACAATAAAAAATAAATTCCAGCTTAAATAATTCAAAATGAGTTTAGAAGATTGATAATCTCTGATTATCAATCTAGATAAAAAAATGTGTGGAGCGTTTAAAGGAACCGTTTTAAATTAAAGTGGTCAAAGTTCATTACAATGCCAAACAATACGTTATGTAGTGTAACTGATAATTCAAATTCAAATTCAATATTCAAATTCAAGATACATTTCAAGAAAAAATAAATTGGCGCAATGTCCATGAATGAAGCACGAAGCATTGACGCCAAACAGAACGAGTGTTGTATAGACAGTTGACATTTTTACAGTGTAAAACGGCTAGCTACATAAGTTTAATTTGCAATACGGAAATGCACAATACACTCCACATGTTCAGTTAAAGTAAATTTCCGCTATGTCCATAAATGCTAGTTATTTAAGCCTAATGGGCAACATTCATATTCACGATACATTTCACACATAAATAGCCTCAAAGTCCATGAATGAAGCACCATGCATTGATGCCAAACAGAACGAGGGCAGTATAGATAATAGACATATTTGCAATGTAAAACGGCTAGCTATATACCCCTAATGCGCAATATTCAAATTCACGGCACATTTCACATACAACGTTGAAGCAAATTTTCTCAATACCCATGAATACATAAACCTAATGTGCAACAGTCAAATTCCAAATATATATTTCACATATAAATTGCCGCAATATCCATGAACGAAACACCAAGCATTGACGCCAAACAGAACGAGTGAGCACAGACAATCGACATGTTTACAGTGTAAAACGACTAGTTACACAAGTCTAATGGGATCTTTCGAAGAGCGAAACGAAACGCGAACGAGCCTTCGCAAACCATCCTCGTGCATCCTTCCTTTTTTAAAAGTAGTTTCGCATCGTTAATACATCCCCTCCGTAAACAAATCAAGAACATTTAGAATTGTGTACCTCCGGATCCAATATAGGATTCAAGCGACCGAGAAAACGGGGCGTATGTTGACTATCCCGAAGTACATCGCCATTTAAGCACATATCTGAACCATATTAAAACGGAGAGCCCCGGAGCTCTGTAAACAAACAGCATTGTTTGCACAGGCGAATAACTTCTCTCCCATCCTTAACTCGTCTCTCTTCATCAATGCGCGCTCTTCATTAATGGCAGCCGGCTCAAAATGGATATCTCGATTATTAAGGGAATGGGAACTAGGGAGCATTTCCCATGGAATCTGAGTGCTACATTTAACCATAGAGAGAAAACAAATGTTGAATAGTTTATGTAAGAGATTTTGAACCTTTTCCATTTGATGGCACACACACTAAAGGCGAATATTCTGTGGTACATCAAAAACTGTATTGTATTTATTGCCGGTAGTTGAATTGAGCAGCACCACGGGCTATTGGTGACGGTCAGGGATCAATTCCAAGGGAACGATCCTAGGACAACACGACGTAATTTTGAACTGCGGTCAGATGACAAGGTTTAGACCTTAGCTGGCACTCCACTCTCCAAACGTCCAGACCACGCCAACGTGAGGACATTTGAGCCTACGCCAGATTTAAGGTGTACACGACGGTCTTTGGCTGGACGGAGTTTCGAACTCGCAATCCTCCGGTTGCTAATCCGTTGCTCTTTCAACTGGGCTACCGCCACCGCTCATTCCGTAGCGGAAATATAAAATTAGAGTGAGCAATGGTAAACTTTTTATGTATCCAGGATCATGCGACCAAAACTAGTAGTAAAGTGACCTTTGCATTTCTTTCGTCGGTCGTGTGGAAGCGAACATTCATCATCTGATTGTTCAATGGGACGGGAGGAGACTCCCATCCATAGATTTATCATTTGATTGGTCTGCACGACATAGTAATAGACTGACGATTTAACCATTTTTGTCGCCACTCTTACAGAAATGCGTATTCATTCGTCTACCCTGCCATTAGATGTTATACCACCAAACGAGGTGATAAGATACCAAATCAGCCAATCTGTTGGACTGACTGCTCTGTGTCAGTTTGGCGCAGAGAAGTCATGTGACTACTAGTGAACATGTTGATCACACTTTTTGAAGCTCCTCTCAACAGCAGTACTCAGTCTACTTATTTTTCACGTCTATGGAGAAAAAATTATACACAGACGTGGGTTTTGCAGTAAACAAAAAGATTTACAAAAGCAACGTGAAAACATTTCAGGAAGATACAAAATTTTACACAAAACAGAAACACAATCTGTTGCATTTCTGAACCATTAAGGCCCGTAGGCAGTGGTAAGCTGTACAGGATCTATACGCCACTTCACAAAAAGTTCCAGGTAAGAAGGATATTAAATCACAGAAACACAAAGCAGGCAATCAGAAGGAACCAAACGAGGATATAATAGATGGGTGTCCTCTTCTTTCCCCAAATGTAACTTAGTAAGTAATTACCTCATCCCATACGTCGATGCGAACGTCAGTGTTTGATGGTTATTCATTAAGTTATGTAGGAATTGTGGTTTGATTATTTGGTTTGATGGAATTTCTCAGAGTAAATACAATCGAATAGGTAGTGGCCCGGACTGCTGTCCATCCCGGACATGCAAGAGGAGGGATTGTTTTTACTTTAAATCTGTGTCAGTAGCTGTTGAAAAAGGTTCGTGCCCAGACAAAAAATAAATAAAAAATGCCATAAAATTATGCACTTAAATTACCCACTTCAGATAGTTCTGCGCACTTAAATGAAGTGGAAGGACTTGGACTATGAAGTGACTTGGAATTTCTGAAGGAACGATTTTGGTGAATGAAGCGACTTGGAATTTCTAACGCAACGAACTTGAAAGTGGCTTGAGCTATGATGTTATTTCGGATTCAGCGATTTCATTGATTGAAGTGACTTAGAATTTCTTATGAAATGAACAACTTGGAAGTAACTTGAACTATGAAGTGATTTGGAATTTTTGATAGCAATTTTGGTGAATGAAGTGGTTTGAAACTATGAAGTGACTTGGAATTTCTGATGCAGCAGTTTTGGTGAATGAAATGACTTGAACTATAAATTGAATTGGAATTTCTGAAGCAGCGAACTTGGAAGTGACGGAATTTCTTACGCAACAAATAACTTGAAAATGAAGAGAACTTTGAAATAACTTGTAATTTTTGCCGCAAAGAACAACTTGGAAGTGGCTTGGAATGTCTGACACAGGGATTGCGATGAATGAAGTGACTTGAAGCTATGAAGGGACTTGAAATTTCTTACGTAACGAACAACTTAGAAGTGGCGCAACTACGAAATGACTTGGAATTTCTGACGCAGTGATTTCAAGAAAATCCAACTTAATTATTGTATGAAAAGATTTATGCATTAGAAAGAGATATACCGAAGGTGATTGCTTTTGAAATGTTAGTAATACATTGCTGGCCATCAAAAATGCAACACCTTGAAGGAAGCATGCAGTAGCCTTGAAATTTGCACGTGACGTAGATTATGGAAGGATATGCAAATGATTAACACTGCAGCCTGTATGCAAATTATATGCGCTAGTAAGGCCCCTGTAAGCAGTATAAAAAGGGAGAACAGAGAACCAGTTTTAAGTATTGAAATTGCATTTTCTAGCTGTTCCTGTGTGTGTAGGAAGCTTAACCTCGTCGAAAAATATGGCAGAAATACGAGCACGTTTCTGAATTTGACAGAGGAAGAACTGCGGCTTATCGAGTTTGCAGATTATCCATTCCAGAAATCTGTGTTCGACTCAATCCATTCCAAATCGTGTTCGACTCAATCAAGTCACATATGGAATATGGAATAGGAGGGTGCAGGAGGAAAGAACTGACAGATGTGAACGATTGCAGTAACCTCGTCACACCATTTAAAGAGAGGACAGATATATTGTGCGCGTATGGCTATTACGATCATAATACAACATAAAGAACCCTAACTCAAGAATTAGGATGCCTTGCACAGCAACCTGTGTCAGCAAGTACAGTTCGACATCGTCTACAGCAAAGGGGAAGATTTTCAATACATACATTGCTGGAATAACCTTTGACTAAATAACAGAAGCGTCAACGGCTGCAATGATGCATTGAACGCGGCACATGGACAAACGAATGGCAGGACATCGTCTTTTTAGAAGAATCTTGATTCTGCCTACAGCACCACGAAGGTGGCACCCGAGTCTGTCGGCACTACGGCGACACACTGCGTGACTCTTGCATTACGCATCGCCATACCAATTCATCACCTGACGTTATGGTAGGGAGCGGCCATTGGATTCTACTCTTACACACCAAATACGCATTGGCAGTACTCTCAACAGCCACCGCTATATCTTTAAAGTGCTGGTTCCTGTTGTCCTCCCTTATCTTCAGGGTTTGCCTGCGGCCAGTTTTCAATAGGAGAATGCGCGACCGTACGCATTATGCAATATACAGCAAATTTCTCAGTGTCCACCAGGTTTCACTTCTTCCATGGCCCGTCCGTTCACCAGATCTGTCGTCCGTCAAAGATGTCTGTTCGATGATCACCCAAAGACTGGCACACCGCAGACCATTCGGGGCTGGTGAACTTTGGAAACATGTGGAAGAAGCATGGACTGACATATCCAAAGCCTATTTCTCTGCTGAGACGTGTAGCAGCAGTTAGTGCCGTCCATAGCGGCTTCACAAAACACTGATTTCTTCGCATTCCGCAAGTTGAACGGAGTGTAGTTTCAATCATTTTACTCTTGGGCCTTTTGTTATTTGCATGATAAATATGGTTTTGATTTATCTCCTACATGGTGTTGCATTCGCTATCAGAAGTATAATTTTGTATTAATGGCTTTTTCAATTTGAAAACTGTTATCAGCTTTCTAGTTGGTTTTTAAATTTAACATAGACGTGAAATATAAGTAGACTGAGAATTGCTACTGAGAGGAGCTTCAAAAAGTGCGACAAACATGTTGACTAAAAGGCACGTGAATACTCTGAAAAATTGACTTGGTTGACCAATTTATCATCCTATAGCCTCGTTTGGAGATATAACATCTTACAACAGGATAGATGTGTGAATGCGCATATCTAAAGGATGGTGACAATTGTGGTAAAATCACCAAAGTTTACTATCAGATGATCAAACAATGGACCAATCAGATGATGAATGGGTTCAATGGATGGGCGTCTTTTCCTGTCTCGTGGACCAATCAGATGATGAATGTTAAGTTCCATCCAGCAAACGAAAATAGTCTAATGGTCACGTTACTACTAGTTTTGGTCGCATGATCTTTGGCACATAAAAGGGTTACCAATGCTCACTCTACTTTTATATTTTCTCTATGACATTTAACGGTGTAAATACTCCATAAATTATCGAATTGTATCATCATCGCGGTTTTATATAATTTTAGTGTACATTTCAAAAGCATTTGTCTATTTTCAGTTCACCATTTGTCATTCCAATCAATGGTAAAATATGTTCAGCATTCAAATTCCATTTCAGCTTAATGATATTCTTAATACAAAACGCTGAGCTCCATCCAGAATGGATTTCCTGAAGCACAACAATCCGTTCTCACAACATCTAATAGTTTATAACTAAATATGCATTTTATTTGGAGTTGAGAATAGAAAGTAGTTATAGAGAGATCATTGTAGTGTATTGTGTAAAAGTTTTTGCTCATGAATGACCTCGCATTGACAGCATGGGCGTACATAAAAATTTTGGAACACTGTATACACTCATAATATTAGAAACGACCGTCTCCAACTGTAATAGAAAATGCAGAAATACTCATGACATATTAGCATCAATTTATGCATATCCCCTGTGGTAAGCGAATATCAATTAATTTAAGTTGTAATTATTAAATAATTTAATCCTCACTGTTTAAGGATATTTTCTTAAATCCTCTGAAACGAGATTCGTGTTGACTATGGTTTTGAAGATTAAAGTTTTAGCTCCCGAGATTACTGAACTTTTGGGGCATCTTTAATCACTGTCTTGCTAGATAGGTAAGTAGGAAATTGAATTGATGTCGCACTGGAGTAACCACAACGGGTTATTGTTCTTAGTGACCCTTTAAAGCGATTTTTTTTGGCGTCGTTGTCCACGAGATTATATTGTCTGTTATTTTCATTGTTGATGTTATTCTGTAAAGGTATCTTTCATTGTTGTTTTGTGCTTGATTGTAATACAATCGAATCCCAATTAGTAAGAGCATGATGTTGGAGATTGCCCCTGTTAGGAGTAATGGAGGCTTACCTACTGAGTGCTCCTTCACAAATAGCCGTCAATTCACTTCTTGTTGTTCAGAAGGTTGAAACTGTTTGTGTCCTGGCATTAGACACACACAATAAGAAAACATATACCATAAATGTGCAATGGCAAAGTGTATACATATGTGCAAGTCAAATGTCGAGTTCTTGAAGCACATATTTATATTTAATCCTCCTATTGGCTTATCTTCTCTTCGAAACCTGCCCTGTAGTGTCCAGCCTCTGGTACAAAAACCTGTTCCAAACTGTCCCCATTTCTGGGCAAGAGAATTTATTTTTCTTACTTGGATCTTCATTCCCTTTGGAGTAATGTTTCAGGTTTGTCTCAACAAGATATCTCGTCTTTAGCAAAATTGACCACATCATGAATAAGAATGAATATACCATAAATGTGCAAGGTAAAGAGGAAAGTGCATTTGTGCAAGTCAAATGTTGAGTTCTTGAAACATATTTATATTTAACCCTCCTGATGGCTGATCTTTGTGTCGAAAATCACACTGTAGCGTCCAGCTTCTGGTGCAAAAGCCTGTTCCAAACTCTCAGTAGTTCCTGGAAGGGACAATTTGTTTTTCTTACTTGGATTTTCGTTCCCCTTGGAGTAAGAGCAGTTATAGTCTCACCAAGATATCTCGTCCTTAGCAAAATTAATCAGATCTTGGACGAGATATCCCGTCGAAATACTTGGAGGGTTATCCTCCTGTTGGTTATCTCTACGAGGTATTTCGTCATTCATTGGATTAGGTAAAGACTAACCAGATCTTGATGGAGTAGATATCTCGTAATAAGAAGAAAACTAACCAGATCTTAATCGCGCCATCATAAAAAATTCGGCAATAACTTTTTGACGAAATATCTCGTCATTTGCGAAATTGGCCGATCTCGGTGGACGAGATATCTCGTCCAAACCACTTGGAGGGTTAATGAGGGCTCTTGGTCTTATCTGGTATTGGAGGGGATTGTTTCAAAACCCGCAGATAACCTCCATTAAAAAGTTCCACCATCCCAATATTTTTAACAGAACTAAAACGACACTCCATTTCTTTCTGTGATAGGTACGAATGACTGAAAACCCAGTCACTATCCAAAAAAGTAGTAGTAATAATAAGTGCTTCCACCGACTGAAGGATATAAACGTCATTACTTCTTGATTGGTTTTTGACGTGTTCATTTTTTCTGGTACTATTTTGGGATTCGCCGACGGATTTATTGCTTCCCATAGATGTATTTCAAGGGCACTTAATCACACGAAACAGAAATGTCGCTAAGAGTATTTCTAGACAGTAGATTTCGACGTTGATTGAGTGTGAAACTTGGAAGAGTACTTTGCGTCTGGAGAATTTTTTTAAAACTTGTCTCGTATTATTTTGTAATCCATGGGCGTGGCCAGACTAGTTTTTCGACATCGAGTTCGTTATTAAAACCTGATTTAGATTAAATATTCATTCAGGGTTCGGTAAGTCACCGAATTCATCAAGGAACAAAACTTTTTAGGGATTCTAATATCTGAAGTGGTGGTTAACTCTGAGGAATTCGCACGCATAATTCCACCTTGTAACCTGCAATCTTCCCTGCATGACTTCTAATAAATTTTGACCTTCTTGACCAATAGAATATTTTCAAAGGATTATATTCTAAGGAAAGGAGTATTAAAATAATTCCAAAGGGATTGTATTCTAAGGAAATGAGCAATGAAATCTTTCCAAAGGATTCTATTCTAAGGGAAAGGCGAATAGAATCTTTCCAAACAATTCACTCCCAAGGAAGGGGACGAATAGAATCTTCCCACAGAATTCACTTCCAAGGAAAGGAGCAGCAGAATAATTTCAAGCTATTCTATTCTATGGAAATTAATATCACTAGAATCTTTCCAGGGGACTTTATTATAAGGACATGAAAACAATAAAATCTTTCCAAGGGATTTTATTAGAAGGACATGAACAATATAATACTTCCATCAGATTCTACTCTAAAAAAGTACCAGTAGAAACTTTCCAAAGGATTTATTTCTAAGAAAAGATTCAATAGAATCTTTCCAAGGTATTCTATTCTAAGGAAAGGACCAATAAAATCTTTCCAAAGAATTCACTTCAAAGGAAAGGAGCAACATAATAATTTTAAGCTATCCTTTTGTAAGAAATTATCAATAGCCCGTCGTGGCAGGGGAGCTAGTGTACGTTAAATCTATCGTGGCCTCAAATGTCCTCCCGTTGGTGTGGTGAGGAAGTTTGGAGAGTGGGGTGTCAGCTCAGGTGTTAACCCCGTCATCTGACCGTGGTTCAAAATTACGATGCCTTGTCCTTGTATCTCTCCCTTAGAGATTGATCCCGGACCGACGCCAATAGCCCATTGTGTTGCTCCAGTGAGACGTTAATTAACTACCTATCTAAGAGTGGCATGCGAATCCATAGTTAAAGTAGGTTAAAGAATCTTAGTTAAAGTACGCGCATGTAAACATTAAATAAATATAGTATTCAAGAACATGTAGAATGTTCAACGAAATATAGAAGATTGGTAACTTTGTAAAAGCTATACAGCACGTGGTACTTGAGTAAAAATTGAAGATTGGATACAAGTTTTATTGGCGATTGAGCGAGTCTAATCTCTGACAAACGCACTTAGAAGGCATAAGAAAAGGCTCAAGAAAAGAACTCGACGTCAAAAAAATTTATTATTAGATTGTTACTCTTACCGTTACTCTTACAACTTCAGAAGCTGCTATATAAATTGGGAGAACATTTTGTCTCTATTCGACATATTCCGTTAATGAAAAATATACTACAAAGAGGTAAAATAGATTAGAGGAATCAACCCACATTTATAAATAAACCATCCAAGTGTTTCAACAAGATATCTCGTTCAAGATCTGGTCGTTTTTGCTAAGAGCAAGATATCTCGTAAACACAAATCTACCCTAATACTCCAAGGGAATGAAGATCCAAGTAGGAAAAACAAATTGTCCCTAGACTAGTGACAATTTGGAACAGGTTTTGAACCAGAGGCTGGACATTACAGAGCAGATTTGACTTGAGGAAAAACACCGAGTGAATTAAAAATATAATTTAAGGAGCATTAAAAGTAAAAACTACGTAACATTGCATTTATAATTTGAATCTTGCAGTTACTGTAAAAAAACAACTATCTACCTTAGCTCATGGAACATTTTGCCTCCAAATATTACCATTTTACTTAAGGTCATCACCGTACAAAAGCAAAGAAATGAAGTCCAATAACGGTCTATGTCAAATAATGGACTGTGTGTCTATGTTACATTCTACAAGAGGAGCAAAAAACTCTCATTAATATTTTTCATGTCGATGTCGCATGGGTACATGGTTCTTCCATTCACCGTTTTGTAAATTTGGCTAATCTGTTATGCGATTGGATGCAGAAAACTTCACTTTCTCCCCTTCTTCTATAGTCATAAAATATATCTTAATTTTAAGAAAAAAATAAGACCAAACCACAACAAGAGCGAGGTTCAGCGACTCCATAACCTTTCCCGTAAAAATACGAGCCCAGCAGTAGCGGGTGGTGGATATTTCCACATAAACCGTCATTACATCGCGTGATTTCATATTAGATGCTGACCCACGGCACTATCTAGTGTTTTCCGCGGGAATTAGCTGTAGAAACCGATGTCTAATGCTACATAGATCATTAACCCACCAAGTCGTTTCAACGACACATCTCGTCCATAAAGCTCTGATTAATTTTGATAAGGACGAGATATATCGTCGAGACAACAACCTGGAGGGTTAAAAACTTTAAAATTACATTTTCGCTATGTGCAAAATTCCTTCCTACAAGGATTCTTGACACAATAGGGTGATAGATGTATTCTATCATTCATATATCATCAATCATTCATATAAGGTGTTTGCACATAGACTGTTGTTACAATCCATGCGCGTGATTATGGTATTAGAGTCTAGACCCCCAACATCGTCGTATTTTTGGAAACTGTAGGATTCGATGTCTTATCCTACATAGACCATCATTCTATTAACTGTGCAACACGAGATTTCCAAGTAGTGTAGTATTGCTTTTCCGCCACAGTATACAAAATAACTAAATACCACATCTATGGGTTGAAAGAATCCCAGGAAAGATCATACTGGTCAGGAAGATCGAAATTGGTTAGATATCACACAGGAAAAACTAGGTAAGCCCCTCCTGCCATATAGAAAATATTAGTGAACTTAAATTACTAATTTTAGCATTCTAACACAACCATGAATTTCATTGAAATATCGAAAGCTTGTTGCTTACGCTTTGAAGTTAACAAGATCCAGAATGTTCTACTTCTTTAATGAAAAAATAATTAAAGAAAAATATCTGTCTAATGGCATATTTAAACCTGGGACTTTCTGTATTCTTTCAGTTATTTAAGGCCTGTACAGTTCAGCACTCTAGGTTATGTAACTTAAACCTCCAAAACCTCCAACCGACGAGATATCTCTTCCATCAAGATCCGACTAATTTTGCTTTCGACGAGATGTCTCGTTATTAAGATGTTGCCGATTTTTTTTAAGATCAAGAGATCAAGTTGTGGTTAGTTTTCTTCTAATCACGAGATATCTCATCCATCAAGATCTGATCAATTTTTCTAATAACGAGATGCCTCTTCGAGACAACCACCAGGAGGGTTAAATTAGTCTTTTTTCTTGCACGAGTTTTGGGTCCAGTATATGTGGTATTTTCCCCATTGGGTGAACGGGCCTTGGTGGTCCTCTCGACGAGGTATTTCGTCATTAGCGAAACTGACTAGATCTCGATGGACGAGTTATCTTGTCATTAGAAGAAAACTGACCAGATCTTGATCTCGTCATCATAACAAAAACCTGATAATATCTTGATGACGTGGTATCTCGTCATTACCAAAATTGTTCATATCTTGATGGACGAGATATCTCGTCGAAACCACTTGAGGGTTAAGGAACAGTTATATGCATATCTCATTTCCAAAAAAATTCACACACGCAGACCAATATTTATTTGGTCATGTACTTCAAATAACATCAAGAGCGCTGAGATTTTAAAGATTAACAAAAGTTCCAGACGGAATATTAAACACGTTCTTAAATACTCCAAACAAACGAAGCTAGTTAAACTTAAACTAGGCACGAAAAAATTAGTAAACACGACTCAAAAGAAGGGTGAATCTTCGGAGAAAGCATGGAGCAGAAACCGAACAAAACAGAAACTTCACCAATCAAGCACAGAATCGGATGGAACACGCTACAGCAATTATAAAAGAGCACTTAAGATCGGGAGCAATTAGTCAAAATGCTTCGAAACTACGTCGATACCATAATCACTGAGCTTATTATTTCTACTCTCTTCACAGCATGCAGCGGAGGAGAATTTAATCACAGAATCGAAGTAAACTAAAAAACGTTTTCCTAATATTTTTATGTTGTGTAGTGGTTCATTTATTAGTCACGCCTACAGTCGCTCCGAATAAAGCCTCCCGCTAATACTCTGAAATGCTGTTTTCGAAGTTGGAGTCAATTAGGAGAGGCCGCCATCTTGGTTGACGTAAATTCGCTTAGAAGACTCTGCAATTGTAGTGCGAGTAAAGAACACGGACGTTGCGTAAAGGATACAGTAATTTCTTTAGTAGACAATGGAATTCCAATGTACTGAACTTCAGGAATACTCAATTCGGATTACGTTTCTTTACGAGATTGGGTTATGGAAGGTGACAAGTCCACGATGTTCCTTTTTCAGGGCATGCTATTGTTGTGGAATGGTATATGTATGAAACGATAAACAGATGGAAACCTTAATCCTCCGGGGGTTGGCTCGACGAGGTATCTCGTCATTCAATAGAATAGTTCAAAACTGACTCGATCTTGATGGACGGTTGCAAACCCTTTACTCTTCCAACCGGGCTACCGCATCCCAGCGTGAGTCAGGAACACGGGTGTTGCTTAAAGGATTCAATAGTTTCTTTAGTAGACAATGAGATTCCTGTGTACTTATTTTCAGTAATACTCAATTCTGATTACGTTTCTTACGAGTGGGTTACAGAGGGTGACAATCTAAGTATTTCTATTTCAGGGCAAGCTATTGTCGTGGCAGTGATGTGATATGTATGAAACGGTAAACACATGAAAACCTTAAAATCCTCAAACTTACAAAATAAAGAAAAAGCTCGCCAATGTTGCGATTCGAGACATAGAATGGTATCTTATGATCCTGGTGACCTGATATAGATTTTTATCTCATTCTGTAAAGTAGGTCTGTCAAGAAAACTACTGAAGAGGCATTTCGTCCTATTCCAAGTTTTACGAATTTTGGTACGAAATAGAGGATTTTGATTCTAATTAAGGTAGGTAGGTATTTCAATTAGAGTCACACTGGAGCAACACAATGGGCTATTGGTGACAGTCCTGGGTCAATCCCGAGGGGAAGGTCCGAGGACAACTCCTCGTCATTTTGAACCACGGTCAGATGACGAGAACAACGCCTGAGCTGGCACCCCACTCTCCAAACTTCCACACCATTCCAACGTGAGGACATTTGACGCCACGACCGATTTATGCCCCTTTGTACATTAAGGTCTTTGGTTGGATTCGAACTCGTAACCCTCCAGTGGCCTGTTCATGTACTTCGTACGACATCCTACCTCGATCTTGTTAGTTTTGTTAGTGACCCTTAGATAAAATTATTGAGATATAAAATGAACTGAACTGTTCTCAAATTGAACTTCCAAACAAGTTCAAGTTTTGAATTAATTCCAGGAATGCTTATTAATAAAACATACAAGCACAAAACATCCCTTCCTTAACTTAATATAGGACGCGTTTTATGTACTGACATTATGTTTTGGAATAATTGTTAAATAAAATATTTTTAATTATATTTGTTCACTCAATTAATGACATTTTTTATGAAATTGACCTATTTGGTAGGTAGTTAATTAACGTAGCACTATTGACCGTAGTTTTCCACCTGCCAAATAACCGTCTCTGGGCACCGCGGAAGATACGGGCTATTTTGAACACATTTTCTATTACGTGTGAGCACATTACCGGGGTATTTGTGATTGATCCAGAACCGGGTAAAATCCTAGTATACGTTGCACGCTTGGTGCGATTTTGAAAAATGTCGCCAACGCCGAAATGACGTTTTTACGATTGTCGCCAAGAATTGGCGTAGGCAAAAACATAGAAAATCGTAACCTGAAAATGGCAAATACATAAACATACCATGAAAAAAAAGCATATAAATCATAAATGAATAAGCATAACATGAAAAAACAAGCAAAAGACTGCGTGTTTCCTTTGGATTCCAAAATCCAAAAAAATTTCGTATTTAAATATTCAGCCATCTTTAAGCTCACGAATTTACAAATCTCAAGCTCAACCGCAAAATCACACCATGAATTCCAAAATGCAAATGCAAAATGAATAAAAAGCAATAACCCACCGAATCTCGCCAAATCTACAACTACAGATTGCAAATTTTATCGCCCTCCCAAATGTCGCCAATATCGCCAAATCCACCGTGTAACGTATACTAGGATCAAGCCCAGAACCGTCTCCAATAGCCATCCCGTTCACTTCCAGCGCTATCTCGATGGGATAAACCGCACTATTTTTATGCTCCTGCTTCTTTCAAGTTATTGCCAGAAATAATTGCGATCCAGACAAGAAAAATTACCAAAAGCTGCATCTCGAAGAAATCTGCAGAATGATATAAAATTTACGAAGATACTCCAAATGAAAGTCCGGTTTCCGGCATTTATTTCATCTTTCGAATTGAATTTATTTAAATTTTTCATCTTTCGGCCATTGTTTTGATCCATCTTTATCTGGAGTACGCCTTGCCTCTATTGCAAAGAATTCCACCAAATCACTAGTCCTGCTTGCTTCAAAATTCTACAAGAAGCCTTCACATCATCATCCCGACTCCAAACCAACATTATCTTAAAGAACAATTGAAAATCTACATTTCCACATCTTCTACAAAAATCTGCTGCATCTGTGAGTCCTTTTAAAATTTGTACAAAATTTTTTGACTTTTTTCCGACTTTTATGGATTGTTATCCTCCATATTTGTTATTGTATTGACCTGCTTTACCTCAATTGTTCCTCTCTTAATTTAATTTTATGTTTATTTTTCATCTACTAGTCCCTCTGTTTTAATTTTCCCTCGGCTTTAAACATTGTTTAAAATTTTTATATTTGAATTTCTCTTTCATCTACTAGTCTCACTGCTTTTTATCATCTAGCAGTACCATTGTTTACATATGGCTCAGTAATTATTGACTATCGAGATTGGAATCTATCTACAAGTCTCCTTATAATCAATTCTGTACTCTGATTTTGATTGTGATTTTACTATAGACCAAATTTATATTTTATTATTCTTTTTATTTACTACTATTTGTTATATTATAGTCGTTAAATGTGAGTTACCTTGAACAGGTTTAGTACCATCAGTACCATCAACGAAAAAAATAAAAAGACCCTCCCGGAAACTTAGATAAACTAATTCAAAGTTTTTACACGCATGATTTAACCAAGGAATTCAAATGATCAAACAAACTCTCGAATCCCTGAAATCCTTTTGTAAAAATAAACAAAAGAGTTTAGTCAAATCCGCTCCCTTTCAAGAAGGGTTAGCAATTCACTTACAAACCATTGTTGACATTAGCATCGGTCTTTCTTGTCGTAAAATATTCAACAATGATACCGACTTTAAACACGATAACACTCCTGGTAGCTCTCCCCCTTTAAATGAAAAAAGAGATCGCAACGAAATAAAAGACTTGAAAAAACAATTAACAGAAAAAGACGAAAGCATTGAGGGATTATGGAAAACCATAAAAATCCTAGAAGAAGAAAATCTTAATCTGAACCCCGTAACAGAAGAAGAAATAGGCACTCCAAACAAAAAGCGAAAAAGTATCGTAGAGATTTTAAACAAGGAAATTTCCCGTTTAGATCTCATTTCACTTGAAGAAACCCTTGCTGAAGAAACGATTAGTTGGGAAAAAACACTAGAAGAAAAAGACCTTAACATCCAATCCCTGCATACACGTATAAAAGACTTAGAAATTGGCAATGCCCATCACAGAGGAAAATCTGATGAAAAAGAATCGACAAAAATTGATAACTGAAACACATTCAAAACCATTTCCGACAAAACTCACTCTTTAATAAAGGACCTTAAAGAAACTCCTACAGCCTCTCATCCAACGCCTTCGACCTATGCCGCCATCACTGCCAGGTCCCCCACGGCCACATTATCTCTTCTGATACAAAAATACCTCCCCAAAGTCATGTAGTCTTATTAAGGTCCAAAAATGAAGGGGACTCTACGTCTACCATACGCAAAATACAATCAACGCTCAAAAATTCAAAATCAAAAATATTAGAGGAATAAGGAGTAGAGGTGTGGCCATCGAAGTGGATTCACTTCAACAGGTGGTCGCACTAGAAGCCGATCTGAGAAAGAGAGAAAACATCTCTCGAGATTTTAACATGGCTAGGCCTTCCAGGCGAAAACCACGAATTATACTTCTTAACGTAGACAATAATATACCAGCTGAAGAAATTCTTCCTAATCTTATTAATAAAAATGAAATCATTGAAAAAGATTTCCACATTGAATTTAAAATCGCTGCACACAGAGGCAGCCACTGGGTTGTCACGATTAATCCATCTCTATACCACCCAATCATAAACTCTGGATATTTATATGTAGAATGGCAAAGGATTCGGGTTGACGAATTCAAAAGAATAAGGCAATGTACTGGGTGCTGTCAATTCGGCCATTCCAAAGGAAAATGCAATAATAAAAAAATGTCTTTTGTGTGGAGCCAACCATGAAATCACTAATTGCAAATCCACCAAACGCTGCATTAAATGTACTGCTTCCATTATCAAATTTAAAACCAATCACAAAGAGAACCATGACTGCAGGGACAGTAAATGCGCCAATGGTACAGCTGCAGTCTCTGCCGCGCGCGGTGGCAACGCGTTTTTTTTGGCGCCGTGTTTGGCGCACTTTTTATGTCGCCACGGAAATCTTCCAACATTGAATATATACTGCATACTTACGGATGAAATATGTAAATCTGAATTAAACAACATTTTGACTAGAAAAACACTGCAAATATGGATTAAATATATGGACTTTTTGCGTAGTTATAAGCGACTCATGTCTGTGAGGGTAACCCATTTTTTCTCGAATTTACAACAGTGAATCTATACTGTACATATGGATGAAATGAATAAAAAAATGTACATAAGTAGAATATAAGTTATTTTTAAAAATACCCGCTCTCCACCGTGTCCAAACTAAAAAGAACAACCAATGCTGGACAGAACTGGACGCTGGCAAGGTTGCCATAAAAACAGGTTAACCCTAACCAGGAGAAAATATGAGAAAAAAATGGGTTACCATCACCCGGCATGAGTCGCTTATAACTACGCCAAAAGCCGCGCCAAGAGTCGTTGCCACCGCGCGCGGCAGAGACTGCAGCTGTACCGCGCCAATATTAAAAAACAACAATATCTCTTAGTCGCTAATACCGATTATGGTACAGAATGAAAAAAAAATTTTAATAAATAAATAAATATATATATAAACTCCACCAAATAAATGCAAATTACTCACTTCATTATTTTTTTAGAACTTCCTTCTTATACTCAACCACATTTATATAGATTCATTTATTACTCTTTAAAAACATTTACAAAGATAGACTTTGTTGTTTGACCCTTTCAAAATTCTGTTAAACTCAACCCATTTATTAACTTTCGTCTTGATGTCTTTTGATGAATTTGTAAAAAAAACCAACTAGGCCTCTGGCCTTTCTATGTAAATAATTATTTCACTTTACTATTGTTCACTGGATAATTATTGTACTGGGCCCTGCTGGCCCATTTTTTTTCTGTATGTATCCAAATCTTTGAAAAAAAAATGGCGGTGCTCTATGTTCGGGTCCGCATGCGCTACACATGTTGGAGTGTGTGTGCTCTCCCGGTCCATCGGGATGGTTCCCCTTGCTCCCATTGGTGGTGGAGGTCTCCTCCCACTCGTCCCATTAAATGCTCTAAACCTAACGGTGAGCAGGTAGGAGGTGGGTCTATAATAGCCATCCCGTTGTGTTGCTCCAGTGCGACGTAAATTCATCTACCAACCGAGGGATTTATACAATTTCTTAGCGAATATTTCGTTTAAGCTGTTGAATTGTTGCTATAATGTTAGCGCGGACCTGTTTCGTTCAGGAAGCCACATAAGAACACATACGCTGAGGTTAAATCAGGGGAAAGAGTAGGCCAAACGACATCCCCAGATTTCATTCAGTCGGGAAATGAGTCCTTCAGAATTCACATGGTTTTATGAGCTGTATAACATGTTGATCCATCTTTCTAAAACCAGGTGGGCTGTAAGTCTTGTTGACCTATTTCAGGGAGTAAGAAATTTTATAACAGTACACAGTATCATTCTCAATTCACAGTAACCGCATTTTCATTAGATCCTCGAACATAATATTCCAGTAATGCCTCCACACCAAACTACCAATTGTCATTGAGTAAATAGTATGCAAAAAAATTTAAAAATCTCCTGGTGGTTGTATTATCATTAACAAAATTTACCAAATCTTGATGGACGAAATATCTCGTCATCAGAAAAATACTTTTAAGAATTAGTTGAAGACCAGATCTTGATCCAGTCATCCCAAAAGAATCAGCTATATCTTGATGACGAGATATCACGTCATTAGTAAAATTGGTTATATCTTTATGGACGAGATATCTCGTCAAAACCACTAGGAAGATTAAATTTAAAATGTTCTATTTAGGAGTTATTACAAAACAAAATGGTGCGCGTACATAAAAAAACACCCTGTATGTCAAAGAACTTCCCATTTAAGTCTAAATAACGGATAATCTCCCTTTATTGCTTTAATTTCAAACACAAACTGCATTAATTTATTTCTCAATAAAACATAAAATAGCGAATGACACGTGAAGAAAAAAATTTCTAGCTGACTCTTGCACAGGTATACCTCTATTTTAGCTAGAAGCATCCTTGAAAAAACAAACGAAAAAAAAAATTTAATAAAATACTTCTAATTAGAAGAATTTCGAGTTGTAAGTAAATCTCTTTAATATGATGTGCACACACACGAACAAAAACTGTTTTCTTTCTCACTTGCCTCATGCATATTTAATATTTACGAGGCAACAGACAGTTCGTTCTCCCTTTATGCAAATTAACTGAAGCTGACAACTCAATAAGGTTATCTTACGAGCTCTGTAAAAATATGAACGGATGAAAAAAAATCTGAGCCATTAATACCAACCTCATTTGGTGAATATTTTTAGACACTAATCAAATTATTGATTTCGCATTACTGGAAACTTTCATTTCCAAAACCCTGTCAAATGATTTCCATCTACTCTGCTGAAAGATGGCCTCGGCAAAATTTTTGGTTACTTTCGGAAAACAGTAGTTCTTAACTGTCTCACTGCCGAGTTTCATGATTTAACTCTCCAGGTGGTTGTCTCGACGAGGTGTCATTTGAAAAACTAACCAGATCTTCATCTCATCATCTTTAAAAAATCGTCAATATCTTAATGACGATATATCTCGTCCATAACAAAAATCAGATCTTCATGGACGAGATATCTTGTTAAAACCACTAGGAGGGTTAATTCTATGAGAGGCTTTTTATGTCAAGATAAATGTAAGTGGCGGTAGTGCTTTGGTGGGGGGGAGGGTGCTTTCTGTATGTATTCCGGACTTGACGTCATTTGGCTTGTTTTGCGAAGATTTCAACACGTTGCCAATAGGAATTCTAAATTTATATTCGGAATTTATATGCGATGAATAATTGTTCAACGCCAATTTGATTAAATGCCAAACGTTTTCTCTCTTCTGTGTCAGGAAAGCTTTCCTTGTGAATATATGACCATAAGTGGATGTTGTCTGTCTTGTGCTTGGCATAGCTTGACAAAATATGGCTCTTGCGCCATGAAATACCAACCAACCATTAATGATACAAATATCGCCGATCTGTGAACTAATTATTATCAATTCACTTGAAGCTGGCATTAAATGCTAATTTGACTTAAATTGATTGATGATTTTTTTTAACCTGTCAAGTGCAAAGACTTGTGACTATTACAAAATTCCCTGCAATTTAGATTTAATCCTGTAAAGTACATTTCATAATGTTTGTGAAACGATTAACCCTCCAACTGTGGTCCGTCGAGCCGGAGCGACCTATGGTTGAAATCTAAATCGAAAAGAAGTCAATTTAGTCGTTAAGAAACAATTCTCGTTCCTTCTAGGATTTAAAATGCCTAAAGTGTCGAACGTTCAATTGCGTTTCGATCAAGTCTGTAAGGAAGTTAATCGGTTCCGGGAGAAAATTTTAGACGATGAGCTATGTGATCCAGCACGAATCGCAGTTCTCACAACGAAACTTCAGTCTTACGATACAAGACTGACAGATATATTTTCAAATTTTTCTCCCAAAGAGAATGAAGATAACTTTGAGGAATATATGAAGTATCAAGATGATATTCTAGACCTCTTGGTAGAATTAGATAAGAAAAATCTCATACTGTAAAAAGCGTAACACAAGAAAGAAAACATTCGTTGGTAAAATTACCTAAATTCGATCTCCCTAATTTTTATGGTGATTCAGAAAATTGGATATCATTTAAGGAGTTATTTTATTCATCTGTTTTGAAAAATGAGCAACTATCAGATATTGAAAAGCTCCAGTATTTGCAATCTTCGGTACGTGGAAATGAATCAAAACTAATTCGTGGTTTTGCATTTCAAGAAGAAAATCTGAGTCATTGCTGGGAGCTTTTGTGTCAGAGATTCGAAAATAAACGTCAATTAGCATTAAGCCAAATAAATGAAATATTTGCTATTAAGTTAACGAAAGTGAGTAATTCAAAAACGTTAGTAGAATTATTAGACACCTGTAATGAAGCCGTCCGTAATTTGAAAACATTAGGCTTGGAATCCAGTTTGTTAAGTGACTTAATCTTAATAAATTTCATGTTGACAAAACTCGATGAGCCAATCAAACAACGCTGGGAACTTTCTCTTGAAAGCGATAGCATTCCAGACCTTGAATTATTTAGAGTTTTTGTTGAAAGAGAAGCTCGCAGTTCAAACGAATCAAAACCTACTAGAAACGAAGTTAAATTCAATGTAGGTAGGAAACCTGCAGATTTCAATTCGTTCAAGAAACCAATAGTACATAACGCGGTTGTTGTAAAGGGCAATACATGCGTGATTTGCAAACAAATGCACCCATTATTTAAGTGTCCAACTTTTAATAACAAGCCAGTAAATGAGAGATGGAAAATAGTGAATTCACATAATTTATGCTCTAACTGTTTGCGACAAAATCATACACTTGAGACATGTAAATTGACTTTGAACTGCAAAAACTGTTCGGAACGTCATCATACACTTTTGCATGTTTATGCTGTTAACCTTCCGTGTAGTGAATCGGGGAATTCAATCGTCTCAGTTGCGAACAGCATTCAATGTGAATCGGGTGTGCATACAATGACAAGTAACGTATTATTGTCAACCGCGCTCATAAACATAAGATCTAAGTCTGGAAAATTAATACAATGCAGGGCACTTATTGATAATGCCAGCCAAATTTCACTAATGAGTAGGGAATGTGCTGAGCGTTTGAATCTACCTTTGCTCAACACAACTCACAGGTTGGTGGGTATTAACGGCGTTTTAGCAGAAACTGCTTTGCATGTAACGAATTTCAAGTTTTCGCCTCATTTCTCGTCAGATTTCTTTTCGGCAGAGGCTCTAGTTGTTAACAAGGTTACTTCCCCTCTTCCCAATTTTTATATCGAAAGGCAAGATTGGCCACATTTAAGAGGTTTAGTCTTAGCTGACCCTCAATTTTACATCTCCAGGCCTATTGATATTTTACTGGGCGCAGATCTTTTCGGAACTCTAATCAATGGACAATCAGTCACTGGATCTCATGGCGCACCAGTTGCGATAAATACAAAAATTGGTTATCTACTTTCCGGAAAAGTAGAGAATACAACGCTTTCCCATGCATCAATGGTGTGTCATACAATGGACAATATCAATGAAACGCTTAAAGACTTTTGGGAGCTTGAGTCCATTCCTAAACCTCACGTGTTAAAAGATGAAGATGAGATGTGTGAACAACTGTTTCTTAAATCCGTCAAAAGAGATACTACTGGACGATATTGCGTTAATCTTCCCTTCAAAGAAAACGAGACGCTAGGAGAAAGCCAAACAAGGGCCCTACAGCGTTTTTACTTGCTAGAGAAAAAACTAGCTAAAAATTCTCAGTTGAGAAATCAGTATTCTCAATTCATGGAGGAATATGAAAGTCTAGGTCACATGACCCCATTATCACGAAAGGAAGACGAAATAACTCCAAATTATTATTTACCTCATCATGGGATTGTTAACGAATCGAGTAGCACTACAAAACTTCGGGTAGTATTCGATGCCTCTGCTCAAACCTCAAATGGAAAATCATTAAACGACATACTATGTAAAGGGCCTAAACCTCAAACTGAAATTTTGGCAAATTTAATCCGCTTCCGATCATACCCGATAGCCTTCACTGCAGATATCGCAAAAATGTATAGACAAATACTAATTGGAAATGAAGATCTGCCTTTCCAAAGAATATTTTGGCGAAAAAATCCATCTGATCCGCTCGTCATCTACAAACTTAAGACTGTCACATATGGAACATCATGTGCCCCTTTCTTAGCCCTTTGCACTTTGCAACAACTGTGCAGGGATGAACATAGGAATTTTCCCGTTGCTTCTGATATTGCAAGGGAACATTTTTATGTAGATGACTTGTTGGCAGGGGCAGATTCCGTAGATTCCGCCAAATCAATCGTAAAAGAGATGAATCAGTTGATGGCTGCAGGTGGATTCTCACTCAGAAAGTGGGCTTCCAATCATGCAGAAGTTCTCTCAGACTTACCAGATTCGTTAAAAGCCAACTCTTTCTCTCATTCGTTCCAAGATGAATCCTCTCAAAAGGTACTGGGTCTATTTTGGAATCTTAAAACCGATACCCTTCAAGTCAGGGGTATAACCGCGGATAAAATCTCTACTAAACGGCAATTGTTGTCCGTGATAGCCCGTATCTTCGATCCTTTGGGTCTCATTTCACCCACAACGATTATTCTTAAGATTCTGCTGCAAGAGTTGTGGAAAGCGAAGTTGAAATGGGATGAGCCACTTCCTACAGATATTTCCAACAAATGGGATAAAATTTCCTTAGAAATAAGCCATTTCAAGGAAATACAAGTTCCTAGAAATATCCATATCTCAAAGGCCATTAAGATAGAACTGCATTGGTTTTGTGATGCCTCTGCTAAGGCATATGCTGCAGTGGTGTATTTTCGCGTGATATCAGACGACATTCACGTATGTTTAATTGCAGCCAAAACCAGAGTGGCACCAGTGTACCCTGTAACCTTGCCTCACTTAGAATTAAGTGGAGCGCTTCTCTTATCCGAGCTCATAAATGCTATTGTGAAATCAATCACATTTCCAATCCACAAAACATTTCTCTGGTCTGATTCAACCATCACACTGAGTTGGATTTCAAAACCTCCTGAAAGGGGTAACCAATTTGTGCAACACAGAGTAGCAAAAATTCGTTCACTAACTTCAGCAGGGTCGTGGCACCACATTCCTGGCAAAAAAAAACCCGGCTGACTGCGCCACTCGTGGACTTTTTCCAGCACAATTAAGGGCCTATTCGGTATGGTGGAATGGGCCAAAATGGCTCAGTGAAATGAATGTTCCAGTCTCCCCAAATGACTATCTTCCTGTATTGAACAGTGTTTCATCTGACGAGGATAATTGCTTCGTCACGCAAATTGATAGATCTCATGATATCCTCAGCAAATTCTCATCCATACTCAAAACATGTCAAGGAATTCTCTTGAATTTCGAAGAGCTGAGCACATTATTAGGCCAGATTGAGGCTTGCATCAACTCTCGACCTCTAGTACCCCTATCCACGGAGACAACTGATCTTCGGGCTCTGACTCCTGGCCATTTCCTCATTGGAGTCCCACTCTTGGAAATTCCTGAATTCAACCACCAACCTAATTCATCTTTGAGTCTTTCTTCCAGGTGGAAGTTATTGTTACAGGTGAGAGACAGCTTCTGGAGGCGTTGGAATCGGGATTATCTGCATGCTCTTCAACCCCGTCCCAAGTGGCGACTCGCAAACACGTCCATCAAAGTTGGAGATCTAGTGCTACTTAAAGATGGCCAGCAACCTCCTCTCCATTGGAACCTTGGCAGAGTCACCCAGTTGTTCCCGGGAACCGACCAGCTGACTCGTGTTGTGTCAGTCAAGACAAAATCCGGAGATGTCATTCGTCCATTCAATCGGCTAGTGGTGTTGCCGATTTCATCTTGCCGCCCCCCGCAGGATGTTGAGTAACGCCAGAGTGAGTCACACTGGAGGAAGCCAAAGATAAACAGAAGAAGCAAAAAAAACCTCTCCCCGAGTGCGAACCGAAACTTTTTTCCCCGTTCCGGGAGGGTCAACGGGAAGAAAGACGCTACGTGTCAATTCTCACTGGGACGCTAAAGGGGTCGGACGTTGGGATCCGTATACCCGATTACAAACAACTTTAAATCGCTGAATCAATCAAAATGTCTTGTTAAAGGATACAATTAAACCAGTTTTAAATTGTTATCTGAAGTTGGTATTCTTTTGCGTCCAGTATTTCAATTCTTGCCTCTCCATATAGTCTATCTGGGAAATAGGGGTAAGTACCCAATACAATTCCTAATCTATTCATTCGTATGCACATTCGACTCATATTCGTCTTTGTGTTGTTTAAACTTAAAGAACAAACTGGTTGTCTCGAAAAGGTATCTCGTCATTTGCAAAACTGACCAGATCTTAATCACGTCATCATAAAAATATCGGCAATATCTTGATGACGAGATATCGCGTCATTAGCGAAATTGATCAGATCTTAATGGACGACATATCTCTTCGAAACCGCTTGGAGGGTTAAGCGTAAAAAAGATTATAAACCATATAATATAACTAAAACATGGAATTCTCGTGTCTAGAAATATGTCAAGTATGCTATAAAATTGTAACATAAAAAACAGTTTTTAGTTTTAATCCTTTAAGTATTTTCGACGCGATATATCGTCCATCATGACCTGACATTTATTTCAGATAATGCTATCTTGTCCAGATAAAACTGTCCGTTAGCTCCAAGGGAATGAGGAAAGATCTAAGTGGGATAAAACAAAGTATCCCTTGCCCAGAACTGGTGACAATTTGGAATAAGATTTTACGTTAGCGGCTGGTCACTACTGGACAGTTTTCGTCACGAAGATAATAGCCCGTTGTATTGCTCCAGTGTGACATTAAATTCAACTGACTAATCCGGGGAGAAGATAAACCATCTGGTTATAACAATAACTATAAAAACCTAATGTGTTCAAGATAATAGTATTGAAAAGATATCAAAATGAGTAGAACATTCCAGTTAATCTCATGTGTTGATACTTTATTTACTCATATATATATATATATATATATATATATATATGTATTCTGTCAAACATACGATAACTATACACCAATTACGAATTTTATGTATTAATAGTGGTGTTAGTAACAGTACACCTTACCCCTTTCGGCTGCTAGGAATGTCATATTGTTATCATTCTACCATCTATCAACCTCTACTATCATAATTCGTCATTTTAGGATACTTAGTTGATGGAAGCGTGGCTTGTGTTATTAAGATGAGGGAGAATATGAATGAGTAATGGAAATAAGTCTGCTAAAATTTATGAGGCTCCATCTATTGAGTTTAATGAGAACTGCAGTTTTAGTCCTAAGTTATCAATGAGAATATGAAAGTTTTTTAATATTTTACAAGCAATCTGGATAGTAAAAATTTAGTCTTTGCAAGTACACTCTCGGTCCCTGTTTAACTCATCTTGTTCTACTATGAGTAAGATTTAAAAGTTATATTAAACCGATTTCCAACTCCGGCTCTTCATTTCAGACTCACCAAAACTTCCATATATCTTCGTCTGATTGTCAAAGATACACAACATCCATATCAGCATACCGCAGCAAACTCCCGCTGCAATACAAACTCTAATCGAACTCGAGTCCCCAGAAATGAACATTTGCAGACCGATATTGCGATCCTTAGCAACCGCATTTGGCTCGAATAATTGCTTTCCGTCTTCGAGCTAAGGATTCCAATATCGTCCAAAATGCCTCCAAGTAAGGCTGCATTAAACTGCAGTCATAGATTCGCGCTTTATTGTATACAACACCGTCGAAGCTCGTAGCTGAAGTCGTTTGTCCGGAATGTAAAACTGACTTGAACAGAAATGCAATTTCGATTGTGTAGAGGTAGTTTCCTTCGAAGAGGGAAGGTTTTCAAACTGTGTGTCGTGGCTCCGAAGGGAGCCACTGAAAGTTCAATGAGCTTTCATAACATGTGCGTTTCGCGATATATTATCGTGTTTGTGATGTAAAATTAGTGCCATACACCTTTAACAAGACGCAAGTGCAACTTTGTCAACTAAAAAGTATTTCGTGGTGCAGTGGAGTTATACTGCTATTGATAGTATTGTATTGTAAGTTGATTTTTGTAGTGGTGGTAGTTGGTTGTTTGGGGTTTAATGTAGCAAGGGACATATTTTGGCCATGCTGCGCCAGACAAAAGAAAAACAATATCAAGTAATAGACATACACAATGAAAGTTTTACTGACACAGGAGAGAAAAAAATAACCAGGGAGCAATAAACCTGACAGGAATCGAACCTGAGCCGCTTAGAACCCGAAGGTTGCTAGCGCAGTGGATATATCCACTGAGCCACGAACCCACGAGCCGCAAAACAGTCTTTTAGAAAGACCACTGGTGCTTCCCTTAGAATGGAAAGATTATATTGCTCATTTCTTTAGAAAGAATCCTTTGGAAAGTACCAATTAAATCTTTATAAAAGACTATTCTAATGAACGAAGCATTAGAATCTTTCCGGAGGATCCTATTCTAAGGAAGGAGAAATAAATATTTTTAAAGGATTCTATTCTAAGGAAAGGATTAATAGAACTTTTTAAAATTTGAAATGGATTTGAAATTTGACGTGGATCAACGTCCTTAGCACGTATTCCTTACAATAGCTATTCTATTGCGTCTTAGAGCAGGAATCTCGAATTCTTTGGAACATTCTATTGGTCAAAGTCAAAATTGGTTAGCAGTCATGCAGGAAAGACTGCTGTATGCAATGCGGAATTATGCGTAAGAAACCCTCACAAGGTTAAACTTGTGCTCCTATTTGAAGAACTGATAAAGATGACAGATTATCTTTCTCGGGGACTTTTAAAATGTATTTTAAGTTTATTAAAATGTAACAAAATGCAATTAATTTAATTATTTACACCCAATCTAACTAGTTTATAAAATCAAATTTTAAATGCAAAATACGCACTGATATGTACTCTTGTGTAAAGGAAAATGAGGTTCAGCAAAATTTGAAAAGGTTAAAATTTGAAAGAATTATGTAATTTTCCTTGGTGTTTTACTATTTAAGGAAAAATATGTGGTTTTGAGATTAGAAAAGAGTGGAAATATTTATTCACTATTAAACAGAGAAATGAATAAATCAGATTTAAAGTACTGGTAAGGATCATTAAATTCAAGATAAATCGAGGGTTTACAAGAAAAGCCACAACATATAGAGACTATACAACATACTCTACCCCTTAAGAAAAAAAAGCCTTACTTCTCTTTTGAAAGCAAATGTATTGTAATTATGATGCAATATGTTAATGCAGGATTACTCTAGGTATATAGCGATAAAAACCGGCGTCCATGTTTATTTATTTATTCATATACCGTGGAACTAAATACCCCAGTTACATGACAGCGAAATAAAGACCAAAAGTACAGAACATGCAACAGAGGACTATAAAAGTGCAATTATAGAGCATAAACTACATGTAAGCACAAAATAAATATTACATAGAACACCTCTGACAAAACTACTGAACATAAATACTACATAGAACACTTTGACAACACTACTAAACAAAATAGAAATCACAATCGAAAAATAACCAGAGAAAAAGTAAAATAACTCAGTTTTTAACTTTATAAAATTAACTAAAATGTATTGATAGTAGGTAGGTATTTTAATTAACGTCGCATTGGAGCAACACAATGGGCTATTGGCGATGGTCTGGGATCAAACCCAAAGGGAAAGATCGAGGACACCAAGTAATTTTGAACTACCTAAAATGTATTGAATCCTCATAGAAAGTAATAAGGATACAATCACAGGCCTTGAATCAATAAAATCATTCTTCATTATTAATATCAAACTCGTTCAAAATGCAAATTAATTGTTGAATATTCACACAATAAACAATCGTTTAAACTTCCTATATCTACTTCCACAATCCAATATCAGGATGGAATATTCACGCAGAAACTACGGTTTGTGTCCTCGACTCAACTTATCACCTTTTATGTGAACAAATGACAAAAATGAAATCTTCAAGTTTGAAACCATTGTATACGACCTGGAGACTTGATTAGGAGCATCCCCCTATAGATAGACCTATGAAGTATCAGCGTCACTTAGATTTACATTTGTTTTCATTCATAGATATTATTGATTTGGATTGGTTACAAGTCAATTAGAGTTGGAATCATAGGATGTTTACCTAGAATCAGATCAGTCACTGAGGAGAGATCCTATATCAGTCACTGATCGGAGTCAAAGGTTATTCGCCTATCCTTATATACATTTACACATGTGTTCAATGAGTTAGATACCAAAGTATGCAGACCTGGAAAAGTTTAATTTTGTCCTAGTTTTTAATTTTAACAAGTTTTGGAATTCTCGTGCTTCAAATTAGTCTTCCGTGAATTTACTCTGCCACAGTGGCAAACTTCGACGACATAAACCGATAAAAAATGGTGGGATAGAATCACCACTAGGGTGATAGTGGCCCAACGAGTATGGTGATATTACCCTAGGACATTACAATTGATTTAAAATTATTTTTTTTTCTTACACGCTGCCAACTAACGAAATTACGCAGAGGAAGGAAAATATACATACAGTAACTCATAGTTTCCCAAAGTGGGCACTACTTACTGAGGGATTGAAGCAATCTTGAGACGTAATGCTAGACGCAAGGGCATTCAGAAACAAGAGTGAGGGATAAGCACAGCACCAGTCTCATCCTTCTCATTGGTAATTATTTTTAATTTTACTGATTTAATTTGACATTTATTACTAATAATATGCATAAATCTAGTGCGTTTACGTTCATATTTTTCGTTACTGCAATTTAATTAATTGCTTTAGAATTTGAGTTCCAAGTTGTTTTGAAATTCTAAACATACTCTTTGAAAGTTTAAAATTACACACAGGCTATATAAATATTTCGGTGAAGATCAAAACTTTTAGGCTCAGCTAAGTTTACAATTTATAACTAGTTGAGATGGTTTTACAAAGGAAACAAAATTAGCGGCGAGGCAATGCTTGAAGTACGCTTATCACAGAATGACTAAAGCTCTAAAGAGAGGAATACGCTAAAAAGACCTACTGTATCGATTACTTCTATCGTACCATGTTTCCCGTTAAGCCACGAGATAATACAACACTAAGTTTCCTAATGTACAAGAGAGGAATAAACACAGGTTGATGTTATACTCCGCTTGGGTACCCCAGTATTTTCTCTAATACGTCCAAAGGTTTGTGTGTCTACAGACAAACGAAATTAAGTGAAGTAATTACTAAGCTCCTTAGTACTTGTTCACAATAAAACTAAACAATCTATAGAAAACCACATGCTCAACTGTGCAACGATAAATGAAAGAAAATAGAGATTTCAAGGTTTATAAATGTCATTCGATTTTGATAGCAGACGATATTTTCCCCAAACTTCTTTTACATTTAAATTTAAACATTTTATTTTGTATTTTTGGTAATGGCATCATAGAACTTTCTAGAAGCTTGTAACCAATCCTAAAATATCAAACGATATTCACGATTTTATATAACCTTGATTAATATTAATTTATCATTCTTTTAAATTTCTACCGTTATACTTCTTTACCTTGTTTCTCTTTTCCCCAAACAATTACATTTTCTTTCGAATTTTTTAATCATTTCTACGTGACAGTATATAATTTGTGTAAGGTCACATTTTGCCTCCCATTTAAACGTTAAATGGTTTAATTAATCATAATACAAGTGCTACCAATAGAAAATTCCTTTTTGGTACAAATTTGAGGAATACATTTGGCATTAAAAAATTAGTTAATTGAAAAATCAATTAATCATTTAAGTTTAACTTGCCAAATTCGTGTAAATAATAGAAATTTCTAGAATGTTAGGGAAATTTCATGATTAAACTATTCTGAAACATTTTGGCAATTTATAAAGGGTTAATGAGTGCGCATTGCAGCAGAGAACGCAATAATTATCTAATGAGGCAATAATTAAGAGTGAAACAACTTTTAAACTACAGGAAATAATTTCCTATTAAAATTACGTTTCGGATGACTATTAACCAACTCTCCTGGTGGTTGCCTCGACGAGGTATCTCGTTAGCAAGACCATTAGCAGATCTTGAAGGACGAGATACGTCGTCATTAGAAAGAAAAATGACAAAATGCTGATCTCATCATCTAAAAATCAGCAATATCTTGACTATATATTTCATCATTGAGAAATTGGTTAGATCTTGATGGACGAGGTATCTCGTCCAAACCACTGAAGGTTAAAAGCCCTATGCCAAACATCGGAAAACGATTAACTTTTTTTGACAACTCCTGTATTTGCACATGGTGAATTATATGTTGTCGTGTTAAGTGTTCAACATTCGGAAAAAGTAAGTTTTGATAAGAAGTCAAAACTAAGAATTGTCTAAAGGAGATAGATTGACTTCCAATCTTCCTATTTTATATATCTTAAATTAAAAATAATTATCCAAATAATGTGAACATAACAAATCAGAGCATTTCGGTAAACTTTGTGTACAAAAAAATTCTTATAAATACACATGAACATAACAAGTAGATATGGTAGGTAGGTAGGTATCTTCATTAGCGGCGCACTGGAGCAACACAATAGACTATTGGCGGCAGTCCGGGTTCAAACTCGAAAGGAAAGATCCAAGGACAACACCACGTAATTTTGAATCAGATGACGAGGTCACACTTAAGCTGGCACCCCACTCTCCAAACTTCCACACTACCTAACATGAGGACATTTGAAGCCACGACAGATTTAACGTGAAACAACCCCCTTGTATACGATTGTCTTGTTGGATTCTAATTCGCAACCTCCGATTGCTAATCCGTTACTCTTCTAACCGGGCTACCGTTGTCCATTGTCTAAAGAAGATAGACTTCCAATATTATGTACACAAATTCTTATACGTAACAAATCAGAGCATCTCTGGAAACTTTGTGTACAAAGAAATTTTTATAAATGCATATGAACATAACAGAAAAGTGTATCTCTGGGAACATTGTGTATCGATAAAACAGAGATGCTGATTAATGGAAAGTAAAAGGGGTGTTTGATTATACTCAATTAGTTCAAGCCGTTTATAAGATTCCAAATGCTAATCAGCTTAGGGCAGTGGTAGCCCAGTTGGAAGAGCAACGGATTAGCAACCTAAGGGTTGAGCATTCGAAAGTCGGTCCAGCCAAAGACTATCGTGCACACGATGGCTGGGGAACGTTAAATCTGTGGTTGACTCAAATGTCCTCGCGTTGGCGTGATGTGGAAGTTTAGAGAATGGGGTGCCAGTTCAGGTGTTGACTTCGTCATCTGATCGTGGTTGAAAATTACGAAGTATTGTCCTCGGATGTTTTCCTTCGGGATTGATCCCGAACCGTCGGTAATAGCTGACTGTGTTGCTCCTGTGCGACGTAATTTCAACTACCTACCTAATTACATTTATTGGAGTGGAATGGTAGTTTGAAGAGTGGGGTGCCATTCAAGTCTTGACCTCGTCATATGACCGTGGTTTAAAACTATGAGGTTTTGTCCTCGGAATTTTTCCTTCGATTGATTCCGGACTGCCGTCAATAGTCCATTGTGTTGCTCCAGTGTGACGTTAATTTAACAAGTACTTCTATATATTATTTTATTTAAAGTATTTAGATTTAAAATATTATTGGGAAGTTTTTCGCAGAGGGAAAGTATAAAAAATTAATTTTTATAGTTTTTATATGCATAATCGTATAGACAATTTTTACCCGTGTTTTCAACGACCCTTCATAAAGTAAATGATTCATTGACCATATTCACCTCACCTAAACACCTTTAATAATTAGAAATAGATTCCTATACTACTACAGATAAAGACAAGAAGAATTCAGACAGCTCTCTCGCTTTTTCAGTGGCCATCTGAGAAGTCTCATATTTTCTGTGGTCGCAAGATTCATCCGATTTGCCTTAAATGCCAGTCTGACCAGGCCTCCCCAGCACACATTCTAGAGGCCTGGAGTGGTCCCGAGACGACCTGTTTTCTGAACATCTTTTGGTGAAAGACTTTGAGGTGGTGAATGGACTTACGGATTTGATCTAGCTTGAACTAGACGTGAAGATTAGCAACAACAGATAAAGAAATAACCAACATAACATCTCATGTTCATCTCACCTGCATGTTTGTTTTTGTATCAAAAATGTCTCTAAATTAATAGGTATTCCAAATTAAAAATATTCCAAACAAATGTGCCATCATAGGGGAAAACCAACATGCTTTTGCTTGGCTTTGTCCAGCATTGTCATACTTTCAATTTTATAAAACGCATATCCTGCACATTCCGTAAGAGAATCCTGCTGTCTCTTAGCAACATCATCGTGTGACTGTTGCTGCGAGACATCGGAATGCGGACTTTATTCCCGATAGGACACAGCTAACTATTATTATCGCAAATTTCCCTCGGGGTTTTTTACTGAAAAAATAAATTCTACGAAATACTTTAAGCAATTTGTTAGTTACCATCCTTAAAAATTAGGGGAGGAACTATTTGCTTTCTTTTGTTTTAAAAGTACTCGAAATTTGTCAGGCGCAATTTTGTTATTAAACGCATTCCAAAAAATGTCTTATAAATGCATGAGAGGGATTTTCAGAGCAAACAAACCAGATGGTCTGCGAAGCTTTTACTGCTGATGTACCAACACTATACTATGATACACGTTAGAGTTACTTTAAAATATAGTTTATCGCCGTTTTGGCGATGTTTGGCATTGAACCCTCTGAGTTTCGCAAGATTTCCTAGTAGTGTAGCGTTGCTTTCAAACGATACCTTAAAGACTTTCTTTTTAAAGAATCCATGGCTCTTTGAACCTTTGGATCGATTCTATTGGTCCTTTCCTTAGAACAGGACCTTACTTTGAACTATTTTGTTGATTCTTTACTTGGAATAGAATTCCTTGGAATGATTCTAATGGTCTTTTCCTTGGAATAGAATCGAATGAATGAAATGTTCTCTCGGTCTTTTTCTTTGAATAGATTCCTTTGGAAAAATTCTATTTGTCAGGAATGTTAAAACTTATTAGAATTCATTCAGGGAAGACTGCAGATTTCAAGGGAGAATTATGAGTGTAAACCCCTTAGAGCAATGGTTACCTGTGCTCCAAGGCCGCTCCAGGAAAATAAAATAAATAAAAATTAAATTAAATAAATAATAAGAAACAAAAAATATAATAAAAATAAGAATTGGAGGAACTGAGTCGGACCTTAACGTTGCTCTCACCAATAAAAAATCTGTTGTAACGCAAATGGTTTGATTTATTGAACTTTGGAAGAAATTTTATGTACGGCCAAGCTTTGACAATATCATGTGCATTGGTGGTAGTTGAGAATAAATTGAGATATTATGGTAAATTTCAAAGTATTTAAAATACAGTTTCATTGCATTGACATTTCTCAATTGTTTAAATATCTCTTTACTATATATCTCCTCTTCTTCACCCGCTGTGACACTACTCCTAAACACCATTAACTTGTAAACATAGGGTAGGCCTAAGATGGGGTAGAGTTATAGAAATTGATTCTGAAAGAGCTCCGTTAGTCTAAAAGGTTGGGAATCTCTGCCTTAAAGGGTGATCGGTGTTGACCAAAAAACTATCATATGTAAAATCAGAATTTATTCTTTGGGATTTTTATTGGCGAAGTACTGAAATCGTATTCGAAAAACAGGCCAAGTGACACCTCGTTCAGATTACGTACAGGAAACACGTACAGACACGTCGTCGTAGAAACACTACCGCCACCTATAACTAACTCGAAAGAAAAATGCCTCTCACTACATCCATTCAAATAGAGCAGTGGTTCTTAACCTTTTTAGTGATCGGCACCCCCTTGAATCTAAAAATAAGTTCTCACACCCTCTTGAAAAATATGTTTCTATTTCTTTATTTAGGAAATTACATCTATTGCAAGATTATTTATTGAAAAATATACATATACATACAACAAAATATTTAAATTTTTATTGGGTAGGTTGTTGTTTATTCATATTGCATGTGCTAAGTGCGATGCCCTCTTTTGGGGCACTTTAGAAACATTTGTGCTTCCATTTAACTCAAAATAGATAGACGTAGATACTTCCTGGTGTTCTCTCTTTCCCCCTTAAATTTTCTCTGGCAGCTACTCAGACGTTACAAACTCAGTCTGAGAAATGCTACCCTGATGACAATTCCCATTAAAAACATAATTTTGCATTTTATTCGTGGAAGAAATAATTACTACAACCTAAAAATGTGTGATTATTTATTCAAAAGTTTTTATTACTGCAGAGTAAAATATTTCTCAGTAAATAGGTTTTCTAGCCTGGTGCATTTTGGTGCAGTCTTCGAAGCAGCATCTCTTACTCCAGTTTATATTCCTTAGTGGCTGAGGCAAAGGTAGAGAGGGTCGGAGTGGGGGTCCCAAAAATCAACGTAGCGTTCGCTAGTTTCTCACAGGCGGTAGTTTCTATCGAAAATTTAGAAACTTTTCTCGCACCCCAGAAGTGTACACACCTCAGGTCAAGAATCACTGAAATAGAGTATCAATCTTGAACGTATCCAAAAGAAAACATTTTATTGAGATCGTTTACAAGTACTGCAACTGATGAAATCGTAGTGAACACACACGGCTTTAATGCAAGTTAATTGCTATTTCTACATTTGTCCTTTAACCGCGTAATACATTTCGTCGGAATGCTCGAAGTTCGATGAAGAATTTAATTAGAGTGGCAAGTTATTTCGTGTTGGTTTAGCAATACTACGCAGCTCCGTAGCTAAAACCAAGCATATTCAAACTAAGCGGTAAGATTGGAGAATCAATCCTGTTACTGTCGACTTTATATCAGTACCATAAAATTGCATCCAATCCTATCTCTATAATTTAAAAGCAGACTTCTGTGAAAGAAGTGATCTTCTAATGAAATACATGGAGCATGTGCGCGCAGCTTGATGGTATTTCTTCCGATCGCTCGGTTCGAAGATCTCCGGATGAAGATCCCGATGTATTAGAAGAAAGCTCCAATTTAGGACTAATACGAGCATGATGAAAAATACTGGTTGAAACTTCGATACCCTATCGATCCGATTCGATTCGCAAGCCCACGTGATCTATACTTCTGAGATCTTGCAACTCTGACCACATGCTCTATCTGTTTTTATTAAAATGTCAATGTATGAAAGGATATATTCGACTGCTGGGATTTACATGTCACAGGGAAAAATACAATTAACCCTTCAAGTGGTTTTGACGTCCAAGTGGTTTTCTCGTCCATCAAAATCTGATCAACTTTGTTAATGATGAGATATTCCGTCCATCAAGGTGTTGCCGATTTCTTTTATGATGACGAGATCAAAATCTGGTCAGTTCTCTTCTAATGACGTGATATCTCGTCCATCAAGATCTGGTCAGTTTTTCTTATGACGAGATGGCTCATCGAGACAACCACAAGGAGGGTTAAACACTCAGACAAAATTAAATGACCGAAAATCTGTTTGCCTGGAGCAGAAAAAGTTCTTGAACTATGATTTCTGGTGTCATGAAATTTGTACAGCTTATTCTGTCTAGAATTTCTGTCAACACAACTATTTTCAGCTCTCTATGCTATTTTCTTAGAAGTTAAATATTGTATTGAACATTACGTGAAAAGAGAACAATCAACGCAATCGTCAAAAGCTGTCACTAGCCGAGCAATTTGGAGAAGGAATAACACAAGCATGGGAAGCGAACAAAGCTCAGAAAGCTTTTTGACAACATGATACAGCGAAACTGCTGAGGAAACAGACGATTTGGTTTATTTGAAGCAGTAAACTCTCGGGTGAAGCCGGATAGTTCCATATGAAATAAATAAATTTTATTAAAATATGTGTAATCAGACGTTATTGCAAAATGAATATATTTTGGAGTTAAATTTTTCATTACCTGAGATTGACAGCAAATGCAATACTATGCAAGACATAATGAAAGACTTCATTTTGATTTTTAAGCCAATATTTATATCGAAAAGGTGACACAAAAGCTAGAAATTAAGCATGAAAACAATAGATAGGAGATTTAATGGAAGATAAGGAAGTTGATGTCTTATTTTACTCGTAAATCTTTCCATGCAGCATTTAGCACTCCTAATAAAAATTTTATTTGGTTGATTTTCCACCTATTAAATAATGGTTAAGCATTTTTAGTTCTTGCTTTTTCCGTAATCATAAATGGATTAGTTCTGATACACGTCTAGTTATACGAGACAAACTTGAACCGCGGTAGCCCAGTTGGAAGAGCAACGGATTAGCAACCGGAGGGTTGCGAGTTCAAGACTAGGTCCAACCAAAGACCGTCGTGTATACAGGGGACTGGTGCTGTTAATCTGTCATCCTCGAATGTCCTCACGTTGGCGTGGTGTGTAAGTTTGGATAGTGGGATGTCAGCTCGGGTGTAGACCTCGTCATCTTACCGTGGTTCAAAATGACGAGGCGTTGTTCTTGATCTTTCCCTTCGGGATTGATCCCGGACCGTTGCCAATGACTCCGTGTGTTTCTCCAGTGCGATGTTAATTAACTATCTACCTACCTTGTGTAGCAAAAGAAATTAATACAGTGAGCCACTCACCAAGCGTTTATTACAAAAAACATTATATAATTCGAAAACAACTAAACTTAAACTATCACACAGTAATTACTCTTTAATAATAACGCTCATTTACTCTATGACGCAAATGCACTCAGTCGTTCAATAAAAATACTAATTATTTATTAAACTAGAAAGAGTTTATGCAGCGATTTTTTCTTGCAGAAAATAACTCATTGGAGCAGAATATAATTTGGCAATTTCCTCAATTAGATTGCTTTCAGTCAGCCTCTTAAACATAGCAAAGTAATTGAACTAATTTGCTCTAATTCTCTTCTTTTGTTAGATTAAATATCGTATCTACATTTTCCTTTTAATTGTGATTTAATTTATTCTATCGAGGCAAAATCCAGCTGTTTTAAATGGTGAGGTGTTTCGTCAGCAATCATTATTTAAGTTTTCATTTATGAAAGACAGTTGCATTAATTAGAAAGACAGTTAATTTTAGCATTGTCTTTTAATATTATTTGGTATAAAAATAGTATAGAAATCGTTAAGAGCAACTATGACTAATATAATTTCATGGATATCTCCGAATAAAGGGATCTATCTCCACATGAAGGGAATTTTCAGTGTCAAATAAACAAATAGTATTTGAAAATTTTACTTCAACTGTCCAAATGCTCTCGCATGATACATATCGGGGTTACCTTAAACTAAAGTTTATCACCATATTGGCGACTTTTGGAGTTTGATGTATACGTTGACCAATCAACTGTCGTATGAGTCGCTCAGAAGCCAATGCGGTTAAGTCCATTTTTTGATATTTTCTGATTTTTGTAAATTTTAATGGAATAAAAATGTTTTTCTTAGTTATTAAAGGATTTACTCGTTGCTTGGTTTTTTTCTAGGTCAGACAGCCCTTTTTTATAGCTTCTGAATATGTTGTAGAATAATTTCAGAAGCCATTGTGAATAAGTACACTTTTTATCAATATTTTTTTACATAAACTTTGAAATAAAAACTAAATTATCCTTCTTTTATCGATATTTGTTGGCAACACTGAAAAACAACAAATTCATAATCTGTAACTGTTACTTCTGCTATTTAGAATTGTTCGAGATACAGACTTGAAAAGAACGCCAATTTTTAGTGAGTTTTATGTACGTGCTTTCTTTTAATTTGAAATAGCTAAACTTTGGTTAAAACATAAAAATATTACATTGAAGTGTTTGTGAAATTATTGTGCTATCAAAAACATTAAATAATTTTTCTTTAATAACTGTTTCTGTAAAAACTGTAAAAACTTTGACTTTTTAAAATAATAAAAATAGATTTATTGTAAGGGTATAAAAAATAAAAATGTCAAGGGAAATAGAACACAGTGAAACTGAAAGTGATATGCCATTTTATCCTAAAAGAAACTCAAGTCCCAAAGTTTTTAAGATTCTGCCATTGTCCCAATAAATACTTACGTTTTTATTTACACATCCTGTACATATCTTGTTTTGTTGCAGAGCCCCTACCCTTAGAAAAAAGACTATATACTTTTCTGATCAAATTAATAAACCAAAAATTTTAAAAATTAATGCATTAAAAAACATTAATTTTCTCAATTTTTGTTTTCTGGACTTAACCGCATTGGCTTCTGAGCGACTCATATGTCAATTCGGAATTTATTCTTTGGAATTTTTATTGAAGTGCTGAAATCGTATTCGATAAACAGGCCAAGTGATGTCACGTTCGGAATACGTACAGGAAATAGGTATCGCCGCAGATGCACTACGCCACCTGTATTTAGCGTGGCATAAAATGCCTCCTAGAAATCTGCAAGGCTTAAAAGCAACTATGATTAACATAATTTTATGGATATCTCCGTATAGCATATTTACCAGATTATATACTATGTTACTTTGATGCAAAATAATGAACTTCTGAATGAGCTTGCATTGTATAGATATAAATTAATGTATTTACAGATGCCATGCGTTTGACAATTAAGTCATTAGCCTTCTTGTTTCCCAATATCACTGAAGAACACAATCAAACCCGTTAAGTGCAGGTCACATGCCCAAATGTTCGCTATCCATTGGATGCCCAGAATTACAAAAAGTACAATTAGGTAAATTATTAAGTCCAGTTCTAAATAAAAGGACATTGAAGCTATATGTCCAGTAGAAAGAGGAAACAAAGCAACAGTTTTAACCACGAGGAAAACTTGGAATTGAAGTTTGAATCAACGAAGTACTACTTCCAGGCCTTTCCCCTAGCTTCAATGGAACAAGTCGAATTTATATTTTTCCCAGAATCCAATTTAATTAGATGGTTGTTGAATTTAATGTCGTCGCGATAGGTAGGTAGTTAATTAACTGAAGAGCAAAACAACGTGCTACGGCCCGGGATCAATCCCGAAAGGAAAGTTCGGAGGACGACACCTCGTAATTTCAAACCACGGTCAGCTGACGAGGTCAACACCTGGTCTTGCAACCCTCTCCAAACTTCCACGCCACGTCAATGCGGGGATATTTGAGGCCATGACAGATTTAAAGTGCACCAGTCCCAACGTACAAGACGGTCTTTGGTTGGATGTGGAGTTTCGTACTCGAAACTCTCTGCTTCTTAAGAAAGTCAGGTAAAGCGAACATGACTAGTCTTGCAAACTATAACAGAAGTTCTTATTTTTGTTTAAAAGATTGATGTTTAAAAGCAATTATCCATTCTAACATTTTAACACCATCCGTTCTGTTTTTGCTATTGTGTAATTAATTGTAAAAATTCTATTGATCCTTTCCATAGAATAGAATCCTTTGAAAAAAAATTCTATTGGTCCTTAACTTAGAAAAATTCTATTGATCCCGATGTTTCCCGAAATCCCGATGTCCTTAGAATAGAATCTTTTGCAAACTTCTATCGGTTCTTTCCTTATGGCTAAACGGCGGATGAATTCGAACGCATAACTTTATATAATCAGGGGCATTTGAAGAATGAAGACTGTCAATTGGAATAGTAACTTCAATCAGATTTTTGTGAACAGATATCGTCTGTAGTATGGTGCCATTGTTTACATTTCATAACATCATTGTTGGCGTGTTGATATTGAGCTATCTTTTGGGACAGCAGTTCTGGGCTCGATTAAATGATCAATAGAAGCCTCTATTATATTATTTATTGACTAAACCTAAACGTAAATATAAGCGTCTTCCTTGTTTAAAATTGCCCATTAGAATATAAAAAAAGCATTCAATTAAAATATTTAAGCTAACTGCGTTTTTACTAATTGAAACGTTCAGGCGAATAAAGGTCTATGTTGCTTACAAGTAATTTTACAGGAGTAAAAAACGGTCTCTAATATTTTTCATGTTAATGTTACATGGGTAGATGAATCCTTATTCCATTCACCATTTTGTAAATTTGGCTAAGTTTGTTAAAGCGATTAGAGTCACATGTAGAGAACTTCGACTTTCCATACATTTTAATGTAATTATAGTAGGTAGATAGTTGATTACCGTCGCACTGAAGCAACACAAAGGGCGATTTTTAATGCAAAAAAAAAGGTATTATCTTCCAAGACTTTGGAGCATATCTTGTTCGACTACACCGGAGAGAACAACTTTAGAATTCTTTTTGGAGAGAATTTATGATTCATCTTCTATTACTGTGTTTTCTAATGTTCATTTTATGTATATTGCTTCGCTGGTTTATCGTGAAATCGGTGCTATGACACGCCGGATTCATGTATCAATAAGCAATGTAATATAAAGAAAATAATTAAAGGGACCAAACCACAACAAGCTCGAGGCTTTGCTATTCCGTGACCTTTCCCGTAAACAAATACGAGCACGACAGTAGCCGTAGGTGGATATTTCTACATAGACCTGAGATTCATATCAGATGCCGACCCACGTTACCCTTTAGTGATATCCTGGGGAATTAGCCCTAGGAATCGATGTCTGATACTACATAGACCAAGACTACACACCAAGTGGTTTCGACTAGATGTCTCGTCCATCAATATCGGATCAGTTTTGCTAATGATGTCATTGACCTCGTCTTTTTTTATTGCTGTCATGAAAAGGAAGCTATGACTTTATCATCTTAAAGTTTCGTACAGACGCAATCGGAGCTGAATACTCTATTTCATCGATTCGTCTCAAATACAACCCTCCTTTGATATTTAAAAACCAACCTTACCTAAGCTAAGCTCAATTAAAAACAAGCAAATATTCGATTTACTGCATTCATTTTAGATCCTTGTTGACTATTTTTTTCTGCATTCTAATGAGGTAATAAACGAGAAAATCACAACTAATATTCTTTGTAGAAAGGACAACTTTTTCACACTAATTGAGGTTTTTAATTGCTGTCACAATAGACTATGTTTTTATTATCTACTAGCTGAATTACCCGGCGTTGCTCGGGTTGAAATGGTTAAATGTTGCTTGAAAAGTGAATTAGAATAATCACTTTTCTTTCACAGAGAAATGCAATCATTTAAGTTGTACGGAAAATACGTTTTAACTTTTTCATTGCTTCTACAATATACTTCGGACGCAAATATATACATTTAATTCCTGAATATATTGCAATATGTAAAAGATTAAGACATAAAGACAAACAGAAACGAAATTCCGGCGAAAAAATGCAGAATTCTAAAAAACGAAAGATGCGCAAAAAGCAGTTTCAACTGCTTCTGTTTAAATATTCTCGCAATCAAGTCGTGGCGCTCACTGGGTAATTGACCATTGGTAAGAACCTCCTTGATCTCCGTCCAAGTCGGATTGAAGGTGAAGGTGATAAATAAGTCTGGTCTCCCGTACGTCCTCACGTACGTCATAGTCATCATAGTACATCATCTTGTGTGTATTCGTGCATGTGTCTGGGACTCCTGCAAATGTAGCTGGTAGTATGACCAAGGCACCGAGGTTTTCAACGTTCCCGTCATTTGCTACAGCATCTCTCAGGTGAATATATTCGTCAACTCTCAGTTTACGTTGATTTAGATGAATGTAAAGGAGACGCTCACTCTCGACTTTTGCATACATATCGACGATGAACTGATGAAACAATTGCCTGCAGTTCAATACGTGATTCTGCTCAGTATCTCGAACCATTAATCTGTACGTATCGAAATCCATCGATGAAACTTTCTTGCTGGTTGTTTCACCTGTTCTTGGGTTGATCTGCCTCAGATTAAAATTATATCCATCTTCACCATGTGGGGGAATATCACTGGGTACTGCAGAGCATCATAAGATCGATGTGTTTCCGAAATGCGCTATAGTGATCCACCTCGTCGTTAAATAACGATATCCTGTTGATGAAACTGATAGCCTGATATAACCACCGCGACTTCATCTGCTTCAGGAGAGTTAAAGCGCCGCTCGTGTTCGCCTGCTGGTCTTCTGTCTGCTCTTATGACTACTTTATATTCATCTGTTGGCATACGTTCCAATGCTGTTTCAAACGTTTTAATAAGATTATTGTGCTTAAGAAACATCCTTTGTAAGTGTAACAAAATCTGACGTCTTGTTCCCGAGATGTAGGCGCACCTCTGATCAGTTTCTATTTGTTCGTTTTGAATAAAATATAGTTGTAGAAATTTTGGTGGATGTGGCAGCGGAAGCAACGATCCCGCTCTATGGTAAATCTGCCCTTGCACCTTGAATGTCGACGGAAATCCGGCCTGTTCAACAACTGATGTGGCGCCGAATGATGTCATTTGGAAACATGAGTTGTATTTTCTGATGTTACTGTTACTAAGAAAATGCTTCGACTTTGACGTATCTCCTGATGTGTAAGTGAAAAGTTCTTGTGGTGGTGTTTCCAATTGGCAGAGTTTAACTTTTCCATTTTTACAACAAATGCCAGTAGACTCTGATTTAAATTTTTTGGCTTGACAGTAACTACAAACCATTTCCATTTTCCCGATGGTAACACTTGCATGCAGCGAGTAGTCTTTATGTGAATCGTAGTGGAATTCTTCCAATGCTAAGATAAAATGGTTCGCAATCCTTGATTGTTTGGCTATTTCTCTCTTATCCTGTAGTGGGGCCGGACGCTGCTGGGCCGTCACTGTTTCTCTAAAAGTAGTAGCTATATCTCCCTTATCCTATAGTCGGGCCTCACACTGCTGAGCCGTCTCTTGCTCTAGGTGTAGTAGCTCTCTCTCTCGCAATCGCAGGTCTTCTATTCCTCTTCTCGGAAGTTTCTTGACTATGCTTATCTTTCATCATCTTAGCCGTTGACTGCACTTGTCCGATCGCCTTCCGCTTCCTTGGAGGCATTGCTACAGCAAAGAAATCTGTAAAAGAATACAGAAAGGTATTTCATAAATTAAGCAAAAGGCACACTCTCACTGAGCAATGAAATCTCTTATAAAATACAATAAAAAGCTAAAATTAACGAAAAAACAAATTTGAAATTATGAAGTACTTACATCCGTTTAGAAATAGAAATCCAAAATGTACACTATCACTCAAAGTAGGAAACACTTTTGCAATCAACTAAAAGAGTGAAATAAAACTGTCAGATTCACTGAAAGATGATAAACTGGAAGACTTACCGAGTTAGCTTGCTTTAAATACGACCAGCTAAGAATCGAGTGGGTGCTGGAATGTTCTCCATCATGAGTCCAGGAAGTTTCCGTTTTCCCAACTTTCTAGAAAGTTCTACAAAGTTTTATAAAAAAAGTAAACATTAATTCTGGTGCTGCCAGATACCGAGTAGTAAAATTACGCTTTTATGATCAATGAGTTTTTCGTTTGTGCTTTTCGGAATAACAGCGCTTGGGTTAGAAATAAATTTAATCGGTGTAGACAAATTATACTGAATAGATAAAAAATTTTCAAAAAGCAGATGGTCGATTTTACAGAATTCTTAAGAAAGAAAATCACCGCTTTCAACGGAGGATTCACATGTATCTATTCCGGACATTTTAAAATAAGTTACACGCCTTACCTAAAAATCTTATGAAACAGAATTCTACAAATCATTACGTATTCAATAAATTATTTAAGGAAAGTTGGTCGAAATATACACCAACTTTCCTTGAAAAACATCCTTGAACTCCTGAAAACCTTTCCTTGAATTTCCTTGCAAAAATAAGTATTTTAAAATATTCTTTCTTCATCAATAAAATATCTATAATTTATTTACATCATGGGTTGAACTAAAAAGTCAGTTCAAACATAAATACTGTAATTTAATTTGTTTCGGAAAAAATTGTTTTTCGATCAACACTGGTAAAGCAACCATAGCTGCCTAAAGCAATCAATCTATGCTCAATGTTATTTCTATGGCGATTTCGAATAGTTTTTAGCCCCTAGGGCCAATAGAACGGGGGTTAAGAGTTAGCCTATACTGACCGCAGTGTTCTAAAGTATAAGTGTACCAAATTTGGTGTGGATTGGTCAAACGGTGTAGATTTGTATAGAAAATATACATATATACACACATACATACACACACACATCCTACACTGCTGGCCACCGTAAATGCAACACCCTGAAGGAAGCATGCAAATAATATGAAATTTACAACATGCATTAGCGGAGGTGAGATATGCAAATGATTAGAATTTCAGCGCAGACGCACATCACGCGCGCCTGTGGCGCCACTTCAAAGCGCTATTTAAGGCTTGGAGATTTCGACGATTTCAAGTACGGCAATTGTGTTTTTCTTGTGGTTTTTTCAAAAAAACGATCAATTATGCCTCATAGAAAACAGCGATCATCTTTTGATCAAGTATCCGAGTTCGACAGTGGAAGGATAGTGGCCTACCGAGATTGTGGATTATCTTTCAGGGAAATCGGTAGTCGTGTTGGACGAAACCAAACAACTGTAATGCGGATATGTGATCGTTGGATGCAGGAGGGTACGACGGACCGACGTGTTCGATCGCATCCACCTCAGTACACCACTTCACGTGATGACAGGCATATTGTGCGTATGGGAGTGACGGATCGCTCAGCCACATCACGAACCATAACACAGCACATTCAGTCTGTACCGCATCATCCAATGTCTGCGCGTACCATTCGACGCCGTTTACAGCAGAGTGGTCTGTCCGCAAGACGTCCATTGCTTCGTCTACCCTTGACGCAGAACCACAGACGTTTCCGCCGCCAATGGTGCGATGAAAGAAGGATGTGGACGGCAGAATGGAATGAAATTGTCTTTACTGACGAGTCACGCTTCTGTCTGCAACACCACGATGGTCGGATTCGAGTCTGGAGACACCGTGGAGAGAGGATGCTGAACCGCTGCGTTATGCACCGCCACACTGGTCCTGCACCGGGTATTATGGTATGGGGCGGTATTGGATATCACTCTCGCACTCCTCTAGTACGCATTGCCGGTACTTTAAACAGCCAGCGCTACATCTCCGAGGTGTTGGAGCCAGTTGTCCTTCCTTACCTTCAGGGCTTGCCCACAGCCATATTTCAACAGGATAATGCGCGACCACACGTGGCACGCATTGTCCAAGGGTTCTTCGTCAATCGCCAGATTGAATTGCTTCCCTGGCCAGCTCGCTCTCCGGATCTTTCGCCGATAGAAAACATGTGGTCCATGGTTGCTCAACGATTGACCCAGAATACATCCCCAGCTGCCACACCAGATCAACTTTGGCAACGTGTGGAAGCTGCTTGGTCTGCTGTACCCCAAGAACACATCCAAAGTCTCTTTGAATCAATGCCGAGGCGTGTGGCAGCGGTGATCTCCAACAATGGCGGCTACTCTGGCTACTGATTTTAGCAGGAACCGCACTTCACAGAAGTCTATAAATTTAATCATTTGATACTTGGTCAACATGTTATCTACAAAATAAATTTTGTTGTGATATCTCTTGTCTTTCTTGGTGTTGCAATTTGGGTGGCCAGCAGTGTATTTTGTATATATAGATAGATAAAGTTTCATACAAACGCAATCCTGGGTGAATACTCTATTTCATTTACCCGTCTCAGACACAACCTTTGAGATTTAAAAACAAATCTTACCTAACTAAGCTAACCCCCAAAAAACAAATATTCGATTTACTGTATTCATCTTAGATCCTTTTTGACTATTTTCTATTCATTCGAATGAGGTATTAAGTAAGAAATCCATAACTAATATTCTTTGTTCGAAGAACTTTTTCACTCTAATATAGGTTTTTATTGCTGTCACAAAAGACAAACTATGACATTATTATTTCTAAAGTTTCCTATAGACCTAATCACGGCTGTACATTCTGTTATATTGACTGTCAGACCCAACTTTAACAACCGTGCTAAACCCAATTTTTTTTAAAATGAACAAATCTGTGATTACCGTATTCCTCCCATTAATATTTAAGCATAAAAAATTGGTAATTAGCGAAATGAGCTTTTGTCTGCCCAAGTCAACAAGAAGTTCCTCGAAATTTTCTTGTCTGGAGGCTACGCGAACAGCGAACTACGGCGATAATAATAACGAGTTTCGCGAAGGACTTTAATCTCCACCGATTAGTTCAGGAAATTCGTAAATTTTTAAACTCCCATTTGAATCTTGAGGAAATCGATTCTAGAGCGGTGCTCTTTTTTGCAGTCTGCTCTCTCCCTTCGACTGAGAGAGGGAGAATGAAACCCAGTGATTATCTTCACCTTCGTTAAACTTTCAGCAGTCGAATGAGCTCTTCTTCGACGACTTGAGCTGGATGAGTACGAAGCGAAGTTCAAGTACGGAACGGTGTTCGTTTACATCTGCTGACTTTCGGTTGGATGGGTAATTAAAAAACTTTCTTACGGGAGGAGTAATTACTGGGGGGAGGGCTACTGGGTTAACTTTTAATGTGCTCGTTTGCAACTCGAGTTTGCTGCAGTGGAGTGAATGTAGATCCAGAAGGCTCGGCATCAACTTATAAAATTTAAATTTCAGTGGCAAAAAAGTTTGAGGAAACCTGAGGCGAAAACTGCGATTTTTTAAAGGAAATCAGAGTGGGACGCCAGTTTCTATTTTCACCACCTGATCGTTGTCTCTACGAGCTATCTGGTAATTAGGTAGGTAGTTAATTAACGTCGCATTGGAGCAACACATCGGACTATTGGTGACAGTCCGAGACCAATCCCTAAGGGATTGATTGATATATCCGAGGACAACATCATGTAATTACGAATCACTGTCAGATGAAGAAGTCACACCTGAGCTGGCACTCCACTCTCCAAACTTCCACACCATGCCAACGTGAGGACATTTGAGGCCAGGACAGATTTAATGAGCACCAACCGCCATGGACACGATGGTCTTTGGCTGGACGGAGTTTCGAACTCGCATCTAGGAAGAAAGATCTTGATCGAAGGGGTATCCCATCATTAGAAGTAAACTGACCAGATCTTGATCTCGTCATCATGCAAAAATCATCAATATCTTGTTGACGAGGTGTTTCGTCATTACAGAATTGGACATATCTTCATGAAAGAAATATCTCGTCATTACAAGAAAAGATTTTGTACTTAAATCTGAGTGAAACGTCAGTTTCTATGTAAATCCTCCTGATGGTTGTCTCGACGAGGTATCTCATCATTAGAAAACAACCCTGGCCAGATGTTGATGAACGGGATATTTCGTTATTCGGGATATTCGAAAAAAACTGACCAGATCTCTTGATCTCGTCGTCATGCCAAAATCGGCAGCATCTTGATGACGAGGTATTTCGTCATTTGCAAAATTGGTCATATCTTGAGGGACAAGATATCTCGTCGAAACCACTTGGAGGTTTGCCGTTCTTGATTTTCACCACAAAAGGCAACTAGGGAATGGAGATGCCCGATCATTTCAGTTTCACATGCTGGCTGCGGTAGCCTGGTTGAAAGAGTAACGGATTAGTAGTTGGAGAGTTGCGAGTTCAAAACTCGGTCAAGCCAAAGACCGTCGTGTACACTTAGGCTGGTGCCGTTAAATCTGTCATGACCTCAAACGATCTTGCGTGGTGTGGAATTTTCCAACATGTCGACTAGTAGTCACGTGACTGCTCGGTGAAAAATGGACCATTTGGTATCTTATCTCTTCGTTTGACGATACATCTCATGACAGGGTAGGTGTGTGAGTGCGCATTTCTATAGAAGGGTGACAAAAGGGTGTGAAATCGCCAGTCTACAACAATAGGATGATTAATCAATGGACCAATCAGATGATGAATGCTAGGTTCCACCCAGCAGACGAAAGTTGTCTAAGGGCCACGTTACTTCTAGTTTCAGTGACATGATCCTGGGTCCATAGAAAGGTTATCATTGCTCACTCTAGTTTGATATTTCCTTTATGACTGCGTCAACAACCTTCTAGCTGTAGATGGCGCAGATTCGATTCTTGTAGCTTACCCTGGGAGTATATCTCTTATTTGTGTCAGTGAAACTCTCCTTCTATGTGTGTCCATTTATGTGACGCTATCTGCCTTGTTTGGCACAGCAAGGTAAAAATTGTCTATAGCAACATAAAATGCAGCCATCATTCCTACCCGATGCTCCAGAATGAGAATCTGGTCGAGATAATATGTGCAGTTGGTACTTGTGCATAGTTTGTAATTTTCCGCCTTTGTAAAACTGCCTCAATCCTATATGACAGCGTTTGGATCATCATTAGTTTTATCAATATTCGTCGCCAATTGGGCTTTTGGGCAGACTTTTAACCTACCTGTTGTGTGTACGAAGTATCTCGCCAGTAGCAAAACTAACAAGATCTTGAGCGAAGTATCTCGTCGTTAGAAGAAAACTGACCAGATTTTGATCTTTCCATGATAAAAATGTCGACAATGTGGCGAGATATTTCGTCAACAGCAAAATTTGGTCAGATCTTGTTGAACGAGATATCTCATCAAAACCACTTGGAGGATTAACTGAGTGCTAAAAAACTTAATTCCGAAAATAGAGGCTTAGATTAAATTTATTACTCATGCAAGTGGGTAGGATTTCACATTTCTTCCAAGATAAGTCGTCAAAACGCACGAGGAGGCATAAACATTTTATAAAACTTTGAAAAAGGCCTTCATCAATCTTCATACATAACACTTGAATTATTTCTCATGATTTGCACAGCCCTGAGGAAGTACATTTCAATCGTACTCTTCATAAACTTCATGAAAGTACCATCTCGATTGATTCTTTTGTTTTTACCCACTGCAGAGCATTAAACGATAGCAAACGGCTCCATGGTAGCATTTAAAAAACGAAACATTCCCCCATCGTGAGAATCTAATCAAGCTCGAAGTTTAGATTAATTTTTCCCTCGCCGGAATCTCGAAAACCACCGAAGCACGTGACAGCCCATCCCTGAACTTCTCCGAACCCCAACGCTTCCTAATTCCAAAAATTGAAATAAAGCATCGCGGGTTGCTCAGATAAATATTTGAGCGAACGCCCGAGGTTAGAACCAGACGCTGCAGTGGAGAATTTGACCGAGGGGCTCGAACCCCAATATAACACGAGAAAGACTTCCGAGTTAAAAATCCAATGTAAAATTCTCACTCTATTCCAAAACAAACACTAAAACAAAGAAGCCGGGAAAGGCAACTCCAGAAATCTGTCTGCAGCAAATGTCGACTCAAATGAGGCGAAAATAGAATCTACCTTGAAGCAATTTGGTGGAATGATCAGGAGAGGGAACATCTTTTGTTCTGGGGCAGCTTGCATTTTCTTCCAACAGAACGGCTTCCTGCATTTTTAAACAGGCTGCTCTGTCGATGTAATTACGTAAACAAAACACCGCTCGATGTAGTTCGTAGAAATATTTGAGGGTGTATATTTAGTGTTTGGATTGTGAAAGACAAAGGATATTGGAGGGCATGTTTTATTGGTTTTTAGCTTTGTGGAAAGTATTTCGATGGAAATTTAAAACTTCCATTTTGTTTCGGTGGTTGAATGAAGTGTCGATTTTGTGTAATTAAGTGTGTGAACTGATGTCTTGGAGATTTTAATTGCTATCATTTCTATGTAAAGTATTTCGGATAGAAATTTAAAAATCCATATCCGGAAAAATCATTTATGAGTTTATGCGATGGAAATTTTTATCCCTATGACTTCTATGGAATGTGTTCAGGAAACTTAAAATTTCCATTTTGTTTCGGTTGCATGCAAAATTCATTCTGTTTTATAAAGCGTATGAGCTGAAGCCATGGAAAGTTAATCCTTTGGACTTCTATGCAAGCTATTTAGGATGGAATTTTAAAATTTCCATCTTGTTTTGGTGGTTGCATGAAGAGGAAATTTTGATGCGTATGACTTCTATGGAAAGTGTTTAAAATGGAATAAAACTTCCATTCTGTTTCGGTAGTTGCATGGAGTGTCTATTCTATTTAATAAAGTGAATGAGTTGAAGCCATGGAAATTGTAATCTCTACTTTATGGAAGATATTTCTGATGGAACTTTAAAACTTCCATCTGGTAGAAGCATGTATGATCTGATGCGATGGAAATTTTAATCCCTATGACTTCTATGAAAAGTGTTGTGAATAATAATTTAAAGTTTCCATTCCGTTTCGGTAGTTGCATGAAGTGTCTATTATGTTTGATGAAGTGTATGAGTTGAAGCTGTGGGAGGTATAATCATTTGGATTTCTATGAAAGCTGTTTCAAATGGAAATTGAAAATTAACATTTTGTTTTGGTGGTTGCATGAATTCGTTGCATGACATCGCGGTTTCGTCGCACATGTGTAAAAAAATAATGCAAGCATTAATGTTATACGAATAATTTGTATTCTCATGGTAAAAATACTAAAATTTGCTGATTAAAAATTATTTCGATTTCGTAAGGGACGCTTGAATGCAATCTTTACAAAACAAAATTTTTGTGATACAGTTACGTAGAATAAGTACGAAAAAGGTCATATTAGAAAGGCAAAACTGTCCTCAATCTATGATGAATGGAACAAATCACAGAAGTGAAGTGAAAGGGGAACGCTTATATCGCCCCATAAACGGTACTTTAAACAATCGAAATCAATTATTAATTTATAATAATCAATAATTAATTCAGTTAATGGATCTAATCTAACAGGTCCCATTGCATGCTCCCTTTCCAACGTTTGCAAATCCAGGTATACACGCAATCTGTAATATAAGATTGCAAATGCCTAATTGTGTGTGTTCTAGAACAGTGCTTCGCAAAGTGGATAAGTAAGTGTAAGTGGACCACCAGGGATCCGTGAAAGGTTTCAGGGGGTCCTCGCAAAACATTCAATGATTCGTAAACCAAAACAGAGAACTTGAAAAGAAATAATGTATTCAATTTTCTCTGATCCGATTCATTTGTTCTAAAAAACGTATTCTTGAAAAAATGTCTATTATATATTCTAAAACTGAGCAATCCGAACTTGCATCTGGGGCCGTCGTGGCTCAGTAGGTATATCCACTGCGCTAGCAACCTTCGAGTTGTAGGCAGCTCAGGTTCGATCCCTGTCAAGTGCATTCCTCCTTGGGTGTATTTCTCTGTCAGTTAAACTTTCATTGTAAGTGTATGTCTATTATCTTGTGTCTGGTGCAGCATGGGCAAATATGGCCCTTGCGTCGTAAAATACGGTCAAAACAACTTTAACGTTTAGTAAGAGGGGCTGCGGTAGACCGGCTGGAAGAGTAACGGATTAGCAACCCGAGGGTTGCGAGTTCGAATCTGATCAAAGACCGTCGTGTACATGGGACTGGTGCACGTTAATTCTGTCGTGGCCTCAAATGTCCTCACGTTGGAGTGGTGTAGAAGTTTGGAGAGTGGGGGGTCAGTGCAGGTGTGACTTCGTCATATGACCGTGGTTCAAAATTACGTGGTGTTGTCCTCGCATCTTTCCCTTCAGGTGTTCTATAGGACCGTCGCCAATAGCCCGTTGTGTTCCTCCAGTGCGACGTTAATTAAAATTCCTACCTACCGTATAGAAAGATTAAATGCATGTTTTGTATGCTGAAAAAAACGATTCATTATTCACATATTGTACCTCAGAATTTATCCCACAGAACCTCCTGTGTCACTTCCAATAGCTGCCATAGCTAAAAAGCTACTGACAGCACCCTGTACTGGATTCTACAGTTGTGAAAACCATTTGTGGTATGCAAAAGCATATATTTATAGTCTTCATACACACAAAAGTAGAAATTCCTTTTTTAGTTACGGTGATGTTGAAGCACACACACACACACACAGAGGTACAATATGTGGATAATTAATCGTTTTGCTGATGGTCTACAACCAATATTTCTTATGCTGCAAGATTCTTTGGCCGATCTTCCAACTGACAGTTTAATAAAATTAAAGTTTTCACAAGTACAAAACTGGTTTTACCCGATATTTGAATAGACAATTGGCCCCAGTAACAGGTTTATGAGGGATCCCTCATGAAATGAAAAATGTTTCAAGAATTCACTCTATTAACTTGCACAAATGCATAAAATTTTCTCTTTTCCTTTGGACACATGTATGACCTTATTATCATGAAAGTCATCGCCCCAAAAGGTTTTGCGAGGACAGGGTGACAGATGATAGGGAACAGAAACGAATGCTTGGAATTTGAACTACCATCTGTTTCGAATTCCAACCGCATAGCAGGTAGGTTGGTAGTTGGTTTTTTTCGTCGCGGCTATTAATTAGCCTCAACGGGCTATTAATGACGGTCCAGGATCCATCCAGAAGGGAAAGATCCGACGACAACACCTCGTAATTTTGATCAACGATCAAATAACGAGGTCAACACCTGAGCAGGCACCCCACTCTCCAAACGTCTATATCACGCCAACGTGAGAACATTTGAGGCCCCTACAGATTTAACTTGCACCAGCCCCGGCGTTTGGACCGAGTTTCGAACTCGTAACTGTCCGGTTGATAATCCACTACTCTTCCAACCGGGATACCGTGGCCCTGAATAGAAATGAATACTTAAAATCAGAAAAATCATCTGCTTCGAATTCCAACTGCACTGCAAAAATGGAGCCACAAAAAGTTGAGACACAAATTCCATATAAACCTGAACAGATGAAATGGATCAGGACAGAGGATACGATCATCAGATGACTGATAAAATACACGATAAACGTCGAACACCACATTTCAACTAAGTGACAAGATTTCGCACTCCAAGGGGTTCAGATGTTACGAGGACAGGGTAGCGGATGTTCGGGAACAGAAACGAATCTTTATACTTCGAACAATCAGCTGCTTCGAATTCCAACTGCACAGCAGAAATGAAACCATGAAAAACGAAGACACATTCTGAAATTTGCGCACCTGAGAGTTCCAATAGGCGCAGGTTCGATTCCTCTTTGGGTGTATTTCTCTCTACTATGCTAGTAAAACTCCTTGTGTATGTTCATAACTTGATATTGCCTGACCGAATATGGCCCTTGCGCCGTATAACCCAATCAACGAACAACCCTAAATTTGCGAGGACAAGGAAGCGGAAGATCATGAACTGGAACGAATGCTCAAAATTCGAACAATCATCTGTTTCGAACTACAACTGTTCAACAGAAATTAAGCCATAAAAATCAGGCACAAATTCCATGATATAAACTCGAACAGATGAAATGTATCAAGGAAGAGAGAACGACTACTTCAACGAAGTGTCAGCGTTTCACACTCCAAGGGATCCAAAATTTGCGAGGATAGGGTAACTGATGTTCGGGAACAGAAACGAATACTTAAAATTCGAACAATCATCTGTTTCGAATTCTAACTGTCATAAGAAACGAAGCCATACGAAACGAAGACAAGTCCACGATAAAAACCAGACCTGATGAAACGCACCAGTAAGAGACCGTCTATCACTGGAAAGACTGAAAACACGGTGAACAAGCGATTCCCACATTTCAACGAAGTGATAACTCCTTTCACACCGTTTCACACTCCAAGGGCCTCCAACCTTGAGAAAAGAGAAAGCAAGAACAAAGATACAGTTACGGGAGGATATCGAAGACAGCTGTAAATTTCCCGAGAGCGAGCGATTGCAGGTGATCACGCGCGAGTTGCCAGTTTGAAGTGTGAAGTCTTCCTTACTCTTTGTTGTGGAGCGATTAATGGCCGTCTAGCAATGGTTGTGGTGGCGAAGTGAGAGCTCTGTACGTGTTTTCGTGTTGGTTCCGCTTTCTGGTGCTCGGTAGAAAATATTCGAGATGGTAATCAATGGATGGAGTCGAAAGTGGTTTTGAAAAAGTGGAGGAAGTGCAGTTTGGAAAAGAAAAGTAAAAAGGATATATTTAGAAATTGTGGTATGTGTGGGATTACGATGAGAGTTACTTTTACTTTCAGTGGTGAATGGGGAGCCGTTTTGCTTCCTGTTAATTGAAACACAGCTTTGTTTCTCCTACTTGACCAGGGGGCAGTGGTAGCCCGGTTGGAAGAGTTTAACGAATTGGTAAACGGAGCGTAGCTAATTCGAAACTAGATCCAACCGAAGACCGTCGTGTATGTGGGGGCTGGTGCACGTTGAATCCGTCGTGGCCTCAGATGTCCTCCTTTTGGAGTGGTGTGGAAGTTTCGAGAGTAGGTTTCCAGCTTAGGTGTGACCTCGTCATCTGACCGTGATTCAAAAATTTCGAGATGTTGTCCTTGGATCTCCAGGATTGCTCCCGGACCGTCTATAAGAGCCGTCGTGTTGTTCCAGTGCGACATTAATTCAACTACCCCCTGCTTGACCAGGGACTTACTTAACCATTGACGTGAAATATAAGTAGACTGAGCATTGTGATATTGAGATGAGCTTCAAAAAGTGTGACCAACATGTCGACTAATTGTCACGTGACAGCTCTGTGGAAAATTGACTATTCGCCGATTTGGCATTTCATCACCTCCTTTAGCGATATATCAAAGACAGGGAAAGTGTGTGAATGTGCATTCCTATCGAGTGGCGACAAAAGTGATGAAATCGACAAAGTCTACACGATGTCGCGCGGACCAATCAGATAATTAATCTACACAGCTGGGTCCGTCCCGTAGACTAATCAGCTGATGAATGTTCGTTTAGACTTGTCAGGCGGAAGTATTCTAAGGGTCACGTTACTACTAGTTTTGATAACATGATACTGGGCACATATGAAGTTTATCATTGCTCACTCTACTGTTATATTTCCTCTATGTACTTAATCTTCCAATTACCAAGTATAGCTTGCAGCCCCAACGACACTAACTTCGGGGAAATATAGGGGAGCAAGTATGAATAAACTCTGTGACAAAAAAATTGAAGAACTCCGCAGCCAGAGTTTGATCAAAATGAAATATCCGGACATAATACTTCCTAGTAAATATGGTTACATTTCACGTTCTTACCTCTCCTTAAAATTTGTATGGGACGTTTCGCAGCACCCTGTGTACTCTGACTGAAAACAAAACCCCTTTCCACGAAATTTAAGGATAAAAAAGACTTCCTGTAATATTGATACGTGGGCAACCGAAATTGAATATCACTCCATTGAAATCGATTCTCCCATAATGTATACAATTAAATTATCAAAATAATATATATATATATATATGCAATGCCTTCTTTTTAAATTTATATAATCTGTATTTGTTATTTCTACATATACTTATGTCCTAAAGTTAAGCATAATTGCTGAATGTGAATATTTCAGAAAATTTACATCAGAATGGACAGAAACGCGGTATGCGGGTGTAATAGGTTTATAGAAGAAAACAATGCAAAACAAGGGTAATGACTTTATTACAAAAAAGGGTTGAAAGAAACAGGTTCACAATACGAGTGTCAACTTTAGTGAAACAGAATGATTAAAACAATGTGGTTCTGAAGTTTAATACGGTGTGTGAGAACCTCTGGTAGCCACGCATGCTGCACAACGATTTCCCATATTTTCGATGAGGGTATGAATGAGTTGTGTGCTCAAAGAGTTACAAGCCTCGCGGAGAGCAGTTTTCAGTTCCGGAACGGAGCTTGGTGGGTGGTGGAGGGCTGCAATATGTCTCCCGAGCATATCCCATACATGCTCTATAGGATTCAGATCAGGAGAGTATCAGGCCACTGAATGCGGAGGATATCTTCACTTTGAAGGAAGGCGTCGACCAGGGCTGCATGGTGAGGAGGCGCGTTATCACCCGTGAATATGAAATCAGGACCGATAACACCTCGAAACAGGCGAAGGTAGATAGACTAAAGGACTTTGTATCTGACCGGTAACAGACCCCGTGTCAAAGGTGTGGAGGTCTGTGCGACCGTCCAACATGATGCCTGGGCCCTGCCCAGAACATGATTCCCCCTGAAGGAAAACGATGTCTTTCCGTGATGTTTTCCCCGGTGAAAACGCGTTCCACTTTCTCTACAGATCGTAGTACAACGAGAATCAGTTTGCAGACTAAATCTGGACTCGTCACAGAACATGACATCGCCCACTGCTGTCGACTCCACTGCCGATGTTCCAAACTCCACTGTAAACGCGCGCAGACGTCAGGGGGATGCAAATAGCTAGTCGTCTGCCATAGAGACCAACGTGTCTGAGTCTTCTGTAAACAGTATGCCTCGAAACTATGACTCCTGTGGCGGCTGTCAGGGCTTAACCCAGATGTCTGGCAGAACGGTTCCTCTGACGTCGCGCAGTTATCGCCAAATATTGTTCTCCCCGAGCGGTTGTTACCCTTTGCTTACCTGGTACTGGTCGTCTGGTAACATCTCCAGTGATTTGAAACCTCTGCCACAGTCTGGAGATCATATACGAGTACTGAGGCACATTCAGAATTCGAGACGCTTCGATTTGTGATCAACCAGATTCCAGCATTCCGATAATTCGTCCCTTCACAAACATGTCCAGTTGGCATCTCTGTAACAGCTTTCGTCCTTATTGATTGTTAACAACGCTCCGTACCACAGCAATTGCGAAATTTCTGTCTAAACTGGCCATGCCGAAATAAGGCGTTTTATACTCGTTCCGACGTGCGCCGGTGCTTTGCTCATGGACTTGGACTGAACTGTTTTGGATGTGAATAATGTATGTTTTACCGTTCATGATTCTCCACAAGTGATTTTGAACCACTGTATCCATATTTACTCCTCCGATTTTTTCGCATTTCACGAATAATGCTTAAGTTGTGGACATGAGTATATATGCACTCTGTGACAAAAATTCAAAACGTCCTGAAGCCAGGGATCGATTGGAATGAGACTTAGTATGCGTTATGTATTTCCACACCACACCAACGTGAGGACATTTGAGGTCACGACAAATTTAGCGTGCCCCTGTTCCGAAATACACAACGGTCTTTTGGTTGGATCGAATTCCGAATTCGGAATCTTGTGATTGCGAATACGCTACTCTTCCAACTGGGCTACTGCGGTTCCAAAAGTCTAGGGGAATCTTTTTTTAAGTATAATTACCAAAAAAATATAAATAAATCCAAGAAAAAGGTCGTAAATTAGTTCGTTCAGCCGCCTCTGGTGGCGTTACATGATAATATACAGGCTTGGTACGGACTCAAACAAAACTCCTATGCTATCCTGCTCCCAATTATGCCAATCATTCTGCAGTTGCTGCTCTAAATCCCTTAATGCTCAAGAGTGGGATGATTGATGGTCGAGCATATTCCATATATGCTCAATCGGAGACAGAGTTGGAGCAACCCAGTTGGAAGAGTCACAGATTAGCAACCAGAGGGTTGCGAGTTCGAAACTCGATCCGAACAAATACCATCGCGTGCGTGGGGGCTAGCGCATGTTCAATCTGTCGTGGTTTCAAATGTCCTCACGTTGGTGTGATTGTGGAAGATTGGGGAGAGGGATGACGAAATATATTGAACTTCATGTATTGAAGTTTCAATTTTTTCTATAAAATCGCCACGAAACGTTTCGAATGTTTTTAATTATTGGAGTAATGAGTTAACCCTGGAGCCTTGCAATTAACCCTCCAAGTGGTTGCGACGAGATATCTCGTCCATCAACATCTTACCAATTTTGCTAATGACGAGATACCTCGCCATATATTGCCGATTTTTATATGACGAGTGATCAAGAATGGTTAGTTTTCTTCTAATGAAGATACCTCGTTCAATGGTTGGGCTAATGATGAGATCGTCGTCGAGACAACCTCCTGCAGGATTCAGGAAATAATTTTCTTATAGCTCTTGTTCTATGAGAATCCGTATGAAATTTACAGTGTATTAGCATTATAAAGAAGGTATGAACAATACTTCATAATGAATTGCTATCATACCTTTTCAGTCAAGAAATTACTCCACTACTGGGGATATATATTTGCATATGTCTGTTTAACAAATCTAGTTGTGTTAGTAGAGGACATATTAATTTAAATGGAGTCCAAAATTTCATTAGAGTAAAGTGCTTTAGACTAAATTAAAACACCGATTTTTCATATAAGGAATTCAATTAGGATGTTTAGATTGGTATATTATGCTATGAGTAAATTCAAGTACATTTTCCCTTAAAATTAATGAAGTAAGCATGTTCATTTCTCATGTTTCTCGACATACATTTCTCAAACATCTCGGCATTCACGATTTATTTGGATCATATATCAGAATTTCCATTTTTTGATAATGAGCTAACGCATGCTATTTTGTTCTCATTATGTCCCAATCTCTCATATATATATTGCTTAGTTTGGTTAGTTTTCACAAACTTTTTGGCTCAATGCTCCCTTTTCAAAACAATTTTTTTGGAGTCGGTGGAAAACTATCTCAACTAGTAATAAATTGCAAGTGTGGTAGTTGCTCCATAGGTTTTGAATTTTATCAAACTATTTATGTAATTGTGTGTAGTTTTAGAATTGCAAAAAGCTAGCTTAGAAATAAAACAACTTGGGACTGAAATTATAAAGCTATTTATTAAAATGAAATAACAAAACAAGTTGGACATAAACACACCAGATAGCGCTGTTATTAGTAATGAATATTAATAAAATAAGTAAAATTTAAAATAACCACTAATGACAAAGTAGATAGGCAGTTGAATTAACGTCACACTGAAGCAACACAACGGGCTATTGGCGACGGTCCGGGATTCATCCCAAAGGGAAATATCCGAGGATAACACCTCGTAATTGTAAATCACGGTCAGATGACGATGTCCACCTGATCTGGCACCCCACTCTCAAACTTCTACACCATGCCAACGTGAGGACATTTCATGCCACGATAGATTAAGCGTGCACATGTCCCCACGTATATGACGGTTTTTGGTTGGATGGAGTTTCGATCTCGCAACCTTCCTTTCGCTATCCGCAATGCGTCCAACCGGGCTATCGCGTCCCACTAATGACAAGGATGAGCCTGGTTTTATGCTACCAATCAGTCCATTTGAGGAATTGTTTTCGTTAGCAACATCCTTAACTCTCCACAGTTAACTCTTTGCAGTCGGTCTTTTTGATTAACCCTCTAAGTGGTTTCGACGAGACACCACTTGGTACGCCCATCAAAGTCTCACCAATTTTGCTATTTACGAGACATTTCGCCATCAAGAAATTGCCGATTTTTTTATGACGTGATCGTTTCAGTTTTCGATGATGACGAGATCATGGGTCAGCTTTCTTATAACAAGATATCTCGTCCATCAAGATCTGGTGAGTTTTGCTAATGACGAGATAACTCGTCGAGGCAACCACCAGGAGGTTTTATAGAATCGATGACGATACATCTATCACTGCAACGTATCTGTATCACCAAGTGTATAATTCCATGACGAGTCATGGCATGTGATAGAACGGGACAAATATATAGAATAGTTTTATTCCTATCTTATCTCTTACTTAACACATAGGACAATTTAAATTATTTTAATGGTTTTCATTTCATATCGTGCTTTTAAATGCATTCAAATAAGAAAATAGAAAACAAATTTTAATTGGGAAAATTTCAAACAAGTACTGAGTATGACGGAACGGGACACGCAAACTGTCAAAATTTCGACAAAAGACAAAGGAAGCTTAATCTTAGAATTTGATTGAATAAAAAAATCTAGCCTTTATAGAATACATGAATATATTAACTAACTGAATCCACGGAGATGTCATTACTTGAAAAATAGTTTTATTAGAATCAAATAAGTGAGTGACGAAACGGAACATACCATGTGTAAGAATAGGAATATCGCAGTAGAAGTCCAATTTTGCATTTAAATATTTTTAATCAAAAACAATATAAGCAATCATAAAACAAAATATCAAGAAATAATTATTTAATTAAGGATATTTAGGCACAAATGATTAGTAGTGATGGGAGTATTCGAATACAAAAGTACTCATGTACTCGATACTTAAAAGTAATCGTACTCGATTCTTTTCCAAAGTATTATATTACCAAAGTACTCGGATCCACTTTATTTGAATACAAGAGTATACGGTCACAAAAGTACTCGGATCCAAGGTATTCGAATACAAGAGTATTCAGATACAAGTATTCGAATACCAAATTACTGGGATACAAGGTATTCGGTTACAAGAGTACCCATCCTAGGTATTCGGATGCCAAAAGTACTCCCTTTGGGTATTAGAATACCAGAGTATTCATCTCAAGTAGCAGTGTCACATTTCATGGGTATCCATTGTTCTCGTTAGTGTTGTTTCTTGTCTTGATTTTGCTTTTTCCAATTTTACATGTCCTGAAAATGCACGTGTAGTGTCGAAAAATTCCATCGATTAAGGTATTGGATTTGAAATTTTCTGGAAGCAATTTCCCGAGCAGGCAGGCTTAATTATCAGAAAATTACACAATGGTTTGCCCTTTATTTTCGAAAATTAATCTGGAAGTTTTTTAATTTTTCAATTTTAATTTCAACTATATTTTTAATTTTAATTATTTACACTTAATTTTTTTAAATTTAATTTAATTTTCAAGCTTTTTTATTTCTGACATTTAAAATATACCTGCAAATAAGATACATAATGCATGATATACTTTTCTTTTTCTTCAAGTAAAATAACGTTATTTCATTCTTAAGATGGCTGTTATTTTCCTTAAAATATCAGCCATCTTTATTATATTTCTTTATATATTTTCTTTAAATAAAAATTACGATAGTAAAATGATTATGAATATTTTTTCTGCTTTAACTGTACCTCTTCCTACATCTTCGTACTCCAAACAGTGGTTGCAAAAATAAAAAGTAAATTTCCAGGAACAAGATTTGATTATTTAATGTAATTTATATTTTGTAAATATTTATGGAACCATTCTTGTACTTAGATCAACCGAGATGTGTCACTTTTATGATAAATTTAAAGAACTAATTTTGAAGTTTCAGATCCTGGTATCAAAGGAAAAAAAATTTACATTCATACAAACTTTTTTTAAAGTATCTTTAAAGAGTTTTGTATAAAAAGTTTCATTATTATCTTCGGGGCGCCCTCCAAAATAAAATTCTGGCTACGTTCTCGGCTAAAAGTGATTATTAACGATTTCTTCAAAATATTGTAGAAAATCAAATCTTTCCAACACGAAAACTAAAATTTAAAAATCATGATTTGTAAAATTAAGATAAAAAATACTTGACACATATTTATAATTGCAGAAAATATATGCGTCACCAGAAAATTCAGCAATTTGTACATGGGATTAATTTTTGTTGTTCTTCAAAATATAATATGTCTAGTTCAAATAGATTACTAAGAGTTATCATAATTAAATCTTTTTTAAAAAATTACATAAATAATTCGAAAAAGAAAAAAATTAAATACAATTAAGAAAAAAATTTGAGTTTTGTGAAAAATAAATTCTTTTTTAATCACAGCTTGATTAAAATATTTAAAAAAAATAGAATAAATTTGATTGTCTTGTCAAAAATCATCATTTGCATTAAAGCAACAATCTATCAAATACCTATTGTAGCGGATTCGAACCAGCATCTTACAAATCCAGTGCTCTAACCACTATATCAAGAAAGATACAATAACAAGTTGTTATTTTTAAATAAGTATCATATATCGTAGTTCTGATTCTTACTATCGATTAATCGTTTTTGTATATGTATTCGAATACTTACTCGATACTTAAAAGTACTCGAATACCAAGTATTCGATTCTCAAAAGTACTCGATTCTGCCCTCACTAATGATTAGTAAAACTTACATTTAGCCCTCCAAGTGATTTTCACGAGATAGCTGACTATCATGATCTGAACAATCTTGTTAATGACGAGATATATCGTCATCAAGATATTGCCAATATTTTGATGATGACGAAATCATGATTTGGTCAGTGTTCTTCTAATTACGATATATCTCGTCCGTCAAGATTTGGTCAGTTTTCTTCTAATGACGATATATCTTGTCCGTCAAGATTTGGTCAGTTTTCGTCTAATGACGATATATCTCGTCCGTCAAGATCTGGTCAGTTTTCTTCTAATGACGATATATCTCGTCCGTCAAGATTTGGTCAGTGTTCTTCTAATTACGATATATCTCGTCCGTCAAGATCTGGTCAGTGTTCTTCTAATGACGATATATCTCGTCCGTCAAGATTTGGTCAGTGTTCTTCTAATTACGATATATCTCGTCCGTCAAGATCTGGTCAGTGTTCTTCTAATTACGATATATCTCGTCCGTCAAGATTTGGTCAGTGTTCTTCTAATTACGATATATCTCGTCCGTCAAGATCTGGTCAGTTTTCTTCTAATGACGATATATCTTGTCCGTCAAGATTTGGTCAGGGTTCTTCTAATTACGATATATCTCGTCCGTCAAGATCTGGTCAGTTTTCTTCTAATGACGATATATCTTGTCCGTCAAGATCTGGTCAGTTTTCTTCTAATGACGATATATCTTGTCCGTCAAGATTTGGTCAGTGTTCTTCTAATTACGATATATCTCGTCCGTCAAGATCTGGTCAGTTTTCTTCTAATGACGATATATCTCGTCCGTCAAGATTTGGTCAGTGTTCTTCTAATTACGATATATCTCGTCCGTCAAGATCTGGTCAGTTTTCTTCTAATGACGATATATCTTGTCCGTCAAGATTTGGTCAGTGTTCTTCTAATTACGATATATCTCGTCCGTCAAGATTTGGTCAGTTTTCTTCTAATTACGATATATCTCGTCCGTCAAGATTTGGTCAGTGTTCTTCTAATTACGATATATCTCGTCCGTCAAGATCTGGTCAGTGTTCTTCTAATGACGATATATCTCGTCCGTCAAGATTTGGTCAGTGTTCTTCTAATTACGATATATCTCGTCCGTCAAGATCTGGTCAGTGTTCTTCTAATTACGATATATCTCGTCCGTCAAGATTTGGTCAGTGTTCTTCTAATTACGATATATCTCATCCGTCAAGATCTGATCAGTTTTCTTCTAATGACGATATATCTTGTCCGTCAAGATTTGGTCAGTGTTCTTCTAATTACGATATATCTCGTCCGTCAAGATCTGGTCAGTTTTCTTCTAATGACGATATATCTCGTCCGTCAAGATTTGGTCAGTGTTCTTCTAATTACGATATATCTCGTCCGTCAAGATCTGGTCAGTTTTCTTCTAATGACGATATATCTCGTCCGTCAAGATTTGGTCAGTGTTCTTCTAATTACGATATATCTCGTCCGTCAAGATCTGGTCAGTTTTCTTCTAATGACGATATATCTTGTCCGTCAAGATCTGGTCAGTTTTCTTCTAATGACGATATATCTTGTCCGTCAAGATTTGGTCAGTGTTCTTCTAATTACGATATATCTCGTCCGTCAAGATCTGGTCAGTTTTCTTCTAATGACGATATATCTTGTCCGTCAAGATCTGGTCAGTTTTCTTCTAATGACGATATATCTTGTCCGTCAAGATTTGGTCAGTTTTCGTCTAATGACGATATATCTCGTCTGTCAAGATCTGCTAATCGTTTTGCTAGTTTACGCGAGTGAAATCCTGGGGAAAATATCGTTGATGGATATATTTTTGGGGGGCAGCGAGGTTCTTCAGAATATTAGTTTTGATATTCAGGCAGCTCGCAATCTGACACAAATCCCTTATTATTTGTGCATAGATAATGTAAATTCTTTTACTTAGATAAATAACTATTTAAATACACTGCTGGCCACCGTAAATGCAACACCCTGAAGGAAGCATGCAAATAATATGAAATTTACAACATGCATTAGCGGAGGTGAGATATGCAAATGATTAGAATTTCAGCGCAGACGCACATCACGCGCGCCTGTGGCGCCACTTCAAAGCGCTATTTAAGGCTTGGAGATTTCGACGATTTCAAGTACGGCAATTGTGTTTTTCTTGTGGTTTTTTCAAAAAAAAACGATCAATTATGCCGCGTAGAAAACAGCGATCATCTTTTGATCAAGTATCCGAGTTCGACAGAGGAAGGATAGTGGCCTACCGAGATTGTGGATTATCTTTCAGGGAAATCGGTAGTCGTGTTGGACGAAACCAAACAACTGTAATGCGGATATGTGATCGTTGGATGCAGGAGGGTACGACGGACCGACGTGTTCGATCGCATCCACCTCAGTGCACCACTTCACGTGATGACAGGCATATTGTGCGTATGGCAGTGACGGATCGCTCAGCCACATCACGAACCATAGCACAGCACATTCAGTCTGTACCGCATCATCCAGTGTCTGCGCTTACCATTCGACGCCGTTTACAGCAGAGTGGTCTGTCCGCAAGACGTCCATTGCTTCGTCTACCCTTGACGCAGAACCACAGACGTTTCCGCCGCCAATGGTGCGATGAAAGAAGGATGTGGACGGCAGAATGGAATGAAATTGTCTTCACTGACGAGTCACGCTTCTGTCTGCAACACCACGATGGTCAGATTCGAGTCTGGAGACACCGTGGAGAGAGGATGCTGAACAGCTGCGTTATGCACCGCCACACTGGTCCTGCACCGGGTATTATGGTATGGGGCGGTATTGGATATCGCTCTCGCACTCCTCTAGTACGCATTGCCGGTACTTTAAACAGCCAGCGCTACATCTCCGAGGTGTTGGAGCCAGTTGTCCTTCCTTACCTTCAGGGCTTGCCCACAGCCATATTTCAACAGGATAATGCGCGACCACACGTGGCAAGCATTGTCCAAGGGTTCTTCGTCAATCGCCAGATTGAATTGCTTCCCTGGCCAGCTCGCTCTCCGGATCTTTCGCCGATAGAAAACATGTGGTCCATGGTTGCTCAACGATTGACCCAGAATACATCCCCAGCTGCCACACCAGATCAACTTTGGCAACGTGTGGAAGCTGCTTGGTCTGCTGTACCCCAAGGACACATCCAAAGTCTCTTTGAATCAATGCCGAGACGTGTGGCAGCGGTGATCTCCAACAATGGCGGCTAATCTGGCTACTGATTTTGGCAGGAACCACACTTCACAGAAGTCTACAAATTTAATCATTTGATACTTGGTCAACATGTTATCTACAAAATAAATTTTGTTGTGATATCTCTTGTCTTTCTTGGTGTTGCAATTTGGGTGGCCAGCAGTGTAGCATCTTGTCTGTGCCGTCGTTATTAGCACACCACTCAGCCCAAGTTACGTAATATTCCGTTGCAGTTGCAATGTTACGTTAATAGTTCTGATATAAGAGAAGAGAAAACTAAACATATTTATCGTATGATACGCACCTAAAAATATTGTTAAATAGTAAATTAAAAACATTGTTAATAAAAAAAGTATTATTAAATGTTATAATTGCTAGCTTTGAATAAAAGAAAGATGTAAAGCAATTCAGTGTAAATTCTGTCAGTTATAATGATGAATTTTGAAATCTTATTGATAAAAGTGACAATATGACCTGCTAGTTTCGTTTTAAGCCCAATGATTCAGCCTGGATAATGACTGGATGTAAATTAATTAGGCAATAATAAATCTTTATTTACTCTTTTTACCGGCTGTACCTGACTGTAAATAAAAATAATGAAATAGGAAATCATTACAAATACAAAAACACGATTTCAATAATCTAGTCAACATTTTAATTTATTCATCATACTGTTTGTACCATCACTGTGATCCAGAAACAAATATACTACGTGGTAACCAGATTCTTCAATATGTAACCCTTCTGAACTAACATCTCCATGAGATATCTCAAAACCGACCGATTATCAAACCTCAGTAAACCATTGGCAATTTCGTGAGACTCACTCGCATTCGACAAATCCCTTCCGAACTTGAAATGCATTATACTGCTTTATTTAACGATATACAGCAGGCATTCCCTCCACTTGCCTGCTATCAAACACCTGCATCATTTGAATTTCTAATCACTCTCCGAATCTCGTTGTTATTGTCTAGACTTTCAACAACCGATACTCAAGGGGCGATAGATATTCAAGAGCATTGTTTGAAAATCGTATAGCTTCCTTACCGTCGCTTTACTGCCGATTAAGCTTCGTGTTTGAGATTCGGATGTCGATTGCCATTGAAGCTCGTACTGTCTGTTTTTTGGGTTGGATAAGTCACTGAATCAGAAAAATGCCCGCAAAAACGATCAAGTGGTCTTTTGTTTCGGGTTAGTGGACATAAATGTTTGGGATACAAGGATGTTTGGAGTCGGTAGTCTCTGACAAAAGATTACGGCCAGAATTATGAAACGGTTGAGACATTAAATCTTGGATGCAGAAAACAACTTCTACATTATCCATTAAAATTCTATGAGGCTATTAATAGCCGTTTGTCATCTATTTATATATGTTAGTCTACGTATATATTTATTCTCTGAATAAAGGATGTTTTAAACCTTCCTATACAGACTTTAACCTTCCTGGTGGTTGTTCACATTTGTCATCTATTTATATATCTTACAGTCTATATATACAGTTGTTCTGTGAACACAAGGTGTTTTAAACCTTCCAGTACAGACTTTAACCATCCTGGTGGTTGTCTCGACTAGGTATGTCGCCATAAGCAAAACTGACCAGATATTTTGTCATTAGAAAAAAACTGACCAGATATTTATCTCGTCATCATCAAAAAATCTGCAATATATTGATGACCAGATATCTCGTCATTAGCAAAATTGTTCAGATCCAGATGGACGAGATATCTCGTTGAAATCACTTGGAGGGTTAAGGGCTTGTAGGTACACAAAATTTTATGCATTCACATAGGGATATATGCCATTAGAGGTTACCTTAAGGTGAAGAAAGGAAAAGCAGTTATAGTATGTGTACAAAATTTTAATAAGCCTTAAATTTAGAGTTTGACAATAGTTGTGCGATTTCACAAGTTTGAGAGTAGGTACTCAATGTTGCGATCAACAGTATGTAAACAACTTTGTAAAAGCCTTAAATTTACCACCATCGTTTTATTTAAAGGTCGATTACACAATAAAGCAAAACTTTGATTTTTTTTTGCATGACTAATGATATAACATACAAAAAACTCCGCAAGTATAAAAACGCAGCTTAAAAATATTTTCGGATAGTAAATCAAAATGAAAAACATCTTTTAAAATAAAATATCATTGAAATTCAACAGAAAGTTGTATCTCTTCACTATTAATGTCATTTTATCTTTTATTTAATGTTATTAACACTATCTAATGCTATTTTAGATTTTTAATATTGGTTTTGAAAAAATTACTTCACATTTTCGTTACCTTCAAAACAAGTTATAAATCTGTTATACTACATTTAATGTAATCGTTCGCAGACAGCACATTCACTGGATCAGAATAATTTATTTAGGAATTTCTAAATTTAATCGCATTTCAAATGACTTTCTTAATGAATTCTTTTGATAACAAATTCAATGGAGAACGCGATAATAAATTAATTACAACGCATTGATTTCTTAACTATTTAAAGAGCGATTTCGAAATTTCATTTTGTCATTAAGCTTTGTGTTATATAGATAGGTCTTAACTAAAAATAAGTACTGGCATTTCAAAAAGTGGAAAATTCAACACAAGTCTAGACATGCTTTGGCTCATAAATACCATCTTGATATTTTTACGTCTTAAATTACATACGCAATAGAACATGAGACTCAATCGATATAAGCCTGAACAGTGTTGAAAATGTGCTTCTATTTCACTGCTACAAATTCAGAGCGAATAAATATTTTCATTATGCTTTGTGTATTCATATTCGTTTTGTTTTCTTCGACTCCATACCGACTACGGATTTAACTTCTGTACAATCTTACAGTATTCACGTATTCCCAAGAACTTATTTAAATAGTAATGAATAAAATATCCAAAAAGTAAATTTGCGTTTTTAACTATAATGATGACAAAATTAAATATTTGCTTGCTATTATCGTTAACAAAAGGACGGTATTGTTTGCCGAATCACAGGTATCCGAATTTGTTAGTAGGTCTGACACCTAATAAAATATTCCATTTCTATTTTAATAGACCCTGTGAATGTATAATGTTTTATAAATCATAAACCATATAAAATATAATACATAGAATTATAATACATACAATATAATTTTATAAATTATAAAACATAGATTATTATACATTTCCCTTTTCTAGACGAATTAGTAATTTTTGACCTAGCATCAGAATGTATCAATAATTCATAATGTACGTTTTACGGGTAGGAATAATATTTTAGTTAACGTCGCACTGGAGCAACATGCTGTTGGCGACGGTCCGGGATCAAACCCGAAGGGAAAGATCCGAGGAAAACACGTGATTTTGAACCATAGTCAGATGATGAGGTCACACCTGAGCTGGCACTCCACTCTCTAAATTTCCACACCACGCCAAATTGAGGACATTTGAAGACAAGATAAATTTAACGTGAACCAGCCCCTTTTGTTGGATTCGAACTCGAAACCCTCCGGTTGCTAATCCGTTACTCTTCCAACTGGGCTACCGCTGCCCGCACGTTTTATGGGAATGCATAATTAAAACGAACAAAAGAAGTAGGGTTCAAACAAGCATAAGTAGTGTTTGAGTTTAACCCTCCTGTCTCGATGTCTCGTCATTAGAAAAATACTGACCAAATCGTTATGGACGAGATATCTCGTCATTAGAAGAAAACTGACCAGGTTTTGATCTAGTCATCATTGAAAAATATGCAATACATTGATGACGAGATATCTCGTCATTAGCACAATTGGTCAGATCGTCATGGACGAGATATCTCGTCTAAACCCATTGGAGGGTTAATCTTCTGAGCGGCACTAGATTTCCGAGTAGTGTGTGGTATTGCTTTTACCACGCAGTAAGTTTAATGACTAACTAACTACATCTATTGGTTGAAAGAGAGAGAGAATCCATTAATTATTTAAACCTTTAGAAATATTATATTTGTCCTTTCCTTAGAATAGAATCCTTTGGGAAGATTCTATTGGTCCATTCTGTAGAATAGAATTCTTTAGAAGCATCCTATTTCTCTTTTTCTTAGAATAGAATCATTTGGAAAAAATCTATTGGCGAAGAAGGTCAAAATTGGTTTGTAGTAGTGCAGAAAAGACTGTAGGTTTCAAGGTGGAATTATGTGTGGACATCTCAGAGGGTTAAGGGAACTTCCTACGCTGGAAAGTCTTATTTGGGAACAGAAAAATCATGATTAAGATTTTAAATTAACTTGTTACCTCAAAATGAATGACAAAAACTGCAATACTCAGGGCCTTCGCATAGGAGGGTAACAAACCTGATCAAAGTACTGGGGCCCAAAGGTTTGGAGGATTCAGAAAATGTGAAACTTTTTCTTGGTAAATATAAACTAGTTCAGCACCCGTCATTTAAACTGATACAGATGCTTGTCATCTAACTGGTTCTGCAGAGCACAATCCAATTACGTTAGATGTCCGTAATGTAACTGGAATTTGTGCCCGAAATCTTAATTGGTACAGGCTTTTGTCATCATCCTGGCACTGGAGAACTAATCTAGTTTAGAACTACGTCCTGTCATCTAACTGGCACTGAAGAGCGTAATCTAAACTGGTACAGAACCCGTCATTGAAACTGGCTCAGGTGATTACCTGACACTGCAGAGCGAAATCTAATTTGGCACATCTCCCATCATCTAATTGGAATTGGTGTCCAGTTGGCATTGGTGTCAGTTACATGACAGGTGCTACAAGCGCCTGTCATGTAGATGACACTAGAAAGCGCCGTATAGTTTGGAACAGAGTCCATCATCTACTTGATATTGGTTTCCTTTCATCTAACTGGCATTGGAGAGCGTAATCTGATTTGGTTTAATAATCGGCTTCTAAATAGTACTGGAGAACTCAATCTAATTTGGTATTGCTCCCATCATATAATTAGTATTGGTGCCCATCATCTTAACTGGTACAACGCCCATCATCTGGCACTGGAGAGCGTAATCTAATATGGTACTGCTTCCATCATATAATAAGTATTGTTGCCCGTCATCTTAACTGCTACAACGTCCATCATCTAATTGGCATTGGAGAGCGCAATCTAACTGGCATTTGAGAGCACAAACTAATTTGGTACAACGCCGTCTTCTAACTGGTACTGAAGAGCGCAATCTAATGTGGTACAACGCTCTTCATCTATCTGGCCCTGGGGAGAGTAATCTAATTTGGCATAATGCCCGTCATCTAACTGGCAGAGGACAGCATAATCTAATTTGGTACAGCACTCACCAACTGACAATGGAGAGCTCAATCTAATTTGTTACAGCTCTCATCATCTAATTAAAATTGGTGCCAATCACCTAAAAGTGGGCAGGTGCTTGTCATCTAATTGGTACAGGAAAGAGTAATTCTAATTTGATACTGGGGCATCCATCTATCTTGGTACTAGGGTCTGGTCGGCAGATGTGGAGGTAGTCTGGCATTGCCTATGTATTAATATGCGATTGAAATCTCGCCATTAGTTGCTATTCATAACATTAGAACTAAGCCCGCACTATTTATTTTTTACAAATCCCATCTTAATGAAATCGAATTACTTTTTTGTATCCCTAACGATGATGGCAGGGATTTCTTCTTTATATTATTGAGGAAAACTGATCAAGTTCTTTCTTCCCAGTTCGATCCAGTAGAAATCAGACCTAAGTCAATCCCAACAAGGAATATGGAGTCACGGGAACAGTCATACTATTTCAAAAGGATCGCAGTTTCAAGCTACACCTGAAATTTATGTTCTCCGAAATTCTATTCCCCACAGATAGTACTTCTAAGGCTTCTTGACGATCCACTTCAAAGATTGGCTGAACGCACTGACGCAAAGGTATCTCTCGATGCGGCCAACTTGAGAAGAAATGTGTTCTTAAAGGGAGCTCTGATGTATGCTCTCACAGAGTTCTAATGCACATTATTAATGTATTAGAGTGGAAGACGCAGATTTTGATAGCGGCCTTACATGGGGATAATTCCAGTTGCTATTTTCAGACCATTTTAAACTATCGTGAATAGTTTAAAGCATTTGTAAGCTTTTAAAATGACTTCTAAACTAAAAGGGGAGAACCGATATTATTTATTTTATTAAGACAGGCTTAATAGGAAGTAGTAGTACGGGAAAATATTTGTTGGTACTGAAACTTTTGAGACAATTGGAAGGGGTTTTGAAAAATAACATGCAATTCAATGCCTTAACTAGTGAACATACCCCTTAACACTTTTAGATCATAAAGACGTTTTCCTCAGATTGAATAGGGCCTTGGTAGCCCAGTTGGTAGAGTATCGGTTCGAAATTCGATACAAAGACCGTCGTGTACGCGGGAATACTCTAAATCTGTCGCAGCCTCAAATGCCCTTACGTTGGCGTGGCGTAGAAGTTTGGAGAGTGGGGTGACAGCTCAGGTGTGACCTCGTCATCCGACCGTGGTTCAAAATTACGAGGTGTTGTCCTCGGGTATTTCCCTTCAAGACAAGGTCAACACCTGAACTGACGTATTCCAAATGTGACGGGTCAATTAACTTGTTTTTCGAATACTATTTCAGCACTTCGCCCATAAAAATTTCAAAGAATGAATTACAAACTGGTATGTGATAATTGATTAATCAAGACCAATCAAACGACAAACGTTGCCAAACCAGCGATAAACCGCATTTTAATGTAACCCCGATATATATCACGCTTGAGTATTTGGTAGGAAAGGAGGTAGTTAACTAACGTCACACTAGAGCAACACAACAGGCTGTAGGCGATCGTCCGGGAACAATCCCGAAGCGAAAGAAGGACAACACCTCGTAGTTTTGAACCACGGTCCGATGACGATATCACTACTGAACCACCACGTCAACAGATGAAACCTGCACCAGCCCCCTCGTACACGAAGGTCTTTGGTTGATCGTGTTTGGAACTCGCAAACCTCCGGTTACTAAACAGCTACTCTTCCATCCGGGCTAGACCATAAGTGTCACCATAATCGCCATAACGGGAAGATTTCCCGATTTCCATAGAGATTAACCACATACGCAACCCGGCTATTAGCGTGATGTTAATAACGGAGGCTCCCTAAACCAGTCTAACCCACCGAGTCCACGGGGGTAAATATAGAGCACGTACACAGATTAGGCGAAAGGCGGAAGCGATATGTCATCACCAAGCACAGAACGATCAATATTTTTCCATTATCTGGCTCGTCAAGGCGAATGGAGTCTCGAAATAGCTGCCAGTCTCCGAGCGGGACAAAAGGCCGAGCTCTTCTGGAGAAATCACTGTCAAGCCGAACTCTGCGGGAAGCTAAGTCGCTTAAAGTGTCGTTGTTTGAGCTGGGGATCCTTCGAGAACGGAGTTAATCAAGACGGTGAAGCGGATCGAAATTTGCTTATGGGACGCGTAGTCAAAAGGAAGAAAGAAAAGTAGCTCGAAATTAGGAGCGTTGGTTCCTCTCCGGGGTTTTGTCGAACCTAAACTTCCCGTCATCGCGTCGTGTCGAATTTCGAAATGTGTGGATTGTGCGATAAATATTTTATCGCGTTTTTTGGAAGGATGATGTAAAATGCGTGAGCGGGATTTTCTGTGTAAAAACAAAATGGACACTTCGAAGAGTTTAGTTCTGCTGCCCAAAGGATCTCGCTGGGTAGACTAGTTGGATAGGTATCATAATTAACGTCGCACTGGTGCAACACAATGGGCTATCGGCGACGGTTCGGGATCTAGCCCGAAGGGAAATATCCTGGGACAACACCACGTAATTTGGAACCAGTTGGAAGAGTGACGTATTGGTAACCGAAGGTTGCGAGTTCGAAACTCAATCTAACCAAAGAACGTCGTGTATGCGTGGACTGGTGCTGGTTAAATCTGTCATGTCCTCACGGAATTTGACCTTTGTCAAAATTGAGAGGTTCAAAATTACATCTCTCCAGTGGATGTTAATACAACTACCTACCTACAAGTGTCTGTCTCGTGTAGAAATACGTGTTTCTTGGGTACTTCTAAATTGTGTGAAATTTAATTTTGAATTTGAATAGTCAAGGCGGAGAATTTATTTCCGAATTGTGTTAGCTTGGTAGTTAAATTAACGTCGATCTGGAACAGCACGACGGGTTATTGGTGATGGTCTGGGATCGATCGGAATTTTGAACCAAGGTCAGATGACGAGGTTAGCAACTGAGATGGCACAAATATATTTCTACACCATGCCTACATGAGGATATTTGAGACAAAGAAAGATTTAAAATGTACGGCGGTCTTTTATTGATCGAGTTTCAAATTTTTAAATTATAAACATATGCTTTAACGAATGGAATCTTGTGGTAGGTAAGTAGGTAGGTAGTTGAATTAACATGGCACTGGAGAAACTCGAACTGTCGCCAATAGCATAACTAGCTATAGGCGACAGTCTGGGATCCATCTCAAAGGAAAAGATACAAGGACAACACTACAAGGCGTTGTCTTTAGATCTTTTCCTTCCGGATGAATCCAGGACCGCTGCCAATAGCCCGTTGTGTTTGTCTAGTGCGACGTTAATTACCTACCTACCCGAGAACAACACCTCGTAATTTTGGACCTTGGTTCGATGACGAGGTCAACCATTGATCAGGAACACCACTCTTCAAACTTCCACAAGCCGCGGTGGTCCGGTTGGAAGAATAACGGACTAGCAACCGGAGGATTGCGAGTTGAATCCAGCCGAAAGACCGTCGTGCAAAATGGGGGCTGTTGCACGTTAAATATGTCGGGGCTTCAAATGTTCTCACGTTGACGTGGTGTGGAAGTTTGGAGAGTGGGGCGCTAGCTCAGGTGTTGCCTCGTCATCGAACCGTGGTTCAAAATTACGTGGTGTTGTCCTCGGATCTTTCCTTTCGGGATTGTTCCCGGACCGTCGTCAATAACCCGTTGTGTTGCTCTAGTACGACGTTAATTAATTACCATACCATCCAAACTTTCACACCATGCTAACGTGAGGCTGAATTGTGTTCGCATTATGTGTTTTATATTCAGAATCTGTATAGATATTTCTTTAACGTATGCGGTACAGAAATCGATTTTATTTGAAAACTAGAGAATGGCAACAAACAGATATAAGCAATTTAAACTCAACCGCTAAGTGAGTTATTCACCAATTTTTGTAATGGCCTGTCGCGTTGCTCCAGTGCGATGTTAATTAACTACCTATCTCGCTAATTTTTGCTCTTAGTGAAAGGTATGGTATGAATGTTTAATTAAAATAGCACTGGAGCAACACAACGGACTATTGGCGACGGTCCGGGATCAATACCCAAGAGGAAGATCAAGAACACCACGTAATTTTGAACCACGGTCAGATGACGAGGTTAACACCTGAACTGGCACCCCAATCTCCAAACTTCCACACCACGCCAACGTGAAAACATTCGAGTCCACGACAGATTTAATGTTCACGAGCCCCCTTTGTACACGACTGTCTTTGTGTGGATTCAAACTCGCAACCCTCCGGTTGCTAATCCGTTACTCTTCGAACTGGGCTACTGCGACCCCAAGCTTAGAGTATGCAGATGCACTTAGTCATGTCTTGACATGACTAAGTGGCCATGGCATCGTAGAGCTGTTGCTGAATTCCGCTTCGACACTGATCCCGACTACCTATTGAAGTATGCAAGTTGATTTAACCCTCCTGGTGGTTGGCTAGACGAGGTGTCTCGCAATTAGCAAAATTGACCAGATGAACGGGATATCTTGTAATTAGTAGAAGGCTTGTCAAATCTCGATCTTGTCATTCTAATAAAATCGGCAATATCTTGATGATGAGATATCCGTCCATTATCAAAATTGATCAGATCTTGATGGAAGAGATATCTCGTTGAAACTACTTGAAGATATAATACTACTTAGGAGGGTTAATATCGACCCTTATCCTTTATGCAGACTGAACACTGTGGGAGGAAATAGACATTAATTACCTACTTTGCTGCCCTACGTTAATTAAGAACTCTCATTTCCATCGCTAATGGGAAGCCAGAGACCATTTGAATTTATATATTGTTTCTCTGTAACTGTTCTTGCGCTAAATCTATGTTTTATTATATTACTTCTGTATAGTGTGTTTAGCAGAACACCAGCGTTTTTCTTCTCCCCAATCAGAACGAGGAACTATTTATCAGCTGGTTCCAAGGACGCATGTTCGTGCTCTCTTCTGCGCATGTGCCCCGTTTGAAAATGCTAGCGTCTGTTTTGTTAAGAAGCGAAAGGGCAATCGTTCGCCAATAGTCCGTTTGGAAATGTGTACCATTTTCGTTTCTTGTCTGAATAAATGTCGCGCCTCGCCCTGATATGTGATTTTTATACAGCTGGCCTGATAAGTTTCTAATCATAGTATTATTTTTTACTCTAGTAGTCTTTGAAGCCCTGCAATTGAAAATAAGAATTCCAAGTACAATAGTAATCAGTTCCGAATGAAATGCAGATTAAGTTCCTTAAGAATTCGTCGGTCTAATAAGCCTCGGGTAGCAAAAATATGACAGTAGAGCGAGAAACTAAAACAAAGGAATGAAATGTTTCTCACAAGCATTCAGGAAGAAAAAGAAGTAAGCCATGATAAAAATAATTGTAATTTAAATTCGTAGATTCATATAGTTCATTAGACCATTCATTCGTAAGACAATCATGTACAAAGGGGGAACCGGTGCCCAGTCGTGACCTTAAATGTCCTCATGTTGGCGTGGTGTCGAAGTTTGGAGAGTGGAGTGACAGCTCAGGTGTGACCTCGTCATCTGACTGTGGTTCAAAATTACGTGGTGTTATCCTCGGATCCCGGACCGTCGCCAATAGCCCGTTGTGTTGCTCTACTGCGACGTTAATCAAAATAACTATCTACCTTATTTCTTTTTACTAACGAGCCAGACACATGCTATATCCGAGATATTTCTGATTCTTTAATTGGTAATAAGTTCGTTTATTATTGACGTTGTCCTGAAATTTCACGAAAAGAATTAACAATCCGGCTTTAACCTCAATGATTAATTATAGCAAATGAAATCAAAACACGAAAAATCTAACATATTTATAATTAAATAACCCAGCTCAATTTTAAGTCTCGAGAGAATTGGGATTCCAATGGATTTTTAATTAAAATTAAGTTATTAATACTTCTAATACTATTCATATTAAGCAATGCTTTTTGTTCAGGTATTAAAAAAAACATTTTTAATTAGATCCGAGTTTAATCAGTCATTCAAGTAAGAAATTCATTTGGAATCTTCTCATAATCTGAGAATGTTAATTAAAAATTAATTTTGACAATAGAATTCAGTTCACCGTACAAACATTTACGACATTTTAGAGAAAGTCATCTAGATTTTATTAAATAATTGTGTCGACGTTTCGTAATATGCATGAGAAAGAGGTTTTAAAGAGAAAAGTAATAAGGTCATTCAATGTCAAAATCAAAACAAAAATACTAATTAATAAAAAATAATTCTAAGCCTGATGTAATCCGATTTACTTTAAAATGGCTATTTGTTACCCAGCCATATCATTTATCATCTTACTCTTACAATAATTTTTTATTAATAATAATTTTAAATTTGAAAAATCAGGCAATTTTTCATGATTCTAGACTTACTAAAACGCCTGTATCTTTTGATCCAATGGTCCAATCAGGTTCAGATAGGCATATTTTTTATCTATACATTCTTTCATATGTTTTGACATGTGAGTAACGTTTTTCCTAACAATGTCATTTTCAATTTGACTTTTGACCTCGAATTCGAACTCGTAACCTTCCGCTTTCTAATCAAACCAACAAAATAATTGTTTCAGAAAAATAATAAATAAGTAAAACAAAGTATGTTCAAAGGTCAATCTAAATGATTTTGAAATGAACTCAGGATAATTATTTTTCAAAAGAAAGGTTTTTCATTCATCTCTAAAATATGGCCTATTTCGACATGTTAGGGCAGATATACAGGCATTTATGGTTATTGTTAACATGATTTTTCAAAATATTTTTTCAATATGAACCCATTCGTGTTCTAACGTGAAACTTCCCTATAACAAATACTAGTGTACCTTTAACATATTTAAAAAAATGAATACCTTCCCAGGCCAGCTGTATAAAAATTAAATCAAATCTCAGGACGAGACACAACATTTATCTACAAACAAGAAACAAAAACGGTACACATCTCCAAACGGACAACAGAACGATTGCACTCTCTCTCCTTAACATTAACGACGCTCTCGCTTTCAAACGGAACAGAAAACAGACTGTAGCATTTTCAAAAGGGCACATGCGCAGAAGAGAGTAGGAACATGCTACCATGGAAACAGCTAATAAACAGTTCCTCATTCCGATTGGAGAGTGGAGAGAAGAAAAACACTGGTGTTCTGCTACGATATCAATTTCATTTTTAAAATGCAAGAGAAGAGGTCATTCAGTGTCAAAACGTATCATGCGAAAGGTATATGTTTATCTACAAATGAGTCCCGGTTTGAGTTCAACTGGATCATTCGATTAAAAGAAAGGGGTCGGGTCGTTTGATATGAAAGGAGTGTTTAGTTACAGGTAGCATACTCAACGAAATACGTTAATCAAGCGTTCCAAAGCTTTCACTTTTCTTTTTTAAACTTTTTTTTCCGCTTTTAGAAGATACGTAAGAGGAATTTATGGTAAAAACAAACCAAACGAAAATTGTACTTCCTGCTACCCAAATGCTCTAGTAGAAATTCATATCGGGGCTACATTTAATTGTAGTTTATCGTCATTTTGAACACATTTGGCGTTTCATCTAATTAGCGCTGACCTATCAACTATCACGTCTCAGTTAGAAATTTAATCTTTGGAAGTTTTATTTGATTACTTGCTGGAATCGTATTCTTAAAACAAACCGACTTAATGTTCGGAATACATTCGGTTAAATTCGTCACATGATACTATACTAGGGTTACCTAAAAATCTACTTAATCGTCGGTTTGGCGTTTAATTTTGGCGTTGACCAATCAATTATCGGCTCAGAAATCTGGTTGGAAGAGTAGCGTATTAGCAAGCGAAGGGTTGCGAGTTCGAAACTCAATCCAACCAAAGACCGTTGTGTACATTGGGGGCTTGTGAAAGTTTAATCAGTCGTGGTCTCAAATGTCCTCACGTTGGTTAGGTGTTGCTCCAGTGCGACGTCAGTTCAACTACCTACTAAACAATCAATTGCCATAAATAATAATTTATAAACTCATTCTTTGGAATTTTTATTCGCAAAGGCGCATTCGAAAAACATGTGACATCACAATCGGAATAGGTAAAGGAAACACGTTCCTCCACAAAAACACTGCAGCCATCTATATTTAACTTGATAGAAAATGCCTCCCATACAGGGACTGCTTTTGGATCACCAAAGAACCGAGTTAACATCACAAGAGAACTAAGAATAGAGTTTCAGAAATTATTTATCTTAGAATTCCTAATAAGGTACTTTAGAAACTCGAAATTGATTTGCGTCATTTATTTAAGACCATGGAGAAATGAAAGCCCTCTTAAGTTCTTTCTAGGATTAAACTTAATCTGATAAATAGCTTTCCTCCATTAAAAATTGAACGAAAACCTTATCGCTTTCAGTTACAAAACAACTCAATTCACTCAGATAATTCGGAAATGGTTAAAGCCAATTGAAAGACAAAGCATACGGGGCTCCAAACTCAACAAACGGTTAAAGCTGAGTTTTGAACAATTATGAAAAGTTTTCACCGGAAATTTCAGAAGAAAGAAAACACACTCAAACAAGGTGAAATTTTGATATAAAGTAGCATTTTCTTACGTTAGGTGTTTAATTTAATTGGCATTGATCAACCAATTATCATAAATATCACTCCGAAACTCGTTCTTTTTGATTTCTATTTGCGAAGAGTTAAAATCGCATTCGGAAAACAAATGACGAAAACGAATAGGAAATATTTTCAGCATAAATAAATACTCTATCCATCTACTTTTTTAACTTGGAAAAAAAATATAAATGTATATATATATGTATATATATATATATATATACATATATATAAAGAATTAAAGGGAGGATAATTTTAAGAATATTTCAAAGAATGAACTGCCTTTGGTGGATCAGGGGATGTACTAAATTAGATTTCTTTTCTTTTACATCTACGTATATACGTATATATGTGATGTGTGATTACCCGCTACTCTTCCCACTTCTGATTCACCAATGGTGAACACCGGCATAGACGTTATAGCGAGAACGTTCCAGAAGAACACGAACGACTTCCGGAAGCTCCGAGGACATTCTAGAACACGAGGGATTCCCACCGAAAATGTTGCAAGGACGTTAGAACGGGAGAACGATTTCAGACGATGAGCCGAGAAGACATGTCATTGGCAGACGGCCATCATTTTTGTGTAGTTTCAGATATGTTTGTAAATGTCTTATCCCTAATTGTTATTATTAAATTAAATGTTTTATCGTTAAAAGAAGTTCTCAGTATTATTTAAAGTCCTTTTGCACTACCACTAAACTTCACACACATATATATTTTGATCGTATAAATACGTAATGTGATTCCTATGAGAATTTCGAATTGTCTTTAGCCCCGTGTACCATATCGACGATAAAAAAAAAGTCCACTTTCTGTAAAAATAATCTTATATTATAAAAATTTACCTTCCACTAATAAAGCTACAGTTTAAGAATTTACAGACGGGATGATACTGAACGATTTTCAGCGCAACCGCTCCCATCTGCGATTGTATTGTACTCTTAAGATTCCAAAAAAACTCCAAGGTCATCTTGAGAGGCGACTCCTGTAGATGTTAACTCTGACGTCATCTGCATAGCCAGACCGGGAGAGAGCGCCCCCTAGCAAGTGCTCTGTCCAGGATGAGGGGACGTTACACCCCTCTGCACATCCAAGACAAATAGAAAGGGGTTAATATTGAGCCTACGTTACACGCAGGGTTTCAAATAATAAATATACCCAAATTTGGTGTAGATTGGTCAAATGGTGTAGATTTGTAGAGAACAGACAGATGACAACTCTGTTTTATATGTATAGATAACCCCTCAGAGACAATTTTCACCATAGAAAGGTCCCTTAACGTTCTCTTTTCACCCGCTATCCTTTGTCTGACCGCAAGTCGTGTGGTTCTTTCATGTAAATGTGATGCAATTGAAGTGGACATCTAAAGCTAAGGTAGTATGACTGCCGCTATGAATGTTTTGCCACGAACTGCATCGGAAATAAGAATGAACCCCAACAAGAAATACCCAAAATACTTTTTTACATTTTTTTAATAATTTTATTCCATTTAGAGGAAGGGCCGCGGTGGCCCGGTTGGAAGAGCAACGGACTAGCAACCGAAGGGTTGCGAGTTCAAATCCAGCCAAACACCGCCGTGTACAAAGGGGGCTGGTGCACGTTAAATCTGTCGTGGCCACAAATGTCCTCACGTTGGCGTGGTGTGGAAGTTTGGAGAGTGGGGTGCCAGCTCAGGTGTTTCCTCGTCATCTGACCTTGGTCCAAAATTACTTGGTGTTATTCTTAGATCTTTCCCTTGGGGATTGATCCCGGACCGTCGCGAATAGCTCGTTGTGTTGCTCCAGTGCGACGTTAATTACCTACCTATATAAATATCCGTAACATAGGTCGATTACTTCTTGCGTCAGGGAGCCCGGTTGGAAGAGCAACCGGAGGTTTTGCGAGTTTGAATCCAAACAAAGACTGCCGTGTACAAGGGAGGGGGAGGGTGTTTCAATTAACGTCACACTGGAGCAACACAACGGGCTATTGGTGACGGTCCGGGATCAATCCCAAAGGGAAAGATCCGAGGACAACACCACGTAATTTTGAACCACGGTCAGATGATGAGGCAACACCTGAGCTGGCACCCCACTCTCCAAACTTCCACACCACGCCAACGTGAGGACATTTGAGGCCACGACAGATTTAACGTGCACCAGCCCCCTTTGTACACGACGGTGTTTGGCTGGATTCGAACTCGCAACCCTTCGGTTGCGAGTTCGTTACTCTTCCAACCGGGCCACCGCGGCCCTCGTGTACAAGGGAACTGGTACACTTTAAATCTGTCGTGGCTTCAAATGTCCTCACGTTGGCTTGGTGTGGAAGTTTGGAGATTGGGGTTCCAGCTCATGTATGACCTATTCGGGGGCCGCGGTGGCCCGGTTGGAAGAGTAACGGACTAGCAACCGAAGGGTTGCGAGTTCGAATCCAGCCAAACACCGTCGTGTACAAAGGGGGCTGGTGCACGTTAAATCTGTCGTGGCCTCAAATGTCCTCACGTTGGCGTGGTGTGGAAGTTTGGAGAGTGGGGTGCCAGCTCAGGTGTTGCCTCGTCATCTGACCGTGGTTCAAAATTACGTGGTGTTGTCCTCGGATCTTTCCCTTTGGGATTGATCCCGGACCGTCACCAATAGCCCGTTGTGTTGCTCCAGTGTGACGTTAATTGAAATAACAATAACAATAACAGTATGACCTATTCATCTGACCGTTGTTCAAAATTACGTGGTGTTGTCCTCGGATTTTTTCCTTCGGGTTTGATCCCGGACCGTCGCCAATAGTCTATTGTGCTGCTCCAGTGAAAACGTTAATTAAAATACCTACCTAATCGGAAGTACGTCTCTTTCAGGAACGGTTTTAGAAGGCGGTTGGTTGTTTTTTGGGGGTTTTATGGCGCTAGCGCCATATTTGCCCTTGCTGGGCCAGACACGTCGTGCAATATCAAGTAAAAGACACATACAATGAAAGTTTTTACTGACACAGAAGAGAGAAGTGCACACATGGAGGAATGCACCTGACAGGAATTGAACCTCCGCCGCCTACATCTCGAAGATTGTTAGCGCAGTGGACGTACCCACTGAGGTTTTAGAGGGCAGAGTTACAAACACTGGTTAGAGCAGTGTTTCTTAATAACCGGGACTCAACCCGGGTACGGGGCCTCGCATCAATTACACCGGAGTTTTATCCTTCTGTTGGTTGTCACAAGGTATCTCGTCATTACAAAAATATTGACCAGATTTTGATGTGGACGAGATATATTGTCTCATTAGAAGAAAACTGATCAGGTTTTGATCACGTCATCATCAAAAAACGGCAAAATCTTGACGTGATCTCGTCATCAGAACAGTTGGTGAGATCATCGTGAACGAGATATCTCGTCGAAACCACTTGGAGGGTTAAGATATTAGGGAATTTGTTATTTTAGTTATGGAAGTTTAGTTTATGGAAAATTCTTAATACCTTTCTCATTAGTGGGATTTCATATTTAGTCTGAGGGCCGCGGTGGCCCGGTTGGAAGAGCAACGGACTAGCAACCGATGGGTTGCGAGTTCGAATCCAGCCAAACACCGTCGTGTACAAAGGGGGCTGGTGCACGTTAAATCTGTCGTGGCCTCAAATGTCCTCACGTTGGCGTGGTGTGGAAGTTTGGAGAGTGGGGTGCCAGCTCAGGTGTTGCCTCGTCATCTGACCGTGGTTCAAAATTACGTGGTGTTGTCCTCGGACTTTCCCTCTGGGATTGTGTTGCTCCAGTGTGACGTTAATTGAAAATACCAAATACCAATACCATATTTAGTCTGAATATTCGTATCAAATGTTTCCAACAGAAAATGAGAAATAAATGTTATTTCGTACTTTAGTTTCCACATTTTTTGTAAACATGAATATTCATTAAAAGTCGATAACATAAAAATGTTTTTGAAACTTTTGCTGAGGAAGTAACACTTTCATTGTTCAACTCCCCTGGTGGTTGTCTCGACGAGGTATCTCGTCATTAACAAATCTGACCAGATCTTGATGAAAGAGATATCTCGTCAAACTGACCCTTGATCTCGACATCATAAAAATACCGGTAATATGTTGACGAAATATTTCGTCATTAGAACGCTTGGTCAGATTGTGATGGACGAGATATCTCGTCGAAACCACTTGGAAGGTTAAGAGATGACGGAATTTGTTATTTTAGTTTTCAAAGCATTTTTTTATTAATAATTTGAAAAAATATTCTCAGGCTAATAATATTCGAATGTGTCGAAAAACTCAAATTCAGAATGCTAAATGACATCTGTCTAGCAAATGTCAGCAACCGATCAGTAAGGAAGTAGAAAGAAAAGTGAAATTGAAGAAGTCGGAAATTGAAGATCGAGACAGTCTGCATCCGGTTCTTAAACCTAATAATACTCAATACTTTTCCTTCGCAAGTTCGCATTGCCGTAAGTACCAGAGTGACGGGAATTTTTAAAGGTAATAAAACTTAGAAAAAGGTGTATGTGACTCAAAAATATAAATTTTTTGCGATCCGAATGAGATATGTCAGTAAACATCAGCCAAAATTAATTTAATGATGTTGGCCTGTGGAAACTTCACTACAAGATTTCATTAATCCAGTGACTGATAACTAATTTAAATGTAATTTTACATTTGCCAACATACCACACCGTAAACAAATGTATAGTATTTGTGATTATGTCATGATTTTTCTTACGTTAGTTTAATGTACAAAATGGAAAGATAACTATGAGTAAATTTACCGGGGGTAAATTTACTCGTAGTTTATTTAACTACGAGTAAATTAACTATGAGTAAATTTACCGTAAATTTAAATTACCTCATCTCAGAAATAATTTACCGGGCCGCGTTCTCGCAAAACTTGAGGTTGGATGGTAGTTAATAAACGTCGCACTGGAACAACACAACGGACTATTGGCGACGGTCCGGGATCACACCCGAAGAGGAAAGATCCAAGGACACCTCCTAATTTTGAACAGCGGTCAGATGACTAGGTCAACACGTGTGCAAAAATTGAGGTAGTTAGTTACGTAAATAGTCAATTAACGTCACAATGGGACAACACATCGGGCTATTGGTGAAGGTCCGGGATCAATCCCCAAGGGCAACATCCAACGACAACGCCTCGTAACTTTGAACCACGGTTAGATGACGAGAACAACACCTGAACTGCCACTGCACTCTCCATATTTCCTCACAAGGTCAACGTGAGGACATTTGAGACCACAACAAATTCAACGTGCACCAACCCCATGCACACGTCGGTCTTTGCTTGGACCGTGTTTCGAACTCGCAACACTCCGGTTTCAAATCCATTGCTCTTCCAACTGGGCTACCGCGGCCCTGGGAAAGATCTAAGGACAACACCTAGTAATTTTGAGCCACGGTCGGATGACGAGGCCAGATGACGCTTGTGCAAAAGTTGAGATAGGTAGGTTTTAATTAGGGTTGCATTGGAGCAACATATCGGGCTATTGGAGACGGTCTGGGATCAAAACCGAAAGGAAAGATACGAGGACAGGCCGAGGTAGAAACTACCACACTACGCCAACGTGAGGACATTTGAGGCTACGACAGATTTAACGTGTACCAGCCTCCTTTGTACACGATGGTATTTGGTTGGATTTGAACTCGCAACCCTCCGGTTGCTAATCCGTTACTCTTTTTTTCCCTGCAGCTCTCTTCCCTTCCTCTTTACTGCAGCCCTGCAAAAGTTGGGAGGCACTGCTCCGTTTTGGCGCTTTCAAACATACATCCCTATGTGAACAAGATTTGATTTTGCTTTCGCTGCCTTTCCTTAAAATTTTTACAAGTTTTGAAACGCAATTAACGAATAGATTGTTTTTTTTCACAGGATATGGTCCTGTTTTATCAACCTGAAGAGGTTTAAAAATAATTTGTAGAGTTGCTCCTATGGTGAAACTGCCACACTTTGCTCGACATCAGTCTGTCCTATCAACTTTAAAAAATTGAAAAGGTATTTACGGAAATAAATTTGTTGGAACCGTGCCCTCGTATTATAAAAAAGAATTTACGGAAGACACGGTCTCACAAAGATTGAGATCTACTGGCTTAGAGGAGGCTTCTTGCACGTGACTGGTATCAACCTTAGGTTCTCTGGGGACAAAGGATCTTTCCGAGATTCAGAAGCGGGCCATGAAGTTTGTACGGGAAGTAAACAATGTTCCACTTTACACCAAGAGCACGGTCGCTTCCGTTTCTTCTGAGTATTTTATTTCCTGCATTTGAGTCACTAGGGAGGATTTCTTAAAGTCGTGTTGGCTTTCAATGAGCTCGGGGCTAACGGTCTTTTGGGCCTGTTCCAGCTCAGGCTAGGCCAAGTGGGGGGGGGGAATTTCAATTAACGTCACACTGGAGCAACACAATGGGCTATTGGTGACGGTCCGGGATCCATCCCAAAGGGAAAGATCCGAGGACAACACCACGTAATTTTGAACCACGGTCAGATGACGAGGCAACACCTGAGCTGGCACCCCACTCTCCAAACTTCTTAGGCCAAGTGGGATAAGTAATACGAAGGCGCTTTTAAAGATAACTACCATTGCAACATCCATTCTAAATGGACGGTGGTGCGAGTTCGAAACTAGATCCAAAGATCGCGTGTACGTGGATGCTGGTGTAAATATTTGGGTATTTGGGTATTTCAATTAACGTCACACTGGAGCAACACAATGGGCTATTGGTGACGGTCCGGGATCAATCCCAAAGGGAAAGATCCGAGGACAACACCACGTAATTTTGAACCACGGTCAGATGACGAGGCAACACCTGAGCTGGCACCCCACTCTCCAAACTTCCACACCACGCCAACGTGAGGACATTTGAGGCCACGACAGATTTAACGTGCACCAGCCCCCTTTGTACACGACGGTGTTTGGCTGGATTCGAACTCGCAACCCTTCGGTTGCTAGTTCGTTACTCTTCCAACCGGGCCACCGCGGCCCTGCTGGTGTAAATAAACTCTGTCGTGGCCTCAAATGTCCTTACGTTGGTGGAAGTTTGAAGAGTGGGGTTCCACAACTGAGGTGTTCACCTCGTCATCTGACCGTGGTTCAAAATTACGAGTCGTTGTTCTCGTATCTTTCCATTCGGGGTGGATCTAGAACCGTCGTCATTAACCCGTTGTGCTGCACCAGTGCGACGTTAATTAAATACCTACCTACCCCGATCGTCGCCATTAACCCTTTGTTTGTTCCAGTGCGACATAGTTCAACCACCTAGCCACCGACCTGTGGTGATCTTTCCTGCATTCGGAGAATGAATATTTTCCTATATCTTAAATTTGTCATGAGATATCACAGCGGGCTGTCGAATTCGATTGGATAGAATGTGACGGTCTGCTCGCTTTTTTTTGTCTAGAATGACTTCCTCAATTTAAATTTCACTTGCGCGTCATCTGATCTTTCATCGCTCTTTCCCTTCTGATTAGTCTCGGATCGTCGCCAATAGAGAGATGCGTCGCTGATAATTCTTTCCCTTTTACAAGATTTCTCTGCGATACGGATCTGGTGGGAAGGCAAATGACCTCGAGGATATCCATTTCTAAAAAGGTAGCAACTTGTTCGGGAAAAGCTCGTCTATGGCAATCGTCTTAGATTCGTTGGTTTGGTTTTACGACGCAAGGGCCATTATTGGACAAGCTGTCTAAACACATGGCAGACAACTCCAAGTACATTTTCAACGTACAAGTAATTTCTTCACTCAAAATTTTTTATGCGCATGTTTTAAATGTTTAGAAATTAATTAAGTTTTGGTAGGTAAGTAGGTAGGCAGTTAATTAATGTTGCACTGGAGCAACACAACGGGCTTTTGGTGACGGTCTGGGATCAATCCGCAAAGGAAAGATCAGAATACAACACCACATAATTTTGAACCACGGTCAAAAGACGTAGTCAACACCTGACCTGGCACCCCACACTCTAAACTTCCACACCACGCCAAATCCAGGACATTTGGGTAGCTAACTAGGTAGCTATTTAATTAACGTCGCACTGGAGCAACACAACGGGCTATTGGACGGATCAAACCCGAAGGAAAAAATCCGAGGACAACATCACATAATTTTGAATCACCGTCAGATGACGAAGAGGACATTTGGGGCCACGACAGTTTTAACGTACACCAGTCCCCGTCTACACATCGGTCTTTTGGACGGACCAAGTTTCGAACTTGCAATTAGTTGCTAATCCATTAATCTCCCAACTGGACTATTGATCCCGGATCGTCGCCAATAGCCCGTTGTGTTGCCCCAGTGCGACGCTAATTAAAATACCTACCTACCTACTCATTTCTATTGTGTCACAGAAAATAATAATCCACACCATCTTCACATTTCAGCAGCTGATTGAAGCTTCTTAATCTTAAACACTGAATCCCACTTGTAACAATCCGCCGAAATATCATTAACATATCCTTTCAGCGTGGGGCCGCGGTAGCCTGGTCGGAGGAGTAACGGATCAGCAACCGGAGGGTTGCGAATTCGAATCCAACCAAAGACCGTCGTGAACAAAGGGGAACGGTGAAAGTTGAATTTTGTCTTGGCCTCAAATGTCCTCACGTTGGGGGGATGTGGAGGTTTGGAGAGTGGGGTACCAGCTCAGGTGTGACTTGGTCATTTGACCGCGATTCAAAAAGACCTGATGTTGTCCTCGGATCTTTTCCTTTGGGTTTGATCCCGGACCGTGCCTAATAGCCCGTTGTGTTGCTCCAGTGCCGACGTTAATTTTCCTACCTAACATTTCCAGTGCTTCACAGAAAATAATGTCTTTTCATTTCAGCTGCTGAATGAAGCTTTCTAATCTGAGACACTCAAATCCCATTCAATATCCCATTGTGTTGCTCCAGTGTGACGTTAATTAAAATACCTACCTACCTCAAATCCCACTTGTGACAATCCCCTGAAACTTCTTTAGCATATCCTTTCAGCGTGGTAATGTCAATTGAGAGCATGTGGCTATTTCAAGTCTCTGTTAAGAACCTAGCTAAGGAGCATTAGTGAACAGTAGGGCACACTAAGCCGCATGGGTATGTGACACCCAAAGCGTATACAATGTTCATTAAGTTTTTTAGTAAGAGCTGCTTGTTTAAACAAACACTTTTAACACAATAGTGAGTGGTTGGAAGTAAGCAGACTGTTGTAATACATTATAAAATGAATGCCTAACAGTGATTTCATTGGTGGAATTTGTCTCTCGTCACCTTTTGTTTTTCCAGCAATCCAATGACTTAAGGATCTGTGGTAGCCCGTTTGGAAGAGTAATGGATTAGCAACCGACGGGTTGCGAGTTCCAACATCCAACAGTCGTATACAAAGGAAGCTTTTACACGTTAAATTTGCCGTAAGTATTTAAAGCTTGCACCGATCGCTGAAAACTGCCACCAAATGCCATGCTACTAAACGTTGGGCGGAGATTCTGACGATTTTGGCTACTTTCGGTACATCCCCTCGACCGTTTTCGGCAAACAAAAATTGTCGCCAATTGTGTCGACAACGCACACTTTTATTATCGACCTTCTAATGTGAAATAGACGGATCATGTGGGCGGAATCGCTGTCGCAAGATCTCTGAAGGGTAAATCCCAAATCGACTTAGCTGATTGGCTATGGAAGCTCACACTAGTGTTTTTGATCACGGTGGATAATCACTTTTACCAATCAATAATTTAGGATTCATGCTTTTACCCACAATCACTTGACCTTCAAACCGAGCAACTGGAAGAAATAACATGAAGCTGCGGGCCCATGTTCCGTCTGTTTCATTTTAAGGTCGATGTTTTTGATGGCAGGATGCCGTAACTGAAAATACTCAGTAGAAGAAATAAAAAACCAGTCAGGCAGATTCCAAATTTTAATTACTTTTCAAAATGTGAGGTAGGTAGGTATTTTAATTAACGTAACACTGGAGCAACACGACGGGCTATTGCTGGATTGATCCCAAAGGGATATATACGCGAGCACAACACCACGTAATTTTGAATCACGGTCAGATGACGAGGCAACACCTGAGCTGGCACCCCACTCTTCAAACTTCCACACCACGCCAACGTGAGGACATTTGAGGTCATGGCAGATTTAACGTGCACCAACGATCTTTGGTTGGATTCGAACTCGCAAACCTCTGGTTGCTAATCGTTACAAGTTCTCGCACCCCCTTGAAAAATGTGTTCTATTTATTTAGGAAATTACTTCTATTGCAAGATAATTTATTTATTGAAAATAAAGCCACACATTTACATAAACATAAAAAACAATATCTCAATTTTCATTGGCTATGTTGTTTATTCATATTAATACTTTTGAAGCGATTCTCCTTTTTTGAAAGAGCCACGCGTAAGTCATAAGTTGCATTTAAACCTTTTCTGGCTTTTGTTTTTATGTGCAAAAGTGATGAATATCCCATTTCACACAGGTAGGTGAAGGCAAACGGTAAAAGTGTCTGCAATGCTGCTTTTGCCAGCTGTGGATTAGGTTCTGTGTACACCAGAATTGTTCTAAGTTCAGTTTTTCAAATTCCATTTGAATATGTGCACTGGCTCGTATCTCAATAAGATAGTCTTTTATTAAATTGCTGTCGTCCATCGAAACTTCTCTAGCACCCCTGGAAATGCTTCCTCGCACTCCCAGGGGTTCGAACACCCCAGGTTAAGAACCACTGCTTTACATAAACAAAAATGGCTTATCGAGGATTAATCGGGGTTACATAAAACCAAGACGAAGATCTTGAGTGTGTTGTGACGTCACGCATATCCACTATCGGCGCTGAATGACACAATTGGCGACAATTTTTGTTTGCCGAAAATGGTCGATGGGAGATTACGTAATTACCCAATTTTGCTTGGTCTCAGATCAGGTCTCAAGGAAGATCTGGGATGTACGCCAGCGGAACTACTGTTTGGAACTACAATGAATCTGCTTGGGGAGTTCTCTGTCCCAACCAAGGGTACTGAGGATTTGCAGAAAAATTGAGAGTTCACATGCAGTTGCTCCACACGAAATCCCACGTTAAACAGTCTAGTTTTACTCCCTCGCTAGGACTATAGTCAGACGCCCAGTACAACAACCTTATGACACTTTCCGTGTGCTGAACACGACGGACAAGAAATTCATCTTGGACGGAAATGACAAAAAAGATATCTGTGAGGTTCTCCGGCAAACAAACTGAGGAATGTTGACCAGAAGAAACCACGAGGGACGTTTTGCAAGTTCAAAACTAGGTCCAGCCTAAGACCATCGTGCATATTAAATTTGTCGTGGCCTCAAATGCCCTCACGTTGGCGTGGTGTGGAAGTTTGGAGAGTGGGGTGCCAGCTCAGGTGTTGTCTCGTCATCTGACCGTGATTCAAAATTACGAGGCGTTGTCCTCGTGTTGTTAATTTTTCAATGTCAACGGATTAGCATCCCTCCGGTTGCTAATCAGTTGCTCTTCCAACTGGGCTAACGCGGCCCTTTACAACATGGGGGTTAAATAGTTACAACAAATAAATAGTTGGTTATATAGTAAAACCTCTATAAGTCGCATCATCTGACATGATTCAAAATGACAAGGTATTGTCCTCGGATCTTTTCCTTAGGGATTGATCCCGGACCGTCGCCAATAACTTGTTGTGTTGCTCCAATGCGACGTTAATTCATTACCTACCTACCATCCCTGCAAAGTATCGTTGCCACTGTGAAGGTAGTATGCAGATGGTATGCAACTAAACTCCCGACTGCGGATCAGAAATCGCGCACTCGCTTTCAAAATTAATTTGAAAATAATTGTTGTTCGAAAGATATTTTTCTCCAAACCAGTTCTTTTTCTATGTATTATGATGTAATTCGTATTTAACAAGCTGTAAATAGAAATAAATATGTCTGGCAAATTCTGAATAAAATCTGGGATCAAACGGATTTATAGAGAACGTCTCGACTCATCTATCTATCCACAACAGCTTCAATGTTCATAAATATTTACAGCTCAAAATACTCAGAACAGTAAATTAATTGATAAATCTCACAACTCAAAAATGCATTTCAATCTCAATAATAATCTGATAAAAACAGTATATACAGAACTTAACTCAATTAAACTTCTTGATCAAAAGTACATCTCAATTAATAATTCTAAAAGGAACTAAAAAGTAAATGTATTACAGCTGATGCCAGATATAGAAAATAACATACGTACTAGTAATTCAATTATACTATCGCACTCACGGCGTTTTCGTTGTTTTTCTTGCTTGCGTTTTCTACTGTTTAATCATAAATATTATCATTTGCATTATTCGTTCCTTTACATATATGTCATGATTTAATATTTATTCATATTGAGCGATCACGTTGGCGTGGTGTGGAAGTTTGGAGAGTGGGGTGCCAGCTCAGGTGTTGCCTCGTCATCTGACCGTGGTTCAAAATTACGTGGTGTTGTCCTCGGATCTTTCCCTTTGGGATTGATCCCGGACCGTCACCAATAGCCCATTGTGTTGCTCCAGTGTGACGTTAATTGAAATAATAATAAAAAAAAAAAATAACATATTGAGCGAGTAATTTCGCGTGAAAGTATTTAAATATTTTATTTATCCTTTACCAATGATAGAAGATAAAAGTGATCTAAGTCTCCACAAGTTTGTTTTTATGTACTATCATAAAAATAATTGATTCGAGTATTATTACAAGTTTATACTACACTCACGTCCAAAATTATCTTTACATGGATAAAATCACGGATTTCTCAGAAACTGTGAACTATAATTTTATGAATTTGTGTGAAATGATACATAAATTCACACAAATATACATAACACATAAATACAAAGGAAAAAATTTAAGAGCACTGCATATGATATGAAACTGTAGCATGAAACAATAAAAATGGCAATAATATGTGACAAGGAGAGTTCAGAAAAAAAGAATAACTCAAAAAAAATTAAGGCTTATGAATTTAATATGGAATGTTATCTGACGTGACGTGACCTGACACACACATCATAACGTGTTTTAATACTGGCAACAATGTTGTTAACCACAATTTGGGGAATTAAGTTCCACTCCCCCAGCAATGCGGTTTTCAGGGCATTTATATCTCTAGAAGGAGGATGTCTCCATGCAACTGCTTTTCCAAGGTTGTCCCATAACTTCTCTATCGGGTTCAGATCAGGAAATTTTGCTGGCCACGGTATTCGCTCTATGGCTTAATTTTCACGGAATTCGTCAACGATGTTTGCTCGATGCGGACGAGCATTATTGTTCATAAATAAAAAGACAGATCCATATGCATCTCTGAAAAGTCTTACATAAGGTTCTAAGATCTCATCCAGATATCTCTGGCCGGTCACAGATCCGCTGTTGAAAACGTGTAGGGGCGTACGTTCATCGATCATTATTCCTCCCCTTACCATCACACCTGCACTACCGAAACGGTCACGTTCCATAATGTTGGAAGGAAGATTTTGCGTTCCTGATTCCCTCCTGATGTAAACACGTTTAGAATCAGATGTTAAACTAAACTTCGACTCATCAGTAAAGAGAACATGGGTCCATTGGTGTTCACACCAGTTCTGATGTTCTTTGCACCAATTAAAGCGATCCCTATTTTGTTGTGAAGACAGTGAAACACATACCCTTGGCTTTCTGCCATAAAGGCCTTTTTCATTAAGCCTTCTGTATACAGTTTACCGTGATACAACAGTTCCAGTGGCGGCTGAAACCTCTGAACATAACTGCCGAGCAGTTGATTTCCATTTACGACGGGCAGTTATTGCCTGATATCGATTTTGAGAAGCAGTTGTTATTCGTTTACGACCTTGTAAAGGCCTCCTTACAACAGTTCCAGAGTTATGAAATTGTTTCCATAGAGCAGAGACTGTCTGTCTTGAAATATTCACACATATCGCTGCTTCTATGATTGTCTGCCCTGCTTCTAAACGGACGATAATTCGCCACTTCACAGATTCTTCCAAATGATACTTCGGAGCCATAGCAAACCGTTTTGAGTCCTTACACACTGAAATCAAACGCTGTATTGCAGAAATTCACACAGATATTGACATTGCGCAAAGCGCTTGATTCGCCGTCGGATGACGTAACGCCTTGATTTGCATATCAGAAACAGTTTGATCACTTTTGATTGGATAATGTTAATTAGGCTTGTCTTTCACATATTCCCTTCAAAAATGGATTACATCGATTGTATATTTCATGGAATATCATTATTTTTGGGTATGTAAAGATATATTTGGACATGAGTGTATTTAATTGAATGGACCGGTAGAATATAAAACCATAGCCCTAAAAACTACCTTCAGCTTAGAAAATTGTGATATTACCTAACCTCTGAATCTAAGACACGATTTTAATGTCTTTTTTCTTAATAAAGGATCATGGATGATTCGTAATATTACAAAGGAGTATCAAAAAGTAAGGTGAATTTTTGATTGACAGAAAAACGTGCAGAGAGAGATAAATATATGAAAATTTATTATGTTTGACAAATCGTATCACACTATCATTCGACAAAGGAACCATAGTGGTCTAAACATTTATTCCAACGTGGCACCAAATCATCCATGCCCTTTTCAAAGAAATCTTGATCCAGGCTCCTTAACCAGGTGAGTGTAGTCTGTTTTGCCTCTTCCAGTGTATGAAAACGCTGCCCACGGAGGTGTTTCTTCAGGGGGCCAAACAAATGGTAATCCGAAGGGGCTAAATCAGGGTTATATGGAGGATGATAAAAAATTTCCCACTTCGATACTGCTCACTAAACCATATGAGCTATTCAATGCATTTCCAATGTGATGCAACCTCACTCTTCTGTCTTCACGAATCATGGCATCGACGACAGCCACATTCGTGTCGATGATGGACGTTGCTGGTCTGCCACTTCTGTCATCATCTGTCACAGTACTCCTATCACTTGCAAATGCGTTACACCACACGTACACTTGTTTCTGCGACATAACACTCTCCATAGACTTCCGACAATTCTTGTTAAATATCACATGTTTTTCCCCTTGGCCCATAAAAAACGAATGACACCTCTCACCTCCTCCTTGGAGTAATGCTCAAGTCGATGCGCCATTTTTGATTTGCTCTAAGTATCAGACGGGTTGTCGTAGAAGTTTCTACAAGCCGTCACACTTCTATCACCTTGATACTAGCAACATATAAAAAAATTAATTAGGTACACAAAAAACTGAGCTTTAGAGACAAATTCACCTTACTTTTTGATATAACCTTGTAGAATGCCAAACTTTCGTGTTTTTGTTCAACACGTTTGATTCTTGACACTCAACAGTCTATGCTTTTGTTACATGAGAGATAATCAGACTGGGACCTGTTTTATAACAGAAAGGAAATATAAAAGTTGACTGAGTAATGGTAGCCTTTTTATGTGCCCAGGTTCATATGACCAAATCAAGTAGTAACATGACACTTAGATTACTTTCGTCAGCCGAGTGGAAACGAATACTCATTTTTTGTTCATCCATTAGACGGGTGAAGACACTAATCCATTGATTCATCATCTTTTTGGTCCGCGCGACATAGTAGTAGACTGGCGATTTACCCATCTTTGTTTCCTCTATAGAAATGACCATTAGAAATGAGCGCATAGAAATGAGCATAACCTGTTATAAGATGTTATAACGTCAAACGTGTCGATAAGATGTCAAATCTACCAACCAAATCATTTTTTCACAGAGCAGTCGCGTACAACTAATCGACACGTTGGTCACACTTTTTGAAGCTCTTCCCAATAGCAATACTCAGTCTACTTAAACATTACGTCTGTTTCCTCCGATCACTCGGTTTGCAGATCTGTCCTGTATTGTGGGAAAAAAGCATGGGTCCTAATGTGGGACCAATTATTCATTGGTAAAAGTGATTATCCAGCGTGATTAAAAATACTAATCTGCCCTCTTCCATAGCCAATCGGCTAGGTCGATTTATAAGCCCACGTGATTCACCTTCTGAGACTGTAGGAAAGCGACTCCACCCACATGCTTTGTCTACTTCATTAGAAAGTCATGTTTTGAAACAGATTACGAAAACACTTCATCTATACATGAGAAGCATTTCCTGCCTAAGGTAAATGTAGGGGGATGTAGTGTTCTTGTGGCGGGACGTGTTTTCTGTACCTGTTACGTACGCAACGTCATCTGGCTTGCTTAACAAACACGTCGCCAATGAAAATTCAGAAGAATCAATTCCGAATTGATATATGATTGTTGATTGGCTCAACACCAATTAGGTAAGTATTTAATTAACGTCGCACTAGAGCAACACATCGGGCTATAGGCGACGGTCTGGGATCAATCACCAAGGGAAAGATATGAGGTTGGTTGGTTGCTTTGGGATTTTATGGCGTAAGGGCTATGTTTGGTCATGCTGCCCCAGGCACAAGACATACAATATCAAGTAATAGACATACACACACAATGAAAGTTTTACTGACACAGAAAAGAGAAATATATCCAGGAAGGAATGCACTGACAGGAATCTAACCTGCGCCGCCTACAACTCGAAGGTTGCTAGTGCAGTGGCATATTCACTGAGCCACGACGGCCCCGGAAAGGTATGAGAACAACACCACGAAATTTTGAACCACACCACCAATTAGATTAAACACCAAACGTTGTTAAAACGGTGTAAATCTACATTTTAAGCTAACCTCCCCATATGCATTATGCTAGAGCATTTGGACAGGGGAAGTAAAATCTTCGCATTTCGTCTGGTTTGTTTACATTGAAAATCCCTCTCAGACTTACCTTCACAAGAAATACCCTTTCAAACCCTTTGCGTGGTGTGGAAGTTTGGAGAGTGGGGTGTCAGCTCAGGTGTTGCCTCGTAATCTGACCGTGGTACAAAATTACGTGGTGTTGTCCTCGGTCTTTCCCTTTGGGATTGATCCCGGACCGTCACCAATAGCCCGTTGTGTTGCTCCAGTGTGAAGTTAATTAAAAAATACCAAATACCAATATCCTTTCAAACCCTTCCCCAATTCATCTACCTTTCATAAGTATCTCAGACTTTTGGTTTTAATCTGTCCAGAATTTAAAAATTCACTTTCAAATTACAAAATTAAAAGAATACATGCTCTAGAATAATATAAATTCTCTAGAAATAGTTGTGAATGTTTAATGCTCTAAGAATCAAGACAAGAGCACTTTAGGACCGTTGTAGTCGGTTGGAAGAGTAACGGATTAGCAGAAGGAGGGTTGGAAGTTCGAATCCAACCAAAGACCGTCGTGTACAAAGGGGGTTGGTGAAGGTAAAATCTGTCGTGACCTCAAATGTCCTCACATTGACGTGGTATGGACGTTTGGAGAGTGTGGTGCCAGCTCAGGTGTGACCTCGTCGTCTGACCGTGGTTCGAAATTACGTAGTATTGTCCTCGATACTTTCTCTTCGAGTTTGATCCAGGACCGTCACCAATAGCCCGTTGTGTTGCTCCAGTGCGAAATTAATTAAAATACCTACCTACCTACAAGAGCATCTTAATAAATTTACTCATATTTCTGTCACAGAATAAAACATGAGTTTGATGAAAAATAACAGAAAACTCGTTCTAGTATATATTATTCCTTAACGTGGAGTTTATGATGAACATTTTATTCTTTTACGGCAGGCGTAATCTCATCTAACACCTATAGAGAAAATATAAAAGTAAAGTGAGCACTAGTTACATTTTCGTGTGACCAAAACTAGTAGTAACCTGACCTCATTTAATTCATCATCTAATTTGTCCACAGGACGGGAGAACAGAACATGCCCATCTACTGATTCATCATCTGATTGGTCCATTAATTTATCATCTGATAGTAGTAGACTAGCGATTTCATGACTTTTGTCGCCATTGTATAGAATCACAGATTCACACTCACCTACCCTTGTCATAAGATGTTATATTCCCAAATGAGGTGATAAGATGCCAAATCGGCCAACCAATTCAGATAATTCACGTGACTACTAGTCGACATGTTGGTCACACTTTTTGAAGCTGCTCTTAATAGCGATGCTCAGTCTACTTGTATTTCAGGTCTATCGCATAATTTTTTCCCTGTCCAGAATTTAAAAATTAACTTTCTAGTCACAAAATTAAAAAATTAAATGCTTTCTAGAAATAGTTGTGCATGTTTAATGCTCCTAGATAATAATCAAGACAAGAGCACCTTAATACATTTACCCACATTTCGGTCATAGAATAAAACATGAGTTTGATGACAAACGACCAAAAACTCATCCGAGTACGTATTATTTCCTTAACGTGGAGTTTATGATGAATATCTTATTCTTTTAAAGCTGGCGTAATCTCATCCAATATCTTAGATTCTGATGCATTGAACATCGCATTATTAAACACTCGTTTTTATGTTCTATACAACTTCACGAATTACCTCATTCGTAATACCAATTCAGGAACCTTTTATAATTGGATTTACATTAGAGATGTCAAGAGAAACGCTGATTTTTACAAACTCGAGACATTGTAGTTTATTGTTTCGTAGCTGGAGACCCAAATCCATTTTTAAATCTGTCAAATTATGCTAATTTACAGAGCTGTAGAGTTCAAACCCATGCCCTCTCAGCATCTAGCAGTAATCCGATTAGGAATTTCATGCAACGAATTCTTATGTCAGTTTTTCCTTTACATGGCAAGAGCGATTGGAAAGAGATAATGAACTTTCGGAATTATTTCACTAGTCACTTATTTACACAATCAGAATAATCTTAATTTCCGGAAGATGTTGATGGGTCACTGATTCCGTCAGGTGCATATGAAGAAAATTGCAAATGATTCCTAAATTGAATGACGATTAAATATTTGCTTGGAATTTAAAAGAAATAAGATTTTACTTTGGATTCATTAAATCTGTAGTGGCCTCAAATGTCCTCATGTTGGAGTGGTGTGGAAGTTTGGAGAATGGAGTGCCGGCTCAGGTTTGACCTCGTCATCTGATCATGATTCAAAATTACGAGATGTCCTCGGATGTTTTCTTTCGGGACAGTGAACCGTTGCGTTGTTAAAGTTCGACGTTAATTCAACTATCTACCTATACTTTTCAATGTATACCATCTACGGGACCACATTAGTTCGGTTGGTAGAGTGGCAAATTAGCAACCGGAGGGTTACGAGTGCGAAACTAGTTCCATCCAAAGACCTTCGTGACAGACATGCGGATGGTGCACGTTAAATCTGTTATGGCCACAAATGTCCTCACGTTGGAGTGGTGTGGAAGTTTGGAGAATGAGGTGCCAGCTCAGGTGTTGCTCCGTCAATAGCCCGTTGTGTTTGCTCCAGTGCGACATAATTCAACTACCTGATAAAATATTTTAATTTTTTGTTTCGACGTTTATGTCATCAATGAAAACAATATTGGAGAATTTGCTTTGTTGTACACATCAATTCTAGATTTTTCTGCTGAAATTGGGAAACACGACTCTAAATAAAATTCACAGTAAAGAAGTTAGGGGTTCGTTCTCATGGTTTCTTATGTCTGGTTTGAGGACAAATGCTCCAATAGTCGTTACACTAATTGTCATTTGATACATCAAAAAGAGGCTCACGTAATGAGTTTGAAAACTTTTGTTACAGAAGCTCGACCTTTTTGTTAGAGCTTTATCTCCTGAAATTAAAGCTGCTGTCTTTATTTTCTTAAAGATACTGCACAGAGCTCACGTTTCTGAAGACATTTGTTTTTCGTAGATTAGCGGTGTAAAGATGCAAAATCTGGCCCACATACGGCGATTTGGTGCCAGTTCTGGTAACCTGTATAATTTTATTTTCTTGTGCGATAGTATTAGCTCCATTTTGAGTTGGTAGTAGAAGTTTGGTCTATCTTTTCTTGATCAACATTTTAAAACTGTAAAGAAAATGAAAATGAAGCGTTTATTTATATAGAATTTAAAAATATATATATTCCTCTGAAAGGAATTTTGAATTTTTCCAAATATTAACTAATTTTAAAAAGTACCCAGCTTAATCATCCAAGTGGTTCCGACGAGATTTCTCGTCCATCAAGATATGACCGATTTTGCTAATGACGAGATACCTTGTCGAGATAAAAACTGCCCTATTACTCCAAGTAAGAAACGCAAATTGCCCCTTGCCCTGAACTGGTGAATTTGGAATAGATTTTTCATTAGAGGCTGGCCACCAGAGGGTATTTATGGAAGCAAAGGTAAGCCACCAGGAGGGTTAATCTTATGAAGGAATTATTCATTATTCATGCCATCTAACTGAGGAGCCATCTTAGCTCAGTGGGTATGCTCACTTTTCTAGTAACCATGGAGGAAATATAAAAATAAAGTGAGCAATGGTAACCTTTTTATGTGCCCAGGATCATGTGACCAAAACTAGTAGTAACGTGACCCTCAAACAGTTTTCGTTTGCTGGGTAAAAACTAAGTTTCATCATCTGATTGATCTTTACGCCATAGTAGTAGACTTTGGCGTTTCATCATTTTTGTCGTCACTATAGAAATGCGCATTCACACATCTATCCTGTCATAAGATGTTATATCGCCAAACGAGCGGTAGGATGCTAAATCGATCAACTCGGCAACTTTTCACAGGGCAGTCACGTGATTACTAGCCAACATGCTGGTCACCCTTTTTGAAGCTTCTCTCAGAAACAATTATCAGCTTATATTTCATGCCTATGTGAGCAGTCTGCGTGTTGTAGGGGGGGGGCAGGTTCGATTCATCCCCGGGTGTATTCTCTTCTGTGTTAGTAAAACTTTCCATCTGTGTATGTCCATTACTTGATATTCGTCTGGCGCAGCATGGCCCTACCGCCATAAAACCCAACCAATCATCGAACTGCTATAGTGGTCAGGGCGTTTGTCTACTACCCAAGTATCTGGTTCTAATCACGGGTTTTAACTCTCTTGGTGGCTGTCGTGACGAAGTACCTCGTGATTAGCAAAACTGACCAGATCTTGAAATATGAAATATCTCGTCGAAACCACTTGGAGGATTAAGTGTATGGATGTTGGCGATCGTCCCTGTTAGGAGGAACGGTAGCCTACCTTACTGGGTGCTGCCTTACAAGTACCCACCACCTCGTCCCTTGTAGTGCCGATGGTCAGGAGTCATACATTAAAAAACGAGAAATGCCTTAAAACAATTACAATGAACATGATAAAACCGTTTTTATAAGTATCCAAACAATGGATATAATTGATCATTACTTAAAAATTCGCTATCACCATCTTACATCTAGCTTAACAGAAAAAACTCTCATACCTACCGAATTTATTCATAACCTTTAATGAATGTTTCAAATGCCTTCCTCATTCGAGGAGTAATTTATAAGCGGATTTGAGATATGCATCATGTTAAAATTTGGTGATTTTAGTAAACTTGGTGCTTTTAGACTGGCAATATTTTAGTTTTAGAAAGCAATGGGCCCTATTTTTCATACTATTATTACAGAAAGCAAATAACTTTCAGAGCTGATGAATTCAAATAGATTTTCTTCCTCTCTTGAAATTCGGTTATAATCCGATTATGCATTAAGCAAAAGGATAGTCTTGTGTCCATTTTTCAATTAAATGGTAGGACAGACTCATTTATGTGTGCGCATTTTTTTCTATTCTTTTTCATTCTGGATATGGATCATATGGATTCTATGCTTTTATTATTAATAATTTGTGACATGGATTCTATGCATTTATCATTAATAAATTGTGATATTGATACTATTAATTTCATAATAATTAGAAAATATTACTTTGAAACTAAAATAATTCACGCATTTTGTTTTGCTTATTCAACAGTTTAATATAACATAATAATTACTTCATTAGTTGATAATTTGGAAGGTATAAGAAAAAAACTGAAACACTGTTTTGACATTTATAGTTCTGAATTTCAACCAATCATAACTCATCATAGACCAAAATAAACGTATTCTGTGTGTATTCTGGCTATTTGGATCCAGGAAATCAGAATCTGCAATCAAAAATTGAGGTTATCCTTTAAAAAAAATTGAAGTGATACAAAGTTTAATATGAAGATGGACCCTTATTTTAATAAAATTCGCATTTAATGATAGTAGACCTTATTTCAAGTTAAATGACACGTTTGGTTTGATTGAACGACACAAGAGTAAGACTAGAATAATAGAAGGAGTTGGGGTACTTTTCTGACCAGCTATACCTGGCAAAGTGCATGGTAAACACATCATGTCCCCATGCACTTTACTCTGTGTAATAGCAATTTCCTTATGGGAAAGTTAAACATAATTCCCTTACAATCTTAATCAAGTCAGTAAACAACTGTTTTTAATACCTTTCTGCAGCGAACTTTATCAATCGTCCAAGTGTTTTGACTAGCTGTCTCGACCATGATGAGGACAATTATAAGGACGAAATATCTCGTCGAGAGATAAAACTACCCTATTACTACAAGGGGAGAATGAAGAATCAAATAGGAAAACAAATTGCCTCTTGCCCAGAACTGTTGACAGTTCGGAATAGATTGTTGCACAAGAGGCTAACCACAATAGGGCGTTTTTCAAAGCGAAGATGAACCACCAGGGGGGTTAAAGTTTGGCATACATGTCGGAATGTCTAGGCGCCAACCTGCCCACGTTCCAAAAAGCGCGGGAAACATTTCCCAAAGACCAATCGGAGCACTTCCCGCCAGAAGGCGCGAACCCCGCAGACTGACTCCGAACGATTTGATGTTAAAACGTGGCTTTGCACGGACGTGCCACCAGGATGTTAATCCCACTATGATTTGATGTTTAATCTGATATTTGTACATAATTGACCCCTGTAATTAACCCCCCTTTTCCCCTAGATTTTATTAAAACAATATTTAATTGTAATGATGCTCTCCTCAATTCACTTCTAACATATTAATCCACAACATGGGGACTCAGGCCTCCCGTTGCCTCTCAATCGTAAGCTAAGTAGCTGTAAAGCTAAGTTGTGCAACGCCAAGTGTTAAGAAGATACGACGATCCGAATGGATAACGACGATGCCACTTTGCGATGCCTACAAATGGATACATTCTGTCTATGGTGCCTACAAGTGAACGAGATTTGACGAGCCAAAAACGACGGAGATTCTAACCAGGACTATATGTGAGTGTTTTCTGTTCACATTTTTTCGATTTCATTGCATTTACATTGAAAATGACGACTCTTGGAACAATTCCACATGTTGCTTCATCCATAAAAACGTCGAGCACGAAAAACGTGCAAATGCTGCATAAAATTCTATTTCCGAATACAGAACTTGACAGAAAATGTCGACAAAATCTTCGTAATTTTTCTGGTTTTTCTGATGATACAGACTTTGACTCTATCAAGAGTAAAATTCTGGAAGATTTCTCACTTCCACAACTGATTACAATTTGTAATATTTTGCACATTGAAATTTTAGAAGACAAATCCCTTTGCTGCGACGCGATAATTACTTCTTTAAAAGATTTTTCGCTTCTAACTTCGAATGATGATTCAGGCGGTGAAAGCGAAACGGAACAAGAAAATCAAAGTTCTTTTTCCCAGCTTGAAAGTTCTGCATTCACGAATTTAAATGTGTCAGCAATTGGTCAAGGCCACGAGCAAATGCAGCGCTCATCGAAAAATACAAAACACATATACGAAACCGCTTTTGATTTTGAACCAATGCGGAATCCTTTTTCCAACGATTCGCGATCTCGCAAAACAGAAGAAAATGTTTATCCTTTTGCGTCTGAAAATAAACAGAGTTTCAACATTAATTTTTCTCTGAAGGATTTAGTTGAAACAATTCGACCTTTTTCATCCGAAGATAATTACCCCATTGAATTGTTTATCCAAGAACTCGAAGAACTGTTTTTATTTCATAATTTATCTAATGACATGCAAAAAATTGTTTTTACTAAGCATTGTCTATTGCACTCTGCAAAATTATATGCACAAACATTAAGAGGTATTGATACATTTGAAGCATTAAAACATTCTTTATTAGATGAATTTAAAGCATGTATTTCAAGTGTTGACTTACATAATCTTTTGCGTTCCCGTAAATTAAAACCCGGAGAAAATTTATTTGCATATCTAATAGCTATTCGAGAAATTGCAAGTCCTGGTAATATTGATTGTGCTTCAACCCTTGAATATTTTATAAATGGTATACCTGATAATTCACATAACAAAATTATTTTATATGGTTGTAAGTCTTTTGGTGAATTTAAAGAGAAATTAAAAGTGTATGAGAAGTTGTTTAATGTAAGCAACCATAAAAAAGATTTTATTGATCACTCTTATCGCCCAAGGTATGATTCTAATAAAAGTCAAAATTATCAAAGATCCAAGCAATCTTCTAATGTTGCAAAGTCCACTAATCACTGTTATATATGTGGTAGTAAATTTCATATTTCTAATGAGTGTACACATAAAAGTAAAGGTTACAAATGTTTCTCCTGTAATGTATTTGGTCACCGTTCTGCAGAATGTCCCAAAAAAGCTGCTCAAACGCCAAAATTTACAAAATATTCCAGTGAACCAAAAGCTCAAGTTCATTCACTTGCTATTGAAGAACATTATCCCGTAAGTCCCATGGAAATTGAAGTTACCCTTGGAACTGTCACATTTCATAGTCTGACACTGGAGCACAAGCTAGTTTAATAAACACTGATGTACACAAAGAAATTGGATCCCCACCACTTGAAAAATCCCAAATCACATTTTCTGGAATTGGTAACACCACAGTTCACCCTCTTGGTTTTTTTCATGGTGATATCAAAATTGAAAACAGCAATTTTCCTTGCAAAATTCACGTTGTTCCAACTCATTCAATTCCCTACAAGGCAATCTTAGGAACTGACTGTATCCAACAAGCTGAATTTAAAGTGGGTAAAAATGGTATTTCTCTTATCAACGATGAACCAAATTTCCTTCTTAATGTTGTTAATGTAGTAGAAGATGTCAACTCCTTAGATCTTCAACATATAAAAAACAAAGCAATCCGACAGAAGGTTGAACACTTAGTTTCAAATTACAAACCAAACAAAACCGAAAGTACCGACTTACAAATGAAAATCAGTTTGACGGATGAAACACCCATTGCACAGCGTCCACGAAGGTTGTCTATCGCTGAAAAACAAGAGGTAGACAAACAAATCGAACAATGGTTGAAGGACCAGATAATTTCTGAAAGTACATCCGACTTTAGTGCACCTATGGTTTTATGCAAAAAACCTGATGGATCAACGCGTATTTGCATTGATTACAGACTTTTGAATTCCAAAATAATCCGAGACAGACAGCCCTTACCGTTGATAGAAGACATCTTTGACAGCTTACAAAATGCTCAAATTTTTTCTACATTAGATCTACGGAATGCTTTCCATCATGTTGACATACATCCAGATAGCCGCAAGTACACTAGTTTTGTAACTCACTCCAATCAATACGAGTTCAACAAGGTCCCATTTGGATTAAACAAAAGCCCTTTAATTTTCCAGCGATATATCCAAATTGTATTTCGTGAACTGTTAAAACAAGGAACTGTCATAATATACCTGGATGATATTGTTATTCCTGCTTCTGATGAAGAGGATGGTCTTCGTAAACTCAAACAAGTTTTCAATACCGCCTCAAAGTTTGGTCTTGAATTTAACTTCAAAAAGTGTAGTTTTCTCCAAAGAAAAATTGAATTCCTAGGTCATGTAATAGAAGATGGTACCATTCGACCCTCTGTAAACAAAACACGTGCAGTTCAAAATTTCCCTACCCCGAAAACTCAGAAACAAGTTCAAAGCTTTCTTGGTTTATCGGGATATTTCCGAAAATTTATTAAAGATTATTCACTAATTGCTAGACCCTTAAGTGACTTGTTAAGAAATTCTACTCCATTTCATTTTGGCCCCGAACAACGAAAAGCTTTTTTAATGTTGAAACAAGCTTTATCCTCCGATCCTGTATTACACCTATATCAACAAGGCTCACCTCTCCAACTGCATTGTGATGCAAGCAAACTAGGTTTTGGATCAATCCTACTAAAAAAAGATTCTGATGAACACTTCCACCCCATTCAATATATGAGTATGAAAACATCACCTCAACAGGAAAAATACTCCAGTTATGAACTCGAAGTATTAGCAATTATAGAATCCCTTAAGAAGTTTCGACACTATTTAACGGGCACTAAATTCCAAATATTCACAGATTGTCAAGCGTTTCAGAAAACAATGACCAAGAAAGATTTAACCCCCAAAATTGCACGATGGGCTTTATTCCTTCAAGGATTTGATTACGAACTATTACACAGATCAGGACAACAAATGCAACATGTAGATGCGTTAAGTCGCTACCCCGTTCTTGTGATTACACCTGACGAACTAACCCAAAAAATTAAAGAAACACAAGATAATGATGAGTTTATATCAGAAATTAAGAAAATGATAACAACAACCCCTTCAACTGAATTTTTCTTAAAAAATGGTATTTTGTTCAAAATGAACAAAGATGATGAACTCTTAGTTGTGCCACAAAGCATGCAAAAAGAAATAATTCAAAATGCACATTTAAAAGGACATTTCGCCTCACGCAAAACTGAATCAATTGTTTCACAAGACTTTTACATCCCAAATCTTACACATCAAGTGCAAGAAGTAATTTCGAATTGCATCCCTTGCATTCTATCCTCACGCAAAACCGGTAAACCGGAAGGACTGCTCAATCCCATTCCGAAAGGCGACGAACCCTTAAGCTGTTACCACTGTGATTTTCTAGGTCCCTTACCATCAACAAATAAAAATTACAAATACATTTTTGCAGTTATTGATGCATTTACAAAGTTTTTATGGCTTTATCCAACTAAATCTACTTCTGCTCAAGATGCACTTCAAAAGCTAACTCTTCAACAAACAACTTTTGGCAACCCCTCAAGAATCATAACAGATAAAGGTAGTGCTTTTAAGTCAACCGACTTTAAGAACTATTGCAACGAACAATCAATCGAACATATACAAATTACAACAGGAGTGCCACGTGGTAATGGTCAAATTGAACGAATGTTCGGTACATTAATCCCGATTTTCACAAAATTATCACTTAACGAACCCGAAAAATGGTTCAAATTTGCCCCACATATCCAGCGTATAATGAACAGTACAGCTCCCAGAAGCACAAAATTCACACCCTTTGAACTTTTGATCGGAATAAAAATGAAACAAAAAGAAGACCTACACATGAAACAAATTTTGGACGAAGACAATAACTCCACAATAGCTCCACAATAACAGAAAAACAAATTCTCAGAAACAAAGCTAAAACAAACATCTTCAAAATGCAAGAAGAAAGCCGACGACAGTACAATAAACACAGAAAAAAGGCCCACATTTACAAAGTTGGTGACCGTGTCGCCATACAACGTACTCAGTTTGGAACACTCCTTAAGTTACGACTCAAATTTTTCGGACCCTACGAAGTTACAGCAACACACCCTCATGATCGTTATGATGTTAAAAAAATTGGTCAACACGAAGGACCAAATGTAACTTCCACGTCAGCTGATAACATGAAACTGTGGTCAAGAAACTGATTTTGAACTTTAACTTTATTATCTTTGTCATTTTATTTGTATTATTTTTTATTTTTGTGTCTACTTTTGAAAATGAAAAACTTTTTCTGAAAATTGTCAGCAAATCTATTGTGAATCTGTCAACAAGCCAACGAACTGTCACGTGAACATGTTTGCAAACCATGAGCATTTCCTTTGTAAATATTGACTGATGTCCACTCCTGTAAACGCCATCTACGATGTCCCATGGCAACGATGTATAGCTAAATTAGCTATTAACCATGACCAATGGTTAAGATATTACGATGAAAAGCACACACGATGAGCAGACCACGATGTTCTCTTTGCTACACCAGTGCATTTATCAGTCCTTGAAAATTTCCCACAATGGAAGGCCGAAGCATCCCCAACATGCTCAATGTTGACAATCAATCTACAAATGCTGACATTGACAGATATTTTTTTCGAACTTTTCCTCTTTTGTTTTTGCTTCTCGTTTCAGGTTTCTTCACTGCCCAGCGTGTCAGGAGGACCTGACATGTCAAGATGGACGAGTGTCGGAATGTCTAGGCGCCAACCTGCCCACGTTCCAAAAAGCGCGGGAAACATTTCCCAAAGACCAATCGGAGCACTTCCCGCCAGAAGGCGCGTACCCCGCAGACTGACTCCGAACGATTTGATGTTAAGACGTGGCTTTGCACGGACGTGCCACCAGGATGTTAATCCCACTATGATTTGATGTTTAATCTGATATTTGTACATAATTGACCCCTGTAATTAACCCCCCTTTTCCCCTAGATTTTATTAAAACAATATTTAATTGTAATGATGCTCTCCTCAATTCACTTCTAACATATTAATCCACAACATACATGATATAAAACCTTGTGATGCAAACTAAATTAATTAAAACGCATGTTGTTTTTCAATGAAGCATGCAGACCCAAGTAATTAAATTTTAAACATTTATCTGCTATCCTAAATGGAAGGTCGGCAATAGACCGTTGTGTTGCTCCAGTGCAACGTTAATATACCACCCATCAACCTAAATGGTAGAGATTTCATTCCCACTTTGTGTTATCTTCCTTCAGGGATATTGATGAAACTTAGCTCAGATACCCCACCCATTAAATTCACAGGCCTCCGAACAGACTTTGATCCAGACTATCTTTTCTTTCAGGCGTCAAATGGATGTCTTTCTATATTAATTGTGTACTCAAAATTTTCCACGTTGGAGCATTTTAAGTACATGCCATCCTTCCACAATTAGGACCACGGTAGTCCAGTTGGAATAACACCGGATTACAACAGGAAAATTGCGAGGTCGAAACTTGGTCCTACCAAAGACCGTCGTGTACGCTGGGACTGTTGCCGGTCAAATCTGTCGTGGCCTCAAATGACCTCACATTAGCGTGGTGTGGAAATTTGGAGAGTGGGGTGCCAGCTCAGGTACTGCCTCGTCATCTGACCATGGTCCAAAATTATGAGGCGATGTCCTAGGATCTTTCCCTTCCGTATTCATCCCGGACCGTCGCCAATAGCCCGTTGTGTTGTTCTAGTTCCACCTGCGATGCCCATCACCAAGACCCACCTCAGGATGGCTAAACCTAGCACTAAAGCATAGGAAATTCAGAGAAAACATTTGTAAAATCATAGATATCCTGCAATCCCGAGGCCAAGACTTTATATCAACGACATAAATTTAGTTACCGTATGACCATCAGCTGACCGTCAAGAAAACCAAACAGTGACTCTGCGAATAAAAAAAACTAATAAACTCCCAAGGGAGACTACTAAACCGTAAATCCTCATAAGGATAGGAGTGGGGTCTCCCCTGGCGGAATGTGTTGGTCTAGTGCTATGTTAATTAACTATCTACCTATCTACCCTTCGACAATTATCCCTCTTGGTGTTGCAAAATTTAACCCTCCAAGGACTCTATCTCACTTTCGACGAGGTATATCGTCATCAAGATATTGCCGATTTATGGATGAAGACCAGATCAAGATCCGGTCAATTTTTGCAAATGATGAGATATCTCGTTCATCAAGATCTGATCAGTTTTGCTGATGACGACATACCTCGTCGAGACAATTACTAGGAGGGTTAAGAAACAGTAAGGTTTGCTTCTGCTACTTTGCACTGAAGAGGAAAAGGAGGCTCTTTTACGTATTTACAATAGCTAAATAGAAGCAAGAATTTATTAAAACAACTCAACAGAGCTACAAAACTAGACAATGTTTCAGAAAAATTACTTTGATAAAGCATATCCATGTACTGGTTTTTTTTAAAAAATGTGGTGAAATGAATGCTTAGGTAGAAAGTCGAAATATCGTCCCACTGGAGCTATTGGCGATTGTCCGGGATCAAACCCGAAAGGAAAGATACGAGACAACACCACGTGAATTTTGAATCATGGTGAGATGACGGGGTTACACCTGAGCTGGTACATTACTCCCCAAACTTCCACACCACGCCAACGTAAGGATATTTGAGACAAGGCAGATTTAACATGCACCAGCACCCACATACACAACGGTCTTTCATAAGATCGAGTTTCGAACTCGGAGCTCTTTTGTTGCCAGTCCTCAACTCTCACAAATGCGTTACCGTGGTTACGCAACGAAATTTGAAAATACACTGTAAAATATAAAAATACGTAGTGAGTATTTATAGCCTGAGTGCTTTGATATTTTCTTTGACTGTTTTCAACTTAAAGCTGAAATCTAAAAATATTTGTTTTCACTATTGAAAACTATAACTTCGAATTCTTCCTCTAGCTCCAATAATTGCACCGCCATTACATTTCAACCTAAAAATAGATTTATTCGTTCTAAACTATTTTCGAAGCGCGTTAACATTTATGTTGGAAATGTTTCCGCCTTAAAAACTCTCTATGAAATGATTGCTCCCTTTTTCGACAGGGATAAATTACTTTTCATATTATTTTTGATTCCTGCTTCGACTTTTTATGTGACTAAAAAAAGGACACGCTGGGAGATTTTATCTTCTTCACCATGGCAACAAAGGATTTTTTCTAAAATTGAAAAATAAGACTTAGTAGTAAAAGTAATCGCAAAGCATTTATCAAAATTGTTCTCCCATGTTTCCTTCGATTTAAGACAAGTTCTCAATTCATCGTGTAGCAATGGTTGTTGCTCTTGCCCATTTCTACATTTTTCTTTTTAAGATAAAGTTACAAGAATAAAAGGTTACGCTAATAATGAATTCTAAAGTTTAGTTTCGAGAATTCGAAGTTTGACTCAAAATTCTATACGTTAATAATTGAAATTTATTCCGCCTTATTGCTTAAAGTTTCCGCAGAAGGCATTTCTGTATTATTCATTCATAAGTTACTAGTACAATTACTGTTTTCATTCAGAGGTTACTAGTAGTTCAGTTTCACCCAACGTTTAACCGGAGTTGCTCGGGTTGAATTGGTTAAACGGGGATAGAAAGTGATCCGCAAAATGACTTTTTTCTATCGTACAGAAATGCAAATATCAGAAAATGAAAATAGCATAGAAAAAATACGGGAACTCAAAATAATTTTTTTAAACTTCATTTGACATTTAATAATGAATAGACCAATAGAATCTTTCGATGTGATTCTATTACAAGGAAATGACGAATAGAATAATTCTAAATTATTCTTTTCTATGAAAAGGGGCAGTAAAATCCTTTCAAAACATTCGATTCTAAGGAAAGAACCAATAGAATCTTTTCAAAGGAAAATATAAACAGAAAGGATACCGGAGAATATAAAGGATTCCAGAAAAGATAAAAAGAAAGAATTTTCTTATATTGGAATCCTTTCCAAATGATTGCAATCTAAGGAAAGGATACCAATAGAATATTTCCATGTGATTCAATTACAGCAAGTAAATGACGAATAGAATCATTCCACAGGATTTTATTCTTTGGAAAGGACCAGCAGATTCTTTCCAAAGATTGGAAAGGACCAGTAGATTCTTTCCAAAGATTGGAAAGGACCAGTAGATCTTTTCCAAAGGATTCTATTCTACAGAATGAACCAATAGAATCTTTCCAAACGATAATATTCTACAGAAGCGGCCAATATAATCGTTACAAAGTATTCTATTGTTATTGTAAGGAAAGGAGCAATATAATCTTTCCAAATAATTTTATTGTAAGTAAAGGAACAATTGAATATTTCCGAAGGATTATATTCTAAGGAAAGGACCAAAATAATCTTTCTAAAGAATCTCTTCTTCAATAACCACAATCTATTGGTTGAAAGAATTCATGAATTCTTACAACGATTAGAATGTGGTTATTAGTCATTAATTGGTGTTGTGGGGTAAAAGTAATTTTGCATACTCGGAAATCTCGGAACGCTCAGACAAGAGAAAAAATTATATTTTTCGCATTGTTTGTTTGTAAACAAATCAATACAGTGATGCGGGACAAGTGCATTGTCGAGGTAAGTGCGTCACTTTAATATAAAACTTTCTGTGATTAAACTAGGATCTTTCGTCCGGTCTGCTCTGAGCCTAGTTTACGCCTAGGACTTGAAAATTATTATAAAGTTCCTATAGATTAGTTTCACCGCGCTACAGCACTTCGAATTCCATCACGGAAGTTGCTCAGACGAAAGAACGACAGGAATGAAATAGTATGCTTTTGCTCCATTCAAAATCTATCACATTCCATGGTACGCACATTCCCCATTATCTGGGGCAAGTGTGAAATAGCACTGGAAAGCGTTTTGTACAAGTATATCAATGATAAGTTTAAAAAAATAAGATTATAACATTTTTAAAGGATCTGGGGAGTGTGGTGTGTGTAAAAGTATGAGATATTTAAATCTTACTGAAGGCAGATTAGTAATTGGTTTAATATCACATTTTACATCTTGATGCACGAGTCCGGCGTATTATCCCTCCATGTGGTTTCGACGAGATATCTCGTCCATCAAGATCTGGCCAATTTTGCTAACGACGAGATATCAATCACGAGATATCATCATCCAAAAATCGATACTATCTTGATGAGATCATGATCAGGTCAATTTTCCTCTAATGACGAGATATCTCATCCATCAAGATCTGCTAATGGCTTTGTTAATGACGAGATATCTCATCCATCAAGATCTGCTAATGGCTTTGTTAATGACGAGATATCTCGTCAAGACCCCTGGTGGGTTAATGCCAATTTCACGATGTCTCCTATAAACCAGCGAAGCAATATACATAAATTGAAGATTAGAAAAACAGTAAGAATAAGGGGAATCACAAAATTCCCCCTTTTTAGAGAAAAATGTTCTCTCCTGTGAACAAGATATGCTCCAGTTTCTTCCTCATCAAGGCAAATAAGACACGTGTTGAAGTCAACCAGGTGAAAACGATTCAAATAGACCTGAATTACAATGTGGCCTATTCTGGTTTTAGCAGGAAAAGTGGCAACTGCTCTACAGATCTTTTTGAAGTAATGGTCATTAGGTTCATTCTGGAATTGAAAAAGATGGAGATTCATTCATGTGTTCCTCCATAAAGTACACCAAAGTGATCGAACTTATCTCCTGACCCTATCCTAACACCTAGAGAGGGTAGTTGCTGGCAAGGGAACTGGACCCTATTGGGGTTAAAAATTTAGCTAAATTATCAGCCATTAATTACCACACTTCGCAATGCGTAGGAACCCACTGCAAAGTGATGTCGTTGTCTGTTAATTTGACAAGAAGCTGTCTGATTTCCTCAATAATTGGTTTAATATGAATTTTTAAAATTTCGTTTGCACTTGCACCGCTTTACCATAATTTTTTATCTTGTATAAGAGTTTTGTTTGATTAATTCCACATTTACACAAAAACCTTAGAAATACGACTTACATTTTGGAACCTGTCTTAAAAAGATGTCAAATGTGAAAAGGGTCGGTATTTCAGTCTAATGAACCCTTTTCTAATATATTTGCTATATTACTATTGTTTCTTTAAATAATATAAGTATTTGTTCCCCAATAAAAATTTCAAAAACATTTTTATCCCATTGACTTTCAATGAATATTCATATTTATAAAAACTGGAAACTATAAATAATGAAATCACTCATTTATTTCTCATTTCTATTGTAAGAACATTTGTTCAGACTAAATATGGATTCCTACTAATTAGAAAGGTATTAAGAAATGTCCATAAACATTCGGGAAATTTGTTATGCGGAAAATTGAGATAATTTTCTTGTTATGAATATTGTTTTCTTCCTCACGATTAGCTAGAAGCATCCTCCCAATTACCATTAAGAAAAAGTCTAGTTTCATCCAAGGAACTGAAATACGTAAGCAAATGTCTGAGGAATAAAGTATGTAATTATGCGCATATATCCGCAGTCCTTCTGCAATGCCGCCTTAACTAAAAACATAAATTTCTTAGTTTTATGTATAGATAATGGCTAACTATATGCTTATGCATGCTACAAAACTTCCCTCTACTGTTGTCTGCAAATGTGGCAGATTTGCAGCATGCTGAAGTATATATTTACAGCGTTTTCTACACATAAAACTAGAAATTCATTATTTTGAGTTATGGCCATATTACAGCCTAGAGTGCGGTATATGCAACTGCAATTCTGAACTTGTCTGTACATATGCATATTATACCTCCTGATGGTTGTCTCGACGAGGCATCTCGTCATTAGCAAAACTGAGCAGATCTTCATGCACGAGATATCTCGTCATTGGAAGAAAACTCACCAGATTTTCATCTCGTCACCATCACAAAATCGACAATATCTTGATGTCGAGAAATCTCGTCATTATCGCTATTGATCAGATATTGATGGGCGAGGTGTCTCATCAAAACCACTTGGAGGTTTAAGAGAGTTGCGATAAAAGTAATTGTGTCGAAAGATAATTTAAATATTGTTGGATTTAATTATATATCTTTATATAACTCCGTGAGTCTTATCGCAGTAGATTCGTATTCATTTTTTCAGACGCTCACTATGAATATTTTCCTGGAGGAGGCAGAGAAAATGGATGTTATCATGGCACGGATGTAGTCATTTGGGAGTGGCTGAAAAATTGATGTTATCATGGCATGAATGTAGTCACTTGGGTAGGTAGTTAATTAACATCGAACCATAGCAACACAACGGGTTATTGGCGGCGGTCCGAAGGGAAAGATTCGAGGAAAACACCTCGTAATTTTGAATCACGGTCAGATGACGAGGTTAACACCTGAGCTGTAGTCATTGGGAAGTGGCTGAAAAATGGATGATATCATGGTACGGATGTAGTTATTTGGGAAGGGCAGAACGAATGTATGTTATCATGGTACGGATGTAATCATTTAAGAGGGGTAGATAAAATGGATGTTACCATGGTACGTATGTAGTCACTTGGGAGGGGCAGAAAATATAAATGTTATATGGTATGGATGTAGCCATTTGAGAGCTGCAGAAAAATGAATGTTATATGGTATGGATGTAGCCATTTGAGAGCTGCAGAAAAATGAATATTATCACGCCATGTATGTAGTCGTTTGGGAAGGGTAGAAAAAATGGCTGTTATCATGGTACGGATGCAGTCATTTGGGAGGGACTGAAAGATGTTTGTTATCATACAGGTATATATCATATAGTAATCACTTGGAGAGGTAAAATGAATTGGATGTAATGGGACGATGTATCAATCAAAGCCTTTTTGGTACATTAAAGATCAAAACGACGTAAAATCTGACTTCTAATCAAATACTTGTATCTTTATGAGGAAATCTGAAGAACTCACATGTTTTATATCATAAAATAGTGAAAATCGTTGAAAATCAATTTTCAAGCAAAATAGAAGGCAATTGGTTCCAGATTCACCAAATACCTGGAGCAAACAATGATATTTAGACTTAAAACAATCTAAGGTGAAAGTCAAAATGAAACACAAAATCTTATAAACATTGATTTTCACGTTTTTGTATAACATTTTCACTTTTCATAGGTGTTCGAATACTTTTGCATACCTGATTTCATTTTGGTTGCGTTACAAAGCAAGCGTTTTCAGCAAAACTTTTAATAATTATGTGATTGTTTTGATGAGAGGATAAAATAGAAAGACAATACTTTCAAGTAGTAAATTTTTAAATCGTAATTCAAGCATCCTTATTATTAAACCTTCAGGCCAAGTGGCTTTGACAAGATATCCATCAAGCTCTGATCAATTTTGCTAATGATGAGATATATCGTCATCAAGATATTGGCGATGTTTTGATAATGATAATAAGATCAAAATATGGTCAGTTTTCTTCTAATGACGAGATACGACCTCGTCAATTGTTTAATCAGGGGGATTAATACCTAAAAATAGTCCGAAAAGTAAAATGGCTGAATACTTTTGTGTGACACACTGTATATTCAGCTGAATAGATGCTGCATGCTATGACTGAATCAAATAGCATACAGGCAACAGCAAAATGTGTTTCCTTTTCTCTCAATTTACTTTTTTTGAGTTTGTATTTCTGAGCTATTTCTAGTGCGCGAAACAACACAATCCGTCAAATGCAACTTTTGCACATCTTCGTATCCTCGTGCGAAATAAAATGCCATTTCAGTTAGGGAAATATTCGATGGGATCAAAGAAGCAGGGGTCCACACACGAGAAAAGGCTTCCGGAGAAAGTCGCCAGGAGAAATGTCAAATAAAAATATATTATTTCGATATACACATGTCGAGAAAAACAAGTTTTAAAGATAGAAATGTTTTCAATATTTTTTCTTAAAATCCTTCAGGGCAGTGGTAGCACAGTTGGAAGAGCAATGGATTAGAAACCGGAGGGTTGCGAATTCGAAACTAGGTTCATCCAAAAACCGTCGGCTGGTGCACATTAAAGTCCTCGCGTTGGCGTGGTGTGTAAGTTTGGAGAGTGGGATGCCAGTTCAGGTGTTGACCTCGTCATCTGACCGTGGTTCAAAATTACGAGGCGTAGTGCTTGGATCTTTCCCTTAGGGATTGATCCCGGACTGTCGCTAATAGTCCGTTGTGTTGTTCGAGTGTAACGTTAGTTAGCTACCAACCAAGACATTCTTTTCAGGGAATGCGATTCAAGTGCATGTTTACACCTTTACTGTTGTATTGTTTCTGCTGTAAATTGGTGCTGTCGCGTTGATAGATGTGAAGAAATAATTGCCCCAATCCGTTTGATACATAATAAAATCTTTTAGTTAAGCAATAATGGGATTATTTCTATAACAATTCAATACTTACCCTCTCTTTAAAGTAAGACGTTACCGTCAAATTTTAAAAGATTTCATTTTGTACATTGATTTATTTTTATGCAACGGAATTCTACAAATCATTACGTACTGAATTAATGACATTTATGGAAAGTTGGTCGAAATTTGCACATATACCACCGAGAATTGAACCCACTCTAAGTGATATTTTGCACAAAATAAATAATTCTGTAAAAACTCAACTCCGGAATAATTTATTTGCAACGCATAAGACATTCGAACACGTCTTAACTCAGATACATAGACTCAGAATTCTAATTAAAATTGGAAAATGAAGCATTAAATTTGCGTTGCCATATACCAGATAGCAAAGTAACATTTTTATTATCAGTGGGTTTTTGCTTGGTCCGGGATCAAACCGGAAGGGAAAGATCCACATCAAAATGGTCTTCCCAAGATCGGTCTTCTCGCTGGAGCCGTACTATATAAACTACAAACAATTAGAATTGTCTATGCTACAAATTAAAAACTTTTAGCAGAACACCAGTGTTTTTCTTTTCTCCTCTCCAATCAGAACGAGGAACTGTTTATCAGCTGTTTCCTTGGTAGCATATTCATGCTCTCTTCTGCGCATGTGCCCCGTTTGCTAGCGTCTGTTTCTGTTAAAAAGCGAGGGGGCAATAGTTCTGTTGTCCGTTTGGAGATGTGTACTGTTTTCGTTTCTTGTCTGTAAATAAATGTTGTGGCTCATCCTGAGATTTGATATTTATATAGCTGGCCTGATAAGTTGCTATAAACTTACTTAGAAAATCAGAACTTCGTTTCTAGACCTGCTATATAGCGAAAATTCCATGCCACTTTTAAAAGGTATTGATTCGACATTTTATGTACTAGAAGAGCAAAAAATGTTAAAAATATGTTTCTTGTCTGAAATGTTAACATTTCTCCTGAAGATCAATGAAAGTGGAAAAATCACCGCTTTATCCTCTCAACTTTTAATGAATATTCATTAAAAAACTTGTTAGCTATTATGTATTAAATTTTATTTGCTTTTTATCTTCCGTTAACAGATCACGTGATGCGGAAAAGTGCATACTTAATGTAAAATTCCACTAATTAGCAAGAGATTGGAAATTACCATACATAACTGAAGAATCCGTTGCACTTAAAATTGCTCAGGTAATTGCCTCGTTGCGATTGCTTTTTCAGATACCTTTAGGGCATCCTTATATGTATAATTAAAAAAAATTATACCATACGAATTGTAGAACCTAGAAATAAATTACTCAAGAGTAAAATGTGTAATTATGCAGATGCATGTATTGTAATTGTGGAGTTCGTATTAATGGATGCACCTTGTGAGATTTATTTCAAACGAAATCCGAAACAAAATTAAAATAGTATGGTTGAATTAAGTTGTGCATTCATATAATTAACGGGCGATTAGTGCAATACCACGACATACTGTTAGACAGAGTACACATGTTCTTTCTTTGGAGTTGTCATGGCTCAGTGGGTATGCCCACTGCGCTACCAATCTTCGAGTTATAGGCGGCGCAGTTTCGATTCCTGTCAGGTGCATTCCTTCCTGCGTGTATTTCTCTCTTCCATGTCAGTAAAACTTGCATTATATGTGTGTTTATTTGATATTGCATGTCGTGTCTGCCTCAGCATGGCCAAATATGGCCCTTGAACCATAAAAACCCTGTTTACTTTCGGGACGAACAGGCTTAGAACTAATTTAGTGAAATTAACGAATTATTGTAATTTACGGTTCAGACTGCACACTTTTTGAAGCTTTTATTTTTCAGCAAAAGTTTTCAACGATGATAAAATCTACTACTGATAACTGAGGTCTTGGTGTATATTAGATTTCCTCAAAAAATATTGTTTAACAGAGTTCAACTCAATGGGATTGAACCAATGTTAAAGTTAAAAGATCCAAAATAAAGGGGCGGAAGAAGTTGAATTAACTTCCCACTGGAGCAGAATTTCGGGCATTGGCTATGGTCCGGGATCGATTCCTAAGATAGAGATCCGAGGACAACATCTAGTGATATTGAACCACAGTCAGATGACGAGACAACACCTGAGCAAGCACTGCACTCTTCACACTTCAAACCACACCATGCCATCGTGAGGCCATTTGAGACCACGATAAATTTAATGTGCATCACATCATCACCACGTACAACACGGTCTTTGGTTGGTTTCGAGTTTCCAACTCACAACCCTCTGGTTGCTAATCTACACTCTTCCAAAACGGACTATCGGGGTCCTCTCAAAATTAAGAGTTACCTCTCACATGAATACTTTTTACATGCGTGTTTATTCCGTGTTAGTATTATTTATTAATTATAATACATAGAGTATATATGTAACTTATAAAATAAATAAATAATATTTTTACTCTGAACTTTTTTTGTCATTACTTCAAATAGAATGTAAATCGGAAAATTATTTTACACCTTTTGAAATAAATTTTTCGAATTCTCTTTCGGTGTAATTGAGATGATACTCTTCCAATTAAGAATGTATTTGTTATTTTTCAAACTATTTCGTCATGAACGCACATATTTACATCAATAGCATTCCGTCTTGCAATTGCTCTATAAATGATTACCTCCCTTTTGATAGTAATTAATTTAATCTATATTTACTTTTATTCCGGCGGCTATTTTTGTGTCGTGAAATAAAACTATCAGGAAACTACTTTTCCCGAATTTGGGAAATAGGAGTAATAGTAATCACAAAGCATTTATCAAAATTGCTCTCAGGATTCTTGGGTTTCCGTTTCTTTCTGTATAGAAGAAAAGTCCTTAATTTGTTGCTAAAATTGTTGTCATGTGTGTCTGCTTCTACCAATTTCCAGATGTGAAAGAAGACAAGAGAAAATATTTTGAGGTAATGAGCCTTAAAGCTCCTTTCATAATATTTGATTTATAGTTCTATTCTCTAAACCTTTTGGTCTAATTAGCCCTAAAACAGCTAATTGTCGTTGCATAATTACAACAGCATCTTGTCATAAGAATTTATATCGGCAAATGAGGCGATAAGATGCCAAATCGGCCAACCAAATCAATTTTCCACTGAGCAGTCACGTGACTGCTAGTCGACATGTTGGTCACTTTTTGAAGCTCCTCACAATAGCAAAGCTCAATTCACTTATATTTCACGTCTGTGGTAGCGGATTAGCAACCAGAGGATTGCGAGTTCGGAACTCGATCCAACCATAGACCGTCGTGTACACGGAGCTGATGCACGTTAAATCTGTCGTGGCCTCAAATTCAAATGTCTTCACGTTAGCGTGGTGTGGAAGTTTGGAGAGTGGCGTGCAAGCTTAGGTGTCGACCTTTCCATTTGACCGTGGATAAAAAGTGACGAGGTGTTGTCCTCGGATCTTTGTCTTCAGGGTTGATCCCTGACCGACGCCAATAGCTAGTTGCATTGTTACTCCAGAGAGTGTGACGTTAATTTAAATACTTACCTACCTACAAGATTTGATGATTCTATCCACTAAAACCTTCGGACTAATTAGCCTTCATACAGAAAAAATGACTAGAACAACCGACCAAACCCTTAAAAAATAAGAGGTCTTTGTTATTGCTTTTATTTTCTTAAGGATTATGTGAAGGACGTTCAAGTTTCTGAAGAAGCTCATTCACTGTAATTCATTAGAACTACGGCAACAGAAGCAAACGGAGAAAGTGTAGTTTAGACGATCGTAAACACCGTCTACCGGTTATTGTGGTGAGACATCCTTAACGTTTACTGTACTAGGAGCAAGATCCTTCTCGAAGCCTTAAAAGACATTGACACATTTACGACCACATTTTGTCCTTTCATTTAACAGTGAATCACGTTTCGATATACCTTGGGGAGCGATCAACGCAAAGTCTCAAATAAAGGTACGTCAATTTCGTGATAGGAAATGTTCGTATAATTTTCAAGATCAACCCTTTTCTTAGCACAGACATTTTCAACATCAATATCACTGGCTTTATGAATTGTTGATTTTTTTTTGTTTAGTGTCACCAACTTGAGAGGAAAGACAAATATAACCTCAGTTTCTCCTTATACAATACATATGGGTACTTTGGGAAAATTTTATTTATTTATGCAGATTCCCCAAATCAAAGATCGTATGATACTGCAGTCAGTTTTTACTATGTCAAGGCCCATTTATAATGTACTTCTCTAGGTTTCGCCTCCGAAGCACATCCCAATGTGCATGCTGATCCAATGGGTCTCGCAAAGGTTGAGAAACACTGCTCTAGCTCATCCATTTGGCGTTTCCAGACGTACATCCCTATGTGAATAAGGCTTTATTTTGTGTTCGCTACCTTTCCTTAAAATTTGTACTGAAAGTTTTGAAATACCAATTATAAAGATTGGTTTCTTTACCATAGAGGAAATATAAAAGGAGAGCAATGGTAACCTTTTCATGTCCAGGATCAGGTTACCAAAAATAGCAGTTGTCTGCCGAGGGGAAACGAACATTCATCTGATTGATCCACGTCCGGCCCATTCATTGATTATTCGTCTAATTGGTGCGCTCTACGTGGTAGCATATTTTGGTTATTTCCCCATTTGTCGCAACTCCAGAGATGCGCATTCACACATCTCGCCTGTCATAAGATATTATATCACCAATCAAAGCCATAAGATGACAAATCGGTCAACCACGTCCATTTTTCACATAGCAGTCACATGACTATTAATCGACATGTTGGTCACACTGTTCGAAGGTCCTCTCAGTAGCAATGTTCAGTCTACTTATATTTCACGTCTATGTTCTTCACATTATGCTTAGATGTTGACCTCATCATCTGTCCATCGATCAAAATTACGTGGGTTGTCCTCAGGATTGATTTCGTACCATCGCCAATAGCATATTGTTTGCTCCAGTGCGACGAATATTCAACCAACTATCTTCACAAGATATGGTCTATCTCTATTCAAGCTGAAAAAGGTTTAAAAATTAAATCGGACAATTTCTCCTGTGGTGAAATTGGCACAACTTTGCGCTACATTCCTTTCTGTCCCCTTAACATCACCATGACATATCAAAATACCTTCCGACCACCTCAAATCGCATGGATCAGGATCATTGTTTGTAGCAAGGGCTCGAGGTTGGATGGATTGGGTTTTATGGCTCAAAGGCCATATTTGACCAAGCTTTGCCAAACAGCGTCAAGTAAACGGACACATAAGAAACGTTTCACTGAAACAGAAGAGAGAAATACACCCAGGGAAGAAACGAACCTGCATGTATACAACTCCCAGGTTCCTAAGGAGTGGCTAGCAACCTGCGTGTAGTGTGTTGGCTGAGCAGATTCGATTCCTCCCTGGGTGTATTTCTCTATTTTCAGTAAAACTGTCCTTGTGTATGGATCCAATTCTTGATGTTGTCTGTCTTGTGTTTGGCGCAGCATATCCAAATATGGCCCCTTGTGCCATAAAACCCAATGCAACCAACCAACTTAGCGCGGTGGACAAACTAATTGAGCCACACAAGTGCTCGAGGATCGAAATTTTTGGCATGGTGAAATTGCTCCTCAGGATTTGATAATGCAGAGAGAGATTGACTTTAATATGCAAATTGTTTACTTAGTATAGGATAGTTTATATAATGCATAGATAATTAATAATTGTCGATATAACGTATAATAAACCTTCTGAGGAATCGACACACATAATTTCATTCATTATTAAAATTATTTAGAAGTCATGTAGGGATAGGTAGATATTTAATTAACGTCGCACTGGAGCAACACAACGGCTATTGCCGACGGTCGGGGATCAAACCAGAGGGGAAAGATCAACGTCAGTAACCACGACAAAACTACGTAATTTTGAACCACGGTCAGATGACGAGTTCACACCTGAGCTGTCACCCCACTCCAAACTTCCACACCACTCCAACGTGAGGATATTTGTGGCCACGACCGATTTAACGTTCTCCTGCCCCCTTTGTACACGACGATCTTTGATTAGATTCGAACTCTGAACTCTCCGGTTGTTGGTCCGTTTCTCTCCTAATCGGGCTACCGCGGCTCTAAAATTATTTATAAGTCATGTAGGGAAGGCTGTAGGTAGCAATGCGAAATTATGCGGTTGAGTCCCTCAGAGGGTTGAAAGCCATTTTGAGATTATCTCTAAAAAAAGTGACGACAGATTGCATCATATTCCCAATCACAACACAACTACAATTACTCTTCAGCAGCTTCCTCGAGTAATCTTACTCCAATAACTGCAATTACTGAACTTCCCATGCGAGTTCAGTTTTGTTTTTCCGGCGCATCCCAAATGAGATCTCCATCATTTATGATAATTGGACGCTTCGTTATGTCCTGTTCTTCAAGAGCAGATTACCGGGACCGAAATGCGCAAAGTACGACATAATGGGGCAGAGAATTAGTGCGCCAAATACTTTCCATTCCTCGAAATTGAAAATTGATCCCAAGAAAGAGGATATGCATTATTAAGTTCCATAATCGAAGTCGTTGTTTGAAGGCCGGACTTGTTAGTCGCAGGAACAGAATTAGAATTGAATCAGAAGGAATAATTGTTGCTTCAGGTTCTGAAGAGATTCTGATTGCCTTCTTGATTGAGTTTCTCCAATAAATAATCCTGTGGGATACGTTTACTTGAGTGCATGGTACTGAGGATTTGTGTACAATTATAAAGTTTGCTTGTTGTTTCTAATTGAAACGATCAATGTGAAAATTGCGGGGAACTCCTTTTCCACTGGAATTGTTTGCTTAGGGATTTAACCCTCTAAGCGTCGTGAGATTTCCGAGTAATGTAGTAGTAATGTAGTCCGAGTAATCCTTTACCCCACAACACAACCTAATGACTAAGTAAGCACATTTTTATAAAGAATACAAGGATTCTTTTAACCTTTCGAACGATTTTATCACTCATTTCCTTGGAATGAAACCTTTGTTTGGAACGATTTCATTTTTGATTTGGAACGAAATTGTAGTCCTCATCTAGGACTACAATTTCTCTTTGGAACGATTTATTGGTTCTTTTCTTGGAATATAATCATTCTATTGGTTCTTTTCTTGGAATATAATCTTTTTTGGAACATAATCGCTCTATTAGTTCTTTTCCTGGAATGTAATGCTCTATTGGTCCTTTTCTTGGAATATAATCTTTCTTTGAAATTATTCTAGTGTTCTTTTCCTTGGTAGATAGGTAGGTAGATGAATTTACGTCACTGGAACTACACAATGAGCTTTGGCGATGGTCCGAGATCAATTGCTAGAGGAAAGATCCGAGGACAACGCCTCTTAATTTTCAATCACGGTTCAGATCACGAGGTCAGCATATGAACTTGTACCTCACTCCTTGAATTGGAAGTGAATCTTTTGGAAAGTTTCCATTGATCATTTCCTTAAAATGGAATCCTTTAGTAAGATTCGGTTGGACGTTTCCTTAGAATAGAATCCTTTGGAAAGATGCTATTGTAAGGATTGTGTTTCTTAGTATAGATCTTTTCTTATTGGTTTTTACCTTGGAATAGAATGCTTTAAAGCGATTCTGTTTGACCATTCTGCAGAATAATATCCTTTGGAAAGAATCTGTTGGTCCTTTCCTTAGAATAGAATCCTTCGGAAAGATTCTCTTGGCCAAGGTCAAAATTGCGCTCATGACGAGATATCTCATCCATCAAGCTTTGGTCAGCTTTACTAATGGCGAGATATTTCATCCATAAAGATCTGGTCAGTTTTGTTGATGACGAGATATCTATTTCATCCATCAAGATCTGGTCGGTTTTGCTATTGACGATCGATTTCATCCATCAAGATATGGTCAGTTTTGCTAATGACGAGATATCTCATCCATCAAGCTTTGGTTAGTTTAGCTAATGACAAGATATCTATTTAATCCATCAAGATCTCGTCAGTTATGCTAATGTCGAGCTATTTCATCCATCAAGGTCTGGTCAGTTTTGCTAGTGACGAGATATCTGATCCATTGATATCTGTTTAGTTTTGGTAATGATAAGATCATCGGGACAACCACCAGGATGGTTGAAACATTTCACACTGCCTGAATTTGAAGTTCCGATTTTAAAGACGTATTCACATCCAAAATCGTTACTATCTCTTCGTTTGATATGAGGTAGGTAATTAACGTCACACTGGAGCAACACATCGGGCTATTGGCGACAGTCCGGGATCAATCCCGATGGGAAAGATTCAAGGACAACGCCTCGTAATTTTGAACCACGGTCAGATTACGAGAACATGCCCCAAGCTGGCACCCCACTCTAAAAACTTCCACACCACGCCAACGTGAGGAGATATGAGGCCACAGCAAATTTAACGTGCACTAGCCCCAGTGTACACGATGGTCTTTGGCTGGACAGAGTTTTGAAGTCGAAACCCTCCGATTGCTAATTCATTGCTCTTCCAACTGGGCTACCACGGCCCCTTCGTTTGATATGAAGAATGCTGGGCCACCCCTCTAAATTGTTTCCCAAATACACTGATTATTTGCAATGGTTTCATTACATGTAGGAATACTTTTTTAGGAGTGAACGGTAACAACTAGATGATGAGACACTGAGGAAAGCGTATGCAGACATCAATAGAAAAGGCAGCATTTAGGAACATAGGAAAGTCTTTATTCCCATGCTAATAACATGCGTTCCAAACATGGAAAAGAGAGATAGGAACAAGAAAAAAACAATATTTACCGAGAAAATGAACCTTCTGCGATGAAAGGATTCACTTAAGACTGTATCTCCAGATAGGAGTAAATCTCCATTCGTAGCACTCGGAGACGAACTTAAATGATTGATCAGGTGTACAGAGGTAAATTGGAAGATCCCGAGCTTTATGACAATATATATTGGGGCCTTGCTCTCGGTCTTGTCGAGCGAAGGTACTGAGCATGGGGAGAGAATATTTGTGGAATAAATCTTCCCGTGCCCTTGGGTTTTCTTTCATTTTCAAACAGCTTTGAGAGAATTAATGGGTTTTTTTGGTGAATGGTTTTAGTATCTTAACGGGAGGTACAGAATTGAGTGAATGGTGTGATTCTGGAATTGAAAATGTTTCTGTAGAAGGTAAGGAATGGAATCGGCGACAAATCTTCCTCCTCGAAATCGTGTTATTATTTTTTTTTAACCCTCCTGGTGGTTTTCTCGACGATGTACTTCGTTATTAACTAAACTGACCAGATCGTGATGGATGAGATATGCCGTCATTAGCAAAACTGACCAGATCTCCATAGATGAAATATCGTCATTAGACTGAGTCTGGTCAAACTGACCAGATCTTGAGGAATGAGATAGATATCTCGTCACTAACAAAACTGACCAGATCTTGATTGATGAGATAGATATCTCGTCATTAACAAAACTGACCAGATCGTGATGGATGAGATATGCCGTCATTAGCAAAACTGACCAGATCTCCATAGATGAAATATCGTCATTAGACTGAGTCTGGTCAAACTGACCAGATCTTGAGGAATGAGATGGATATCTCGTCACTAACAAAACTGACCAGATCTTGATTGATGAGATAGATATCTCGTCATTAACAAAACTGACCAGATCTTGATGGATGAGATATGCCGTCATTAGCAAAACTGACCAGATCTCCATAGATGAAATATCGTCATTAGACTGAGTCTGGTCAAACTGACCAGATCTTGAGGAATGAGATAGATATCTCGTCACTAACAAAACTGACCAGATCTTGATTGATGAGATAGATATCTCGTCATTAACAAAACTGACCAGATCGTGATGGATGAGATATGCCGTCATTAGCAAAACTGACCAGATCTCCATAGATGAAATATCGTCATTAGACTGAGTCTGGTCAAACTGACCAGATCTTGAGGAATGAGATAGATATCTCGTCACTAACAAAACTGACCAGATCTTGAGGAATGAGATAGATATCTCGTCACTAACAAAACTGACCAGATCTTGATTGATGAGATAGATATCTCGTCATTAACAAAACTGACCAGATCGTGATGGATGAGATATGCCGTCATTAGCAAAACTGACCAGATCTCCATAGATGAAATATCGTCATTAGACTGAGTCTGGTCAAACTGACCAGATCTTGAGGAATGAGATGGATATCTCGTCACTAACAAAACTGACCAGATCTTGATTGATGAGATAGATATCTCGTCATTAACAAAACTGACCAGATCTTGATGGATGAGATATGCCGTCATTAGCAAAACTGACCAGATCTCCATAGATGAAATATCGTCATTAGACTGAGTCTGGTCAAACTGACCAGATCTTGAGGAATGAGATAGATATCTCGTCACTAACAAAACTGACCAGATCTTGATTGATGAGATAGATATCTCGTCATTAACAAAACTGACCAGATCGTGATGGATGAGATATGCCGTCATTAGCAAAACTGACCAGATCTCCATAGATGAAATATCGTCATTAGACTGAGTCTGGTCAAACTGACCAGATCTTGAGGAATGAGATAGATATCTCGTCACTAACAAAACTGACCAGATCTTGATTGATGAGATAGATATCTCGTCATTAACAAAACTGACCAGATCTTGATGGATGAGATATGCCGTCATTAGCAAAACTGACCAGATCTCCATAGATGAAATATCGTCATTAGACTGAGTCTGGTCAAACTGACCAGATCTTGAGGAATGAGATAGATATCTCGTCACTAACAAAACTGACCAGATCTTGATTGATGAGATAGATATCTCGTCATTAACAAAACTGACCAGATCTTGATGGATGAAATAACTCGACATTAGCAAAACTGACAAGATCTTCTTAGATAAGATATCTCGTCATTAGAAGTGACCAGATCTTAATCTCATATCGACAATATCTTGAAGACGGGATTTCAAAACATCAGCAATATCTTGATAACGATATATCTCCTCACTAGCAAAATCGGTCAGATCTTGATGGACGAGATATCGCTTCGAAACCACTTGGAGGGTTAATTTGTTTAGACATGAGTGACCACGGACGTATAGAGGAAATTTAAGACACAATCAAGTTTTGTTTGAAAGTAAGTGCATGAAAATTATTGAAAAAATCATTAAACGTTACGTTCATTTCGCATTAGACCTTTCGATTGAAATAGAAAAGCTTGAGAGAAGATTATACTCCTCCAAAATTATTTTATGGATAGGACCTGTACTCTAAATACTATACTCATATTTCTATAAAACCTTGGTATGGAATTCAGATATTCTGGAATGTACTCTTGGAACAGCATATGCTTCATATGCATTTATTGTTCGCAACAAATCTCGCTACCACCTCATTTGTGACCTTACGCTAAACACTAGCAAAATACTTCTGATTAAACTCATCAGATGGCGCTCATCAATTTTGTTAGGCTGTCGCTCAGCAACGACGCGCGTCTAAAGTACATTATTCAATTCACTCGACATCCCATACCACAATAATTTTAAAACAGTGGTTCTCAACCTTACTGAGACAGAGACTAGGTAAATTCTTTTTTAAAAGACAAGGGCCTGTCGCAACAAATTTACTCGCACAAGTACCTTTCCAATTAAAAAAATTTCTTACTTTAAACCAGGGATGCGCAGATCGCGGGCCTATGCGGCCCTCCGTTGATTTGCTGGCTGCTTTCCTCACTATACGTTATTTTGTTGTTGCTAATCTCCACATCTAGCTCCAGCTAGACCAAATTCAGAAAACAGGTCTCGAGACAACCCCAGGACTCGAGAATGTGCGCTGGGGAGGCCCTTTCAGACTGGCATTTAAGGCAAACAGGATGAATCTTGCGACCACAGCAAAATATGCGAAACCTCAGATGGCCACTGAAAAAGCGGGAGAACTGAAAAGCGGGTTTGCGTCCGAATATGCCTGTCGCAACTGAGAGCAAGAGATCTTCCTGGGAATCTACACGATACCAAGAGGGAGAACGATCCATGCCTTCTTAACAAGATTTTTCGTCAATGAGTGAGTAGCGGACAATGGTTCATCGACACCCTTCGCAAAATCATCCGCTATTTCGTTTCCCCTGAGGTCCACGTGTGAAGAGATCCACTGTAGGTGCACCTCACAGAAGGATGAGATATGCTTGATTTTCTTAAGGATCACTATGCCAGTTCTATATTCCACTCTGCGCCAATTAGATTTTGGATGGATCTGCGACTGTAGGACAAAATGCAAACGACCTTTGGGTTCGAAACAGACATGTAGTTAAGCCCTTCATCGATTGCAATGAGCTCACTTCTGAAAACTGAACAGATGTCCGGATTTCTTTTCTTGATTTTTACCAGTACTGTTTGGAACTTTGATAAAACTTTCACTTCCGTTATACGTTGTTTTAACTTGAACAAATCACACAAAACTTCGTTATAAGATATGCATCAAAATGCGCAAGTCTCTCTGGGTCAACATATATCTGTGAACACATTTTTTCTTTGAGGAATATTAACAAATCGAAAAATAGGAACCGCCTGACTAATGAAAGCTTACTATCAATTCTCCGCTTGGCTACTACAAAAATCGAACCGCACATCAAAACGATTGTTAAATCAATGCTATGTCACGCATCAAATTAAATTCTTCATTTACTTTTATTATCTTTCTCTTTTATTTCAATACAAAATAAAACTAATAAATATTTATAATATATGGATCACTTCTTGTTTTTTGGTGGCCCTCCCATATGTCAGTGAATCCGTGTGGCCCTTAGTCTTAACAAGTATGTGAATCCCTGCTTTAGGCTAACATAAGTATTAATTATGGCATAGTATTAATCATCCTTATGGTTGTTCCGACGAGTTAGCTCGCCATTAGCAAAACTGACCAGTTCTTGAAGGACGAGATATCTTGTCATTAGAAGAAAACTGACCAGGTTTTGATCTTGTCATAATAAAAAAATCACAACGTCTTGTTTGACAAGAAATCCAGTCATCAGCAAAATTGGTCAGAACTTGATGGACAAGAGATCTCGTCGAAATCACTTGGAGGGTTAAAACAGCAAGCAGTTAAATCCAATCATTTCACAAATAATGAATCTATCCCATTCCTGGGCATATCAAATTGGAAAGATTCATGCCATCCGATCTTATCAATTTACAGCCAAAATGCGACTGCTGCAGTATTCATTGCGATTGTAACCGAAACTGCGGTCTGTGTGGAGGCTTATTATTCACTCATGCATTTAATGAAACATTTAAAGGCGCGGTGGGGCTGCAAACAGAGACGACAAGAGTGGTGCTGACATCATTCCGAATGTATGAATCGGAGGCTAATTGCGGGACATGCTGCCGTAGGATGCATCATCGTATCATTTAGCTGCTCCGGAAATTGATTTTAATTGGAGGAATCGGATCCTGCTGCTTAGTGGATTTCGAGGCCGGTGAATGTGCATTAACCATGCGAGAGGTTCACAAGTGTAATTCTAGATTGCAACCTGCAGTTTTCCCTCAGTTACTTCTAATCAGTTTTGACCTTCTTGGCTAGCACAATCTTTCTAAAGGATAATGTTCCAAAGAAAGGAGAAATAGAAGCTTTCCGAAATATAACTATTCTAAGGAAATGACCAACAGAATTTCAGTAAAGGATAATATTCTAAGAAAATGATCAACTGAATTTCACTAAAAGATTCTATTCCAAGGAACAATGGAATAGCTACAAAGGATTATAGTGTAAGGAAAGGAGCAATTGAATGATTATATTGCACAAAAAGAAACAATAAAATAATTTTAAAGAATACTTTGTAAGGAAAAGATCAGTAGAACCGTTCCTAAAGATTATATTTTAAGAAAAGGATCAAAATAATCTTTCCATAATATTCTATTGTACAGACCGAGGCAATGCAATTCAAGTCCCACAGGATTCTATTGCAAAGAAACGCGATCAATAAAATATTTGCAATATATTCTATTCATGGGAAAGTGTAATAGAATCGATCCAAAGTATTCTATTCTAAGGAAACTAGCGATAGAATCTATCCAAAGGAGTCTATTCTAAAGAAAGACAAATAAAAAATTTCTATAGGTTGGAAGAATCCATGGATTCTTTCAACTAATATGTGTGGTTATTTAGTTATAAAGCGTGTTGTGGGGTGAAAGCAATACTATACTTTTCGGATAAAATTAGCGATTTAATCTCGTGATCGATTTTTATTTTATCTCTGATTTCCTTCGTTTGTTGCCATTCAACAATATACAAATACTTCTGTGCGGATTTCTGTGCCACGTACGCTACTGAATATAGATTGGAGTTGGTTGTCGAGCGCAAACTGATGTTTCTGATCACGGTGGGTAATCACTTCAGCCGATCAATAATTTAGGATTCATGATTTTTCCCACAACCACGTGACATATCTTGAAACCGAGCGACCAGAAGAAATAACAAAGTAGCGCGCACATGCTGCGTCTATTCCATAAGAAGGTCGATGCATCTCGCAGGCTGCTAGTGTAGTGGGAAAAACGCACTGTGCCACGACAGCTCCATTGAAATTGTGAAACGATGGCATTTTTAAGCTTATGTGTCCCATAAAAACTTTTTTTAATAAATAATAGTGCATGCTTTTTGTGTTTTCTTTACAACGAAATTTGTTGCAAAGTATTCAGTTGCGCATGTTAAATATATGCATCAAAACTACAACCAATGATTCTCAGTTTTTCTTATTTTACTATAAACGTATATTTGTATAAATGATGATTTATCATAAAATCAAATAAATTGTATATATTTTAAATAAATTTTTAACTATGTTTACATAAATAAAACATTGTTTATTCATGTACCGAACAAAAGTATGTACTTAAGGATATCTTGTCCACAGTATTCACAAACAAAAATTATCTACAGTTTTGCAGATTTCAATCTCTTAGTGCCCTTATTCCAATCTTAAAATTCCAGCATTGTAAATTCATATTAAAAGATGGGTATATGCTTACTCCTTCATTTCTTGCAAAGTAAGGAATTGCTTAAGTACTTCCAAAATCGAACCTCTTCAAATTTTAATTACTAAAAACTTAATTTTCTTCTTTAATGAATTCATTTTCTACAAGCTAAATCAAGCCACTTAGTTTGAAAACAGAGATGTTTACACGTTTTTAGAGGTAAATTATATTGAGAAATCTCGGAGATTTTGCATTAAATAATATTTTAGAGATACTTTTTTAAAACAAATGCACATTTAAATGTGTCATTGTGCCTCATGCAAAATGATATTACGTTTTTAAAAATGTGTGAAGAAGCTAATTACAAAAAGCAAAAACTGAATTGTGATTTATAGTATTGCATAATCAAAAAGTACACACAAATTAATAACCTCTAATGGGATCAATGAAATAAAACCACAAGAGGTTTGAATATATATATATATATATATATATATATATATATATATATATATATATAATATTTTGTCTATTTTATCTCTACTCAAAGCTGATGACTTCGAATGATTACTAATTGAATCAAAACATACATTTAAAGTCACGTTACAAATGCTGCTAAACAATTTACTCACCACAACTTCATTACGATGTAGTGTGCTAGGTAAATTCGCCATAATTTATTTTTTACTTCAGCTTTTCTCTGAGCTTTCTTCTTTTTGGACTGCAGTGCAGTAAGTTCAATAATATAATTTTTATATTACATAAAGAAAAAGTAGAAACTTTAAATCTATCACAACAAAATCGTTTACACTTCAAATTTTTATAGAAAATTAAAGCCAATTATTTGTGTATAACATTTAACGTAATGTGTGACATTACGTTAAATGTTATACTTAATTTTTATACTCACATTACAAAATTAAATGGTGACTCACGTTAAAAAATTAAATGTTTCTGTCTTTTAAGAAAAAGCATGAATTAAAATAAAATTTGTCATTTACTTTTACTCTTCATACTAAGAGGAAAATAAATTTTTTAATTTTAAACAGAATATTTTAAAAGAATTAAAGCAATTAAGTTTTATGACTCGCGTTACCTTAGAATAAGTACTTTTTCGAAAATTATTCCATAAATATAGTAATAGATATCTGTTACAAAATTAGACATAATTTCCTCCACTGACTTGCTTTGAGTTTTTTCTGTACTTGTGTGGGGTATAGAAAAAACTCAAAGCATCTCTTAAAAGTGACTCCTGCTTTACTCCCCTTGACAAAGTAATCGGGCTCACTCATTTCATATTTACACACTTAATCGTGTTTCTCGAAAAAATCTATTCTTAAGGTAGCTACTATCTACTAATACAATTGAATGCTGAATACAATTGAAGCATTGCTAAATATAAAAGCAATGCTTGATATATCCATACGAAACATATATCACTATACAAATACACACTTAAAACAAAATTGGCAATCCTTAATACATACTACAATCTACTTATAATACTAATAGTTTTACTATCGAAGTCTGAATATTTTCTTTTTAAACAGCTTTTCTTGAATTTTTTGGAACAGTTTATATCTTTTTTGTCCAGTTCCGCTCTCTTATGAAGATGTTAAGTTCTCTTTTCCAGGTGGAATCATCAAGTCATTGGAAATTTCATTAAAGCTAACTACTTCAACGAACATAAATACTCATGAATGTATCATCATAAAAATAAATATACAAATGTCAATACTTAGTACTACTACTATCAACAAAAGCTACAATTGAAGCAATGTTGAATATAAAACAAGTACAAAGATATTTATATAAAAAATCAATAATCATATAAATACATACTCATACGAATTGTCAATCTTACTACTCCAATAATTTACTAATACTAAGACTACAATTGAAGTAATTCTGAATATTCAATGAATGCATATTCATACAAAGCTTATATCATATAAATAGATACTCATAGCAAAATTTTTAATTCTTAATGTTACTACTATCTACTTATAAAACAAATAGTTTTACTGTCGAAAAAGTCTAAAGATTTTCTTTTTAATGACTGAGTATTTTGAGTAGTAATTATTCATTAGGAATAAATCATATCAAGGGTATGTTTCAATGCGTGCTCATTATTTACGATTTTTCCGCAAAAGATAATAATTACTTGAATAGCAAGTGGTTTTATCTCAACGGACAGAGTACAGTCAACAAATAATATGCTAGTCGGGTTTCCGACTTCCAACTGGCTCATTAAAAAACTAATTTAGAAAAGAAAGAATAGTTTATTTAGAGCTCAAAATACTTATAGTAATAAGTAAATCTCATATTACAAAATGCGTTTGAATCTCAGTAATAATCCCATAAAAACTTAATGATGCAGTAACTCAATCTCACAGCAAAAATTATATCTCCTGAACGATTCTAATTGGAAGTAAAAATTTAAGCGTATTACTGGAGATGCCAGATATAATTGCAAAATTATGTACAGTGACTCCCGAAATTGAGTAAACACCTCGAAGATATATTTGTTTAGAAGTCTAAAACTAATAAATAATAATCTGAACTTAATTTTTATGGGAATAATAAAGCATACATTCAAAAAACATATCACACAGGCTAAAAAAGAATTTCATATTCCATATTATTTTCGACGTTGGGATTTAAATGTCAAATTTGCAAAATTCTGGGTCACAAAATTGCGTATACACACATAATGTTTCGTACAGTAACACAATAAAAACGTAAAATAAAATTTTCTCACATACTTTTTCAAGTAGAACAGCTTCTACACATAGGAGCAATAAATTAAGGAGAATTTGTTTAGTTTTTCTGTGAATATTTGTGTGTGTGTGTGTGTGTGTGTGTGTGTGTGTGTGTGTGTGTGTGTGTGTGTGTGTGTGTGTGTGTGTGTGTGTGTGTGTGTGTGTGTGTGTGTGTGTGTGTGTGTGTGTGTGTGTGTGTGTGTGTGTGTGTGTGTGTGTGTGTGTGTGTGTGTGTGTGTGTGTGTGTGTGTGTGTGTGTGTGTGTGTGTGTGTGTGTGTGTGTGTGTGTGTGTGTGTGTGTGTGTGTGTGTGTGTGTGTGTGTGTGTGTGTGTGTGTGTGTGTGTGTGTGTGTGTGTGTGTGTGTGTGTGTGTGTGTGTGTGTGTGTGTGTGTGTGTGTGTGTGTGTGTGTGTGTGTGTGTGTGTTTGTGTGTGTGTGTGTGTGTGTGTGTGTGTGTGTGTGTGTGTGTGTGTGTGTGTGTGTGTGTGTGTGTGTGTGTGTGTGTGTGTGTGTGTGTGTGTGTGTGTGTGTGTGTGTGTGTGTGTGTGTGTGTGTGTGTGTGTGTGTGTGTGTGTGTGTGTGTGTGTGTGTGTGTGTGTGTGTGTGTGTGTGTGTGTGTGTGTGTGTGTGTGTGTGTGTGTGTGTGTGTGTGTGTGTGTGTGTGTGTGTGTGTGTGTGTGTGTGTGTGTGTGTGTGTGTGTGTGTGTGTGTGTGTGTGTGTGTGTGTGTGTGTGTGTGTGTGTGTGTGTGTGTGTGTGTGTGTGTGTGTGTGTGTGTGTGTGTGTGTGTGTGTGTGTGTGTGTGTGTGTGTGTGTGTGTGTGTGTGTGTGTGTGTGTGTGTGTGTGTGTGTGTGTGTGTGTGTGTGTGTGTGTGTGTGTGTGTGTGTGTGTGTGTGTGTGTGTGTGTGTGTGTGTGTGTGTGTGTGTGTGCTCATTTGTTGCATAGAATTATTCCTATGTTCTGTGCTCTGAATATTGAGATTTTTTACCACTTTTTCCGATTAGGTCCACGAGTTTTCAAACCTATTGAGGTCATGAGATTATGATGGGGTATATAATTGCTGTTTACGGTGGTACAGAAACTTCAATTCAACTAGTTTTACTCTGTATCTCTTCTCTCTATGTGCAGACGTTATCTAAAGACACAAAAATTTGACTCTAAATCCGAATTTTGAGCACTTTTTAACACTCCTGGTGGCTGTCTCGACGTCTCATCATAAGCAAAACTGACCAGATCTTGTTGGACGAGATATCTCGTCATTTGAAGAAAACACGATCACGATCATTTGAAGAAAACTGGCCAGATCTTGATTTCGTTATCATAAGAAAATTTGAATTATCTTGATGACGTGATATCTCGTCAAATCCACTTGGGTTAAAGTGTTCTTCAATAGAGTTAAATATTTCTTTTCCTCGATTTCATCAATAAAAACTAAATTTTCAACTTCTACAGCCAGTATATAATCCCATACAAGTACCGAAATGCAGTCATGTGTGGGAGTGGACATGAATGCAGAGGAAGCGGTTCTGCTACTTTGGTGGGACTTTTACGGTTCTGATAAACAATCAACGGTCAACGGCTCCGAAAGCATAACCCAGTTTTTAGCTAAGAATGCGAATTCAGCGTTTCTAGGGACTATCGCCGTTTATGAGAATCCTAAAGATTAACCGCCTTCTCAGCACATTATAAACAGCTCCAAGCATGTATGTGTTACTATGCTTGTATAGGATTGGCTGAGGAGGTTGGAAATTTAATTTTTATTGATGTAATCACGGAAAAGTGAAATATTTAACTGTATTGAAGTATATTTTTAAAAAGTGCTCAAAATTCAAATTTAGAGTCACATTTTTGTGTCTTCAGATAATGTCTCCACAGAGAGAGAGGAGGGGCGTAGTGGTTCAGTGGGAATGCCCACTGCACTAGCAATCTGCGTATTGTAGATTCTACGTATTGGCTCGATTTTTCCCTAAATGTATTTCTCTCTCAGGTGTCAGTAAAACTTTCTTTGTGTGTGTATGTCCATTACTTCATATTGTATGTCTTATGTCTGGCGCAGCATGATCAAATATGGCCTTTGCTCTATAATCCCCCACACTTAATCCCCAGAAAGAGAAGAGGTACAGAGTAAAGCTAGTTGAATGAAAGTTTCTGTACCACCGTAAACAGCAATTGTACTGCCCACCATAATCTCATGACTTGAATACGCTTTAAAATTCGTGGTTTTAATAGGAAAAAGTGGTTAAAAATCACGATATTCAGAGTGCAGAAGGTAAGAATGATTCTATGAGACAAATGAGCAAAAATAGTCACAAAAACTACATAAATTCTCCTTAATTTAGTGCCTCTAGGTGTTGAAGCCGTTCCACGTGCAAAAATATGCGAGAAATCTTTATTTTGCGTTTTTATCATACCAAATAGGCTGTGTGTATACTCAATTTTGTGACCTAGAATTTTGCAAATTTGACATTTTAGACCTATCGTTAAAATAATATATCGCATATGAAATTGTTCTTTAATGTAATATGTTCCTAAATATATGCTCTTTACCATTTCTATAAAAATTAAGTTCAAATTATTATTTATTACTGAATTTTGAACTCTTAAAGAAATCTCTTCATGGTATATACTCAATTTTGTGTGAATCACTGTATGTAACCAAGCCTACGGGCTATTACTTTCGGCTAGCCCGTAGGATTGGTACTGGCTATAAGGATAAGATTAGAAAGGTTAACTGCTCTATCCAATTTATTTCCCGTCAATGTTACAGATACCGAGAGTTTGTAGTGATTGCTTTTGGATCATCCTGAAACTAAACTAACCACAATAGAACAAATTAGAGTTTTTTAAATTATTTATCTTAGGTATTCCTTATACTATTCTTCAGGACCTCGAAATTCGTTTGCATCATTTGCTTAAAGGAATTGAGAAATGAAAGCCCTCTTAAATCCTTTCGAGGATTTAACTTAATCTGGTAAGTAGCTTTTCTCAATTAAAAATAGAATGGAAACTTATCGCGTTAAGTTGCAAAACAACACAATTAACCAGAAAATTCAGAAATGGGTTAGTTCAGTTGAAAAACAAAGTATGTGTTTTTCAACTGAGCAGGCGATTTTTGTGTTCTCGTTTTACTCGGATTAACTGATTTAAACTGTATTTTGAACAATCACTAAAAGTTTCACCTTGAAGTTTCCGATGAAAGAAAAGAAAGGTGAAATTTGGTTCCAAATAACGTTTTCCTACAAACAAAGGTCAGCGGTAGCCCGGTTGGCAGACTGGCTGTTTAGCAATTGGAGGGTTGCGAGTTCGAAACTCGTTCCAACCTAAGACAGTCATGTACATGGGGCTAGAGCATGTTAAATTTGTCGTGGCTTCAAATGACTACGTGTTGGCGTGGTGTGGACGATCGGAGAGTGGGGTGCCAGCTCAGGTGTGATCGAGGGTGATTAGGTGTGAATCTGAACGAAAGTACACTTAGAGATAAAAACATATCGAATCGTTTTGTATAAGTAAATGAGATTCAAAATATTCTGAATCATTTGTAAGAAGAAATGCAAATTTTTGTTCATTTTAAAATACGACTAGATATGCATCTACATATAGTTAGGGATCAATTTGACTAGTGGTTATGAAAATTACAAGCATTAATTTGAGTAGTTTTAATGAACAAAAGTACATTTTCATTTATAATTTATTTCTTGATTATGGTATTAAATTATTTTTTTTTGGAGTATTATTCTTAGAAACGTTTAAACTTGGTGAGATCGAATCCCTATTTTCTTTAAATAGGGTAAACTTATCCCTATTTCAATTGTTATCTTTCTTTCATTGTTTCTCAAATATAAAAATGGATGTCTTACATTGGTGACAATTAAATTTAGCGCTCGCCATAATAAAAGGATAAAACAATGGATGCATTCAAAAATACTTTATTTTTAAAACTTTGCTAGGTGTACTATCAAATAAGCAATTAATTTTCTTGTGCTAGCAAATAGTGTGATTTCTTAGCAACGAACTTTCTAAAGCGAGTTTAAATATGGATAAACCTGAGGTTACTGCAGGGTTATTTTATGTCCTTGAATTTGGGGATTTTTTCAGCTGATTATCATTGGTAATACCGCTTATATTTACTGCTGACGGCATATTTCATGTTGGTCATGGCTATCAACAGTGATACGGTGGAGAAGTTAAAAATGGACTTGGATGAAGGAGGAAATATTAAAGCAAAGGCGACTGAAAGGAAAGCAATAAAACACGCCTATACAAATTCAATCAAAGATGTCTTAGAAGTGAACAATGGTGATAAATATGGGAACACATCAATTCAAGTTGCGAACGAAAACGAAATATAATTATCGGCCACAGAAGTACTTGAACTGACAAATGAGAATGATGAGATTGTGTCCACATCCAAAGAGCAAACATAAGCTAAAAATTTCGTTTGTGGAGATTCATTGTATGCCTCCATGAAACCACATGAGTGGAGAGTTTCTGGACACATATAAAGAACAAATAAAGGTTAACAGCTTTTCCAGTGGAGATTCACTGAATGCATTTATGGAGTCAAATGAGAATGAAGCGACAGTGAACACTTTCAAAGGATCCAAAAGAGTCGTTAATTTTGCAAGTGGAGATCTTCTACCTCCTTTTGTGAAAAGGGTACTAAGGTGATTGCGAAAGATATTCAATCAAGAAAACGCACATCTATTCTTAGATTAAAAGACCTAGAAAAGCCTAGAAACGTAGAACCGAGACATTCGTGGACTACTGAGAGCGATGAACCCATACTTGGTCCGGAGTTCTTGAAGAACAGATACTTTTACATCCAACATCGCTTCAATTGGCGCAATCTGAAGAAAGAATTCAATGCATATCTGGTTTGAGATTCATTGAAGAAAATGAAGATGAAGAGAGACAATCCATCACGTTTGAAGTCGTTAGTTTTGATGCAATTGCCGATGACTGTATGCAGAGAATTTACAATCTTCATCAAGAAAAGGAATCGGGCGCATGCTGAAAAAAATCAAACTGTTTCAAAGAATCAAGAAAAACTTTAAATCTCACGACACAGAAATACGTCTCAGTATCAGGAACAGTCTCACAAAAACTCAGTAATACAGAACTCGACAACTGAATTCAACTCACAGTTCAAAACTACATCTCAATTAATAATTCTTAATGGAACTAAAAATGAAACATGTTACTGGTGATACCGAATGCAGAAAATTATGTACTTAATAATTAAATTTAGTATCATATGCACCTTTTTACTAAGTTTCTGTATAAATATTTCGGGTTTGATCACGGACCTTCATCTATAGCGTTGTGTTGCTCCAGTCATATAGGTAGGTTGGTATTTTAATTGACATCGCACTGGGGCAACACATCGGGCTATTGGCAACGTTTCGGGATCAAACACGAAGGGAACCAGTCATATAGGAAATATAAAAGTAGAGTGAGCAATGGAACGTTCTTTTTGTCCAGGATTATGTGACCAAAACTGGAAGTAAGCTTTACTAGCGTGACCTTCAGACTACTTTCGTCAGCTAGGTGGAACCGAACATTCATCATTTGATTGGTCCGCGCGACATAGTAGACTGGGGATTTCACCAATTTAGTCACCTCTTTACAGAAATGCGCATTCAAACACCTACCCTATCATTAGGTGTTATATCACCAAACGAGGCGATAAGATGCCAAATCGGCCAATCAAGTAAATGTTTCACAGAGTAGTCACGTGACTATTAGTCACACTTTGGTCACACTTTTTGAAGCTCCTCTCAATAACAATGTCTACTCACATCTTACATCTACGGTTTCTGTATAAATATTTCGGGATTGATTCCGGACCGTCGCTAATATCGTATTCTTGCTCCATTGCGACGTGTGTATAAATATCCCTTGCGTTTTTTACTATTTTATAATAAATAATAACATAATTACCTGGACTTACTCGGGTTAAATTGATTAACTGCAGATTGAAAAAGTGACCAGCATAATCACTTTTAAAATCGAATATCTCCATTGCACCAAAGCAAAGAAAATCGATTATTGCACAAACACGAAAAACATGAAACGCGAAGACGTACTGACGCAGTGTATTTCAGCCACTGTCCACTACAAGTATTCAAAGTATGCAAAATTTCATAAAAGCTTACCCAGCCGTTTCGACATATTACACACATACAGAGACGTAACTATAGAGGGGCAGACGGGGCATCTGCCCCGGGCGCCGGATTGGGAGGGCGCTAAATTGGCCGAGTATTTTTTTACTATAGATATTTACGTGCCAAAATCCTTGAATGGTTTTCTGTCGACGTTTCGATAATTCTCTTTTTAAAAGTCCATGGGTGAGATATCTGGAGATTTAGCAGGAATATCAATAAAGGGTATTTATTGACTTGATACCAGTTTCTTGTTCCATTTTTTCTAAGAATTTAACAGTGGATTTAGATGTGTGGCTGCTTGCTTTATCCTGATGCAGTTCTGATTGTTGGCACTGTGCATAAAGATAAGATATTTCTTTTTTAAATATTGGGGATAAAATAGGGTCTTGATAATATGTGGGAGTTGATTTTTACATTTCCCCCTCCTTTTTACTTTTAATTTTCCATTATATGCAAAACCGGCAACAATCATAAACCTCTTAGAGAAAGTTCTCACGTTAAAGTTACAAAGTTGAACCACGTTTTAAGATTTTTCTCCTCTTTTATGATAATAAATTGTTCTTTTGTATTACAATCTTTTAAATACACCCACTCCTCGTCTATTGTCACAACACTTTCTCCAGCTAAATACTTCTCATACAGAATTCTCTAGCGAGTTCTGCTTTCTGCAATATGTGTGGAGATAGACGTTGAACATTGTATTTTTTGGCCTTTTTAAGATTCAAATCACTTAATTATTTTATTTACAGTTAAAACTGAACTTTTAATGACTTTGTAATAGGCTTTTGACTTGGCGGATTCTCTTTTAAAATTAAGGATTTTACCTTATAAATATTCTTAGAAATTCTTTTCTTTTTTGGATATGTATTTGGAAGTATTTTTACACTTTTACGCGTTTATTCCTTTCTTATTAATAATATTACTTATCGTACCTTTAGATATAGAAAAAACATGACTTTTACAGCGTTTTTGAACAATTGAATAAGCATAATTCTCTTCGGAAAGAGCCTTCCATCCATTGCTTATTTAAAAGCGCCATTTTGGAAGTAAACAAAACTCTGAGTTAGCAGACGATAAGTTATACTTTAACTACTTAATTGCTGCAAAAATAAAATTATTTCGTAGCATACAATTTTTTACAGCTCATCAAAATCATTAAAAAAATGTCCGAAGAGCCTCTGTATTTATCATAATTAAATATCCTATTCTAAAGCAACAGTCTGTTAATTTTGATGCAGCCCACACATATCGCCATATCATTGGATAAAACCTTTTCATTTAATTTGCAGCGAATATAAGTATGAAAGAATATACCAAACATGCTACTCTTAGATTATTTGTCAATGAAATATCTTAGAATTAATTAGGTATTTTATCTTGTACTAAAAATGAAATTGCTGCAAATTAATCTATTTATCTTTGAAATCAAGCATTTACCATCTAAATTTAATAACAAAATTTGGACTAGTGGTGGCGATATCAGGTGTTGTCGGGGAGGGTTTGGGTTTGGTTGGGGGGGGCGTCAAGGCGAGTTCTTGCCCCGTGTGGAAACTAGCCTAGTTACGTCTCTGCACACATACAGATTGACAAACTAACACTTCAAACGAGGAAACCAATTTGCATTAAAATGACCAAAAATGTAGGTAGTTTTTAACATCGTACTGGAACAACACAACCGGCTGTTGGTGACGGTCCCAGATCCATCCCGAAGGCAAAGTTCCGAGGACAAAACCTTGTAATTTTGAACCACGATCGGATGACGAGGTCAACACCTGAGTTGGCGCCCTGCTCTCCAAACTTGCCTCTACTCTTCCAACCTGGCTACTTAGGCCACAACCCAAATCGGATAAATAATTTGAAAGGGGCGAAAATATTCAATGCAGAAAAAAACACTATTTATATTTATATAGATTATCACTTGCATTTTTTGCTTCTTTATATCTGTCATGATTTAATATTTATTTATTGTGCCCGAGCAGTTTGCGTGAAAGTATTTACACATTTTATTTATCTAACCATGGCAGAGAGAATAAAAAGTTATCTACTTCGTCACAAGTCTTGCTTTTTATATGCTTACCAGATATGGGTAATTCCAGTAAGTATGGTAGCAAGTGAATTTCTCCTGTTTTATAATTGGCGTTAACCCTCCAAGTGGTGTCAGCGAGATGTTTTGTCCATCGAGATCTGAACAATTTTGCTAATGACGAGATATCTCGTCACTTGATGACGAGCCTAATGCGAAATGAACACAACGTTTAATGATTTTTCAACAATTTCCAGACATCTACCTTCATTGACCTATGTGGTAAACGAAACTTGACTGCGTCTTCATTTTCCTCTATACGTCCGTGGTGATTCATGTCTAAGCGAATCAACCTTCCAAGTGGGTTACGAAGTGATCTCGTCCATCAAAACCTGACCGATTTTGCTAATGACGAGATACATCGTTATCAAGATATTAACTATGTGAGATCAAGATCTGACCAGTTTTTTCATCTAATGACGAGATATCTCGTACATCAAGATCTGAACAATGTTACTAATGACGAGATATCTCGTACATGAAGATCTGAATAATGTTACTAATGATGAGATATCTGGTAACAAAGATATTGCCGAATTATTGATGATGACGAGTTCAAGATCTGGTCAGTTTTCTTCTAATGACGAGATATTTTGTCCATCAAGATCTGGTCAGTTTGATAATGACGAGAAATGTCGTCATCAAGATATTGCCGATTTATTGATCATGACGAGATCAAGATCGAATCGATTTTTCTAATAACGAGATATCTCGTCCATCAAAATCTGTTCAGTTTTGCTTAATGACGAAATACTTCGTCGAGACAACCTCCACGAGCGTTAATTATTATAAAATATATTCTAAACGCTTCAACGCTTAATCGGAAATGAATACCAATCCAGTTGAGGCCACCAAAGTTAACTAGAACATTCCTTGTTTAACTTATCCCTTATCACTCCCCCATCAGAAAATCGAACAGATAAGTTCACGGAAACACCATAATCGTTCTCTGCCTTCCCTTCCTCTCTGCGTGCTTAGAATGAATTCTGTTCTATGGAACACACTGAGGCTGCTTTGAGAACATTCGAGGAAGATTCCCTGACCCCAATGACTCTCGAGTACTCATTGTGATCGAATCTTTTGTCCTTCCACTCAAAAGTGAAGTGCCAGTCTTCTTGCTTACCAAGCAAGTAATCTCGTTTTCTTTGTTAGAGCTGATTTTTATACCTCTAGAGACACTACTCAGTTACTACTTATCGGAGCCTTGGAATTTTTTTTCCACCCGGACAATGATTCTCAACCCCTGTGAGACCCCTATCCGGTGATTTTTTTAAACAGATAATATGTCTACCATTTCGTTGCATTACTGGGTTCCCTTTGTAAAATTCCGTGTGACCCAAAAAACGTGTGGGCCGCGGCAGTCCAATTGGAAGAGTAATGGATTAGCAACCGGAGGATTGCGAGTTCGAAATTTGGTCCAGTCAAAGACCGTCTTATATATAGGGGCAGAATTTTGGAAAGTGGGGTGCCAGCGCAGGTGTTGTTCTCGCCATCTGTCCGTGATTCAAAATTAAGAGGCATTATCCTTGGATCTTTCAATTCGGGATTGATCCCGTACCGTCACCAATAGTCCATTATGTTGTTCCAGTGCGATGTTAATTAACTACCTATCTACCCAAAATAGTGTACATCAAACTTTCTTCAATAATTTGAAAACTGTAAAAGCTAGCAAAATATAACTGAGTTGCAAAGAGAAAGGTCAGAATTGTGTCTGCAGTAATAGCGTTCAAGGTCAGGTAGGTAGATAGTTGAATTTAATATAGCACTGGAGCAACACAAGGGCTATTGGCGACGGTCCGCGATCAATTTCGTTGGGAAAGATCCGGACAACGTCTCGTAATTTTGAACCACGGCCGGATTACTATAACGACCCCTGAGCTGGTACCCCACATTTCTGCATCCCGCCCACGTGAGGAATTTGAGGCCACGACAGATTTAATGTGCACCAGACCTCGTGTACACGACGATCTTTTGCTTAATCGAGTTGTCTGCACATGAGCTGGATGAGGTTTAGGCAGTTCACAGGTTCGATTCCCTTCAGGTGCATTCCACCCTCGGTGTATTTATCTCTTGTGTCAATAAAACTTTCATAGTGTGTGTATGTCTATTACTTGATATTGTATGTCTTGTTCAGCATTGCCAAATAAGGCCCGTGCGCCATAAAACCCCAACCAACCAACCTGAGCTGGCCACCCAACTCTCCAAACTTCCATACCACGCCAACGTGAGTACATTTGAAGCCACGACAGATTTAACGTGCACCCCATTCCCCACGTACACGAAGGTGTTTGGTTGGATCGAGTTTCGAACTCGCAGCCCTTGGGTTGCTAATCCGCTACTCTTCCCACCGGGCTACCGTAGCCCTGTCCTTCAAGGTCAGATAGTAGGGGCGCGCGAGTCCGAAATTTTGTGGTGAAATCGACTCTCGCTTTAAAATTAGTATATCTCGAGACCACGACGTGATAGAATGCTCCAGAAGGTATCATTCGTTTCATCTATGCGAGATCTATCAATATCTGTACATCTTCTGACCGTGGTTCGAAATTACGAGGTGTTGTCTTCAGATCTTTCCGAGGGTCGATCCCAGACCGTCGACTATAGACCGCTGTGTTGCTCCAGCGCGACATTAATTACGTACCTACCTATCGATATCTCTAATAGTATATGTGAGAAAAATTGATTAGGTATGTGTAAAATTGTGAAACAGCTGAGAACTTTGAGAAAATTTTCGAAATGTCTCAATATCTTTATTTAAAGAAATTTCAAGCCTAACGCAAGCACAAACGAGAAGGGGGGGGGTATTTCAATTAGCGTCGCACTGGAGCAACACAACGAGCTATTGGTGACGGTCCGGGATCAATCCCAAAGGGAAAGAACCGAGGACAACACCACGTAATTTTGAACCACGGTCAGATGACGAGGCAACACCTGAGCTGGCACCCCACTCTCCAAACTTCCACACCACGCTAACGTGAGGACATTTGAGGCCACGACAGATTTAACGTGCACCATCCCCCTTTATACACGACGGTGTTTGGCTGGATTCGAACTCGCAACCCTTCGGTTGCAAGTCCGTTGCTCTTCCAACCGGGCCACCGCGGCCCCAAACGAGAAGGAAAGAATGAATCAAAATTAACCAAAAAACCAAAATGTCTGAGGCAGAGCTTAAGAGGATCTATGGACACCGTAAGAAAGTCGAGTACGCCTGCTCCCGTCGAGCCTACGTAGATTGATACGCCAGAAAACACTCAAGATGTAATCGAGTCGGCCGACTACATCTTCTTGAGGGTTTCTTCTTGAGTGTAAACCCATCGTAAACAAGATCCTTCTCAGCCTAGAATAAGTAAGCCATTCTCTCAAAACGCATTACTTACTCTCCGCACAAGATTTCTGTAAACAGTCAAAGCAATTTTAAATAAATCTGTCTAAACCTAAACTCTTAGCATTCACTCGAGCCGCGATAGCCCATTTGGAAGATCAACGGTTTAGTAACCGGAGGATTGCGAGTTCAAAACTAGGTCCAGTAAAAGACCATCGAGTACAAGGGGGCTGGTGTACGTTAAATTCGTCGTGGCCTCAAATGTTTTCAGATTGAAAGTTTGGAGAGTGGGATGGCAACTCCTGTGTCGACATCTCCATTTGACCGTGGTTCAAAATTACGAGGCATTGTCCTTGGATGTTTCCTATAGGGATTGATGCCGGACCGTCGCCAATGACCCTTTGTGTGTTGCTCCAGTGCGATGTTAATTACCTACCTCTCCTTGAGAAGAGAATTTTGTTGAACAGGAGTTGAGAATGAACCACCAAATACATTAAAATATGAATATTTTGTGATCCTTAGAAACATTAAGGTTTGTAAGAAACTTTACAGGGCACACTCAAATAATGTATGTGAAGATGATTATGTAGATATTTCGTGATTTAGAACAAATGATAAAGAAAAATTGTTCAGGTTTACAGATAGAGGTGACGAACAAAATATCCCGATATCTGATGTGGCAAACATACCTTCTTGGCCTGAGGAAAGAATAGGTATGTTCATTTTTCAATTCCAAGATGATTTGAATTCAAGTATTCACACAATTTCATTTTCATTAATTTCAAGATTATGATTTGTCAACCCTTTCGTGATCCTTTTCTCGCTTCTTGAGTTTAAATAAATATTTGAATTGTTTTGAATTTTTGCTATACTTTGCAATTTACATCTAATATTACAAAAAAAGTAATTTGATCGATGTTTTTCTTCAAATATACCAAGACTGAGCAGGGAAGAAACTGAACTTCGCAAAGTCACCCCTATTTGCCATGTAACTTCCCCCCCCCCCTTTTTTATTTTTCAACTGGAGGTAGTTTGAGCAAAAAATATCAATTTGTACTAAATCAATTCTAATAACACTAAGCCAGATAATGCAAAAAACGTTTTTGAAAAAATCAACCCAGAAGTCTACGATTCTTAAGCAAATTTGAAAAGTGGGTCAAGTCACCCAGTTGCGATAGCTTAAATTTTGGAATAAAAATCCATTTATTAATTAAATATAATTACGTAACCCATAAAATGTCCCCTAGATTACGGAAACGTATTTCATAGGAAATTTAAAACATGGAATGGTGTGTAAAATTAGGTGATTTCTTAGAGCCTTTTTCATTAAATTAGCATTAATAGTAGAAATAGTTAGTGTTTGAGCTTATTTTAAAAACGCTTTAGACATTTTTATAAATATAAAGCGAATCCATTAAAACTACAAAATCTAACGCCTTCGAAACATGAATACACAGGTATAAATTTTGCAATCCCAATTCACGGGAAAGCAAATTCAAAAACAAAATTTAATTTATTTTACTACAAATGAAATTTTATTTATTTATCATGATAAATTTCATAAATAGATTGAGTTAAATTCAACATTTAGCGTTTGCCAAAGATAAAAATATTTTAAATTAAAATAAACAATATTTAATGGCATCCCTAGTGGGAATATCATTGTCATAAAAACCCAGACTGAAGCAGTCGGCATTTAGTCTACAACCCTTTTACTTAAATATTGTAAGAGCTGTTTTCGTCCCAGAGTTGTAATATTTCGAATGATATAACTATTTTGATGAACTAGTAAATGTATCTAATTTAAGGGAAATGAATTTCACATCAAGAAATAAAATTGCAAGATTTACGTTGAGTAAATAGGATTTTTACACGCTTAGTTTAGGAAAAGGAATTTGTATCGAAGCCCAGAGGAGGCTGAAAGGAGAAAATCAGAATATTTTTACTGCAGACATGTTTCATGTCTTAATAAAGTGCAAACTGAAAAATAAACATATGCCAGAATCCGTTACCGAATTCTAAAAGTATCAAAACTTTAATTTAACTTGTTGAATTGTGCGAGTTCAAGCTCGTGATTGATGTTTGAATTGGTTTTCATTTTAATATTTATTACGTGTGCAACTTTCCCGCACAATTTTGATTTTCTCTTTAACCAGAGGTACTTAATTAACGTGGCACTGGAGCAACACAACGGGATATTGGCAACGGACGGGGAATCTATCACGAAGGGAAAGATAGGAGGACAACGTCTCATTTTGAGCCATGGTCAGACGACAAGAACGCCTGAGCTGGCACTCCACTCTCCAAACTTCCACACCACGCCAACGTGAGGACATTGGAGGCCACTACAGATTTAATGCGCACCAGCCCCCGTGTACACGACTGTCTTTGCCATAACCGACTGTCGAACTCGCAACGCCCGATTACAAATCCGTTGCTCTTCCAACTGGGCTATCACGACCTGTCTTTAACAGGAATTCTGATTCCGAAGAACGATACAATTTTTCAGAACAGTGTTCATCAGTTTCTTAGCAGATGGTGTCATGTAAATGTGCAGTTTTGTAGGACTCCAAAAAGTTATAATTCCTATGTACACAACACAGCAGTTCTATCGAACCACAGCTACGACTCGACGGATCAAACATGTCTGCCGTTGATTCTTGATTGCATCCGAGCTGCTGAGAGTAAGAGCTGGAGTGCTCTTGAAGGAAGAAATCTCATCCCGGCCTCTCTTAGATCTGCTACTATTGCTCATTTTAGGCTTTTGACTGAGCATGACTGTTTGTCTACACATCTACATCGTTTTAATTTAATTGATTCTGAATTATGTATTTTATGTGACTAGACAAGTTTTGAACGCTGATCATGTGAACGGATGCACAGACCTTAAGGATTGCAGTGGTCTTGTGCAGAAGTACTGGAAAGCTCGTGAGCTAATGGCGTACTTGCCAAATACATGGCATTTTCCAACAACAGTTTTAGTTTTCCCTTCGCGACAGTGGACTTGCTCACCACTAGCAGCCTGAGATCTGTAGGCGGCCCAGGTTCGATTTCTGTAACTATCGTGGTTGTATATCTCTGTTAGTAAAAATTTTCATTGTGTGTATGTTCATTTACTTGATTATAAAAACATCGCGAAGGGATTATAATTTTACCACTATAAAAAATAATTTTTCTATATTATATTACGCATATTTGTTCACAGGCTGTTTAATGTTTTACTTTGAACTCATAAAGAAGTCTAATACTACAAAATGTCTGTCATTTGAAGTTTAATATCTTTGCCTGTGATCAATGACAATAAATTTCTTACATCAACGAATTAAAAAATTTCAGAACATAAAATTCGAAAACATTTTTGAAGAAATGCCTAAATGTACTCCATTTTTATTTTTGATGCAATATTTTTGTTTATAAATACATAAGGATTCTGTTATTTAGAAATTCAGTTACAATACAGAACATAAGAAAATAAATATTTACATTTCAATATTAGGAGGAAGCGTGTGATTTTCTGTGTGAAGTTTCTAATTAATGAAAATATGCAGGGGCAGAAGGTTTTTACCTTTTTTTACCAGATCACAAATGAATTATTCTGGGCCACGGTAGCCCATTATCACCAGCACTTTACTCGGTAATAAAAAAACCCGGTGACTCACAGAACATACTCTCACTCAAGAGCATCTGGCACCCAATTGATTAGTCCAATCATGATGCACGCATACACATCAATGTGGTGTATCAATGTGCAAAGTCCTTGGATACTAAGTTACGTCTATGCTGCGCAAACCGTTCTTCTATTTGAAGCGACTGGATACTTCCAGACCTCGATAGTAGGAAAAACTTACCATTATAATTCCTCCACGATGTTTTTACTTTCAAGCAAATGAACATTCACAAAAACCTTTGCTGAAAGGAGATAAATACAACCAGGCTATTTACAGGAATGTAATCTGTGCCATCTACAGTTCGTGCTAGTGATGGACAAACCCACTGAGTAATTGCGAACAGAAATTTATCGGGGAATCTCATCAACTACATATATGTAGTTGAGTACATAGCTTCATTATACGAAAATATTCCCCTTCCTTACTAGCACCTGAGGGTAGGTACATCACATCACAATGGAGGTTACGTATGTGTCTCACACGTATAATTTCGCACATTGCAACCTACAGTCTTGCCTGTATGAAATCTAACCAGATTAGATCGTCTTGACCAGCACAAAGGATTCTATTCTAAAGAAATGAGCAATGGAATCTTTCCAAAGTATTCTAAGGTGATGAGCAGTGGAACCTTTACAAAGGATTCTTTTCTAGGGAAAAATGAGCAATGGAATCTTTCGAAACGATTCTTTTTTTAAGGAAAAATGAGTAATGGTATCTTTCAAAAAGATTCTATTCTAAGGAAATGAGCAATGGAATTTTTCCAAAGTATTCTAAGGTGATGAGCAGTGGAACCTTTACAAAGGATTCTTTTCTAGGGAAAAATGAGCAATGGAATCTTTCGAAACGATTCCTTTTTTCAGGAAAAATGAATAATGGTATCTTTCAAAAAGATTCTATTATAAGGAAATGAGCAATGGAATCTTTCCAAAGTATTCTAAGGTGATGAGCAGTGGAACCTTTACAAAGGATTCTTTTCTAGGGAAAAATGAGCAAATGGAATCTTTCCAAATGATTCTTTTTTAAGGAAAAATGAGTAATGGTATCTTTCAAAAAGATTTTATTCTAAGGAAATGAGCAATGGGATCTTTCCAAAGGATTCTGTTACAGGGTGAATCCATTCAGATCCAGTTAAGGCTGTTCACATCTGTTCCAACTTGGGATGAAAATCCCTAAGAGGGAAAAAGGTGAAAGGATTTCCCCTCCCCGAGGGAGAGATTAGATTAAGAACGGATATTGGAGGGTAAGGATGTGCCTTACCATTGATCCGGCAACCAGCCGTGTATTTCTTTGTGTTATGTGTTCGTAATAAATGTTTTTAACGTACAATTTGGATAGATTTTCCCTGATGAAAACACAACATTTTGGCACAACATCATCATTTTCGAATCGAATGATATTTCGCATACAGGTACATTTTGGGCCACCTTGAATCAGCATATTTTTTGTAATCTCGAAAACAATTTCTTCGAGATACAGAGCTGTAAAAGTGACGTCACAAATTAAAATTGATTTTTCTTAGAGTACACCACCTAGCTAAAAATATTGAAGATAATACAATTTTTAAAAAGATGTATGATTTTAGAGAAACTATTGATACTGATTTCATTAGTAGTTCGTAAATAGTATTGGAAATATGAATTTTTCAATTTGATCAATTTTAAATTCATTTTTCTCAAAAAAGTGATCTAAAAATCTGATTATTTTTTCTAAGTTCTTATATAAATATGCTATCAGAGTGCTTGAGCACTTTTTGCAGTTTTCGAATAATTAAGCTTAGATAAATTATTTTGTATAATGACTCTAATTGGAAAAGCCAAAGCGATCATAAAATAGTGAAACACCGTCAAAATCCTTTCCGAAATACAAAAAAAATCCCTAAGTGCATGTCAAATTCCCTATAAAAGGACGAAAAGGTTTTCGAAATCCCTAAATTAAATTGGGATTCCCTTTCAATCAGTGGGAACTAAGCTTTCGGTATTTGCTTAAAAATACTTTTTTACTCAACGTTAACCGAATAATATGAGTAATAACTTACAGTATTTACTTAATTTCAATAAAAATGTACACAGGTAAGAAAAATGTGGAAGCTCAGTAATATTTAACATCGCAGATAAAATAATGATATAAATTTTTATTTACTTAAAACCATTAGAAAAGCTGCTAATTTGAATACTAGTTGCGTTAAATAAAATATTAATTAAAATAAAGAGATTCGTTAAATTCGGCGAAAGTGTTTAATTTGTCTTTTCTGCCACATAAAACTCCAAGAAAGCATTCAACGGATACTTCAATAAATGACTATTTCAAAATTAAACTTCAAGAATGGCATTCATAATTAAATACAGCTTCATAAATAAATAAACTTACTTTCAATCATATTCGATTCTTGAAAAGTTGCACTCTCATGTCACAATACTAGGAGATCGGATTTTTGCGTATGACAAGAGGCCGACCTTGCCATGATAGCACCATTGTAAAACTCTCAACAAGAGTGAACTTGTTAGTTATTTAAAAATTATCTTTGAAGTTGCAGGAAAATTTTCATGTGACTTCCTCCATAAAAAGACGTAATTAAATTTATTTGTCTCTTCTCAAAAAATGAAATTGCTTCTTACTTACTATATAGATTTGTTTCAGAGATTAATTTCACAAAATCCCAGAATGAAGTGAACCAAAATCCAAGAATGAATTAAGAGTAAATGAGTATCATATACTAAACAATTTAAAATGTATAGGAATAAGCTTTAATCAGACAAAGGTAATGATGATTGGTACATTGAAAAGCTACTCTTTCACAATATAATCTTCTCCATGTGGGCAGCTGGGTGGATAAAAAAGCAACTGTTTGCAGAATATAAATAGTCAACACTAATAGAGCCCTCAGAATAGTATATCTTGTAACTCTATTTTATATTTTGTTGCAGCAGGTGCTATATTATTACTTAGTGAAAATTTTAATGCAAACAAAGCCATGAAGAAATATGCAGCTCAAATATTTCCCTGTAAATAATTAGAAGTAGAGTTTGGCTGATTTCTTTTTTAAAACTATAACATTAGAGTTATAAGATCATCAAAAATCTTAGTTTCATACACTTTATTGACATATGTATAGAAATAACGAATCATGTTAAAATATCGCATCGAAAAGTGCTTGATCTGCTGGTTAAAGGAGAATCGAGCCCTTACTGTTTAGTGGGGAAACATGTTGGCCCCTCTCGTTGAGCACCCATTAGCGGTTGAAATTTCGATGTTATCTTACGCTGAAGGCTCTTAAAATTCAATCTTTGAGAAACTGCATTAGCTGTATAGGATACTACATTAACAACATTCTAATGAACTTACACAAAAGTTTTAAAAATGTTAAGATGCTTTTTTTATTAAATCTTAACCAAACTTCAGCAAGCTCCGTGCAAAATTGTTAAAAAACTTAATCTAATTTTAAGAGATGTTTTTACTTATTATTACGCGAAAAGTACTTTTAAGTATCACTAGGAAAAAACAAAACAAGTTTATCTATAATAGTTTAAGCGTAGCTAAATTTTAAGTGCAACGCGACATTTTTGAAAAGTAAAATGGGATATTTTGACCACCTTTTTTGAAGGGTCTTATTTCCATGAAAAAAAAAATCTTTTGCAAAAGCTAAACGTAGCATAGTTTAACATACGCCATTGGCCACCATATACTAAATTTAAAAAATCAAAGGTGGTTGTGGTGAACATTTTATTTCTTATTCCTGAATTTGAATTGATTCACCCTACAATAAAATGAGCAATGGAATCTTTCCAAAAGATTCTATTCGAAGAAAAGACAATGGAATCTTTTTAAAAATTGAAGGAATCCGTGGATTCTTTCAAACAAATGGATGTGATTATTTAGTCGCAAAATAGATGTGATTATTTAGCTGTGCAAATTTCCGCTGTGTTCAGAGTTCGAGAGTTTTTGCTGCTACCGACAAACAGATTTCCTGCTTTACATATATCAAATAAGCAACCTTTTCGAGACTTAATTGACATTATTCGTTAACACATGAAGATTCAGAAAATCATTCATTAACCATCGAGGATCCATCCAGAAATGAGACACACATGAGATAAAACATCCATCTTTCCGGAACCTCGCAGTACAAGGCAGGTGACCCGAGTGTTTAGACAGAGGAAGAGTGCGGGCTCGTTGACCCCATTAGAAAAAGTACTTCTGGGCGTTTGATGAGGAATTACGCCCATCGGGGCGTTGCTTTGTGTCAATATTTTCCGCTACCTAAAGCTCATCAAGAGAACCCTTTGGGACTACCGAGTACCTCGCGAGATTCGAAGAATAGGGATAGAATTAGCAATGTCTAATTATTCTGAGAAAGCGATTGGCTTTTGCCGTGTGCTGTTTTTCGAAATAAATCTATTTCGGTTCTCTAGAGGAGCAGAGAATTCCATTAGGAAAACGCTGATGCCATGAAACCGCACCCTGGAATAGTAAAAAAGTAGTTATTTACTATTCCCTGGTGTATAAGTAAACCCATTGAAGTACAAAAATAGTTTTTTACTTCAATGGATAGTTTAGTAAATTGTAAATATTCTCGTCGAATTTATATTAATAGTGACGCAAATGCGTAAAAGAAAATACTATAAAATTCTATGCTTTCGAGCAATTTGAGTATTTGGAATAAGTATTTGTATTTCAACAAGAGCCCGACCCGTCAACTAACTTGGTACTGATTGCTCTCCTTATTAATTAACCCTCCTGGTGCTTGACTCGACGAGGTATATCGTCGTTAGCAAAACTGACCTTATCTTGATATATGAGATCTCGTCGTTAAAAGAAATCTGATCAGATCTTGATATCGTCATCATCAAAAAATCGGCAATATCTTGATGACGAGATATCTCGTCATTAGCAACATTGGTCAGATCTTGATGGACAAGATATTTCGTCATGAGAAGAAAACTGTCCGGTTCTTAATCACGTCATTGTCAAAAAATCGTCAGTATATTGATGACAAGATAGCTCGTCATTAGCAAAACTGACCAGATCTTGATGGACTAGATATCTCGTCATCAGCAAAATTGGTCATATCTTAATGAACGAGATATATCGTCGAAACCACTTGGATGGTTATTCTTTCTCTCGATACAAATGCAAACAATTATACACAGTTGGCAAAGAACAAATCCTGAAGAATTCAAATAATTCTTTTCAAGAATCATTCCATGTCAAATCAACACACTGATTAGTTCATGGTCTCAGATGATGAAACTTGGTGTATCAAGCGACCTTACTTAGTTATGAAAGGAAAATGTAAGAGAGAGAGAGAAAAATATTTTTTCCCTCTCAGTGAAAAGTTATTAACTCTAATTATTTAAAACTAGCAGAATGTTACTCGGCGCTGGAATGACAAACCTAGAGTGAATTGTTTTATACTGGTTTTCCAATCAATATTTTGATTTGCTGTACTCCTACGTCAAGGATCCTATATTTCCGAATCATCATTAATGAAGGGATGATTAGTTATTCATAATTGATTCCTTTTTAAACCAATGCACTTCTTGAAAGTTCCATTCTCTGATATGAGGAAACGGAGCTTGTTTTAAAATTAAATGTTTTCCACGTAAGTAGGCTTCTTCTCTAAAGCTAAATGTTAAAGGCGGTAGTGTCTTGTGGAAGAACGGGCTTCCTGTAAATATTTTATACCCCCAGGATAACCGGAAGTAAAATTCTCGTCTTACGGAGGTTCGTTTCTTTGCACTGAAAATACCTCTCATAGACAAAGCAAAGGTAGCCGATTATAATTTTTCAAAAAGCATAGGTCGTTTATAAGAAAATCAGTTTTAAACAAACTTTTTATTAGTAAGTTGCATAAAAATAGCTACAACTTGTAAAGTAAGCAATCTTAAACCCTCGTGAAAGCAATTTATTTTATCTTTTAAAAGTCCTAGAGTTCGAATATTTTCCAACATTAATAACCTTCCGAAACTGGACAAGTTTCATTTTCAAATCTTCTTTAGTCCAACTGACATGCAGGTTCAAGGTAGGTAGTTCAATTAACGTCGTAATGATGCAACACGAGGGGCTATTGGCGACAGTCCGGGATCAATCTCGAAGGGAAAGTTTCGATGACATCTCGCAATTTTGAATCATGGTCAGATGACGAGGACCTGACCTGAATTGGCACCCCTCTCTCCAAACTTCCACATCAAGCCATCGTGAGGATATTTGATCCCATGACAGATTTAACGTGCACCAGAATTTTGAATTTAAATGACATGCTGTTCAAAGTTATATGTATAGTTACTTGAATGACGGGGCCGAGTATATCTTCCAAAAAACCCACTAATTTACTTTGAAACATGAAGAAAAAATGCAAGTTTTACTGATTTTAATCGTCTTGTGGACGAAACCTATGTCAAAATTAAGAAACTGAATAATTACAACATACGATTAGCTAAGTGTCGTATTTTAAAATATTTAATTTGTATATTTTATTTTTTTTAATGGAACGGAATTCTACAGCAATATGTTAAACCGAGGACATTTGAGGGAAGTTGGTCTAAATACACACAGAATATCAAGAAATGAACTAACGTCTTTAGCAATATTATGCACAAAAATAAATAATTAATTAAAACCTAATCCTAAATAATTTATTTATGACATAAAATGACGGAACACATAATTTCAGCAGTAGCAGCTTCACAAACAGAAATGAAATGTAGAATTCTGAAAAAACATAAGATGTGAGCAAGCGTATCGGATTTCAATTTCGAATCTACTTAGGAGTAAAGTAATTTCAAAAACACTTGGAACAAAATACCGATAAAAAAAAACAATTATACATCTACAAACAGAAAACAAAATACCTAGAAATTCTCAAATATCAACGCATTTCGTTGTCTTAACTCAGATGCATAAACTCGGAATTCTGATTGGAATTAAAAATAACAATGATTCTTAATGGAATCACAAATAAAACAGTGATTCTGACATTACCACCCATTCCGAGTAGAAAAATTAAATTTTTCCTCTATCACTGGGTTTTTCTCTTGCATTTTTTTATTAAATAAAGATTCGTTTTCTACAAAATAAAAGTTAAATTAGTTGTAATTGGGGAAAAATTTGATTTTCAAATTAATTTCTTTCACTATGAAATTTCCAAAAAATTCTTTTTTTTAATTCTTTTTGTATCATCTTTCAAGTATTTGGAAATTTTTCACAGTTTGGAAATAAATAAATAATAATAAGTTCAAAAGTAAAGAATTAGAATTTAAATCAATTATAATTTGGGGAAAAAGTTGTTTCTCCAGCAATAGTGCTAAAGCAATCCGAGTTTTAATTATGTCCCGTGCTCGTGCAAAAACCGCTCTTTTATCTGTGGCCTCGGTACTCAAAGAGGCATTCGTTTTTCAGTTTTTTCCACTTCTTGCCACGTATAAAACTCACAAATTTGAAAATCGAAATTTTAGATAATTCACTTTACAAACTGGAAAAAATTAACTATTTTTTTTAATATGACGTTTTTCGTAAAGGGTATTTTTGGCTGTTTTGTTACTTTCTCCATTTTATAAAAGATAAATTTAAAACACAATATTTTCTGCCACAATATGATTTTTCTAGTAGAAATCAATGACAAAATCTATAAAAAAAATCTAAGTTCCGTGATAATTTCAAAAAAATTGTCTCCGTGGTATACAGATACCTTAATATAGATTTCAATGAAAATTGCGGCTTCCTGATGTTGTTAACCCTCCTGGAGGTTGTCTCGACGGCGTTCTCATCATTAGCAAAATTGACCAGATCTTAATGGACGAGATACCTCGTCATTAGAAGAAAATTAACCAGATCTTGATTTCGTCATCATCGAAAAATCGGCTACGTTTTGATAATGAAAAATATCGTCGTTAGCAAAATTAGTCAGATCTTGATAGACGAGATATCTTGACAAAACCACTTGGAGAGTTAAATGCCAATTTCTGAGAAATCAGATGAGATACAGGCCTGGGAATTTAATTTTGAAGAAATTTAAAAAATAAGCTTTTCACTACGCTTAACATTACACTTAATTCTTAAGTCCATTAAAAGAGCCTTAAAGCAAAACAATGTCCATCCTGACATCTAGTTCCTGAGGAAATTATTAACTATCTTTCAAGATACAGCAATTTTCATTAAATTTTAAATAATTAAAGTTAATAACTTTAGAACGAAAGTCAAAACATTTCCTTACCATATTTTCCATTTATAACTATAATACACTTGATACAAGTTTCATCAAAATCTGAGAGATCGAACTCTATAATAATTCAATACTGCGTTGATTTGACATGGATGACATAACTGAAAGTGTGATAAATTCTACATGCGTACATTCTGTTTCTTTAAATTGAGAATTTAGTGAAAAAATAGTTAATTAGAAATAGGTAGTTAGAAATAGTTAATAGTTAAGAAATAGTTGATAGGAAAGACGTTTAATAATATGAAATAGTTAAGAAATAGTTAATAATTAATTGGAATTTACTCAAAAAAGAATAGTTCAGTCTCACATTATGAGGCAAAGATATTATTTTCAGAAGTAATTAGAGTGTAAAAAATAAATATTCACTACTTTATATCAGAAAAAAAGTTAAAACATAAAAATGAATGCAAAGTGTTAGGTACCTTAACTATAAGCATCGGATAATTATAAAGAAAAAATTATATACTTTTTAAAACGAAAATAAGTAGAATTTTGCTTATTTTTTATGAATATGTAATTTAAAATGCACGTTTTCTGCATTTAAAATGAACGTTTTTAGAATTTGTTTAGATAATATACTAGAAATCCTTTGTTCTCACGAATTTTTCCATCGTCAATTCTACTCTCACAAAGCCTCTGGGTGTACGCTGGAGCACTTTTTAATAAAATTGAATTTTCTCTCCTCATCTCGAAAGTTTTAGCACGTAATGAAATAAGTGTGGGTCATTTTTCACTGAATAATTTATCAGAAACTGACACTTTTTTGACAGTTTTAATTATGTGACTTTTTTAATTGAAATTTCCGTCTCGTTCTGGGTACTAAAATAAAACCAATGAGGTAACTACCCTTAAAAAATAATTTGCCTCATTTCCTTAAGAAGCATTTTGAAAACAAAACATTTTGATGCAAAAGATGTGGTGAACTTAGCTACCACTACACAAATTTACTTAGAATAGAATAGTTTATTTTGCAGTATAACCCAACATTCCACCATGAAATCATCCATTTTGGTAGAAAAAGCAGCATTGTCTTTTTCGCGTCTTGCTAAATTGGTGACCTGGATGTGATGCGGACACTTGCACTTTCAAATACAAGTCAAATTTCCCTTCTGAAAAATTACCGATGGCGCTCACCTCAATCGATGAACCCCACACTTCGATGCATAGTCCACGATGTGTAGATGAATTGCCAATGCGATGCATGGCACTTTCAACATTAGCCTGAAACTCTTGTGATAACAAACCACTAGTCACGAAACACAGCTTCCCTAACCGTTGCTTCTCAGCCTCATTTGAACAAACTTCCGACTGCACTCATGTTCCTCGGCTGCTAAAGGCAACACAGGTCAGTCGAATTGTCGCAATAATCTATTGCACAACTTTACTTAAGGAAGTATACATTACATACCCAGATCTGACAGTCTCAAAATCAAATGGCAATCCATCAATTAAAGGTAGCATCTACCGAATTTAGCCTCACCATTTTCTGGAAGACGAGTGGTGAACTTAGCCACCACTACGGAAATTAACTTACAATAAATTAGTATACTTTTTCGCAGTGTTACCAAACTTCACCATGAAGCACTTTTTGGCAAACAAAGTCGCACTGTCTTTCTCGAGTCTTGCTAAATTGGTGACTCGGACGTGATGTGGACACGCCCAATTTCAAATGCAAGTCAGATTTCGCTTCTGACAAATTCCAGATGGCACTCTCCTCCAATTGGCGCAACCTTCAATGGATGGCCCACGATGTGTAGTTGAATTGCCAATGCATGTCACTTTTAACATATGTCTGTTCTTGTGATAACAGACCACTATACACAGTTTCACTAACTGTTGCCCCTCAGACTCATTTGAACAAGCTACCGGTTGCACTCACACTCCTCAGCTGCTAGGGCAGTCGAACGGTCGCAATCATCTATTGCACAACCTTACATAAGTATGTATAATCGTGATATCCAGCTCTCAATCAATTGCCAATCTATCAACTAGTGGTAGTATCTATCGAATTAAGCCACTCTTATTTCTGGAGGTTGAGTATTATGAAGAACTTAGTCACCACTACAAAATTTAACTTACAATACAATAGTATATACTCAAGTTACAGAGAAACTGGTACAGACGAGACTATGCAAAATATATAGCAACTACACATATACATGTCATTGGTTGCGTCGATCAGTGCATATGTAAAGCGATAGACATCTATGGAAGCCTCTAGAACGAAATTATCACGATTTAAGCTATTTTTAAAGAGGTTTAATAGCAGGAGTTTTTCAGATAAGTCATAGCATTTCGGAAAAATAGAATTTGGAGAGCCCCGACAACTTATATCTGGTACAATATAGAGTCATATCTGGTTTCATTGAAAAGGCTAGACCATGGCTCCTTGGCAAGTCTATGCACAATTTCATTATATATGAGTTCTACATAAGATTAATCCATTGAATATCAATATGTTGTATAGCATACAAAGCTAAAACCGATGATAAAAATAGATACGATCGCATAAATATGTGGGACTAAAATACCCACAAACTAAATAGACGAACCCTCAATTTTATTTACAGCTCATCCTCGGCCCAACAAAAAAATCAGAGCCAACGAAACGAAACTTTCCCGACACTTTTGTCTAATACCTTGCCCGAAAGATGCTAACGCTGCAATGTATTCTAAATAATTCTCCATCTACTTCATTTAGTAATGGTTAACCTTCCGATGAAATGAATCTTCTTCCCACCGTCATTAAGCACCAAAAGCTTTCAGCAGCAGATCCATCCACTTCTTAACATCGACTCGCCCTTTAAATTAATTACTCAAACGGAACTACATATTTACTCAGTCTGCCGCATGCACGTTAAACGAACAATGAGGCGGAATTCCCCGGCTGCTACCAAAAAACAAATGGCGAGTTTGAAGAATGAGCTCAGCGAGGCTCGAATTCTTCAAGAACAGCACTTCTACCATTCTCAAAACAGTGTTCCGGCAACGATGCAATTTATGTGGAAAGTTGCTGTCTAAAAATAGAAAATCTGTTTTTATGTGCGAGAACTAATTGTTGAACCATTCGAATCCGAGTGCAGAATGCTTTTGACAATAACTCGCATTCCGCCATTTTTTTCACTCGCTTATTTAATTTGTTCTTTATGTAACGTCTGCCTTTGTTAATTCAAAGTGTTTTACGGTTCTGACATCTTTCTTGGAATGCCTTGAAATAATCGCTGGGATGTGTTGGAGTTTCAATAAAAGATGTAAAAAGTATTCTTGCTCTTTTTCTTGTCCTCTTTATTTACTCGCGTTTTACGTTATGACATTTACATCTTTTCGTTATTTGTCAGAGCCAATATGGCAGGTCTGTTGTGATAAAGGTTGTCAGGACTAAAAATGTAAGCTCCTGATAAACTCATAATTCCTGGCATTTCAGGGGAAGTCAAACAAATGCATCTCAATAAATTGGGTAATAATAATAAAACTTACATTGAAATGGAACATAGTTACAAACAGGAAATAAAATAAATAACAAATAAATACGTGAATAATAAAAACATTTTTTGTTCACAAAGTGATTTAAGCAATATAATATTTAGATTAAATTGGCGATTTCTCTGAAAAATCTGGACATTTTATAACTACCGATGGTATCAGGCAAAAACAGGCGAATTCCGGTAACCTACGTTATGATTATTATTTGGGGAAAAAATACTTCTAGAAAAAGATGCTTCAAATGAAGAATTGTTTGTTTTGATATTTTTATTTACAATGTTTGTTTATTTAAATTGTAGTTTCCCAAACGAAATGCATTGTTTTCAACCAATGAATTTTAAAAACGTAACTGCTGCATTAGTAGCAATCCATGTGTTACCAGTTTGTTTTATTTTACCATTGTCCTCCAATATTATTACGAGTCGTTATTTAGTATCTTAGAATGCAAAATTAAGGTGTTTTATTTTAAAACCTATTGAAGGAAAGATAAGAAAATTTTTCAATTAAGAGTCGGCTGTTTCCTCTCTTCCACAATGTCTAATTAAAACTTCTTAGAAAACAACCGTTATGAGTTTCTAAACTTACTTTTCACTGTAACTTTCCGACAAGAAAAGAAGTTTAATTAATTCGGCCTTTATGATTAGGTGAGATATGCATTTTTAGAATCAAATCTCAATTCTATAGTACATCAAAAACAATAAAACTATCAAATTGAGTGATTCCCGGAATACTGTACTGCTAAAGTACTATTTGTCTTCAAAGCAAATAGACGCGTTTAAAGCAAATAGATGTGTTTAAAGCAAATAGACGTATATATATAAAAAGCTTCTTGAAAAAATAATAAAATTTTGTATATATCCCCTTTTTCGATGCTAAATATTTTATTCATTCCCTTGTAATAGAGGGCCACGGTAGCCTGGCTGAAAGAGTAATGGTTTAGCATCCCGAGGGCTGTGAGTTCGAAACTCGATCCAGTCAAAGACCATCCTGTGCATGGGGGCTGATGCACGTTAAATCTATCATGGATTCAAATGTCCTGTCAGATGTTGCGTGGTGTGGAAGTTAGGAGAGTGGGGTGCAACTCAGGTGTTGACCTCACCATCTGACCGTGGTTCAATATGACGAGGCGTTGTCCTTGTATCTTCCCGTTCGGGGACCGTCACCAATAGCCATTGTGTTGCTCCAGTGCGACGTTAATCAAAAACCCACCTACTCACATAACAGGTCTCATTAGCTTTTATATACCTAAAATTACTGTAAACCGACAAAACAAAACATGCACAGAAAATGCGCTTTATTTGAAAGAGGTGTCAAGTTTTATAAATGCAAATACCTCCTAAAAGAAAGACTTGTCATTCCTGCCAAAGATAAGTGGTTCAAAATTACGTGGTGTTGTCCTCGGGTCTTTTCCTTGGGGATTGATACCGGACCGCCGCCAATAGCCCATTGTGTTGCTCCAGTTAATTAAAATTAACGTCACACTGAAACGTTTAAATTCCAGTGAGGCGTTAATTTAAATACCTACCTGTCAAAGATAAATCTTGAGAATGCCTTTCCTCCAGTAATGTCGTCCCAGAATCTCCAAGGAAGTCTTCAGTTGTCCAATTTCGTTTCCTGACTGCAACTCTGCGTGCATACTTATTTTATTGTAATATTGTTGAGTCTTCCTGACTATTTTATGTAGTAGCAGGCAACCTATGATGACTCTACACTTAGACACTGCATTGCACTTAAAAGTCAAGTGCCTGGCATTTGTTTCATATTCTTTTACAAATATAGCTTCAAGTTTTGTACTCTTCACACTTTTAGGAGCCACACCACAGGTAGACCGATATATGAAACCTAAACATTGTTAATTTTCTGGTGTTTGGCGCAGCATAGACGATTCTTCTTTCTCTATAAACCAAACCAAATGCCAAATTCAAGTGCTTAGTTATTTTAATTTAGCTTTGCATTCACTTTTAAAGTAGCGCTCATATCTTATGCTTCATCAGTGCTCATAATTATTGAGTGCTTTCCAAGCGATTTCGACAAGTTATCTCGTCCATCAAATACTGACCAATTTTTCTAATGACGAGATATCTCGTCATCAAGAATATTGAATGAATTCCGAATGAAGATATCGCCGCTTTTTGATGATGAGATCAAGACGATGTTAGTTTTTTGTAATTACGAGATATCTCGTACATCAAGATCAGGTTAGTTTCGCTAATGACGAGATACCTCGTCGAGAAAACCACAGGAGGGTTAATGCATGATCTGGTGCAACTAAAACATAGAGGAAAACGTATTATAACTTGCTTTTGTCTTTCAGATTGAAAAACCAACACAAAGTTATTATATCCAACCCTAGTAACACTGGAACACTTTCATGGATGGGCCAAAACCAATGAATAAATATTAGTTGGCTGAAGGAGAAAATATCCAGACACCTTTATACACGATTTTTAAAGAAGCAATCGCTGAATTAAATAAGGATATTTGCTTTTTATACGATCTGGGAGGGGCGTAAGCCCCCATAGCCCCCTCCATAGGTGCGCCCCTGTTTGTTTGACCGAAGAGGAGACATTGGGACACACCTTATTTTTTTGCACAGGAGAGAACTTTTTCCAAGATTGTGTCTCTCCCAGTCGATTGTTATTATTTTCTCGTTTTTATTTCATGACCAAATCGAGCTAATAGCTCAGTTGCCGTGCGTATCTGCATGACAGTCGTTGGCACTGCTCCTTAATTGGCGTAACTTTTCATGTACTTGGCGAGCGCCAAGAACGTTACTAACTTCTCAGTTTGTGCCTGATCTCTTACGCGATAAGACATCGGCATCGTTTCGTTCCAGGAACCATTCTTTGTGTTCTTAGGATAACACAACTTTTATGTAATTAGGATAGTACACATCTTTCTTTGTACTTAGGATAGTACAGCAATCAATGTAAATAAACACAATTACAGTCCACTAAAGTTTGTATTTTTGTGTGAACCTCGACACTGAGAGTAAACTATATTACGTAAACGTTTCATCTTTCTAAAAATCGACCAAATATTCTGAAAGAAATTAGAAGTATCCAAAATAACCGAACTTTATTGATATCTGTTTACAGTACTAAAAGAATCGAACTTCATCTAGCATGTTCCAAAAACTTCTCGTAGTCTCGTGATCAGATAAAATAACACTCGATTCAAGCTTGCGTAGAGGTTTATGGCTCCGACATCATTGTCAACCTTCGCCTCTATTGGTCAGTCCCATAGCACCAGCTACAAACGACAGCCAATGGAAATTGAACTCGAACACGCGTAATAAAGTCGTATTGAATAACAATGTACAATGCGTGCTGGGTTGATAACACATTTCCGTACGAATTTCCGTATTAAAAATTATTGATGTGTTAAAATTAAACTCTCAAACAATATTTATTGAAGTATTTTTCCTCATAAAAGTTAAAGTTTTAAAACATAATTTATGTGTTAAAACAAAACTATTTTAAAACTAATTGATCATATGCTGCTTTAATAATGTTCTGTGTATGTCGTATTGAAACGAATCAGTCACGGGCCTAGTGGTTGAAACTTAAAAAAAACTGATTTATTGAGACATTATGAACATGAATTCTGAATAGGAGCACCCAGAGGCGAAGCGCCTCAGCTGTGGGAAGGATAACGTCACAAGAGAAAAGTATGAGCGAAAGGACAAGCAGAGTGAAAGGTGCAGAATCTCCAAATTTAAAGGTTGGTTCATGGATCACTTCCGAGATTAGAATACAATGATATTGCATTATTAATGAGTACAGGCTTCTAGCATTGTCGTTTATGGAGGGCAGGGTAAGGAAATTGCCCCATCCTTGAATTTATAATTAAAAAATAATAATAATTGAGTTGTTTTCAAGAAAAAATGTGGAAATTGTACCTTTTCATTCTTAAATATTCCACTTTTATAAACGCTTGATTAATAAAAGACGAAATTTGTTGGGGCTAAGTGTCCCGTTTGGAAATTTTTTCCTCACTACCGATCACCACAGCCTCGAACGAAATATATTTTCTCTTCTAAAGATGGTGAAAAACCTACCTCAGATTATTAACTTCCGACTCGCCTCCTGCGAGTTGTAGGTTGCGCAGGTTCGATTCCTCCTCTCTTCTGTCAGTAACACTTTCCTGGTATGTGTACACCCAAAACTTGATGTTGTCTGTCTTGTGTTTGGTACAGCTGGGGCAAATATTGCCTTTGCGTCATATAAACCAAAATCGACCAACAGACTCGCCTGTAAGGATTTTAGCTGTTGTGGGGAATCTCTTTTGACGAGTTAGTTGAGTTTTCTTAAATGAAATCAAGACGTTGTATCTACTGCACTAGTGTTTTTTCTACTGTAAAAAATATAAATGTTTTGTTAACCCTCCTAATAGTTTATCTTCGCGTCGAAAACTAATTGTAGTTGCCAGCCTCTGATACGAAACTTTTTCCTATTCGGATATTCATTTCCCTTGGAGTAACTGGGCAGTTTTGTCACGAAGATGTATCTCGTCATTAACACTGATCAGATCTTGGTGAACGAGATATCTCGTCATTCACCTCGTCCATCAGATCTTGATGGACGAGGTATCTCGTCGAAACCAGTTGGATGGTTAATTAAATTTAAAATGTGTTAATTTTTTTATATGAATTGTGTTTTATTTGTTTGTGACTACGTCATATTAACAGTAAGTGCATTGCGCATATGTAGGATTAAGTTTTTTCAGTCTTTCCAATTGTAGGCAGAAAACAAAATACACAATACAACAAAAGTATGCACAAACAATACATAAAATTGCTAAAGAAAAAGGTAAAACAAGGAAGAGAAATAGAAAAATTATCTCTCATCCTCGAGCCTCCTAGTATCGATAGCAGAAGTCCCGATTAGAGAACGCAATACAATTTACAGGTGGTGGTTGCCCCTTTCTTGCTAGTTAGTACAAAGGAAGCAGCAGGTTCTATACAGAATTTTTTGGAGATAGCAGAATTTTTAGGTAGAAAAGTTTAGCTAAACAATCGTGACACGTTAGAAGTCGGTTCATTTTCAGCTTCTTCTCTTGGGGCATCTGGGTTGTATATTTACGGTTAATTAGTCAAGGTTTACTGTAGTTTCTAGTTATTAATTCTTCGTAGAAGAGGTTCTTTGAATTTTCTTGAACATATTTTTCAATTATATGAGATGGGTCTGCTTGAAATTTCAAGAACTGCATACTCCTTTTTTGCCAAGTAATCTGCTTGCTCATTACCATAGACTACACAGTGTGCTGGAATCTATATAGAGCTACTGCTGTGTTTAGAATTTAGAAGATTGACATTCAAGTGTTTCATGTCTTGCAGCTTTTGTCCATCCTTGTTATCGCTTTGTAGCAAGACGTGAAAGACAGTGTAAGTTTGTCTATCAAAAAGTATTTCATGGTTCTAATTAGGCTACACTGTTATATACATACATATACTACACTGCTGTTCAAAATTACGATAATTTTCACTTTTGGTAGATTATATCCAGAACTACTGGACATATTTTAATGAAATTAGGTATGTACATAGGTTAAAATAATACAAAAAAATAACTATACAACAGTTATGGTACGCACACATGATCGTGCGAAGACTCATCTGCGCAGGAAGGTTTAAAACAGAGGTTACAATATCGACACCAAACTGTGTTAATAGGAAGTAGGTTCCCTCTTATAGTTATACAGCTCTCACAACGTGAATTCATAATGGAAATGAGGCAGTTTATGAGGCTCTGTGGCAATCGGTCCCACTCCTCAAGCATCGTTGTTTTCAGGTCCTGGATGATTCTGGGAGGGGGACGGCGAGTTGTAATTTACCTCCCAAGAGCGTCCCAGATATGCTCTATAGGGTTTAGGTCTGGAGATCTGGTTGGCCAATCCAACCGGCGAATATCCTCATTTTCCAGATATTCGTTGACCAGATGAGCCCTATGTGGACGAGTGTTGTTGTCCATAAAAATGAAATCAGGACTAACTGCACCCCTGAAAAGCAAACATAAAGCTCCAAAATCTCATTCTTATACCTCACAGCAGTCACAGAGCCTCTGTCAAAGACATGGAGGTCTGTGCACCCATCTATGATGCCTGCCCAGACGACCAAACCTCCGTTGCCATAGTGGTCTCTTTTTCTTATGTTGGAGGACATGTAGCGGGTCCCTGGTTCTCTCCAGATGAACGTACGTCGAGAATCAGTGGTTAGGCTGAACCGGGACTCATCAGTGAATAGAACGGTCCCCCACTGATCAATTGTCCAAAGTCGATGTTCTCTGAGCTATGCTAAACGGACTCTCCTGTGCGCAGAAGTGAGCGGGACACAAGCAGCAGGTCTTCTTGCAAACAGACCTCTCTCATGTAGCCTTTTGGAAGAAGTAATCCTTGAAACTCTGCTTCCTGTGGCTGCTGAAAGTCACGAGAGAGCTGAGAAGCTGTTGCACTCCTGTTACGCGTCGCTGTAATCGACAAATAACGATCTTCATTGGCCGCCGTGGCTCTTGGACGACCTTGTCCAGGCTTACTCTCTACGGATCCGGTATCCTTAAACAGTTTCCATAAGTTGGACGCGACGCTGGGCGTTACATTCAAGTCTCTAGCAATCTGCACTTGAGACTGCCTTTCTTTCAGTCTCCCGACGATTCGTCACCTCATTCCATCATCCAAACGTCGGTGGTTACTCATCTTAATTGTTTTCTTTTGAATTTCACCGAATATTGCAATAAAAAAAGACACCTAAAAATTCGATGAGGTTTGCGAGTGAACGAAGCGCGGAAATTGTCACGTGCGCTTAGAAAGCATGTTCCTCTAAATCAATGCTTCCCAACCTTTTTCACGTTACGATACACCTCACAAGCATAAATAATTTCACAGAGCACCTCATAAGCAATATTTTCGCAGCACACTTCCAGTCCTTTTGCGGCACACCAGTGTACCAAGGCACATCGGTTGGGAAGCATTGCTCTAAATGCACCGCCCACACGCCCGTGCTCGCTTACGTATTCGACACTAGAGATTTGCATTTTTCTTTGGAAGCATTAGTTTTAGCTTTCGTTCAGTACTTTTCGAGACATTCAACAAAATATGCATATTCTCTTAATTTTGAACACCAGTGTGCTATATTGTAAGCTAATTTCTGTAGGTGGTGGCTAAACTCACCACAATATACCCTAAGAAATTTAGTTGTTGCTGAATTCGATAGATGCTACCATTAGTTGATAGGTTGACAATTGCGTGAGACCATGTGATAGCTGTATTAAGATCACGGGTGTATTTCCGTTTGCTTGGTCAAGCAATGGAAAATTGCTACCGTAGGATGTCCGGTGTTGCCTATAGCTTAATAAAATCTTAAAATTTGTTTTAATCACCCCAGATTCAAATGCCCATTCTGAAAGAGTTTTTTCACTGATGAGCAATAAATGAATTGATCAGAGGTAACAAAGCAGCATAGAACTAATTAAGTCAGAGCTAATGGTAGTAATCGACAACGAGCATTTGAAATTTGAACAAGATAAAAAATATTTTGGTCTGCAGCTTCAGCGGACAAATTCATTTTGGTTAGGACAAAAAGGAACATGCAAATTTTTTAAATTTTTATTCTATATTATGGTCTGTATATTATGCATACAACATAAACCAGTTGCTTTATTTTAATAACATCCAATCGATAAATATTTGTTCGACAGAGCCGCTAAAAATACATTACATTTGTCGCTACTAAATCTCTTAAGTTGATGGCCAAAAGTTGGTCACTTTAGTAACTTCTCGTCATAACTTCCTTAGTTTCTAAAAAACTTTTTATTGCACTACTTTTAATATAGGGTTACATAATACGATAACGAAAAATATGCTTGTACTCATTTATTCATTGATGGATTTCGCCAACCAGCCGTCAGTTTCGTAAATATCTCTACTTCATCAAGGCATGCTACTGTCATTTCCGTTAGCTGTTGATTGTTTTTGTGATGAGGCGGGTAATGATCGGATGATTATGGATTATGATTGATTGCGATCATCAGAAAGAAAAACAGGCCTGTTCTTTGTCTATAGATTAGGGTTGATTGGGTAGTACTTGTTATATTGTTTCCTTCTTTACTTTGTTGCCTCTCTTGAGATTGAACTCAATACAAAACTTTATGTTGCCTCAGATACTGAACCATTACAAATTTAGGTGACAAAGCACAGTTTCCCAAACTTTTTTTCAGTTTTTTCAGGAGGAGAATGGTAGCCCAGTTGGATAGAGTAACGGATTAGCAACCTGAGTTCGAAACTCGGCTCAGCCCAAAACCGTCGTGTACACGGGGGCTGGTGCACGTTAACCCTCTAAGTGGTTCCGACGAGATATCTCGTCCATCAAGATCTGATCAATTTTGCTAATGAAGAGATATCTCGTCATGAAGATACTGCCGGTTTTCAATGATGACGAGATCAAGATCTAGTCAGTTTTCTTCTAATGACGAGATATCTCGCCCATCAAGATTTGGTCAGTTTTTCTAATAAACGAGATATCTCGTCGAGACAACCAGCAGGAGGACTAAATCTGTCGTGACCTCAAATGTCCTCATGTTGGCTTGGTGTTAAGTTTGGAGAGGGTTGCTAAGTCAAGTGTTTTGACCTCGTCATCTGACCATGATTAAAAATTACGAAGTGCTGTCATCGGATCTGTCCTTTCGGGATTGATCCCGGAGCGTCACAAATTGCCCGCTGTGTTGTTCCAGTGCGACATTAATTAACTACCTACCCACATTTTATTCGCTCAACGCCCCCTTTTCAAAGGCTATCTTCTTCTGCACCCCCTCTGGAAAACTCTTTTTCAACCAAAAATAAATTGCAAATGTAGCTGGGCCTATTATATTTGAATTGCACTAAACTAGTTGTATAACTGTGAGTGTAATTTTAGAACGACTAACACATTTTTTGTACACAAAGCGCCCCCGGTTCAATTAATAACGTAGGGTTCACTGAGAGAGATGAGAACTTTTCATTTCCTCAAGTCTTGGCCAATGACGAATAACATCGCCACTGCCTTTTTTCTGGGTCTATCCTGGATGTTGAAGATTTGGAACCACCAAGGTTTATGAGAGCTTTTTAAGAACTGTTTTTTTTTCCTTGCTTTTAAGGAGTGCGTTTTTTTTAATTTTGACTTTAAAATCCAGTTTTTTACAATAGGTGATTGATTTGTGCTTAAACTCATATCATTGTGAAAAAAGCAGATTAAGCTAATCATTAATTATCTAATTTAGATATAATTAGCTAATTAGTTTTTCTCAAATTCTAATTTGTTCGGAAAGACAATTTCTGTTGAAAATTATTCCTAATATTATTCTTCATGTTTTGATCCTCAATCAAGTTGCTAGAGTGAATAGGATTTTTTTACAATTTTTTTCACCTAGAAAGTCTAAAAAAATCAAGTTTTTCAGGAATTTTAACATTTAAAAATCAACTAAAAATTCATTTCTTAACTAATGACTTTGACTTAAAACATCCATTGTATTATATATATTATAATAATACAAAAATAATTATAATAGATCAATTCATTATTGAGTTATCACTGTTTGAACAAACAATCATATTATAAAAACACAGTTCTTCAGAAATTGAATTTAAAATTTTGGAAACATGTTTGTACGTGGTGACAGTACATAACGAAAACTTCTTTGTACTACAATCAAACTTTAAACAGTGTTTACATTCACTCTATACCATACGATACAGAAAAATTAAGTCAATATTTTAAAATTAAGTAATATTTCTTCGAATTTACATAGACGCAATCTACAAGAGACATAAAATGGACAACTTGTGCGCAACTTTCTGAGTCAACCTATGCAATTTATACCAAAATAATAACTGAAATGAGTAACCAGAGTACTTCTATTTTAAATTAAAACCGAAAACTATCTAACTTAAGTAACAAAAAATATGAAATAATCAATTAATTTTTACTTAATTGATTTTTAGCAAATTTTCTCTCATATTTTTTCAAATATTTTAATAAAGCTCTTACTTTTTAAAAAAATTTTGGTTTATTTTGAAGCTCCCTTATGGATGATTCAACTTCATTTCATATTTTATTTTCTAAGTGAAAGAGTTATAGTGCGCAGTGTTGAAAATTCTCATTATGGGAAAAATGCAATTAAAGTTGAGCAGAAAGAGTTCTGAAGAAATCTGAAATAGGGGTGTCAGAAAATTCTTAATTGCGAACGAAATAATGCGATTTTTTTGCTAGAATCAGAACATTTCATACTTTCCAAATTCATCGAAACTGAAAAATCGATTCTTTTTGAAGTTTTAAAGATACTGTGCCTATATAACACCCACACAAACATAGGTGAAATGATTAAATTCCATTTGCGATTCTCTAATGGAGACGAGTTCCTATTCTGTAACTCGTTTATTGTTACTGATACAATTATAATATGAATGCTTTGTAGAGATAGTTTATGAATAACTTAAGCACATTAGTACTGTAAAAGCAATCCTCGATGTTTCACTTTCCTTTCAGAACCAAAATTCTGAGTCATCAATTTCTATTCATGAGTTTATGATTTGGGAATTTGTGATAATTACCTTTCTTTGAAGGTCAAATGGAACATGTGAACAACACGATTTGGGTTCTGTTTAATAGGAATAAAACAAAAAGAATAAAATAATTATCATTATGAAGCGCTTAGGTTAAAAATTCCCACCTCGTTCTTCGTTTACCTCGTGTTGTGCTGCAGACATGAAGTCTACTTATGTCTGGAGCACAACTCGAAGTTTGTTGCCATAGAAACGGACCTCACCTATTTTCCATAAGAATGTCTGAAGAAACGTTTTCAAACTTGTCGCATAGGTGCACTTGATGACAGATTGGAAATATATTTGTTCAAATTTTTACTTGTCGCAGAGAATACTGTAACCAGTAAACTAACTCTTTCCACCGCAAACATTCGCGAAAGTAAAATAAAATCATCCCCGAGAGTCACCCCTACTCAAAATGAACGAACCCCATTTCTATGGCGACCGTCAGCACTCAGACTTAATGTCGGGAGTGGCTCTTGTGATAGGCACACAGATATACGCTACCACATCGAAACCCGGGAATTGTATGTCGTTCAATAGCAATTGGAGTATTGTTATGTACAAAACGGACATTAACCCATTGGAATAATAAAAAAAATTTGAGATTGTTCTTGACAAAGTTCAAACATTTAGAAAAGAAAGAAAACCAAACAAGTAAAATTGTTCATTTAATTGAGTGGAGTTGTAGAAAAATTGAACACATAAACAAGAGGGTGAAATCATTCATTAAATATTTGACAAATTATGTCATTTATTAATTAGGTTGAGAAAAACTAGTGTCGCCAAATATAAATTATTAAAAATATTTTTTTCAAAATTCTGTTTGTTTTCCAAAATGTTCAATTTACCAAATAACTGATTTCGTGGTTGTTTTTGTTCGCATATAACTCTTTTTAGTTTCTTCCATTTATTTTAACGTCCTTAGGTATATCACCAGAAACTGCGAATTAATTTTTGTTAAACCTTTAAAAATAATTGTATGACAATTTTGTTACAAATAGATTTTTTAAACGGTATAATTCTTTCTCCGCGAGGTTAATACATTCTTAATGATTTCAAGACAGAAAGTAATCTTCTTCAATGAATTGTTTTGAGCTTATCTATTTCCTAACTGTATTTGTTCAAATTTTTTCATGTATTTTTTGGATAATATATTTTGATCTCGTTAATTGAATATTTTCTGGAAAGATTATTTCAATTAAATAAATAGATGAAATAGACTTAAATAGAAAATGAAAAAAAATGCAAAAACTTTAAAAAAATACAGATTTTATTGACATATTCTCGTATATTTATGGTATCACAGTACCTATAAGCATTAAAATCAGGAGGAACAAAGCCTAATTTCCATAAGTGTTTATATATAATCTATATACAAATACAAAAAATGTAGGCTAATATTTTAAAATTAATATTTAATTCAAGTTTACATGATCTCAATCTACAAGGTGAATGTATACGAGGACAACTTCTCTGAGTCAACCAATGTATTTCTATCAAAATAATTACTGAAATGAGTAACAGAGAGAGAGTTCTTTTTTTAAAATTAAAACCAAAAGATATTTCTGAAGTAACACACACACAAAAATCTAAAATAATCAATTAATATTTCACCTAATTGATTATTAGCAGAATTTCGTATTATATTAAAACTAACGTGCCTATGCGAGAATTCTCGCATGAACAATTCCACCCCACCCCCATCCGTTGTAAGGGTGAAATATGTAAGCTAATTTTTTTTCTATCCAAAATATAAAAAAAGTTTATTCAATCACTATTTACAATGGTTGTGATGGCTATGTTGTTGCAACTGATGTAGGTGGTTGTGGATGTGCCGATTGTTGTTCAGAGGTCTTTCTCTTGTTTTTTCGCAAGGTGCCCAGCCTCCGCTGTCTCTGAGATGAGTCTTCATTCCTTGCTGCTTGTTGTCTGCCACTCCTCTCAGTAATAGAGCTCAAAGATTTTCTTTTGGGCATGTTGACAAACATGGAATTAAAACATCAAGGGTTAAGTAAATGAAAGTGTGTGTGTGTTAAGATTCGTCGCGCATAAGAGGTGTAAAAGGTATCTATACTATAGAAATAATATGGATGATTTTTGAATGAAGTTCTACTTTTGAGAAAAATTTTGGTTTTATTTTGAAGCTCTAGTGATAATTAAACTTCATTCCAAATTTCATGTGTCTAAGATTTAAAGTTATAATTAAATTAAAAAGTAGTAATTAATTAAAGTTGTAAAGTTCTATTGGTCTAAGTTTAAAAGTTATAGGGCTCGCAGGTGTTGAAAATTCTCATTGTGAAAATGCCATTAGCGGAAATGTTTAAAACTGAATGGAGAATGTCAGAAAAATCTTTATTGTGAACGAACTAATGTGAATTTTGTATACGATTTTTTTTCACCAAAATCAAAACATATCAGACTTTCTAAATTCACCGAAATTGAGGAATATTTTTTTTAGTTTTAAAGGACCGTGGTCCCTTAAAGTATCGTTAAATTTGCCCGCTCGACACCTTTAATATTGGTATTGGTATTTGGTATTTTCAATTAACGTCACACTCGAGCAACACAACGGGCTATTCCTTTAATCTTGGATTATAACAAGAACAAAAATTAACCCTTCAATTGATTGAATATTTAGTTACAAAATATATTTTATTTTACCTTTTATTTTCTAGTTTTAAAGGACCGTGGTCCCTTAAAGTATCGATAAATTTGCCCGCTCGACACTTTTAATCTTAGATTATAACAAGAATAAAAATCAACCCATCAATCGATTGAATATTTAATTACAAAAGATTTCATTTCACCTTTTAAAGCTAACCATCTGACTTCCTTTGTTACAAAATTTCAAAAAAAATCTTAATTGAAATCAAAATTTCATGAGCTATCTTGCACCAATCCCCCTATTTAATTACATCACTGCAACATAAAGTATATCTACATTAATACAACAACCTATTGAAACCAATAACTTGCTAATGAATTAATCCGTTGCGCCAGTATTTTTATTTCAATAATAAAATATTCACACCGTAGACATATTTTAAAGGCTCAACGAAATGTCGCTAATCCAGTGATATCGAGTATTATGCACAGATACGGCTGCGTTCCACCTATTTCAATTGATAAATAGTCTCCGTTGAATTAATTGTCTTTCAACGCCTCCTCTAAATTCGTTTCGATTGGATTAAATTGCATTTCAACGCTTCGTACAGTCTGTTGAAGGAATTTTAAACGCAATCTAGAAGGCTGAGAAATAAAAGTTTTAATCCAGAGCATCGTTTCATTATCATCGTACACGGTTTACAAAACAAAAAATTAAAACGTTTACGAAATCTATTTCGATCTGTCTCAGCATTTAATTCCACCTCGCAACTGCAGTCTACAGCAAACGGCAGTTTCTGGCGTTAAACCTAATTTCGTTCATATTTTCTTTTCTTAGGCTGATTTCTGAGTTCCATATTTCTCGCTGTTTTCTGTCATCAGATTGCTGAGTATGTAGGTAGTTAATTAACGTCTCACTGGAGCAGAATAACGGGCTGCTGGCGACGATCCGGGTCCATCCCGAAGGGAAAGATCCAAGGATAACGCCGCGTAATTTTGAACCGCGGTCAAATGATTATAGACCCTCCTCCTCCCTACTCACCTGTACGGTTTAGAGTATTTAATGAGAGGAGGGGAAAGAAGCGACCCCCCAGCACCCAATAAGGATCAACGGGAACCACCCTGTCCCACAGGGAAAGCACACCCTCATCATCCAATGTGAGAACCTATGCCCCCGAACGCTCTTAGGCACCACCATCTACGTTTTCTAAAATTTTGGTTTTTACAGGAAATTTGGCCAACACAGCCTGATAACAAAGTTTTTCTTTTCTTAAAATTTTTAACAGAAAAGATTGGCCAACAGGGCCTGGGAACATAACTTTTCTCTTCTTTAAAATTTTGATTTATACATAAAAGTTTGGCCAACAGGGCCTGAAAACATATTTTTCTTTTCAAGTAAATGTAACCATAGTACATACTTTTTCTTTTCAATTGGATGTAACCATAATATAGTTAATTATACTAATAAATTCATACATAAAAACAAACGTACACACTTGGTATGAGAGCAGAGCAAGATATATGCTCAACTAACATAATCACAAAACAGTCTTTATTTACAATGTATCCTCAAAATTATGAATAAAAGAAATTATTCACTTTTCAGTTGTCCCTTTAATCAGTTCATATTCTAAAATTTAAGTATTTTGAGGATCCATAATTGTTTAAAGTTAGCTTCACTGACATTAACAAGATAGATAATGAAGCCTCCTACCAATGGCCAGGAAAAATTATATTTTATTTAAGTTTAATTTAGTCCACACGAAATCATATTATCAAATAAATAACAGTGTAATTCAATATACCAAACCTTTAAGTATTCCAAAATAGCAATTTCCCTAAATATATACCAAAATCCAACTGGATTAATTCAGATACTAAGACTCCGAATTTTCTTATCAAAAATGTTTAAAAAATTCAATATTTTTCTAAATACCATTATTTGAAAAATATAACAGGAACAATAAAAATAACAGTAAATTTCAATAACACATATCCTTAAAAATCACATTACATTCATTAAACTATGTAAGAAACCAAACCCAGTGGGATTATCCAGATTCAAAACTATCAATATTTCTCACCAATTGCCAGAAAACATTAATAACTCAAGTTTATATAAATTTGTAGCTTTTTTGTGGTAACAAAGCTTCATATATTCCTCAATCAGGAACTTTTAAAACTAAAACTTTAGAATAAAATATCCCTTTTGTAATTGTAATAGGGCACGGACAATTTTGGAAAAAATTTAATATTAATTTAAAATCTCTTAATGTTATAACAACTTCTTATCCGTTCCCAACAAATAAAATGACGTAACAACCTGATTACTCAAGACAACTGGCCTTGAAGGTGGTAAACATCCCTGTATCTCTACACAGATTTACATAGATCTTCATAGAGGATCTACATAGATCTTCACCAACGACAGCAAGGAAATACGAATGGTATGTTCATCAAATCTGCTGATAGCGTCATTGAGATCAATAAACGAAATCAGTATCATTGCTGTGTGTTTCGGTCTCAATTCCTGACCATTTATGAAGCCCTGAATTACGCATTATTTAATAGATGTAATAAATCCTTGTCAGTATCAGGACCTCAATTCAACATCAGTGGAACTCTATCGAAAAAACTAATGCACATATCATAACACGGAAGAAACTGTCGTCTCGAAACAGCGAAATATACATTTAATGAATCCCTTCCCATGTTGATCTCAAATAAAATGAAACAGACGACAAACTGGCAAATGAGGGTAACCAACAAGCCCACTACTATGGACTTGTTGGTTAAGAAACGGTTTGGTTGGGTGAGTTGGGTTTAATAGCACAGGGGCCATATTTGACTAGGCTGCGACAAACAAAAGACAGATAACGTCAAATAATGAACATACACACACAATGTAGGTAGGTATTTAATTAACGTGGCATTGGGGCAACACAATGGGCTGTTGGTGACAGTCCGGGATCAAACCCGAAGGGAAAGATACAAAGACACCACGTAATTTTGAACCACGGTCAGATGACGAGTTCACACCTGAGCTGACACCCCATTCTCCAAACTTCCACACCACGCCAACGTGAGGACATTTGAAGGCACGACATATTTAACGTGTACCCCCCATGGTCTTTGGTTCGATCTTGTTTCGCACTCGCTTCCCTCCGGTTTCTAATCTGTAACTCTTCTACCCGGGCTACCACGTTGACACACACAATGAAAGTTTTACTAACACAGAAGAGAGAAATCGAACCTGACAGGAATCGAATCTGCGCCGCCTACAACTCGCATGTTGTTAGCGCAGCGGCTAGCGCAGTGAGCATATCCACTGAGCCACGACGACCCCAAAGAAAGAATTTGGAACAATGCTTTTGGAAGGCGTCTTTCAGTTCGTCTTTCTAAGATTCAGAAGCGAGCAATAGACCCATGAAGTATTTACGGAGACTAAAGAATTTACCACGTTGCACCAAGTACACGATCAGTTCGACTTCTCCTGAGTACCTTTTTGCTTGGAGTCGCTAGGGTCGATATCTTAACGAGATATATCGTCCAAGATCTGGTCAATTTTGCTATGGACGGGATATCTGCCGACAAAACTGCCCTATTATTCCACGGTGGAATGAAGATCCAAGTAGAAAAAACAAATTATCCCTTGTCGAACTGGTGACAGTTTGGAACAGGTTTTTGCATCAGAGGTTGGACAGGGTGGTTTTCTACGCGAAGATAAACCACCAGGAGGGTTAAGAAGTCCGATGCTCTTTCTCAATGAACTCAGGACCAAAGGTTTTTCGGACTTCGTCTAACTAGACTAGGTCAAGTGGGATAAGTAAGAAAATAAGATAAAATTACATAAAAAGATTAATTAAAAACTATTAGAAAATGTATTAGATTATACAATGCTGGTTGTGGAGACGCTCATTTTATGGCCATTCTGTGCATATTATTTCAGGTTAAGAAAGTACTACTCGAAATATTCAATATGAACCTGATTGGCCAGATTTGACCCTTGCGCTATAAAAACCAACCAAACCAAACGATTTAAAGTCCTTATGTCATTGAAAATGACCTTCATCGTCGCACATTAAATATACTTTAAATATGGTTTAAATTGTGAGCATTGAATCACCAATCAGCACAGCTTTGATTTTTAGTGGTTACATCAGTAACAAGCAAAGCTGATTTCCACCAGGAAATGCTTGTTAATTGCAAGGTGTACTTCTTACTGGGTTTGCATCTTGTGTTTCCCCGAAGAATGCTTTTAATTTAATTTAGCCTAAAAGAGTTAGGTTTTGTACCTAATTTTCAGAACATGATTGCAATTAAGAACTGCAATACCCAATTGCTGCTTTGTTGGAAATTTCTCGAAAAAATAGAAATCATCAAAAGAAAGCCGATACCATAGCAACATTATACAACAAATTTCTGACCAAATCTTTAATGAGCGTAATTTAATCCTTACGTAAACCCTTCGCTAATGTACCCCCGATGCATCATCGCTGTTGCAATTTCCGGAAGCTTAATAGCGTGTTCTCTAACTTAAAACTAATTATTCATAAACAAAAAATACCTAGCTTTAATCATGCTCCCTTCATTAAGATGGGGAGGATCTTTGGTTTCTAGTACAAACTTTGGAAGCATATCTTCTAGACAATCCAAACAATATATTTCCTTATTGCACTGGGCTACGGTAGCCCGGTTGGAAAAGTAACCGGAGGGTTGCGAGTTCGAAACTAGGTGTACGGAAAACGGCCTCAAATGTCCTCACGTTGCCGTGGTGTGGAAGTTTGGTGAGTGGGATGCCAGCTCAGGTGTTGACCTCGTCATCTGACTGTGGTTCAAAATTACAAGGCGTTGACCTAGGATCTTCCCGTCGGGATTGATCCCGGACCGAAGCCAATAGCTCGTGGTGTCTCACCGGTGCGATGTTAATTCAATTACTTACCTACCTGATCATTAAAGAGGGATCACTGACTTAGTGGGTTTACACATTATGCCAACAAGTTGCAAGTTGTGGGCTGTGTAGGTTTGCTTCCTCACTGAGTGTATTTTTCTCTTTAGTGTCAGTAAACTTCCCTTGTGTGCGTATGTTCATTACTTGATATTGTATGTCTTGTGTCTGGCGCAGCACGGCCAAATATGGCCCTTGCACCATAGGAAACCCAACCCACCAACTCATGCTTACTATTTGCGTACAATTCAAGTAATAAGCTTATCAGCACCACGCTTTTAAAGCATCTAAATTCCTCAGTAGCCGAGTATTGATAATGGTTACGAAATTCAGTACTACTTTTTCAATTTATACACTCATGTCCGTAAGTTAAGCATAATTCGCAAAATGCAAAAAAAATCTAAGTAAATGTGGATACAATGGTTCAAAATCACTTGTGGAGAATCGTGGGACGAAGGAAAAAATTGTGCATATGCAAAACAGTTAAATCGACATCGACATACCCAAAGCACCGGTGCACATCGGAACGAGTATAAAACGGCCTCGAGTGGCATGGCCAGATTAGACAGAAATTTCGCAATTGCTGTGGTACGGAACGTTGTTAACAATCAATAAGAAAGAAAGATGTCACAAAGATGCCAAATGGGCATGTTTGTGAAGGGACGAATTATTGGCATGTTGGAATCCGGTTGATCCCAAACCGAAGCGTCTCGAATTCTGAATGTGCCTCTGTGTGATCTCCAGACTGTGGCAGAGGTTTCAAACCACTGGAGATGTTTCCCGACGACCAGTACCAGGTCGGCCAAGAGTAACAACCGCTTGGCAAGAACTATATTTGGCGATAACTGCGTGACGTCAGAGGAACCGTTCTGCCAGACATCTGGGTTCAGCCCTGACAGCCGCCACAGGAGTCATAGTTTCGAGACATACTGTTTACAGGAGACTCATGCACGTTCTTCTCTATGCCAGATGACCAGCTATTTGCATCCCCCTGACATCTGCACAGAAACGCGCATGTTTACAGTGGAGTTTGGAACATCGGCAGTGGAGTCGACAATGGTGGGGCAATGTCATGTTCAGTGACGGGTCCAGATTTAGTCTGCAAACTGATTCTCGTCATATGACGATTTGGAGAGAACGTGGAACGCGTTTTCACCCGGGAAAACATCTCAGAAAGACATCGTTTTCCTTCAGGAGTCATGGTCTGGGCAGGCATCATGCTGAACGGCCGCACAGACCTCCACATCTTTGACACGGGGTCTGTTACCGGTCAAAGATACAGACACAAAGTCCTTGGATCAACCGTTCACCTGTTTCGAGGTACTGTCGGTCCTGGTTTCATATTCATGGGTGATAACGCGCCTCCTCACCGTGCAACCCTGATCGACGCCTTCCTTCAAAGTGAGGATATCCACCGCATCAGTAGCCTGCCAACTCTCCTCATCTGAATCCTATAGAACATGTATGGGATATGCTCGGGAGACATATTGCAGCCATCCGCCACCCACCAAGCTCCGTTCCGGAATTGAAAACTGCTCTCCGTGAGGCTTGTAACTCTTTGAGCACACAACTCATTCATACCCTCATCGAAAATATGGGAAATCGTTGTGCAGCATGCGTGGCTACCAGAGGTTCCCACACACCGTATTAAACTCCAGCATCACATTGTTTTAATCATTCTGTTTGAATATATTTGACACTCGTATTGTGAACCTCTTTCTTTCGACCCTTTTCTTTGGATAATAAAGTCATTATTATTCTTGTTTTGCATTTCTTTTTTCTTCTACTCTATTACACTCGCATACCGCGTTTCCTACCATTCCGATGTAGATTTTCTGAAGTATTAACACAAACAGCAATTATGCTTAACTTTTGGATATAAGTGCATATGGGACCACGGTATCCCGGTTGGAATTGTAACGGATTAGTACTCAGAGGGTTGAGAGTTCGAAATTCGGTCCAATCAAAGACCGTCGTGTACACGGGGACTAGTGCACGTTAAATCTGTCTTGACCTGAAATGTCCTCACGTTAGCGTGACGTGGACGCTTGGAGAGTGGGTGCCAGCTGAGGTGTTTGTTGACTTCGTTATCTGACAGTGGTTCAAAATTACATGGTGTTCTCCTCAGGCCTTTCTCTTCGGGATTGGTCCCGGACATTCGCCAATAGCCCGTTGTGTTGCTCCAGTGCGACGTTAATTAATTACAATCACAATCAATTTATATGTATACGCACAAATAAAAAATTTTCAAGTGAACTAAAGATTTTGATATGTATTAAAATTTACAAGTCCAGTTATTCAGTTTCAAGTGCATTTTTTTATTCATTATGAACATCATAGAAATGAAAACGCGAAGAATTAAAAATCTTGCTATTTATGAGTGTCGTGAAGAAATACGGTCAAAGACGTACTTTCCTTTTTGCTAAGGAATGCGGTAAAGGCTTTGCAACGTGCACGTTAGAAACACACGATGCATTCTTTTATTCATGCAATTTGTGTAGTGTTTCGAAATGTTAGTTAAACGAACAGACGGATGTTTTTCTTTCGGAAAATCTCTTTCCACTTTTTCTTAAGTCAAATAAAAATATTTTAGTCTGGAATTTAAGCGGTTCTAAAAAAGCTTATAAAACTAAATATGCTTTTTGATTTTTTTCTTTTTTAGCCTTTTGATTTAAAAACTGTGAACATTGTCTCCAGACGAAGAAAATGCTAACCATATTTTTTCTATCCAATTTTAACTACAACTTTGATTAAAAGGTGGTTCGGTTTTTTTCAAATTCTTCTTTCCGAATGCGAATCACTAATTGGATTTACTTATAGAGAGGATCCTACTTTTAAAATCGCCTTAACTTGCCATCTTAAAAAAAAATGGGTTCCTAATGGACTATTTCAAATTAAAAAATAACAAAACTACTAAACTAATATAATAAAGCAATTAATAATTAAAAACTATTAATGATAATAATAAATATAATCCTCACTGTTGGATAGAGGACAAGGATTCTACTTCGCGAGTTCTGAATCGTTCTTGAAATATCCTGAAAGAATGAAGAGCCGAGGTAGCCCGGTTGGAAGAGTAGCGAACGAGCATCTTGTGGACCATTTGAAACTCGATCCAATCAAAATCCGTCGTGTAAGTGGAGGGCTGGTGCACGTTAAATGTGTCGTGGCCTCAAACGTCCTCACGTTGGAGTGATGTGAAAGTTTGGAGAGTGAGGTGCCAGCTCAGGTGTTGACCTCGTCATCTGACCATGGCTCAAAATTACGTGGTGTTGCCTCTGATCTTTCCTTTGGTGTTGATTCCTGACCGTCGCCAATATCTCGTTGGGTTGCTCTAGTGTGACGTTAATTCAACTATCTACCTAACTGAACAAATAAAGAAATCATCTCACAGATATAATATTAGGTCCCGAAGTAAAGTGTAATCAATAATTTTATTTTTCTGGGGAATCCGTGAAGGCTTCCTAGAAGGAACTTTCAAACGGTTAAATTAAAGAACTGTATAATTCAGTTATATGCAATGCTGCTTCATTTCCAGTTTAAGGTTTTTTTTAATATCATAACAGGAGCAAAGAAGCAAGCGAAAAACGTTATCGAATGACAAAATAATGTAAACAATATAAAAATTACCTTTAAGGGATTCTTACGTCTATTTTGTAGCATTTACACTGCTGGCCACCGTAAATGCAACACCCTGAAGGAAGCATGCAAATAATATGAAATTTACAACATGCATTAGCGGAGGTGAGATATGCAAATGATTAGAATTTCAGCGCAGACGCACATCACGCGCGCCTGTGGCGCCACTTCAAAGCGCTATTTAAGGCTTGGAGATTTCGACGATTTCAAGTACGGCAATTGTGTTTTTCTTGTGGTTTTTTCAAAAAAACGATCAATTATGCCTCGTAGAAAACAGCGATCATCTTTTGATCAAGTATCCGAGTTCGACAGAGGAAGGATAGTGGCCTACCGAGATTGTGGATTATCTTTCAGGGAAATCGGTAGTCGTGTTGGACGAAACCAAACAACTGTAATGCGGATATGTGATCGTTGGATGCAGGAGGGTACGACGGACCGACGTGTTCGATCGCATCCACCTCAGTGCACCACTTCACGTGATGACAGGCATATTGTGCGTATGGCAGTGACGGATCGCTCAGCCACATCACGAACCATAGCACAGCACATTCAGTCTGTACCGCATCATTCAGTGTCTGCGCGTACCATTCGACGCCGTTTACAGCAGAGTGGTCTGTCCGCAAGACGTCCATTGCTTCGTCTACCCTTGACGCAGAACCACAGACGTTTCCGCCGCCAATGGTGCGATGAAAGAAGGATGTGGACGGCAGAATGGAATGAAATTGTCTTTACTGACGAGTCACGCTTCTGTCTGCAACACCACGATGGTCGGATTCGAGTCTGGAGACACCGTGGAGAGAGGATGCTGAACCGCTGCGTTATGCACCGCCACACTGGTCCTGCACCGGGTATTATGGTATGGGGCGGTATTGGATATCACTCTCGCACTCCTCTAGTACGCATTGCCGGTACTTTAAACAGCCAGCGCTACATCTCCGAGGTGTTGGAGCCAGTTGTCCTTCCTTACCTTCAGGGCTTGCCCACAGCCATATTTCAACAGGATAATGCGCGACCACACGTGGCACGCATTGTCCAAGGGTTCTTCGTCAATCGCCAGATTGAATTGCTTCCCTGGCCAGCTCGCTCTCCGGATCTTTCGCCGATAGAAAACATGTGGTCCATGGTTGCTCAACGATTGACCCAGAATACATCCCCAGCTGCCACACCAGATCAACTTTGGCAACGTGTGGAAGCTGCTTGGTCTGCTGTACCCCAAGAACACATCCAAAGTCTCTTTGAATCAATGCCGAGGCGTGTGGCAGCGGTGATTTCCAACAATGGCGACTACTTTGGCTACTGATTTTGGCAGGAACCACACTTCACAGAAGTCTATAAATTTAATCATTTGATACTTGGTCAACATGTTATCTACAAAATAAATTTTGTTGTGATATCTCTTGTCTTTCTTGGTGTTGCAATTTGGGTGGCCAGCAGTGTAGTTTAAGTATGCTTGGTTTTTTTGTGTTTCTGTGAAGGAGATATCGCAACTGTAATAGAAATGGCTATAGACCCTTTTTCTTATTTTACAAAGTTAGTAACGGTAATGTTATGTTATTACTTGTCGATGTATTCTTTCTTATATAACTTTACCCTTTGTTGCAAAGACTAAAAGGCCTAAAAACACATTTCGAAGATAGCCAAAAAAGTAATAGTTTATGCTTTTTGGGTGGACAGATACACAAATGAAACCTCATTAAAACAGGTAGTCAAAAATTTAAAAACTTCAACCCATGACTAATAAAGATTAAAACAGGCTAAAATTGGTCAATGGCTGTTTTGGTAGAGCAGAAGTCCACCAATAACAAGATACAAATTAACAACTAGACAGTGATTTTAGGACAACATGTTTACTCACGTTTTCTTCTCGTTGTTATAGCCCATGTGTTGCGCAGGTGCCACTTTAACTCAACTACCTACGTACCTCTCGTCTTTGCTTTAGACTTAATGATGGTGGGCGTTTTTCTGCATCGAAATAGCTATCGATCATCTTTACGCATGACTTAATATTTAGTCATATTTTGAAGTTTTTCAATTTTTGAGAATATTTTAAGCTGTTCCAACGCTGGCAATGTCACGACGAAAAATTTAAGTTTTCCTGTGGGTGTAAAACAATGTGAGTGGAAACCAGAGAAATTCTCTGCGTAAATATTTTTCAGTGATCGCTAATTTGTTTACTTTGTCGGTGAACCCTTCGTGATGTATAAAACTAGAATACAGGTAGATTATCTTAAACGCAAGCTCATTACAGGTGCGCAGTAAAATATTTCGGGCAATTTCGCATTAAGAATTCTACAAGTAATAACTTAGTTATGTAATTCCTTAAAAATGAAAGAATAATATTTGATGAAAGGGTGGTAAAATTGAATAGTTTAAATTATTGTGATTGAGGAATAATTTTTATACACGAAAGGTCAGTTTTCTTTAGCAGTAAAAATATTCAGTCATAAGTTTATCAGTATTTTGCAACTAGAAATAAAAAAGTAGCTCACTTTAATTTTTTCATTGTTGGACTGACTCACTGGACTGAGAAATATTAAATGAAGTGTAAAAAATACGTAGGGCATAATTAATTTTATATTGTTCAGCTTATAAAAGCTTTTGAAGCTTCCTAGAAAATTGTAATTATATCTCTCAAAAAAATTTAAATGTATTAGCGTTTATTAAATATACTTTAAATATATTTTTTTTATAAAATAAGAATAAAAAGTTAAAAATATATTAATATTTCTTTTTTAGAAAAAATATTAATATTTCTTTTTTAGAAAAAATATTAATATTTCTTTTTAGAAGAAATATTAACATTTCTTTTTTAATTTAACTATTTAAATACATGAAACTTTCATCTCTTTTTTTCTGATATAGTAAATGAAATATTATTTTGATAGGATCAAAAACATGTATTATTTTGATCAATATCTTTCATAATGCAAATTTGCTGTTAATATCATTAGACTTCAGACAAGAAATCGTATAAACTATAGTACTTTTTACTTATCTCTCAAAAGGAGATTTATAAATAAAGGTAATGCAATTTTCGATAGAAATTAATAATTCATCCATTAATACTTGAATGGCCTTACATCAAAGCGCGTGTATAAAATAAAGTGCTAATTCATTTCTCTTTTAGTTGTTACAAAGTACTAATATTCTGTGAACAAAATATTAATGCAAATATGGCAAAAGATGGATTCACTGCATACTTTTGTAAAATCTACTTAGAAAATTCTATTTTTGCAAACAAATATTTATTAATAATTTGATATAATTTCAATTCTCTTTAGATTGTATTTATGGTCCCACATTATTCTTTACTGTAATAAAAGTGTAACGAGATAGTAACTTTGACTATGAGTGACATTTTTTGTCAAACTAAATATATGTGGCCGAAGTGTTTCTTCGGCTATACATATTTCCTGAATATATTCCAAACGTGGCGTCACTGTCTGATTTTCGAATACAATTTCAGCACTTCGCCATTGAAAATTGCAAGAAATGAATCCCGAAATGATTTATGATCGTTGACTGGTCAAAGTCATTTAGATTAAATGCCAACCGTCGCCAAAGCGGCGACAGACTGCAATGATATGTATCATGCGAGAGAATTTGGGTATAATTAAAAGGCATCACTTTCCATTTGGTTTTGTATACATTACAAATTCCTCTCGTACATACAGTATGTCTATGGTTATTATTGTCGCGCGGACCAATCAGATGATGAATCAATGTATGGGCGTCATCTTCCGTCCCGTGCACCAATCAGATAATGAATGTTCATTTCCAAGCGCCAGATGAAAAAATTTTGAAGGTCACGTTACTACTAGTAGTCACATGATCCTGAGTACATAAGAAGGTTATCTTAGTCACTCTACTTTTATATTTCCATTGCGGTTCCTACAGCATTGGGTATACCCACTGAACCACGAAGCCCCCACAGTTAGATGGCATGAATGATTCATTCTTATGACTCAGCTGGATATTATATTTTATTTTAGTTCATTTGGGGAAGATCAAAAGTCCCTTCGATGAATATATAATTATTTTAATTTTCTACATAAAAACCTCCATTTTAATTTTCCTTACACTTTCTAAATGTTAATCAAGTAAAGATGGTAGGCCAAAGTTTTGTTACCAACTCAAAGGAGCGCCGAAATAATCGCACTAGAAAAGAATTATACGGGTAGGTAACAGTTAATTAACGTCGCACTCGAGCACCACAACGGGGTATTGGCGATGGTCCGGGATCAACCCCAAAGGGAAAGATCCAAGGATAACGCTTCGTCGTTTTGAACCACTGTCAGATGACAAAATCAACACCTGGGCTGGCATCTCACTCTCCTAACTTCCACGCCTTTTCAACGTGATGATATTTGAGGCCACAACAGATTTAACGTTCATCAGCCCCCGTGTACACGACGGTCTTTGGCTGGACCGAGTTTCTAACTCGCAACATTCCGGTTGCGAAGCAGTTGCTCTTCCAATTGGTCTACCACGGTCCATCACTTCGCTAATCAAAATTCCAAAGATCGAATCCCGAATTTATGTACGATAGTTGTCAAAGCATTTTGATAAAACGCCAACCGTCGCCAAAGCGATGAGAGACTACATTGATATAAATCATGCGAGAGCATTTAGGAAGTCAAAGCTTCACTTTTAGTCTTGTTTGTTTGCTTATTTACACTTCAAATTCCTCTGGTACAAACAGTATGTCTCTGGTTATTATTGTCGCGCGGACCAATCAAATGATGAATCAATGAAAGGGCGTCTTCTCCCTTCACGTGCACCAATCAGATGAAGTTCGTTTACAACCGACAGCTAACTGGGACTACCAACTGGGCTACCGCGGATCCTATATTCTAAGAAAGCATATCCTTTTCCTCGAAGTAAAAGAATACGTTTATTTTAAAATTTAGGCTCCATTTTTAAGAGCTACAATTCGACACCCTAATGCGCATATAAATAACTATTACATCCGCCCTGTCATCCTCTTGGGTTAAAGGTTTAAAATATCATAACAAAATGAGGGGTTTCCTTTCATTCACTCAGCGTCTGAGAAGCAGAAGCAATCACAGAAAGATAAAACACTTTAGACTCTAAATCGCAGGTCAAGTTTCTGGCAAGGCTGTCAGATTTCGAAAGAGGAAGCAATTTCTAAATTACTTAAGCCTTATTGCCTGAAGTAAGTTTCACGTTTCTCTCCCGACAATGCCTTATAGGAAGAGCGGAAACGGGATGCAAACTTCTCTGGATGAAATTTCATTTCGTTCTTAGGATGAAAGAAGGGCTTACGTTATAATTTTACTCTATCATTACCTTTTTAAGAAAATCTGAAGAAATTCCATACTTTTATGTCATAAAATAGCGAAATCTATTGAAAATCTGCAAAATAAAATGGCGTTGGTATCAGTTTGACCAAACTATTTATAGACATTTTATCTTAAAGCATTCTAACGTGTAAAACAAAATGCAAAAATATTTAGAGAATTTAACGTTTTTTGTTTAAAGTTTGTACGTTTTACGAAAGGTGGCTGAATACTTTTCTGAGCCTGATTCCATGGGTTTGTTACATTTCATATAGTTTTATCGACCATTATTCGAATATAAAACAACCATTATTCGAATATTGTAACCCTCCAAGTGGTTTCGATGAGATATCTCGTCTGACCAATTTTGCTAATGATGAGATTTCTCGTCATCAAGATATTGCCAATTTTTTATAGTGATGTGATCAAGATCTGTTCAGTTCCGCTAATGACGAGATACCGCGTCGATTCAACCACCAGGAAGGTTAATGGGTAGGTAGTTAAATTTACGTCTAATTGGAGGTACATAACAAGCTATTGGAGACCGTCCGGGATCAATCCCGAAGAATATCCGAGGACAGCATCTGATCAGATGACGAGGTCAACGCTTGAGCTGGCATCCCACTCTCTAATCTTCCACACTCAACCAACGTGAGGACGCTAGAATAGATTTAACGATACCAACCCCCATGTACACGATGGTCTTTCGTTGGATCGAGTTTCGAACTAGCAACTTCCGGTTGCTAATTCGCTACTCAACCAACTGGGCATACTTTAACGGGAGGTAAAATAAAAAGCCAGTTTTCATGTGGGTATGATTTGAAATCGTAATTTGAACTCAATCCTTATAAAGTGCCTGAAAATGGTTAGAACATAGCGTTCCTGGGGTGAACTGTCCTATACCACCTTTAGCAACAAGTGAGAGTGAAGGCCTGCAGTTTCGAAAAGAGGCTGAGCAGCAACGAAGAGTGAAGCTGTGTTAGGAATAGGAGAGGTGTCTGGTTATATCAACTTCGGACAGTTGGTAGAAGTGTTCTGTATCACATTGGCAATTCAACTGTTTATCGTGAACCTTCTATCAATATGTGCCTATTGTTGCGGGCGCCATCTGGTATTTATCTCAGAAGCGCTATTACTCTTGTTTTCGAAAGAGGGGGTATTCATAATCACGCCTGCCCGACATCAATACAGCAAGACTAATTTGAAAGGCAATGCAACTTTGTATACTATAAAGTACTGATGGTGGTGATAGGTTGTATACAGGGTGTCCCAAAAAGGTTGTTCCGCAATTTATCTTTTTACCATTTGCAAATAGGTAGGCAATGTAAATTGCAAAAGTGCACCAAATAAGGTAAGTAATTAAGATATGTGAATAAAATTATCACGTGATAACAATTTAAGCGGATACAATTTTTAATTTGTATACAACCCCTCTAGATAAAAATCCGAGATAGCAAAAATGTTCCTTACCTGCATCCCTAACGTTAGCAGAAAACTGTATTTCTGTAGGTTGAACAGTAACGCAGGAGGTATAATGATGCAAAAAAGTTGACTTATACCGCTTGCGCACAGCTGTTCAAGCAGTCAGATTAGGGACCGTATACACAATGCTAAAAAGCATTTTTTTTCGGTCAGAAAGTGCAACATTGTGCAAAGTAATGTAGTATTGCAACTGCAGATGAAAATCGCACTGAATAATAGTAGACAATGTAATCTTCAATAAAAATATTGTAGAAAAAAATGGTTTAATTAAAAATAAAAGGAAATTTACAACGCATGTTCAAAATGTTTTCCATCTGCAGCAATGCAGAATTTCGCTCTTCATTTTTGTCCATTGTTCTAAATTAGATACGGCCCCCTTAAAATGGAAACTCTTGTATCTCCGTTACTATTCAACCTACAGAAATATGTTTTTTTACTAACGATAGGGATACAGGTAAGAAACATTTTTGCTATCTCGGATTTTTATCTAGAGGGGTTGTATACAAATAAAAAACTGAATCCGCTTAAATTGTTATCACGTGATAATTTTATTCACATATCTTAATTACTTACCTTATTTGGTGCACTTTTGCAATTTACATTGCCTACCTATCTCCAAATGGTAAAAAGATAAATTGTGGAACAACCTTTTTGGGACACCCTGTATACTAATGTATTGTAAGTTAGTTTTAGCAGTAGTGTTTAAGTTTACTGAAACTTCAAACATTTCAGGGATAATGCTTTAATCTTCTGAGCGGCTCACGGCGCTTATATCCGTTCTGAAATCTGCAGTTTTCCCAGCATGACTTCTGACCAGCTTTAACCTCCCTGACCAATAGAATCTTTCCTATGATTCTTTCGACCAATAGATGTGGTTATTTAGTCAGTATATGGTATGCTGGAAAAGCAATACTACTCTACTCGGAAATCTCATGACACTCAGAGAGCTAATGATCTTTTGTAATGTTTTTATTTTCTACAGCGCTTTTTATTGCGTATTGAGGCTAAGGATGTTTGTGGTGTTATTATTTCTGAGATTAACCTTCCTTCTGGTTGTCGAAACACTCAGAGTTAAAACACATTCCAACAAGGACAGCTATTTCTCAAAAGTAGCTAAAAAAAGTACTCAAATTTCAATGTGGCATATTTAATGAATTTTAATTTTATTCAGATTATTTGATAAACACTAATGGAAATATCCATAGTTATATTTCACTTTTGCAATACTCACATTTTACTTCTGTGGTGAAAATGCTTTTTATTTTATTTTCCCTCCAAGTGGTTTCGAATAGCCTGTTGTGTTGCTCCCAAGCTACTTTAATTACCATTACCAAGTGGTTTCGACGAGATATCTCGTCAATCAAGATCTGACCGATTTTTCTAATGGTAAAATATCACCGCATCAAGATATAGTTATTTTTTTTTATGATGACAAGATGAAGGTCAGAACAGTTTTCTTCCAATGACGAGATAGGTAGGTAGGTAAATAACGTCGTACTGGAGCAACATAACGGTCAATTGATGATAGTCCGGTATCAATCCCTAAGGGAAAGATCCAAGGACAACATCTCGTAATTTTGAATGGCAGTCAGATGACGAGGACAACACCTGAGATGGCACCCCACTCTCCAAATTTCCACACCATGCCAACGTGAGGATATTTGAGGCCGCGATAGATTTAACGTGTACCAGCTCCAGTGTACGCGACGAGTTTTGGTTAGCCCAAGTTGCTAATACGTTGCTCTTCAACTGGGCAACCTCGGCTCTCCATTGACCAGATGCCTTGTCCATAAGATCTGGTCTGTTTTTGCTAATGACAAGATTTCTCGTCGAGCAGTAGGGTTAACATGAAACAGGCTTTAGAGATCACCAGTTTAAAATCCCAATTACAGCTATAAGTTCTCAAGATACTCGAGTTACGCTTAACTTTCCTCCTTTAACCCTTTATGAAATGCATAGCTTTCCAATGACCGCTCAAGGCTGAACTAATAGAGAGAGATCCATAATGCTAAAAGTGGTCTCAGAACGAAGAAGAAAGGAGCGAAATCTTTCGTTTAACGAGGATTTAAAACTGTCACATCGTGGACATCTGAGGGTGAACGACTTAAGGATTATTATTCACCAGAAGTCCAAGAAGATCCTTTTCAGCGACGTCCTTTTGATTGTCTGAGAGCCCAAGCCACAGATTTCAGTGGTTAACGCTGATGGTTGAGTAACGACTTCGGGAGACTGAGTAATTTCCACGCCAGTGCAACTGAAACTAGTGCTTTAGTATTTTTGTTTTATGGGGAGAAAGTCGCCAAGATATCGCCGCCATAAAAAGAATCGACGCGGATAACTTTTGTTATGATTTGTGTATCAATGATAACTGAAAAGACATGTCATGGAGTTTATTATTCACCCAACAGAGGCGAAGTTAAAGCGAATCGCTGCCTATCTGGTATGGTGGGTAGTTAATTAACGTCGCACTGGAACAACACAACGGGCTATTGGTGACTCCCTTGCACGCCACACACCAAACTTCCATGTACACGCCTGTATTTGGTTGAGCTGTGTTTGTAATCACAACCCTCCTATTGCTAATCCGTTGCCCTTCCAACTGGGCTATCCCGACCCCTGCTTTTATGGTGAGAATGTAGCCAAGAAGACAAAAATAATCGATAGGGAGACTTTTGTGATTTGTGTATCAGTGAGATAGCTAGCAGAGAGACATGTCATAGTGGAGTTTATTATTCACTCACTCATGTCCCCCGAGGTACCAGCTTGATCTGTCCTATCTTCTGTTTTGCCCTCCCCCGCCTACCTATCTGCTTTTTTCCTTCCCTCTGTAGCCCAGTTGAACGAGCAACGGATTAGCAACCGGAGGGTTGCGAGATCGAGACTAGGTCCAACCAAAGACCGTCGTCTACACGGAGGATGGTGCACTTTATATGAGAGAAAGTCAAAAATTATCCGCACTTTATTTTTTCAAATTATTTACACAAATGTAGGGGTTGAAAAAGTACGTCATTTTCTACATGGTCCTCCTTCCTTTTCGATGCACTTGGTCCAGCGGTCCACAAGCTTAAGTATTTGCTCCAAGAAGATTTTCGGGTCACCCATCCATTAATGCACTGCTACCCGCACTTCGTAATCGACGACCTCGTAAATCATCATTGAGAGGTCCAAAGAGATGGTAGTCGGAAGGAGCGAGATCTGGGTATTTCAGCACCTCGAAACCCAAAGGGTGGTTTCAATGGTCTAGTCGGCCATGTGTGGGCGTGCTTTGTCATGCAACAACACTTTCTTCGACTCTTGGTGCGAGATGCTGACTTCAGATTGTTGGCCCACAAATCACTGTATCTTTCACTACTGATCGTACCTTGGGTGTTTCCACTCCATACGTTGCTTTTCAGATTCTGTCTCATGGTGATGGACCCACGTATTGTGTTGTATGCCTCCGATGAATTTCAGACCCTGGCACACCTTCCGACCAGAGAAATCGGATCACTGCTCTTTGTCCCTCTTTGGTGCACACTGCTAAGTGAGAGGCCATGTTTACATTGAAACAGAAGCAAGAAAAATGACGCTGTCAAGGTCAAACTTCGATGACGTGACCACAGTAGTATCAACTCTAATCATGCATGCGTAAAAGGCAGAGAGACAAACCTAAAGATGTATTATGGCGAAAGTGCGGATAATTTTTGACTTACCCTCGTATATGTCGTGGCCTTAAATGGCCTCATGTTGGAGTGGTGTGGAAGTCTGGAGAGTAAGATTCCAGCTTAGGTGTTGACCTCGTCATCTGAACGTGATTCGAGGTGTTGTCGTCGGATCTATCCTTTGGGGATTGATCCCGGACTGTAGCCAATAGCCCTTTGTGTAACACCAGTGCGACGTTAATTAACTACCTTCCATACCAGTTAGACAGCGATTAGATTTCACTTCGCCTTTGAGGTAGATAGTTAATTAACGTTCAATGGAGCAACATAAGGGCTATTGGCGACGGTCCGGGATCAATCCCCAAGGGAAAAAATCCAAAGACAACGCCTCATAAATTTGAACCACGCTCCCCTCCCTCCCCTTGGGTGGGGGAATGATGTAATTTTTCTGGGTGTGGGGCCGCTTTTGACTCAGTCTATCTCGGCAATCGTGAGAGCAATGCAATTGTACGTCGCGTCATTTAAAGCTCTCGTCACGATCTATTCAAGTATGTAAAGGATATTTCACATTAGAACTGAACATTTTAAAAATCGTTTTATTGTGAGCAGGTGAACACTTTTGGCAATATTGAGGTTTTTCTCGAGAATCGCGTTCTGGTAAACGTAGAAACAATACTCGACTAGTTCATTTCTATTAGATGTGCAAGTCGTAATCCTACACTCCAAGCTGATCAATGACTGATCAAAATGAAACTCAATCAGAAAACTAAGCCTGTTTTTTGACGTGAATACGACTTTAAAATCGGAACAGCACTGGGGCATGCATGAACAGCTTAGCGTTACAATTGTTTTGTCACCCGATTTCAAAACTAGAAGAAACATCCAGGAGATAAATATAGCGACGTGTAGAGAAAAGTTGTCCATATCTGACATGACGTTCGGACCGAGTGCGAAGGCGCATTGAACGCAGGAAGGAGTCAACAATAGTTCAAAATTCTGCGGTGCTGGACGATCTTTGGGCCACTGAAACTTTGGTTGCGTGCGTGCAGGAAACATGTACCACTGCAACGCACTATTGCCACGTGCATTTAGCTTGACAGAAAAAGCCTGATATGAGAGAGATTTTCAATTTAAACAAACCAGACTGAACGTGACAATTTTACTTCGGTTACCCAAATGCTGTCATGATACATATCGGAATTATGTTAAAATCTAGTTGATCGCCGTTTTGAGAACGTTTGATGTTTCTTGGTGGTTGTCCCGACGAAGTATCTCGTCATTAAAAAAAACTTACCTGATCTTCACGGACGAGGTGTCATTAAAAGAAAACTGAAAAGTTCTTGATCTCGTTATCATCAAAAAATCGGCAATACCTTGATGACGAGATATCTCGTCATTCGCAAAATTTGTCAGATCTTGATGAATGAGATACAGCGCAGAAACCACTTGGAGAGTTAATCTAATTGACGTTGACTCATGAACTACCACAATCAACTCGGAATTCGTTGTTTGGAATTTTTTTTACCGAAGTGCTGAAAACGTATTCGATAAACAAGCCAAATGACGTCACTTCCGGAATACGTACAGAAAACACCTACCTATTTCAGAAACACTACCACTTTTTTTTATTCAGCAGAAAATCCCTCTCGTAATAGAAAGTGGTGAAAGTGGAAGACGATGTCTAGCGAAGTAATCTATAAAACAGAACAAACCGAGAAAAATAAAACAATCTCGATAAATGTTTAATAAATATTCTTACATTTCGTATGCAAATGGCCCTACCATAAAAAGAGTTCCTTCAAAAAGAGAAATGTCCACTCGAACAGAACAGAACGATCCGTCTGCAAGTAAATCATTCTGTTTGTTCCCTACATCCGAAGAACGAAACCGGTAGTCAATAACTAATTTACTGTATCTATAGGCAGTCCTTCAGTCTGTCTGGCTTTTTGTTCTCCGCGCTGCCAGACCATTATATCATCGTCCATGAGCTTGTTAACTTACCCGAAATGACTCTGAGCTATTTATGTGCTGCGTTGAGGAGTTTTACAGTCCAATAAACGTCGTCCTTAGCGTCAAAATATGGGTGCAGCAATGCTTCGGCTGTTGCACTGCGTGTAACGTCAGAGAAACGAGTCAGAAAAGCACCCCTGGTAGAGGTCTGACCCTTCGCTTGCATACTGTTTTGAGGGTAATTTATTGTAATAGAAAGTTTAACTACAATTCCTTAAACCTCCTGGTGGTTGCCTGACCAGATCTTGATGGACGAGGTATCTTGTCATTGGAAGAAAACTGACCAGATCTTGATCTCGTCATCATAAAAAATTTACAATATCTTGATGACGAGGTATCTCGTCATTGGTAAAATCCGTCAGTTTTTGATGGACGGGATATCTCATCTAAATCACTTGGAGGGTTAATATCTTGGCAACAACTCTGGTCTACAACTGATGAAAGCCAAATTCACAAAAAAAAAAATATTTATCTGTACAAAAAAAAATTTCAACAATGTTAGAAACTTGCGCAAATTTTCTCCGGTCATGCTAGAATCACTCCAACTTTCTACCTTATCGGTTCACCATTCTGCGATTGTAACAATTCTGCTGTTCAAGACATCGATCACGTCCTCTTCCATATTGCCCATTACTTAATCAGAAATACGATTTCTCTTTCAACTTGCTGCTTCTCTTTGGGACTCTTGATCTCTTTAGGTACAATCTCTGCTCTTAACTGATAATTATTTCTCTACATTTACAAGATACTCGTAACAAAATTGTCAATTCTTAATACTACTTCAACTAAAAAAATACTTATAATTTTACCATCGAAAAACTTTAAAGATTTTCTTTTTGAACATGTTTTTCTTATTCTTTGGAAAAGTATGTTTTTTTTTCAGCATGCGTCCAATTCCTTTTCTTGATACAGATGATAACTTCTCTGATTCGAAAGGGCTCATGGAGTCAATGGTAATTGCATCAGAGCTAACGGCTTCAACGTTGGTAGAATGATTTCATCTTCATTTCTTTCTTCAATGAATCCCAAACCATATATTTATTTAATTCCTTTCTTCGGATTGCTTCAGTTGAAGCGATATTGGATGTAAAAGTATCTAATGTCCAAGAAGAAATCCAAGAATTCATCGCTCTCAGCAGGCCAGATGTCCGTCTAGGTATTTTAATCCAAGCATAGATGTGCGCTTTTTTGAATGAATATCTTTCGCAATCATCTTGGTACCTGCTTTCATAAATGGAGGTAGAGGATATCCACTTGCAAAGCTTACGAGGTTGGTGTTAGATTGTAACGTCCGTAACAATAGCCCGGTAGCCGAGGTCAATACCACTGACCTTCGGCCGATTATTCCCGAAGCATCTATCGGGGTGGTTTTCGATGGTAGCCTAGTGGCCGTCCAGATGGTTTTAGGGGTTCACGACGCCCCCCCCCCTGTGATTGAAATTTCCCAGGGAAATATGGTGACACAGAGAGAACTGTTGGAGAGCTCGAACTGAGCAGAGGTGTTTTTGTGGTGCTTGTTAGCCACGGCCGTTGAGTAGATCCATTTTTGCCTGTTTTGCAGCACCCACGACCTAGGGAGACAAATCCCTGATTGTATGATATTGTACATATCGTGTATTGTGATAAACGTAAGTCTATTGTAATTTGGGCTGTGTCGCTGTGTCCTTTGGCACGCAACTCGGCTCACTACGTTACAAGGTCATTTAGGTCCTTTGAAAGTGTCAATTATCGCCTCATTCTCATTTGGTTTCTTGAAGGTCCATCCAGTGAATCTCCTCAAACGAAATTTTATGTTTGTTCTTTCGATGTGTGAACACAATCACGTCATTCTCCTTTGTAATTGCAAGTACTTTCGTGGTTGGTAGTTTAGTTTCGATGTTTTCGTTCACAACTTGAATAGATCTGTTTCTATATTTATCACCGTCGTTCTTGATATTTCTTTCTTTAACCACATCTGTATATAACTTTTGCACCGCATCGCTGTTGAAAGCCATGACCATTACCAAGTATGCCGTCAGTGGCATAAAATAAGCTATCATCACGAAAAGGCCCTATATCCAAGGACATAAAATAACCCTGTAATAATGTGTTTATCCATATTTTAAATCATTTTAAAAAGTAAATCGCTAAGAATTCGTAATATTTGCTAGCATAAGAAAACGAACTGCTTGTGTGATGATATTCGTAAAATAGAGTTAAAAAAATAAAGCTTTATTGAGCGAGGACATTCCTTATCCTATTATTATGCCTGGAGTTAAACAACCGACAATGTAAGGAATTCATTTTCGTATTTGAGAAATAAATAAATAATGATAATTGAAATTTGGATTGTTTACCCTTTGAAAAGAAAACATGGACTCAATCTCACCAAATTTAAACATTTCCAAGAATAATACTCTCCTCAAAAAGTAATCGAAAATTAAACTCAAAAAGCAAATACGGAATGAAAATTATAATTATCTTAAGATTACGCAAACTAATGTTTGCATATTTCGTAACTCCAATTCAAATTCGATGACATTTAAATTAAATTATATAACTTTAGTCGAGTTTTGAGATAAATAAACATTTGTATTTCCTCCAATTAATTATTCAGAACACTTAATTTCATGTGAAAGTGCGATAGAGATAGCAAGTAGATATAGCAATTGGTTATAAAAGCAATTCGAAATCTGGGAGATACGCAGAAATACAAATATAAGCAAAAATAGGTTTAACGTCAAACCTTTGAACGAGGGAAGGGGAATTTTAGTGTAATTCAGAATTTAATTGTGGTAACATGACTGAGGTGTGCTTTTTAGCCATGCTTTTTATTGGAAGTAAGAATTGACACCAATAAAAGTAAACGAAACACTGTTACATATATTTTTAAATAATTCTACTTCATTTGAAGGTATGAAATCCATCTATGTGAATATGGATGCAATATCTTACACATATAAAGCAGAGTTTCCATCTGTCTGTCTTTCTGTCTGCCTGTCTGTTCTCTATGCAAATCTACACCGTTTGACCAATCTACACCAAATTTGCTACGCTTATTCTTTGGAACCCTGCGGGTAACGAAGGCAACATATTAACCCACGTTCTATTTGCCTTGGATGTGTAGAGGGGTGTAACGTCCCGTCATCATGGACAGAGCACTTGCTAGGGGGCGCTCTCTCCCAGTCTGGCTGTGCAGATGACGTCAGAACATCTGCAGGAGTCGCCTCTCAGGATCACCTTGGAGGTTTTTTTAATCTTAGAGTATGATGCAATCGCAGATGGATACGGTTGCGCTCAAAATCACTCAGTATCATACCATTAATGTATACCGTCTGTATACAGATGGTCTGTATACCGTCTGTATATACCGTCTACCGTAATATACAGATGGTATACCATTAATGTATACCATCTGTAAATTCTTAAGCTTTATTATTGGAATGTAAATTTATTATTATCATAGAAAAGAAGGGTCTTTTTTTACCGTCGATATGGTACAGGGAGCTAAAGACAATTAGAAATCCTCATATGAATAACAGTGCGTATTTATACGATCAATGTCAGACCAATTCACACCAAATTTGGTACATTCATCCTGTGGAATTCTGCGGGATATATTAACCCGGTTCGATTTGTTCTGGGTCTGCAGGGGGCTAAAAACAATTAAATTTCCGTAGTAATAATATTGAGTAATATTACGATGAATTATAAACAATTAAACCCGAGCAACGCCGGTTTAATTGTTCAGCTAGTTCATTATAAATGGATTGAAATAAGATATGAAATGCGAGTAGCGACACTCACCAATAGATATAAGGAATTAAGAAAGTTCAGGGCACATACTATGCGCAAATCTGCCAGTACAAAATTAAATTCCTTTACTATTACATTTTGATACATGAGCCCTGCGTATTAATGCCGATTTCACTATGTCTTCTATAAACCAGCGAAGCAATATATATAAAATGAACGTTAGAAAAAACAGTACGAATATAAGATGAATCACAAATTTTCTTTAAGAGAATTCTAAAAACGTTCTCTTAGGTACAGTCGAATAAGATATGCTCCAAAGTCTCATCAAGGCAAGTAAGGCACTTGTTGGAGTCTACCCCTTCAAAGCGATTCAACTAGACCTGAGTTACAATGTGGCTTACTCTGGGTTTAGCAGAAAAAGTGGCAACTGCTCTAGGGATTTTTTCGGAGGTCATTAGGCTCATTCTGAAATTGAAAAAGATGGCGATTTAATTTCAGTGTTCCATAAAATACACCAAAGTAATCGAGGGTCTCTTCTGAGCCTACTCATACACATAGAGAGGGTAGTTGCTGGTAAAGGAACTGGGCCTATTGTGGTTGGCAATTTAGCTAACTTATCAGCCATTTCGTTGCCATACACTTCGCAATGCGCAGGAACCCACTGCAAAGTGGTGCCTTTGTCTTTCGATTTGACAAAAAGCTGTCTGATTTCCTCAATTCTAAAAAAGTAGTTACCTGGTCTATGCTGGCAAAGACAGCGAAGGGCAGCCATGGAGTTTGTCAGAATACAAATAGGTAATTATTTTAATTAGCGTCGCACTGGAGCAACGCAACGGACTATAGGCGACGGTCCGGGATCAAACCCGAAGGGAATGATCCGAAAACAACACCACGTAATTTTGAACCACGGTCAGATGACGAGGTCACACCTGAGCTGGCACCGCACTCTCCAAACTTCCCTACCACGCCAACGTGAAGACATTTGAGGCCACGACAGATTTAATGTGCACCAGCCTCCTTCGTACACGACGGTCTTTTGGCTGGATTCGAACTCGCAATCCTCCGGTTGCTAATCCGTTACTCTTCCAACCGGGCTACCGCGTCGGCCCCGATCCAGAAGGGAAAGATTCGAGGATAACATCTCGTAATTTTGAACCACGGTCCGACGACGATATTACAACTGAGCTGGCACCCCACTCTCCAAACTTCCACACCACGTCAACGTGAGGACATTTGAGGCCACGAGAGATTTTACGTGCAACAGCTGATCCGAACTGGGCGGATAAAACTAATTTTATAAGTCAAATTGTAGTATATACGCGATATAGTACTTTTAAAATATTTCTTATCCATCCGAAAGGTTGGATAAGATTTGCATATTTCCATCGTGCAACCTCCACTCTTCTCTATATGTGAACAGTTTTAATTTTCTTGTCAAATAAAATCTTTCCAAATGATTTATCTCTAAGGAAAGAACACCAATAGAATCGTTCCAAATGTTTCTGTTCTGAGGAAATGACCAACAGAATCTTACTGAAGAATTCTATTCTAAGCAAAGGACCAACAGAATCTTTCCAAACGATTATATTCTAAGGAACGAACAAATATAATCTTTCCAAACATTTCTGTTGTAAGAAAATGTCCCACATAATCTTACTAAAGTATTCTATTCTAAGGAAAGGACCAATAGAATCTTTCCAAAGGATTCTATTCTAAGCAGGAGACCAATAAAATATTTCTAAAGGTTGAAAAAGGTCCATAGATTCTTTCAACCAATAGATGTGGTTATTTAGTAACGAATGTTGTGAGTTAAAAACAATACCACACTACTCAGAAATCTTGTTACACGAAGCTTCCAAAACAAAATAAATTCACGAAAGCTCCATTTTATCGTGCAACAAATAATGACTAAAAACCAATCTAAAAAACAATTTTTGCGTTTTAACTGATCATTATTAATTTTCCGCTTGCATTCCGAATGAATAAGAATAAATTATACACTTGATGGCAGCAATAATATTGAAGATAATCTCAATTACTTGGGCTTATCTCGAATTCGAGCGTAATACAATATCCGTAACGGGAACTAAATCGGCACAGAGAAATATTGAGTGTCTAATTAGTATGAAATTTAAGATTGTAAGGGATAAGGGAGAGAAAAGTAGCTTTTTGAAGTTTAAAGAATGAGAATTATAATGGCTTGTTTTCTTTTCAAACATCGTTTGGAGATAAGAGCATGTGCATTCAACATCATTCGTAAAAATAATCAGTTATATCGTTAACTAAAATCATCAAAAATTATATTCTTTAAGTTCTTAAATTCTCCTTAAATTATTTTTAAATATATTTTGTTCTCTTTTAGTGGTTGTTTGTAATTAGATTTGAAAATAAAAGTATCGCTAGTTGAAATATCACATCTAATTTAAGTCATCGTAGCATATTTTTATATAACTTGATTCCTCGATTAATTTGAAATTTAAATTTGAATTGGATTTCCTGAAGTCTTCTAATGCTTTAAGGGATTGCCTGAAAATTTCAAAAATATCGATTCTGGGATTTTTGGGGATTTGCACTGTCTGTTTTATGCTCTTTTAAGTGATATTTATTTTTTAACTGCTCTATATTAGAAATCTTTAAAAGGTGAATAAAGGAAATAAAAAAAAAAACGAATTCAAATTGTTTAAACTTCAAGCTCGATATTCTCAAACTGAACAGTTTCTATCTTCCTGATAGTACTATCTGCACTATCTGATAATACTGAACAGTTACTATCCAACTGAACAGTTTGCATCTTTTCTGAGAAACTACCTTGATCTTGTTAGGGCTGAATATGGTGGAATATATGACTGGAACAACGATTATTGTGTATTGAGTCGTGTAAATAACTTATTTCATGTAAACAACTGAATGAATAAAATGACGACATATAAGTTGTAAACACAACAATATAAAAAAGGAAAAGTGATTTATATAGTTGGTAAGTGTTTGTGTTGAATATTTCATTCCAAATTTTATAACGACCATCTGTAAAATTAGAATGAATATTCAAATGAGCGGAATTATTTAAAAGTAAAATAAATACCCTATTATTAACTACACTTTCAAGAATAACAGTTTCTCACATGTTGTAATTGATATTAATTATGAAGTATTCTTATCTATTCGTATTCTGAACAAATCGATGTCCAGAAAATTGCTTTTTCGGAAATTATTCATAAATTGTTTTTTGCGTCATTGTTCTTTCGAAACGTCTCTGTTATCTTAAGTTTCCAATTAATCACACATTCAAACAATCGGAAACTCATTTGATCCTCTTGAATATTTTGTTTTTAATTTCCTTTTCATTAGAGAACCATATTACTGTGGAATATCCTTATGCTGCCCAGGGCTCCTCGATTTCAAAACGGAAACGCTTACGGTATGTAGGTAGTTGAATTAACGTCACACTGGAGCAACACAACGGGCTATTGACGACGATCCAGGATCATTCCCGATGGGAAAGATCCAAAGACAACACCAGCGCATTTTTTAACCACGATCAGATGACGAGGTCAACACCTGAGCTGACACCCCACTCTCTATACTTCCACACCACTCGAACGTTAGAATATTTGATGCCACGACAGATTTAAAGTGCACCAGCCCCAGCGCACATAACGGTTTACGGTTGGATCGAGTTTCGAACTCACAACCCACCGGTTGCTAATCCACTACTCTTCCAACTGGGCTACCGCGGATCGGAAAGGCAACAGAAGTCTGCCATGAAATCGCATTTTTCTTTCCATTAATTAGTGCAATAAACATCCTGCGCGTCTGGAAATCTCAGCTTCCAACATCCCTTCAACCCTACATAACACGTTATTCGACGGAGATTAGAACGGAATGTAAATACTAGAAGTAACACTTGTAGTAAATCAATACAAGCCTAGATAAGCCGGCTTCATGATAAGAGCAGCGCTTTGTTGCAAGAGCAGATGCGAGGGGACATCAAGAGGCATTGGATAAGATATTTCAATGCCACTTCACAACACAGCTTTGCTATCTGTGCCTACTCCCTTTACGGAAGCAGGTCATCAGATAGCTTTGAATTTTGTGTGTGATATTCGAAAATATATCGAATTTTGCATGTGGAAGTCGACCCTAAAACCTAGTTTAGACATCGCTATCCTGATGAACAACGACGCAAGTGGAATTCATCGATTTTTTCAGAAAAGAAAACCGTTCATGATTAGTATCAATCACAGCGTGCGTGAAACTTCGATGGTAATGAAAGGAGGGTTTAATAATAGCATTTTTATTTTACTTTTAACCCTCGTGGTGGTTGTCTCGACGAGGTATCTGAGGAATTGAGGTAAAATTGACCAGATCTCGATGGAAGAGATATCTCGTCATTAGAAGAAAACTGACCAGATCTTGATCTCTCATCATCAGAAAATCGGCAATATCTTGACGATATATCTTGTCAATAGCAAAATTGGTCAGATCTCGATGGACGAGATATCTCGTCAATAGCAAAATTGGTCAGATCTCGATGGACGAGATATCTCTTCAATAGCAAAATTGGTCAGATCTCGATGGACGAGATATCTTGTCAATAGCAAAATTGGTCAGATCTCGATGGACGAGATATCTCTTCAATAGCAAAATTGGTCAGATCTCGATGGACGAGATATCTCGTCAATAGCAAAATTGGTCAGATCTCGATGGACGAGATATCTCTTCAATAGCAAAATTGGTCAGATCTCGATGGACGAGATATCTTGTCAATAGCAAAATTGGTCAGATCTCGATGGACGAGATATCTTGTCAATAGCAAAATTGGTCAGATCTCGATGGACGAGATATCTCTTCAATAGCAAAATTGGTCAGATCTCGATGGACGAGATATCTTGTCAATAGCAAAATTGGTCAGATCTCGATGGACGAGATATCTTGTCAATAGCAAAATTGGTCAGAACTCGATGGACGAGATATCTCGTCAAAACCACTTGAAAGGTTAAAAACACTTAAAAAGCTATATTTTGATAGAGAGGTACGTCGAGATAACAGGAAGACATCCATCAGGAAAATTAGTCATTACCCAAACTGACCAAATCTTGGTAGACAGGATACCTCGTCATTACAAGAAAATTACCTAGATCTTGATATCGCCACCATAAAAAAAATCAGCAAATGACGACTAGATATCTCGTCATTAGCAATATTGGTCAGATCTTGATGGATAAGATATCTCGTCGAAACTATTTGGAGGGTTAAATGAAGCTACTCATGCAAGTCTATTTTGGATATTCGTCCCAATTTTGGAGTTCAATCGTTGTTCTCACAAAATTTTGAATGAAATATTCAACACATTCACTTACTATACCAAACAGTTTTATCAAATTTATTAATATTATTTTTAAAAGACAAAACAGTTGACATATTTATTGACACTTTTATTCATTGAGCTTTTTGCATTATGAAAGGAGCGAAGAAAATTTAGATTAACAATGACGCAATATATACTTAAGTCGTTGTTCTAATCGAAATCGACACAATTTCTTATGCAATCATTCTTAAAAAGCACTTACGCCATTGTTGAAACCGAAGAGCAAACATCCTGAATCCAAATCAGTCACACCTAACTTGGGAACAGTTGAAAGTTGATGAAAAACAGTTGAAATTTGATCATTGACGCAATGCTCTCTAGCGAATCTGATTGTTACTACACGTTCTTGTTTCTTGTTCCATTGAAAGTCATGTCAAAGACACGAAAGAGAATCATAAAACACAAATATGTATCACTTGAGTCAGTGTTCTTTAGGTACAGCGACATGTACTGCTGAAAAAAATGATTTGTTTGAATGCATTCCAATTATGAATCTTGATTAGTTTTGGAAGTATGTTATGGAACAGTCAATTATAAAGAGAAGATACATTTATTTTCTAAATGAATCAGAGTATTTACCTAACTTTCCTGTTTAAAGTTAGCCGAAAAGTATAATTTTAGAACTCGGCATGTTCTTGATAAGATTGCCATTTTATTGTTATTACAACGATAAAATACTTTCACGCCTTACTAATCAAGTAATTTTAGATTATATTAATTTAAATAATATGGATTTTAATAACTTATTTTTATGATTTTCTGTAATTTTTATCTCCTCTGGGCACATCTTCTTTAGGTGTATATGGGCTTCACGAACTCGAGGTACCCTAGCGATCTATCCTTTTCCCATGGGGTCCCATCCATTGCCTCTGGTAAACATGGGGTCGCGACCCAGGATGCCCAAGCGATCTTTCTCATCTTTCGCCTTTCCATCCTTTCTTTTCACAATTACTTGACATCGTATTATGTTTGGTGCAGCTTGGCCAAACATGCCCCTTGCGCCATAAAACACAAAACTGTACTTTTATAAATATGATCTTAATTCTATAAGAGGCAGTCAAATGAAAACGAGACAGATGGAAAAAAGTAAGTAAACTGTTTGTTATTTCAAAAGTAATCGCCATAACTGTTGATACATTTATCCCACTGTGAGACAAGACGGTCAATGCCTTCATGGAAAAATGTTTTCGGTTGCCTACGGAACCATAATTGTACCCAGGCTTGCACCTCTTCGTCCGAAGCAAATCGACGGCCACGAATGTCTTTCTTCAGGGCGCTCCAAAAATATGGAAATCGCATGGGGAGAGATCTGGACTGTATGGAGGATGTGTAAGGGCTTCCCAGCGAAACTTCTGCAGCGTAGTCTTAACCTTGGTAACATGTGGGTGGGAACTATCCTGCAACAGAATGATGCCGTCCGTCAACATTCCTGGGCGCTTGGACTTGATGGCGCGCTTCAATTTTTGCAAAGTTTCCACGAATTCCACTTCCTGACACTCCTTCTGCAGTCAAAAAACGCACTACAGCACGCTGTTCCTCTTTCCCGGCCTCCATAGTGATGTCGGACGCACACACGACTCACTGACCTCACTTCGAGCACGTCTAACAGACAAATGACACAGTGGTGAACGTTCGCGCTGTTCCTTCCTGATTCCCAATAGAGGGCGCTTCTATACACAAACCTACCTGCGTTACCAACTTCCGCGCCATGCTCGTTATATAGTCTGTCTCGTTTTCATTTGACTGCCCCTTATATAACTAAAATGTAGAATACGTCTAGTTTACTTATGTGATTATATACAGTTGTCTTAAGGTTATAAACTAACCTGGGAGGGGGTGCCAGCTTAGGAGTTGTTCCCGTCGTCTGACCGTGGTTCAAAAATGACGAGGCGTTGTCCTTGGATCTTTCCCTTCGTGTTTGATCCCGGACTGTCGACAATAGCCCGTAGCGTTGCTCCAGTGCTACGTTAATTAACTACCTACTTACCTTAAGATATTTATGTAGCTCAGATACGCTTTAAAATAAAGTAGTTGTTTTTAATGCATGTATTACGAAAGCTATGGTAAGGGTATCGGATTTTGTAAACAGGCTACTGTCTTCACTTTTAAATTTTACATCACATTAAACAAGTATAGCAAAAGAAGTAATGTTTGCTTTTAATTTGTTGCGCTGGATAAAATAATATACTGAATTTATTGTTCTCGTAGTTTCTTTTTAATTCTTTGATTCTTCTCAGAGAAATGTTTTTCTCGTCAATAAATTCATTTTAATAACATTTCATTCAACTATTGTTCTCGTAGTTTCTTTTTAATTCTTTGATTCTTCTCAGAGAAATGTTTTTCTCGTCAATAAATTCATTTTAATAACATTTCATTCAACTATGTTTGTTTTCCTTGTATAAAATGTTTAATATTTACGAAAACAAGCTTTTAAATAAGCACTTTATAGCATTTTTGAAATATGCTTCAATGCACAATCTCCTGCTTTAAAATTTGTTTTGTTCGTCTTTAGCGGCAAGATGATTCGAGTGTTTAAAACAGAAATTAATACCTCTTTCAATGGAAAAAAGTTTGTTTACAGTATTTGGTCACAGCATAACAGTCAAAGGCAAATAGAAAAGTTAACAGTAACCCAAGAACTTAATTTTGCTGCCTCATGCTGTCTAGTGTGGCTTTGTGTAAGGTTCATGAAATTAAGATATTATATCGCTGTTCCGGGAGAAAAAAATTAGACAAGTGTAAATCTGAGTATGTATCTTGAGTTACATGCGTCAATTGTTTTTCAATATTCATTTCTCCTACGAAACAAACACAGAACAGTAGTAACACTCAGGTCAACTAAAAAGCATTGCGTCATTGTTCTAACTTCAACGGTTTCTTGGGGCCATTGTGGCCAGTTACAAGAGTAACGGATTAGTAACCGGATGGATGCGAGTTCGAAACTCGGTCCAGATCGTCGTACGCGAGGGCTGGTGCACGTTGAATCTGTCGTAGCCACAAATGTCCTCACGTTGGTGTGGTGTGTAGAGTGGGGTGCCAGTTCAGGGTTCAGGTGTTGTCCTCGAATCTTTTGTTAATTAACTACCTACAACTGTTTCTTATCCTTTCGAAGAAGGACGACGAAAGTTTTGGTTGGTGATTCAGAACTTGATGCAGGAGCAACTTCTTCGGTGCAGCAACGGAGGATAGTGAATTAACGTTGCACTGGAGTAACACAACGGGCCATTGGTGACAATCTGGGATCAATCCCGAAGGGAGAGATCCGAGGACAAGACCTCGTAGTTTTGAATCTCGGTCAGATGATGAGGCCAACGCCTGAGTTTGCACCCAACTCTCCAAACTTCCACACCACGCTAACGTTAAGACATTTGAGGCCAAGACAGATTTAAAGTGCACCAAGCTCCACGTACACGACGTTATTTGGTTCGATCGAGTTTCTAACCCGCAATCCTCCTGTTGCTACTCTGCTACTCTTCCAACCAGGCTACAGCGGTCCCGGTGCAACGACCAAGTTTTTCTTAGAACGATTGAGTAAATTGTGTGTTGAATTTGGCTGAAACAACGATATAAATGTACGTACATTGTGACGTTGTTAATATACAGGGTGTCCCAAAAAGGTTGTTCCGCAATTTATCTTTTTACCATTTGGAGATAGGTAGGCAATGTAAATTGCAAAAGTGCACCAAATAAGGTAAGCAATTAAGATATGTGAATAAAATTATCACGTGATAACAATTTAAGCGGATATAATTTTTAATTTGTATACAACCCCTCTAGATAAAAATCCGAGATAGCAAAAATGTTCCTTACCTGCATCCCTATCGTTAGTAAAAAACCATATTTCTGTAGGTTGAATAGTAACGGAGATACAAGATTTTCCATTTTAAGGGGGCCGTATCTAATTTAGAACGATGGCCAAAAATGAAGAGCTAAGTTCTGCATTGCTGCAGATGGAAAACATTTTGAACATGCGTTGTAAATTTCCTTTTATTTTTATTTAAACCATTTTTTCTACAATATTTTTATAGAAGATTACATTGTCTACTATTATTCAGTGCGATTTTCATCTGCAGTTACAATGCTACATTACTTTGCACAATGTTGCACTTTCTGACCGAAAAGTGCTTTTTAGCATTGTGTATACGGTCTCTAATCTGACTGCTTGAACAGCTGTGCACAAGCGGTATAAGTCAACTTTTTTGCGTCATTATGCTCCGTTACTGTTCAACCTACAGAAATGCAGTTTTCTGCTAACGATAGGGATGCAGGTAAGGAACATTTCTGCCATCTCGGATTTTTATCTAGAGGGGTTGTATAAAAATTAAAAACTGTATCCGCTTAAATTGTTATCACGTGATAATTTTATTCACATATCTTAATTACCTACCTTATTTGGTGTACTTTTGCAATTTACATTGCCTACCTATCTCCAAATGGTAAAAAGATAAATTGCGGAACAACCTTTTTGGGACACCCTGTAGACACTGTCCGTTTCATGATGTAAATAACTGAATGAATAAAAATGTTAATAAATTTGTTGTAAAATAAGATACATAAATTTAATAAAACATTTTTGTTCTTAAGTGACTTTGTGTTGAGTATTGCATTCCAAATGTTATAGCAGCGACGCAACTATAAAATTCAGGTGAATATTCAAAATACACTGAGCGGGGGACTTGCCCTTTTGTCTCAGATAGACTAATCTAATCTCGCCTACGCTTCTTCCGATCTGATAAAAATTGTGAGATTTGTGCCATGATTTAAGTTTCAACAAGATCTTTAAAAGCTCTAATTTCAGTAAAAGCAAGTTTCAAAGTTCTGAAAAAATAATTTTCTGAAGTCATAATTTGAATTACCCTCTGGGGCACATCTCCTTCGAGTGTGCACGAAACTGGGGTGCTATAGTGATCTTTTCTTTTCCCATGGGTTTTACTGTCTTAAGTAAATCCGGAAGTCGCGCTCCCGTATACCCAAGCGTTCTTTTTCTACTCTCATTCCATTACTATGTTCACCAATGCCTCTTTTTTTCCCTTTCATATTTTTTACTTGATGACTTGTGTTTGGAGCAGCTTGATCCTTGCGCCATAAAACGTCAAATCCACCAAACCAACAACGAAGCCTGGGTGTACATTTCTCCACTATCCGTAACACTTTCTTTATGTGTATTATGCTATTACATTACGTTGTCTGTCTTGTATTTGGTACTCCTTGTCATCCCCTTGCGCCATAATACCCAACCCATGAGATGGCACTGAAAACAAACATGCAAGCAATCGTTAATTCTACGGTAAGCTGTAAACTGAAACGTATTTAATTTTTAGTAAATCAATACTTATTGACTACAATACATTTTTTGTAAACAATTCATTATTTTTTTACCACATTTCTGTAATTAATACTTTCTGAATGTCCGATGTTTTTGTCTTGTGCACAGCTTGGCAAATATGGAAATATGGCCCTTGCGCGCCATAAAACCCAAATACAACCGACCAACCATAACTTAAATAATTGTGAGTAATTGTAGTAATAATTAATTTTAAAGATAATGGTTTATGTAATATGTGAAAAGTTTCATTACTGGTAGAGCAGTGGTTGATCATAATAATTAAACGAATAACAACTAAATTCATTTTATAACTTATAAGATGGGTACACAAGACGAGAAAACAGAAACTTCAAAAACATGAAAGCGCGTTAACTCCCTCGTAATGTTCAGGAATATTACGTATACTCAAATGCTTGGTTCAAAGATGTGTTCATCCTTTGTCATAACCTTTTGTCACCACACACCTTTAGCGTTGTTCGTCCACTGGAGATGTCCCTTAAAAATCGGCAGTTTAAGGTCACTGAAATTCCTTCTTAATATCGATCTCGTACGTTGTTTCGATTCGAGATTTATGTGGAAAATGTACAAATTGATGTGAGACAAAAGAATGGAAGGAAGAGAGTGAGTTATTTCAGCTATTAAATTTTATGCATTGCACGTTTTGTGAAACATCAACTTAGGATATCAAACAACGCCATAAATATCCAGCCTTCAACTGTAGTGGAAAAAGGTGAAAATCATAACTTCAGATATTACCGAGATTACCTGCTTAAGTTAAACAGGAAAGGGGTGATCTTGACCCTCCAAGTGGATTGACGAGATATCTCGTCATCAACAAACTGGTGATTTTTATGATGTGATCAAGAGATCACTTATGATCGAGATCTGGTCAGTTTTGCTAATGAAGAGACACCTAGTCGAAACAACCACCAGGAGGGTTAATATAAAGTTAGACTATAATGTTGCCTATTATAGAGTCAGACTATATTAACGTCACACTGGAGCAACACAAGTGGCTATTGGCGACGGTCCGGGATCAAATCCGAAGGGAAAGATCCGAGGACAACACCACGTAATTTTGAACCATGGTCAGATGACACCTGAATTGACACCCCCTCTGCGAACTTCCACACCATGCCAAGGTGAGAACATTTGAGGTCACAACAGATTTAACGGCCACCAGTCCCCACGTAAACTACGGTCTTTGTTTAGATAGAGTTTCGAACTTGCAACACTCCGGTTCCTAATCCGCTAACACGGTCCCGTGTTGTCCTCGAATCTCTCCTCGGGATTGATCCCGGACGGTCGATAATGGCTCGGTGTGTTGCTCCAGTGCGATGTTAATTCAACTACCAACCTGCTTTGTTCTTTGTGCAGCTGGCCACATATGGCCGTATGCCAAACACAAGACAGGTCCATCCCGAGGGAAAGATCCGAGGACAGCACATAATAAGACAAGTAATTCGAAAACTGAGTGTATGGAGTGGGGGTTTGGAGAGCTCAGGTGTGACCTCGTCATCTGACCGTGGTTCAAAATTATGTGGTGCTCTAGGATATTTCCCTTTGGGATTGATCCCGGACCGTCACCAAATAGCCCGTTGTGTTTCTCCAGTGTGACGTTAATAAATACCTACTCATACTGTCGCCAATAGCCAGTTGTGATGCTCCAGCGCGATGTTAATTAAATACCTACTTAACTACCTACCAATCGAAAACTGAGTGTTAGTTTGATTCTTTGTTCAGATTTACATTTAATCTCCCTTTTATTGGTTTGGGGGGGGGTGGTATTTCAATTAACGTCACACTGGAGCAACACAACGGGCTATTGGTGACGGTCCGGGATCAATCCCAAAGGGAAAGATCCGAGGACAACACCACGTAATTTTGAACCATGGTCAGATGACTATTGGTTTAGGGAGTGGGGTGCCAGCTCAGGTTTGACCTCGTCATTTTGAGCCAGGATTTTCAGCCACGATCATATGACGAAGTCAACGCCTCTTCATTTTGATCCACGATCAGATTACGAGGTCAACACCTGAGCTGGCACCCCACTCTCCAAACCAGCAAAAGGGATTAAATGTAAATCTGAACGAAGAACTCAAACTAATACTCAGTTTTCGAATTACTGAAATTCTTGCAATGCAAAATAACCACACAAATTCCTCGACAGTTTCGGGGCCGCGGTGGCCCGGTTGGAAGAGCAACGGACTAGCAACCGAAGGGTTGCGAGTTCAAATCCAGCCAAACACCGCCGTGTACAAAGGGGGCTGGTGCACGTTAAATCTGTCGTGGCCTCAAATGTCCTCACGTTGGCGTGGTGTGGAAGTTTGGAGAGTGGGGTGCCAGCTCAGGTGTTGCCTCGTCATCTGACCGTGGTTCAAAATTACGTGGTGTTGTCCTCGGATCTTTCCCTTTGGGATTGATCCCGGACCGTCACCAATAGCCCATTGTGTTGCTCCAGTGTGACGTTAATTGAAATTCCCCCCCCTCGACAGTTTCGGCGTTTAAAGTCAAGTCCACATTCACCTCACACCTACGTTCCTCGGCATCCATCCCGTTTAATATTCGCGCGTTTTGAAAATTAAATTCCGTTACGCCCATGCATTCATTAACTCGCAGGCGAAAAGCGTTTATTAATTAGAAACTCCGAAAAGTACAGCGTTTAAGTCCTCGACAGAGACATTAATTTGAATATCAAGCGCGAGTCTGTGGAGCGAAAAATGCAAACTTTACAAATAAAGCTGCCCGATCCCAAACGCTAGAATTTCACTTTCGTAATAAAAGTTTCATGTCGGGTAATTGTGAACAGCGTAATGGCTTAAGCAGTACTTTTGTATAAGAAAAAAGGTTCGTCTTGGAATTCTTTCTTGGAAGCTGCTTTTGTCTTGAGAGGAAATAAAATAATTCTCCACTTTCCCCTCGTGATTCTTCAATGATATTTGCTGTCGGATTCTATTGTCGCTTTCGCTTGGAAAGGTAAATAGAATTTTCGTTTGATGAATTTCCTCACTATTCCCTTTCCTTTACATCCCCGAAGCAGTAAAATTTATGATGAAAAAATACAAATTGACATAAGATAAAATAATTACAAAAAAGAATCGAAAGGGAGTTTTATTTCAACAATTAAATTAGCGAAAAACTGCGAAAGTTTGCGTCATTTTTCAAAATAAGAAATAATGGCATGAGGGCATGGGTTTTGTACCTTTAAAACAAAAAAGACATTACATGGCTTTGAAGACTCAATTTATTTTAAAGCATTGAAGTGATTTTGAAACAACTCAAATAGATTACAATTTTATAATTTCAAAGTCAAATAATCACATACATATTCTGTAGAATGGCTTTGTTTTACTACGAAATATTTTTACATAATTGAATTTTTATGACTTTTGACATTATTTGTTGGTATCAGATCATATTTTACGCCTTCTTGCGATTAAATACTCTGCGGTATGTAGGTAGTTTAATTTATGTCGCAATGGATAAACACAACCAGGTATTGGAGACGGTCCGGGATCAATCCTAAAGGGAAATATTTGAGGACAATACCTCGTAACTTTGAACCACGATCAGATGAAGAGGTCAACGCCTGTGCTGGCATACCACTTACCTATCTTCCACACCAAGCCAACATGCGGACATTTGAGGCCACGACAGATTTAGCGTCAAACCAGCCCCCTATACACGGCGGTCTTTGCTTGGATCGAGTTTCGAACTCGCAACACCCTGGTACCTAATCCATGACTCTTCCAACTGGGCTGCCCCTTCAATACCACGAAAAACAATATTTGTACAATTTTGGGTTGTATATCTTCTGAAGTAACAAATACTGCACACAATGTAAGTTCCTTATGTTGCTTATAACTCGAATTACAGTATTTTAAGCCGTATATTCCAATTAGACCAATACGTCCAATTAGACTTTGTGTATGAAAAAATGACACTAGAGGCCAGTCAATACAAACCAAAGCAAGACCAAATAGCGGAAAGCGCTCTGGTCCGCGGTTCATATGCTCTGGATTCGAATCCAAATCTAAGTACGGATACTCGTAATGATTCGAAGCCCGCTTTCAGCAGTAAATTCTGATATAGTCAGCCCTCGTATAACGCAAAATAACCAATGACAAGCCAAACTAAATATCTTGTTGACAGAAAACTAAGCGCAAACCGATGTTGTACCGATCAAATTGGAGTGAGGTGCCAATTTTGATGTTGCCTCGTCATCTGACTGTGATTCAAAATTACGTGGGATTGTCCTCAGTTCTTTCCCTTCGGGATTGATCCCAAACCGTCACCAATAAATAGCTCGTTGTGTTGCTCCAGTGCGACGTTAATTAACTACCTACCGATCAAATTCTGGGGCCGTGGTAGCCCGGTTGGGAAGAGTAACGGATTAGCAACCGGAGGGTGGCGAGTTCGAATCCAACCATAGACCATCGTGTACAAAGCGGGCTGGTGCGCGTTAAATGTGTCGTGGCTTCAAATGTCCTCAAGTTTTCGTAGTGTGGAAATTTGGAAAGTGGGGTGCCAGCTCAGCTGTTGTCTAAATTATGGCATGGTTCTAAATTATGAGGTGTTGTCCTCGAACTTTCCCTTTGGGTTTGATCTTGGACCGTCACCAATATCCCGTTGTGTTGCTCCAGTGAGACGTTAATTAAAATACCTACCTACCGATCAAATTGTTTAATTTCCCTTATTTAAGAGCTGAAACTTGTTTTCTAGAATGACTCAGGCTTTTTATATCCATGTGTAGGGTCGCGTCATAAGGGAAGAAAATAATGTCTACAAATGCCAAACATTAGCTCTCGTGATATTAGTCTACATCACGAGTAATACTTCACGGGCTCTTCAATACTCTTGAACGACACAACTAAAATCTACGTGAAGTTAACGCCGCCCAAATTGGTCAACCGTCACATAGGTTATACAGATTAACATCAATTACCAGATTGGGTATTCTACAACTAAAGTCGAAAAAAGTGAGAACGTAAGGAGTGCTTCAGACTAACAGAATCAGGATCAATCCGAATCAATTTGATTCCAGTAGAATTCCCATGGACATGAAATATAAGTAGACTGAGCATTACTATTGACAGAAGCTTCGCAAAAAATTTGATCAACCTGTCGACTAGTAGTTACGTGACTACTCTGAAAATTTTACTTTTTTGATCAACTTGGCATTTATCGTCTCGTTTGGAGATGTAATATCGTATGACAGGTTAGGTGTGTGAATGCGCATTTCTATAGAGTGGCGACAAAAGTGGTGAAATTACCAAAGTCTACTAGACGCGCCGACCAATCAGATGATGAGTTAATGGATTGGCGTTTTCTGTTCCGAGGACCGATCAGATGATGAATGTTCGTTTACACCCAGAAAGTAGTCTAAGGACCACGTTACTAGTAGTTTCGGTCAGATGATCCTTGATCACATAAAAAAGGTTACCATTGTTCACTCTACTAAGTAGTCTAAACGTTAAGTCTAACGTTACTAGTAGTAACGTGACTTAGACGTTTCTAGTAATATCAGTCACATGATCGTGGTATGAAAAGGTACGTATTGCTCACTATACTTTTATATTTTCTCTATTATAGAAACTAACTTAGATTCGGAGCACATTGAAGCGAAACGCTCCGGATTCAGTGTGAATAGTTTTAAGACGAACGAGCTATTTTTTTATGAAAGCGGCTTTCCAGAATCTTTATAGAAAAAAAATTTGCGTCTTAAAACCTTTCACGCTGCTTGAAAATTCAGAACAATCATCGCAAGGTAGGTAGTTAATTAAGGTCGCACTGGAGCAACGCAATCGGTCTAGGAGACGGTCCGCATCAATCTCTAAGCGAAAGATCCGAGGATAACACCACGTAATTTTGAACCACGGTCAGATGACGAGGCAACGCCTGAGCTGGCACCCCACTCTCCAAACCAACGTGAAGACATTTGAGGACACGACAGATTTAAAGTGTACCAGCCCACGTATACACGACGGTCTTTGACTGCATCGAGTTTCGAGTTTGCATAACTCGCCGGTTGCTAATCCGTTGCTCTTGCAAGTGGGCGCTAGCGCGGCCCCAACAATCATAGCATCTCAATACCCCTGAATTTACATTAATCAGTTTCCACTGGATTCAGATGGATTCGGATTGACCCGGATTCTGTTTGGGTGTGTAGCGGCCCTACACAAAAGTGCTCAGTCAATAGTCAGAAACAAGCAACAGCTACTCTTCGTGGAGTATCGAGGATAACAAAAAATATTATCATTCAACACAACACACATTATCTCTATACGACCGCAAGCACGCCTGTTCCCTGTTTAATCCTCCTGGCGGTCTCGAGACGAAACCGGAGGGTTATGAGTACGAAACTAGGTTCAGCCAAAGACCATCATGTACGTGGGAATTGGTGCACTTTAAATGTGTCGTGGCCTCAAATGTCCTCACATTGGCGTGGTGTAGAAGTTTGGAGAGAGGTGTACCAGATCAGGTGTTGACCTAGTCATTTGACCGTGATTCAAAATTACGTGGTGTTGTCCTCGGTTCTTTTCCCTTCGGGTTTGATCCCGGATCGTCGAAAATAGCCCATTGTGTCGCTCCAGTGCGATTTTAATTAACCTACCTAAATCAAATAGCAGGGTGACACTTCAAGCCTCCAGGAAGGTTTCCCAGATCAAAGGTTGCTTTAAGGCGTCGTATTTAACACTCCTGACGCTGTTCTTGACGAAGTATCTCGTCATTAGCAAAACTGACCAGATATCTTGATAGACGAGATATCTCGTCATCATAAAACATCGGTAATATCTTAATGACGAGATATCTCGTCATTAGCAAAACTAGTCAGATCTTGATGGACGAGATATCTCGTCATTTACGAAATTGTCAAATCTTGATGGACGAGATATCTCTTCCAAACCACTTGAAGGGTTAACATAACAATTAATTCGTACACACGTAATATTTTTTCCTCCCTGGTTGTATTCTCTCTTCTGTGTTAGTAAAACTTTCATTGTGTGTGTGTCTATTACTTGATATTGTTTGTCTTGTGTCTGGAGCAACATGGCCAAATATGGCCCTTGCGCCATAAAACTCCAGAAACCAACCAACACCTAACATTTTATTCCACATACCCAACCCAGATATTATTTAACCTGGTACTCCTATTTGACATAGGGGTCGTGGCGTATGTCTGTTTACAACCCAGTAGATCTTGCGTTCGAACCCCTGCTTGTAAAATGATGGTTGTCCCTGTTAGAGAAACGGCGGTTTGTCAACTTCACAGTCAGTTCGCCTCTTGTTGTGCCGAAGGCCGAAGAGGTCAGTTGTCAGGGCATTATTAAAAACATTATCCAAGTAAAATACTCAAATGTTTTGTCGAGATTAAATTTATATAATTCATGATAAAAGACTTTTCAATTATGTTATCCCTCTCTAAGGAACAAATGCGTCCTTATCTATAAGATTAAAAATGATTACTTTTTATTTATACTCCGTACGGGAATTTTCGAAGAAATTAAATTATATTTCTATTTCCTATGAAGCAGTTGATTTGTTTTCAAAGGATTAGTCACTAAATGCATTTCTTATTAGCCTGATCTAAATATTTTTTCGTCAGACGTTTTTAGAGCCATCGTAATCCTTTCTAAAGTAATGACAATGCACTAGATTCACTTTCTCCTTGTTCAGAAAATAATTGTATGTATTACAAAAGAAGAAATAGGATTTCGCGCAAATCTCTAAGCAATTACAACTGTTTCTAAAAATCTACTCTAAGAAGGATAAAAAGCGTTTTTAACAATCAGTTGGGGAAAAAAGTTAAATGATGCTTGATTTAAGAAAGGAACTGTAGAATTGGATCTACACTCATACATGAGAGACGTTTTCTGTCAAGTTAAATATAGGTGGCAGTGGTGTTTTGCGGTGATACTTGTTTCCTGTACATATTACGGACTTCACTTAAGTTGGATTGTTTTTCGTATGCGGTAATGGTAATGGTAATTAATTAACTTCGCACTATAGCAGCACAACGGGCTATTGACGACGGTCCGGGATCAATCCCGAAGGGAAAGATCCTAGGACAACGCCTCGTAAGTTTGAACCACGGTCATATGATGAGGTTTTTCGTATGCGATATCAGTACGTCACCATCCAACCAAATTCCGCCGTGTACACGGGGGCTGGTGCACGTTAAATCTGTCGTGGCCTCAAATGTCCTCACGTTGGCTTGGTGTGGACGTTTGGGGTGACAGCTCAGGTGTTATCCTCGTCAGCTGACCTTGATTCAAAATTACTTGGTGCTGTCCTCGGATCTTTCCCTTGGGGATTGATTCCGGATCGTCACAAATAGCCCTCTGTGTTGCTTCAGTGCGACGTTAATTAATTACCATTACCACCAGTTCGTTACCAAAAGAAATTCCAAAAAATGGATTCCGAAGTAATATACAGGGTGAGTCTAAATTGTTTTTACAAAATAAGAGGGGTGATACTACCCATTCAGACGAGCAATAATAACCATGGAACAAAGGGTCGCATTCCACTCTGAGAGGCAGAAAAGAGTAAAGTCGAAACGCGTCGAGCATGAACAAGTCATCGCCTCTGACGTCGTTTTGTACCTGCCTACGTAGCATATCTCCTAAGCAAGATCGCCTGGTCGGTAGCGCACTGGCGTCCAGTCCAGTGGCTTGGCCTCCTCGCTCACCGGACCTCAACTCACTGGACTTTTTCCTTCTGATGACATGAAATCTTTAGTGTACCAGACGCCTGTGGACTCGGCTGAAGATCTCGTAGCGAGAATCGGTGTTGCCGCAGACAAAATTAACACAACACCAGGAATCTTCGAGAGGGTGCGCCAGTCATTCCTTCGCCGGTGTGAACTGTGCAACGACACGCGTGGCCGCCACTTTGAGCACTTGCGGTGAGTTTTTCTCTGATCAATAAATCAGATTGTGCAACTTTTGGTATCGTTCATTCGCTTTACCAACTCTGTTGTAAGTTCATGTTGAAATTCTAATTTTACTCTTTCCTGCCTCTCAGAGTGGAATGCGACCCTATGTTCCATGGTAATTATTGCTCGTCACAAAACATAAAAATATTCGATCAAGCACGCCGGCATGCACATTCCTTATCTGCGGTGTGACAGTAGCGCAGCTATCGATGATACGCTGCCGCAGATCCAGCAAAATTGTCGACGGAGCGTTATACACCCGATCTTTGATGTAAACCCAGAGGAAGAAATCGAGAGGGGTAAGATCTGGAAAGGGATAAGAAAAACTGTATGACACCGAAGAACACGTTTTTGAATTTCTGGACGACCCCTTTTTCAAGGCATGGAATAGTTCAAATTTCAATCACGAATATCTCCGCGAATTTTACAGATAATTCCATGAAACTTTTTCCTGTGCTTTTATTATGGTATTGCGCACATTTTTTTTAATTTAACTTTTTGTCCGATCTCCTTTAGTTTTCGAGTTATTTTTTAACTTCCTTATTTCGCCGCTAGGAGTGCTGTAAGCTGTCTCAATAAATTCAGCATGGTCACTTTACTATTGGTACACGTTACTTCCTTGAATATACGAGGCGCTGTTTTAAATTTAAAGGGCTTAAAGGAACTTTACAGGTCACCCTGTATATCATAGCTGATTGGTCCCCAACGCCAATTATATTAAACACCGAACCTTCAAAACGGCGATAAACTGAATTTTAAGGTAACTCTCGATATGTATCATACGAGAGCATTGGTAGATAGTTGAATTAACGCCACACTGGAGCAATACAACAGGCTCCTGGTGACGTCAGGGATCAATCCCGAAGGAAAGGATCGAGGACACTTAGTCATTTTGAACCATGGTCAGATGACGAACGAGAGCATTTGTACAGCGGGAGTAAAATGTCCCTAGGCAGTCTGGTTTGTTTGTTTACACTGAAAATATCCCTCTCGTAGGTGACAGTAGTGTTTCTACAGCAATACGTTTTTCGTCTATATATTCTAAACGTGGCTTGTTTTGGAATTGACTTGGATTTCTATTGGTGACGTGCTGATACAGTAATCAAAAAACAAGTAACTGATGTCACATTTAGAATACGTATTTTAAACACGTATCGCCAGAGAAACACTACCACCACCTATATTTAGTTTGACATAAAATGTCTCTGATAGGTAGTTCAACAAAATTGTCTGAAAGTTGGTGTCCATAAAAATAAAAGAACCGCGGTGTCCCGGTTGGACTCGTAATGGATTAGCTGGTTGTTAATCCTGCTGCATGTTAAATCTGTCGTGGCCTCAAATGTCCTCACGCTGGCGTGGTGTGGATGTTTGGAGAGTGGATTGCCAGCTCAGTTGTGAACTCGTCATCTGACCATCAAAATTACGTGGTGTTGTCCTCGGATATTTCCCTTCGGGTTTGAATCTGGACAGTCGCCGATAGCCTATTGCGTTGCTCCAGTGCGATATTAAATACCTACATACCATAAAAATATTTTAGTTCGCGTTTATAAAAATTATACATTCCGATCCGAAATTGAGCTTACACCTATGGTATTGCTCCTTTTTACCCATCACGATCGAAATCAAACTTCGAATATATCATTAGAAGTTTGATGAGATTCATTCTGCACCAATAGGATTTCAGGCAGGTTCGAGGCTTGAAAGCCTTTTACTTCGATTCCACCATGTCTCAAAGCAATCACAAAATTAGATTTGTTTTTCCTGAGGAACACTTCCAGAGATGAAACCTTTCCTACCGCAGCATCAGTTGCCAAATGAAGAGTGTGACAGGTGGACATGGTGAAATATATAAAAGAAATATAACTTCGTGTTCTGTTTCATATAAAGCTCACAGGACTAGACAGAAGTGGTGGATTTTGTCGAAATGGCATTTCTGCTTCACAAGAATTAGGGGAACACGTTTTTTTATTGAACAAAAGCAAACTTCCCGTGCATCACAAAAGTGCAACACGGGACTTATAGAAGTAAGTTGATTTATCAAAGAAATAGGGGAATATAAAATTTTAATTAAATTAAAAGATTTGATTCATTTGACAAATGAAAATAAAAGCAGATTATTTCCAATAAAAAAGCATTGAGTTCCACTGGCCATGTTTTACCCAATGTTCTCAAATCCTTTTGAAGATACATTCTTGAATTATCAAATGCAGGACAACTGAAAAGTAGATGATCCACATCATGTGGCTGCGTTTTGAACACTCGCACATATTATTAGTCTGAAGATTAAACCTATATAGGTATTTAGCAGAATTTCCATGGCCCTATAAAAATTGTGTAATTCTGAAGTTTGTGAAGAAAAATAATTTTGAGTTCAATCTTTACTGAATGGTAGGAAAAAAAATTTTGGTGTGGCCAAAAAATTGTTAGAAACATGTTTGAAAGGCATTTCTAGGTTGGTTAGAATTTATTTCATTAATTTCATAGATGTGTTAACTTAATTTATTTGCTTCAGTGCATTGAATTTGTGTCAATTTTAAGTTTTTTTATGTATGTTTGTCGATTGATTGCCATTTTATTATTCTAACACAAGTAAAATAAGTTTTCATCATGCTGTGTTTAAAAATCAAGAAATTCCATTATTCAGTTCAACTGAAAAGAACACCGATATATACAGGGTGAACCAGCCAGTCCCTGACCATCTACTATTAATTGACGATTTTCTCCAATTTTTCATTTCAGCGAGCAAACTAGCCTATTCCACAGTAAATCAAATTGATATGCATTCAGTCGATGAACTACTAGAACAAATTGTATCTAATCTGAAGTTAAATAATTTGTCTTTTTATTGATAAAAAATGTAAACAAAAGTCAGGTGTCAAATTATTGGTATCTATGAAATTGCAGTATAGTAGACTTGCTATGAGGAGTGGTATCTCAATCTTATTTCATCTCAAATCTATAACTTATTTTGAACAAAACATTTGGCATAGAGATGAATAAATATCTCTAATTTTGAAAAATACAGCATTATTTTGTATCCAAATCAATTTTAAGTCATAAAATTATGGTCGATCCATTATTATGTGTTCTATTTACTGATCAGTTTATTTAATTAATGAATTTCTAGGTAAGCTTTGATTTTAAATTTGAAGTTTGATACTTCATGATGACTAGTGTTTGGTAATTTTTTGGGACTCAATGTAAAAAATAAGCCTGTATCCAGTATGTGACTAGAGGCGATCAATTACTGGAACATAGTACATAAATTGTCCCAAAAATTCAAATATTATAAAGTGAGAAAGACGAAATATTTGATGGGAAATTGAAATTCAAGAGTGGCAAAGTAAGAGCCAAACCAAAAATGAACAGAAAAAACTATTAAATAAGCATAGAGGATAAATTCGGAATCCATGGAATTTATAGCTAGGAAAGAGTGTGTACTCCAATTTACTCTAAACCCTCTGTTAGTCATGCTTTCTAGATTATGTGCTATACCCTAGTGAGTCCTACTACGAAAGAAAGGTTTAAAATGAAAGAAATGAGATTGTCCCATGTAGCTGCATTTTAAAGGTGGTTATTATATTGTGAAAGAAAGGATAAAATGAGAAAAAGCTAAAGGAATGGGGAAAAGAATCGCGGCAGTTTACCTCAAACCAAAAGAGAAAATAATTTCACTCATAATAGGAAAAGGGGAAATATTTCCAAAGACAAGGGGTGAAGCTAAGGAAGGTGATTGATTCTGTGAAATATGAGTAGGTAGCTGACAAATAGAAGCAAATGTTACATTAGAAAGCACATGAGGTAAATGTGATAGTTGTTGCAAAGCATGTGATATAGAAGAAGAGAAGACATGCTTTGCAATTTGTGTAGGATGACTTGTCTGATGATGTTGATTTTGTATGTATGTTTTGGAGAAACTGATGGAGACTGCACAGTAACTGATTTTAGTTTCGTTTATAATTGCCAAATGATGATTCTTTAGTATTATTACATCATTTATTCACTTGTTTAATATTAGTTTGTTATATAATATTTAAGCTTTACTTGTTTAATACTTGATAGAGTTTGTTCCTTTGCTTAATAGTTTACTCACAGAATATCATGTAAAAAATGTTCAGCCTAGCTACATTTGATAGAAATCTACTGGTGATCGCTAAAATATTTATACTAACTTTCCCATTTTAATTTTATTTGTAGTCTAACTGGTCCCATTACTATTCTGAACTTTAGGATAAAAATTCTATTGAAATATGAATTAAAATTGTATTATAGCTAATTTTATCACTTTCTCTACAAGATACTAAATGCAAAAGTAAAATAAGTGCAATTAGCTCTAAGAAAATTTTTTCATGAATTATGAGCACTGACGGGTCAGTTTCTGTCTGGTTCATCCTATTAGATTGTCCCAAATGAAATGGCCGATAAGAAGTTTGTTATATTCTAGGGGAAGTGAGAGTCAAATGTTATGCAAATTTTTTTATTATACGTGGATAGATGATGCAATAGTAGCAAAGGTTGCCTTCAGCGAACATTTAATAATGTGAAAAATGTTGCATCCAAGTTAGTCATGGAACCATGTCAACTGAGGTCCACTTTTGTTTTTGCATTTAAATTGGAAAATTCTGCAAAGACTACGTCAAAAATATTCATAAAGAACTTGGTAGAGAAACTTCTTTCGAACAAGCTATCTTCAGTGGCGTAGCTAAGGAAGGGAGACAAAGGTGAAACGTCAGCATGTAGTTGGAATTATAGTTTAAAAACATGATTTTCACATGTTTCTTACTTTAGAAATCGTCCATCAGATTAAAAGCAAACCAATTTCTCCTCTATTGAAAAGCTGATTCGTTGATCAATTATCAGTAGCTAGTCTCATTTCAAGTGTATCCCGGATTTTAAAGAATTAAGTTGAAAGAATCCACCCTTTAAGAATTAAGGGGAGCCTTGATATGCTTGTTTATTTGGAAAAGGCTTGGGAGGTAGAATGTTTAAAACTTCTACTGTTCTGCATCCTTCCATACACAGTGATTTTCAAGTGCTGCTTTCTTACATCCAATCAAATTCGAGCCCCCAGGCGCGCATCTTTAGTTGTGTAGGGGAACCCAACCCTGAGGTACCCAAGTGACCTGTTCTTCCTTCTGTTTACCTTCACCTACACTTCTTTTTGCTTTTTTCACCTCCTTCGTTGTGTTTGGCGCAGCTAGACCAAATATGGACCTTGTGCAATTAAACCAAAAAAAAAAAACCAAAGTCGACAACAGAGACCAACTAAAAATTCTGCGAGGTGCAATATCAATTTCAAAATGAATGGATGACGCAGTGAACGATCGTAATTAAACGATTCGATCAATTAACACATACTCATAGTAATACATAAACTATCCGTTCAACTACACTCACGTTTAAACATTCAAGTATATTGATTAATAGAGCGCATCAATAAACCTATCCTTTCGTTTATAGAATATCTGCTTTTCGATACCAGCCATGTATGTATGTAGCTATCCATCATATCTATCCAAATGAAAATGAATTTGACATTTTCTATCCCCAACGTAAAATAAAATAATGTCATGAATATGTAATCACTCCCTACTAAACTATGCAAATAGGAAATATAGAATTTCGCCCATATCAACCATTTTTGTTTCGATGCAAATATTTGTCACTGAATGCGAGACTGAACGCATTCTTTGTAAAGAGAAAAGAAAGCAAAGTTATATAAATACTTTTATGGGCATGTTTACGAAGAGAAAATGTATTTTCTTCTTTTCTCTTAAAATAACTAAATAAAAATGAATTAATCCCACACAAAAATGTTAATCTAAATAAAATAATTTTTAAAATATCACTTGTGAAAGGAAGGTGGAGTATCAAAAATTAATGAATAACCAATCCAGCAATTGAAGTGTAGATTTAAGGATTTTTATTTTAATAAAAGTACATAGAAACGAATCTCAAACTTGTAAAAATAACTTCAATAATCAAATACGGATTTTACTATTAACTACACATTGAGCGCTGCGTTTCATTTACAATTTAAAGAATAAACAAGAGGTTGTTTTTAATTAAGAAACCGCCGTTTATTTTTTTTTCATGAATTTCCTATGCATATTCTGGCCAAATATGGCCCTTGCGCCATAAAACCCCCAAACCAACCAACCAACCCATGCATATTCGAACTAACCATCGCTCTACTTGAAATTTTTAAATTCATTTTTTCCTCTGACAGGTACGAAATGAAAAAATTAAAATCTAACCACAAAAGGATAGAAAAAATTAAAACACAACATGTTTCAGATACTTGAAGGGAAATTGAAAGGAACTTAAGGGAAAAAAACCATACCTCACGTAGAAAAAAAGATGACAAAAAATAACCGAATCTGAAGCACGCATAATTAATTTGCTGTTCGGTGGTTTTTATACCTCGGTTTGGATGTATGTTTCTAATTATTGCATTTTTTCTCATAACATATTCTTAATAAGAAAATATATTTATTTTAACAGGCTCCATCTGCTGGCTCCAGCTTGTCGACCCCCAAATATTACCAAGCGATCTTTCTATGTTCGCTGATCGAACTAGCTAGCTTTTCTAGCACGAAATGCATCTCAGAAATAATTAGTTTTTGAGGTAGAAAGTGTTTCCTATTCGTATTCCGTATTGGGTAACGGGAAGTAAAATCATCATCTTACGGTGGTCCCTTTGTTTACACTGAAAATCCTTCTCATTGAGAGTGTTATATCCTATGTTTGTAAAAGTGGTGTGTTTGTGTCGAGGACACAAACCGTAATTTTGACGTGAACATTCTGGCCTGATTTGATTGAGGAATGAATGAAGCAGACATAGGAAGCTTGAACGATTGTTTATTGTGAATATCATCTATATTATTTCTATAGTATAGATCCCTTTTAAGCCTCTTACACGCGACGAATTATTTATTTATGTATTGAACTGGTTTTTCATTTCTTTCCATAATATCAATAATTTATGAATACGTGATTTGATGATATGAGGATATTAAACGACGCATGTTCCACGCGAGGTTAAAATTTGAAAACAAATTGTCAAAATATGCAACTTAACAATTTTTGTGTATTCTAGAGTTAAGATAACCTTAGGTCTTTTGGCGGAAGAATTACGTGCTTTACACAAATGGCTGGAACAATGCTAACAGTGATCTCAAGGAGGAATTGTAAATAGTGATTGAATAAACTTTTTTGATATTTTGGATATAAAAAAATTCGCTTATATCTTTCCCCCCTTATAATGGATGGGGATGGAATTGTTCATGAGAATGCACGGGCACGCTAGTTCAACAATTAATTTACTATTTGAATGATTAAAGTGCAGTTTAATATTAATATTGAAGGATAATTTTATTTGATTGAAGGCCTGTGATGGTAGTCGTTTTCTATTGACAGCACAATGATAAGCATATTATCTGACAATTATTTAAAATTATTTATAATGAAAATTAGCATCGGTTTGTCCATTTCAAATTAAATAAAATTAAAATTATAAAATAACATTTGATATACATCTTATACTGATTAATTCATATTTTAAATCACTTTGCGTGGCAAAAATTTCACATCTTGGTCGTGTTTTCACAATTAGCTTCTGAACGTTCGCTTCAATTGCATCTCATTAACTTTTTCAAAGGCGATTCGTTATTTTGACGTGAACACTTCTTTGAAATAAGAACAGTACTGGCATGAAAAGTCGAGCGCTACAAAAAAGGGTTACACCTGTTTTGTCTTATGATTTCAGAAGAAACATCCAGAAGATAAATATAGTGTAGATAAAGAATGTCCACGCCTGATATATCCTTCGGACCCAGTGTGCAGGCGCACTGAGCATGGGGAAGGGGTTCACGACATGTCGAAATTCTACGGTGCTGGGCAAGCTTTGGGACAGTGTAACTTAAGATTGCGTAGAGTGAAAACTGTGTAAGTGGTGTCATTCGAAACCTACCAAACTACACTACATTCACAGGTATTTACTCAATAAAATTATCCATCATAATTAAATCAAACTGCACTTTAATCGTTCAAAATGTAAATTAATTGTTGGATATTCTCAATAAACAATCATTCAAACTTCTTGTCTGCTTCATTCATTCTACAATCCGACATCAGGCCCGAGTATTCACACTAATCGTTCAAAATGTAAATTAATTGTTGGATATTCTCAATAAACAATCATTCAAACTTCTTGTCTGCTTCATTCATTCTACAATCCGACATCAGGCCCGAGTATTCACGTTAATCGTTCAAAATGTAAATTAATTGTTGGATATTCTCAATAATCAATCATTCAAACTTCTTGTCTGCTTCATTCATTCTACAATCCGACATCAGAACCGAGTATTCACGTTAATCGTTCAAAATGTAAATTAATTGTTGGATATTCTCAATAAACAATCATTCAAACTTCTTGTCTGCTTCATTCATTCTACAATCCGACATCAAGCCCGAGTATTCACGTCAAAAATACGGTTTGTGTCCTCAACCTACCATCTTATTTGATGTCTAGACATATTTTCGCGTTAACGGACATTATCTTTTCTGTTTCGATTTCCCCCCTCCAGATTTCTTATTGCCTTCCATAATCAAAAGTGTTTTCAACGTTCTGAAATGCTGGCATCAGCAAAGTTTTTAATAACACTAAAAGCCCTATAGCCGCGTTCAAACAATGGATCAGCTTTAAGCGATTAGAGAAACTTCTAAAACACGTCCTTCTACTTTAGCTTACCTTAAAGTGTTATCTTTTTTCTCAACGCTTAGAATGGGGTGAGTAGATGGATATTCCGTAAATTGAATAAGAGGAGCAAATGAAAACCAAGGCACAAAGAAACAGGAAAAGCTATGAAAGAGACTAAAGTTTTCTCCCTTTTTACTGCGTCTTCACAATCCATTTTCCCGACCAACAAGTTTCATTTTCCTAAGTAAAGCACTTTGTTGACTTTGAGTGTCATCACACTAAATCAGATTTTCCCCTGTTCTCTTATCTTTCATATTAAACGTATTATTCGCATAAAGCTGCTATATATTGGACTCTTGAGCAACCAGCCGTTGAGAAGAAAAGATGCTTTTACGCCTTTAGAAGGTCTTCGTAAGGTAACGTCGTATTTGTCCAGAAACAAAACTCAATGTTGTTATTGCAAAAAATTTTCGGTCGTATTTTTCCTGAAGTTCAAGTATAAAAGGATGAATGCATTGGGGACCGTATTGCAGTCGCAATGTGGGAAGGTTGGTTTGTTTTGCGGTTGCGCAAGGGCCGTATTTGGTCAAGCTGCGCCAAATACAAACATCAAATAAAAACGTATAAGGAAAAAGAGAGGGATTGGAAAAATAATTTTCCCTTGGGATTTCAGCCACTTTCAGATGACGAGGTCAGCACCTGAGCTGGCACCCCACTCTTCAAACTTCCTCACCACGCCAACGTGAATAGAATAATAGGATGAAACCAGAAAAAAATCGCTTGGGTATCCCGGGTACTTGACACCCTTGTTTACTAAAGAGAGTAAACCCCATCGGAAAAGAAAAGATCACTCGAGTTCGTGAAGCCCTTACACAGAGGCAAGGTGAGAAGGAAAGGCAAAAATTCGATAATTTATAAGAAAAATTCGAAAGGATGCGTTGGTTGAGTTCTTGATGGCGCAAGCTGCGCAAAATAACGTCAAACGAACATACATACATATAAGGAAAGTCTTACTGACAAAGAGAGAAATACACCCAGGGAGGAATGGAACCCCAGCTGCCAACAACTCGCAAAATTTAAAAGGAAATAGAAACCAAAATTACTGAATGAGTGGTCACAAAATTTTTCCCTCCTAACACATATCAGGTGTATCGCATTAGGTGACCAGTGTGTCTCCATACTTATAAAAGTTACGTAATTTATTTATATCTATACTTATAGTCTACATTTCACTACATTAACTGATCACGTCAGAGTACAATTTGCATCCATCTTCTTATGAAATAGATGAAAATGAAATAGTCAATTACCAAGCCCGTGTGAATTATAGGTGGTGCCGTTTTTGATTCCTCCTTGGTTGTATTTATCCCTTCTGTCAGTAAAACTTTCTTTTGTGTGTATGTCCGTTTCCCTGATGTTGCTTGGCCCAATATGGCCCTTGCTCAACAAATCTCAACCAACCCAAGCCCTCGTGATCTACTATCCCTTACGTCAGAGATCTGCCCACAATCTCAGTCTATTTCATGAGATTCGATGATTCTGCTGAACAAGCTTCCCACCACTCGTTCATTTGTTCTCGCTGATTTTTTGTCCTCATAGGAGATAGGACTGCATCCATTTCCCGAATCATGATTGGATTTATTTAGACGTATTTGAAAAACAATTCTATTCCTGAATATCTAACACCTCCAGCTATCTACATTACAGGTTTTGTCCTTATTTTATATACTAAATAATACTCGCTTGCCGTAGGCTTCCTAAACAGCGAAAAGTAGATTAGAGTTACAGCGACCATCAAAAACTTAAGGCCACGGACAAAACGTGGAGCAAGCTTTTGTCTGACCCTGTTCCACCTAATTTCCCACGACATATTGCTACAGCAAATCTTCGAATTTTAACTGGACACGACTTTTTAACAGGACACTTACACCTCATGGGTGTGCATGTTTCTCTTGACTGCCCCTTTTGTTCAACGGAGAGCTTTATGGATTTTAGTCATCTTTCATCTTGCACTTTTTATCTGACGATCACATATTAGTTGACGACCTTTTCAGCCTGGCTAATTTGTACTGGGCAGCCCGTAGAAAATTATGGTCCCTGGACTTTTCCTGGCGTAGGAAAAAAGTGACACACAAGCGCGGTCACAAGAATCTCCATCCTTTGAATTGGTTTTTTGTTGTTTAATTTGCAATTTATACCAAAACCATCACATACAGAACTCATGAAGAATCCACCACTTTTGCTGAAATTACTAAAATATTCTCATCGAAAACGGTCAAAGGCTAAAGTCTCACGCGTTAACTAATTATTGATTTCAAAAAATAGTTAGGTAGGAGGCAATTTCGGTGAGACGCCCACCATCCTTCAGAATTGAAAGTAAACACGAGGAAAACTCGAGTTTATATCGCTCTTCTGAAAGAACAATGACGCAAGTGGAATTCATCGATTTGTTCAGAAAACGAAAATAAGAATGTCTTTCACGATTAATATCAATTGCAAGATGTGAGAACATAGAAGACATCGGGAAATGGGCGTTAAGATGTAATGTAACAAGTGAGAAACTTTGATGATCATGAAAGTGGGGTTGATAATTTCATATTTATGTTAGTATTCAATAATGCTACTCGTGTTGGTGTATTTTGTATATTCATCCTAATTTTGTAGTTGCGTTGTTATTCTTCCAAAATTTGGAATGAAATATTCAATACAAAGTCATTTATTTTATTGTACTAAGTAGTTTTATTAAATTTATTAATATTATTTTTACAACATATTTATTGACAATTTCCTTCATTCAGTTATATACACTATGAAACGGCCAGAGTTTAAATTAAGACACACTATAAACTTACGTCGTTGTTCTAGTCGAAACAATTCACACACAACTTATGCAATCGTTCTAAACAGCACTTGAGTCGTTGTTGGGCCTAAGAGCTAATATCACGTATCCAAATCAGAGTCAACTAACGCAGTTGAAAGTTGATGAGAAATAGTTGAAAATTGATCAATGACTCAATGCTCTGTAGCGGAGCTGATTGTTACTATAGTTTTGTCCTTGTTCCAAGAAAGGATGAATCATGTTAAAGACAAGTGACGCATTTAACTCAAAATACCCATATTTTTGCACTTGCGTCATTGTTCCTCCAGAACACAGATATTAACTTTTTTCACCGCGTTGTAGCTAACACCCATTTTTCCTAAGTAAGTCTTTCCCGCAAACGTGTGAAGGCGGAGAAGAATTAGTTCGCTAATCAATTTGTCAGATAAGATGAAAATTGATATGGTTTCCAAATTACTTACTTCAAGAATAGATTTCGGAGATTGGATTATTATTAGGATGTTCAAATTCAAAAGATTAAGAACTTCACCAGCAGTGAGCATTGACGATACTTTAGAGACCTTTCTCTCTAGGAAGTGTTGGCAAAGGCATATTAGTTTTATCTGTTTTTATCAGTTTTGGTGTTCTTGTAAATTGAATTTTAAGTGAGTTTATGAGGACTAGTTTCTACCTTGATGGCGAAGTAGAAGCTATCAGTATTGCTCTTCAGCGTTATTGTGTCTGCACTATGATTTCAAAAATGCAATAATATTGTCTGAATCATATGCAACCCTTCAGTCTATTAACTCTAGTTAATCCCCAATTTCATACGAGGTTCACCATTACAAGGAGCTCCTATTTCTTAAAGTCTAAGAATAATGGCTTTCGATGGATACCTGGACACTGCGGTATTTTTGGCAGTGAACTAGCAAATCCTTTTGCCAAAAAAGGACGGGCCGCGGGCGGTTTAGCAACCGGAGGGTTGCTGGTGCGAAACTTGATCCAAGCAAGACAGTCCTCAAATGTCCTCAAGTTGGAGTGGAGTGGAAGTTTGGAGAATGGAGTGGCTAGCTCAGGCTAGCTCTCTCTTCATCTGACCGTGGTTTAAAATGACGAGTTGCAGTAGGAGCTTTCCCTTCAGGATTGATCTCGGACAGTCGCCAATAGCCCGTTGTGTTGCTCCAGTGCGAAATAAATTCAATTATCTACCTTCCTCTTACCCAAAAAAAGGAACCACCTTACTACAATACTCAAGTTCTAGGACTTCTTTCCTCTCGGCAAAGCTATCCTTGAGACATCTAGTGACTTCTAACAACCAACGAGAATAGCAAGGTAGAACATCTACAAAACACTGGACTAGGGTTTATCTTGGAGAGGTACCTGACAAATCACGGCGTAATGCGGTGGCAAGCATTCGCCTTACTGAGCATGATTGTCTTCCAGTACATATGCATAGAATTGGTATGATCACCAAGCTTTTTTGCTGCCTTGTAACAAGCCTGACCCAATGGACAACACCCGCCTGCTGCGTAGCGAATCAATTAATAGAATCTAGGTTCCTCGATTATGGATAGCGAGAGAACTTTTAGGGCAATAACTCCAATTATATTTCCTTTTTTGCACTCGTCTGTGTGTAGTAAAAAGAAACGGGTTGGAAGAGTAGTTGGATAAGCAAACGGAAGGTTGTGAGGTCGACCCAACCAAAGATCGTATGTGGGGACTAGTGCACGATAAATTTTTCGTGGCCACAAATATCTTCACGTTGGCGTACTGTGGATGTTTGGATAGTGGGATGCCTGCTCAGGTGTTGTTCTCGTCATCTGACCGTGGTTCAAATTTACAAGGTGTTGTCCTCATGTCTTTCCCATGGGGATTGATCCTTGACCATCGTCAGTAGCATGTTGTTTTGTTCCAGTGCGACGGTAATTCAACAACCTTCCTACCTATTGTAATAATTCGTTTTGTGTTTCTTTTGTTTCCTTCTTGCCCTGGCCATTGAAATTAAGAAAAAGGGTTCTACAGGATAACCATACTGACACATTTATTTTTAACAAATTTTCAATTCAGCCCGGTAGTACTGATGTTTAATGATTCAAAGCTATAAGAATGGTAATCTTTTGATGTCCTCTTCAAATTAACTCTCCAGTGGCTTTATACCAATCAAGATCTGACCAAATTTCGCTAATGACAAGATACCTCGTCATCAAGAATGCCCACTGAATTCCGAATTATGAAGATATCGCCGTTTTTTGATGGTTACGAGATCAAGATCAGGTCTGATTTTTCTAATGACGAGATATCTCTTCCAACAAGATCGCGACATACCTCGTCAAGACAATCACCACGAGGGTGCTACGCCTTAAAGCAACCTTTGATCTGGGAGACCATCCTGGATGCCTAGAGAGCAGCCATCCTGCTATTTCATATAGTAATTTTATTCTGTTCCAGTAACGTATGGCGACTTAGCTAGAGGCAGGAGCTGAAATGGAATAAAAAGGTCACGTATTTTATTTTTGGAGGTGGGGTGAACACTCCAATTCAATATAGAAAGAAATGCTATCTGAAAGCTGTTTATAAAAATAGCTAACTGTATGCTGGGTTACCAGACGTCAGGAAAGTTTGTGAATTTGCGTGCGTTGTCGGATTTCGCCTGGAATTTTAAATTGTCCAGATTCTTCATAGAAATCATCAATTCAATACAAATGTTGTATTGAATAACTTTGTGTACAAAGAATGTGTTGGTCGTTCACTGCAGCTTGCGGGATTTTATGCATCAAGTCAGATTCTTTTCTATTTATTTGTTTCGAATACTGTTATTTCTTGTTTTTAACAGGGTCATTCCATTTGACGGAACGGGGCAAATACTGAAGATTTCTATTCTTCCTCTTGTATAATAGGGCCGAGGTAGCCCAGTTGGAAGTTGGTTGGTATTGGAGTTTTATGGCATAAGGGCCAACTTTGGCCATGCTGCGCCAGACACAAGACATACAATATAAAGTAAGAGACACACACACAATGAAATTTTTACTGACACAAAGAGAGAAATACACCCAGGGAGGAATGCATCTGGCAGGAATCGAGCTTGCACCGGCTACAACTCGAAAGTTGCTAGCGCAGTGGGCATACACACTGAAACATGACGGTCCAAGACCAGTTGGAAGAGCAACGGATTAGCAAACGGAGGGTTGCGAGTTCGAACTCAGTCCAGCCAAAGACCGTCATGTACACGGGAGGCTGGTGCACGTTAAATCTGTCGTGGCCTCAGATGTCATCACGTTGGCATGGTGTGGAAGTTTGTAGAATGGGGTACCAGCTCATGTGTTGTTCTCGTCATCTGACCATGATTCAAAATTACGAGGCGTTGTCCTTGGATCTTGCCCTTCGGGATGGATCCAGGATCATCGTCACTAGCCCGTTGTGTTGCTCCAGTGCGACGTTAATTAACTATCTACCTCTTATATAACACATATGGCAATTTTAATTACACTCATGTCCAAATTTATCTTTACATACTCAAAAATAATGATATTCCATGAAATATCCAATCGATGTAATCCATTTTTACAGGAAATGTATGAAAGACAATCCTAATTAGCATTATCCAACCAAAAATGATCAAACGGTTTCTCATATGCAAATCAAGACGTTACGTCATCCGACGGTGAATCAAGCGCTTTGCGCAAAGTGAATATCTGAGTGAATTTCTGCAATACAGCGTTTGGTTTCAGTGTGTAAGGACTCAAAACGGTTTGTTATGGCTCCGAAGTATCATTTGGAAGAATCTGTGAAGTGGCGAATTATCGGCCGTTTAGAAGCAGGGCAGACAATCATAGAAGCAGCGAGATGTGTGAATATTTCAAGATAGACAGTCTCTACGCTATGGAAACAATTTCAGAACTCTGGAACTGTTGTAAGAAGATCTGTACAAGGTCGTAAACCAATAACAACTGCTTCTCGAGATCAATATCTGGCAATAACTGCCCATCGTAACAGGAAGTCTACTACTCGGCAGTTAAGTTCAGAGGTTGCAGACGCCACTGGAACTTTGTATACAGAAGGCTTAATGAAAAAGGCCTTTATGCCAGAAAGCCAAGGGTATGTGTTTCACTGTCTTCACAACAAAAGAGGAATCGCTTTAATTGGTGCAAAGAACATCAGAACTGAACACCAATGGACCCATGTTCTCTTTACTGATGAGTCTTAGTTTAGTTTAACATCTGATTCTAAACGTGTTTACATCTGGAGGGAGTCAGGAACGCGAAATATTCCTTCGTACGTTATGGAACGTGACCGTTTCGGTAGTGCAGGTGTGATGGTATGGGGAGGAATAATGATCGATGGACGTACGCCCCTACACATTTTCAACAGAGGATCTGTGACCGGTCAGAGATATCGAGATGAGGTCTTAGAACCTTATGTAAGACTTTTCAGAGGTGCATATGGATCCGACGTTTTATTTATGGACGATAATGCTCGTGTCCACATCGAGCAAACCTCGTTGACGAATTCCTTGAAAGTGAAGCCATTGAGCGAATACCGTCGTCAGCAAAATCTCCTGATCTGAACCCGATAGAGAACTTATGGGACTATCTTGGAAAAGCAGTTGCACGGAGACATTCTCCTCCTAGAGATATAAATGCCCAGAAGACCGCATTGCTGGAGGAGTATAACTTAATTCCCCAAACTGTGGTTAACGACATTATTGCCAGCATTAAAACACGTTGTGATATGTGTGTACACGTCAGGGGAGATCACATTCTATATTAAATTCATAAGCCTTAATTTTTTTTCTGAGTGATTCTTTTTTTTCTGAACTCTCTTTGTCACATATTATTGCCATTTTTATTGTTTCATGCTACAGTTTTATATCATATGCAGTACTCTTAAAAAATTTTCTTCGTATTTATGTGTTATGATGTTATGTATAATTTCACACAAATTCTTAAATAGTTCATAGTTTCTGAGAAATCCGTGATTTTATGCATGTAAAGATAATTTTGGATATGGGTGTATTTTAACGGTTTGTGTTTTATGTTTGATGCTTATTATTTGGTACATGTATTCAAGTACAAAACCAAAGAAAATAAATTTGCATTGGGCAACTAAGCAAAAAAATCCAGAAATAATTATCTAAATAAGTATATTTATACACAAAATTTTAGTAAAATATGCGTTCAATTGACTACGGGACTGAAATTAAATCCTGAGGAAAATATGCTTGAGGGTTATCCATTTCGGGGGTTGCAAAGTTCTTCAGAAAATCAGCTTTGTAAGCCAAACTGAATTATTGGAAAACAGGAACGAAAATTACAGGCTTTTGTCACCAACAGAAGAAAGGGCAGCGGCTTGAGTTTGTGTAGCCTTGCGCTCTGATCTGTTTTAAGCAGTTATATTTTGTAGTGGGAATGTTTCTTTTAAGTGGTTCTATAGGTAGGTAGGTAGTTTGATTAACGTCACACTGGAGCAGCATTTGAGACAACGACAGATTTTAACGTGCACCATTCGGATCGAATTTCGAACTCGAAACCCTCCGGTTATTAATTCACTACTCTTCCAACCAGGCTACCGCTGTCCTTTTATGTGGTTCAAATCCAGGTTGTTAAAGTGAAAATTTTGTTCTATGTGTTCTTTGTTTAAATTGTGAAAGTGTGTTGGATTATTTTTTACAAAGTATCTTACTTGAATGTTGATCAATTTAAATATTACAGTGTTTTGTCAAAAGTTTGCTGTCGGATTTCGAATCTAGTCAGAAACATACGGAATTTCTAAAAGATACTCTATGTAAAATACTTTGATAAAAACAATAACAATATATTTTCAGAGAACTCAGATTCATATTTCTCAAAAAATGACAGCAATATTTCATCGTTCTTTACTCGAGTACAAAAACTAGAAAGAATTCGAACTTAAAAATAAAATTTTAGTTCTGGCGTTGCCAGATACAGAGTAAAAAATACATTTCTATTATTGGTAGGTTTGGGATTACCAGGGATCTGGAAAAGTCCGGAATTCACGTGCTTTGCTCGAATTCCGCTAAGCCTTATATGTTGTCCAGATTTTTCAGAGAAATAATCCATTTAATCCAAATGTTGCATTTCTTGAATCGCTTTGCGTAAAAATATAGTAGGTTGTGTCAAGTATAAAATATAGTAGGTTGACGTGAATAGTCGGGTCTTATATTGGATTGTGGAATGAATGGAGCGGTCATAGGTAGTTCGAACGATTGTTTATTGTGAATATTCAACAATAAATTTACAATTTGAATGACTAAAGTGCAGTTTAATATTAATATTGAAAGGTAATTTTATTGATTAAAGGCCTCTTATTGTAGCTGACGTCCGTAGCTTTCGAATGACACCACTTATACGCAATCCAACCAAAGTTACACTGGGCAGCTCGTCCAGCATCATAGAATTTCAACATATTGCAGATCCTCGCCCCGTGCTGAGTGCGTCTGTGCATTCGGACAGAAAGTCATGTCAGGTACGGACATTTTTTATCTACACGATGCTATATTTATCTTCCGCATGTTTCTTCTAGTTCTAAAATCATAACACAAAACAGTTGTGATGATTTTTGTAACTTTCGACTTCCCAGGCATGCCCCAGTACTGTTCCGATTTCAAAAACGTATTCACATGCCAAAATGTATTAGTCGTTAACGGTAGTTCACGGATTTGTGTCTAGTCAGAGTTCTTTATGTAAAGAGTATATTAAACAAGTAATACTGTTCGTTCTTTGTAGCAATGTTTATTTGACCATTTCAATGTAAAACGTTTTTTATCGATATCCCATAAATTATGTTTAATCTTTTTACTTTCCCTGAGGTGTCAAAAATTGTAATCGTATTTGTCAGGAACTATTATTTTTAGATTTGTCAATATTTCGTAGGTTCTTCGATAACTTAAAATATACTAGTTTCCATATATTTGCCCAACCAGACACAAGCGCAAGGTATATTATATTTCCATAGATCCTATCCTTCGTACTGTATTCCCTCGCACCTACTACAGAGGACCGAAATCGATCGATTCCTAGTCCCAAAACACTGCCAGATTCCAATAGGAATAAGAAAACATTAGTTTGGAATAACAATTTTTTATTAATACCCCATTAATTAAATTTTATTTTTCGGACTTTCCCTGAGGTGTCAAAAATTGTAATCGTATTTGTCAGGAACTTTTATTTTTAGATTTGATAATATTTCGTAGGTTCTTCGTTAACTTAAAATAAACTAGTTTCCATATATTTGCCCAACCAGACACAAGCGCAAGGTATATTATATTTCCACAGATCCTATCCTTCGTACTGTATTCCCTCGCACCTTCTAATGAGGACCGAAATCGATCGATTCCTAGTCCCAAAACACTGCCAGATTCCAATAGGAATAAGAAAACATTAGTTTGGAATAACAATTTTTTATTAATACCCCATTGATTAAATTTTATTTTTCGGACTTTCCCTGAGGTGTCAAAAATTGTAATCGTATTTGTCAGGAACTTTTATTTTTAGATTTGGCAATATTTCGTAGGTTCTTCTTTAACTTAAAATAAACTAGTTTCCATATATTTGCCCAACCAGACACAAGCGCAAGGTATATTATATTTCCACAGATCCTATCCTTCGTACTGTATTCCCTCGCACCTACTACTGAGGACCGAAATCGATCGATTCCTAGTCCCAAAACACTGCCAGATTCCAATAGGAATAAGAAAACATTAGTTTGGAATAACAATTTTTTATTAATACCCCATTAATTAAATTTTATTTTTCGGACTTTCCCTGAGGTGTCAAAAATTGTAATCGTATTTGTCAGGAACTTTTATTTTTAGATTTGGCAATATTTCGTAGGTTCTTCTTTAACTTAAAATAAACTAGTTTCCATATATTTGCCCAACCAGACACAAGCGCAAGGTATATTATATTTCCACAGATCCTATCCTTCGTACTGTATTCCCTCGCACCTTCTAATGAGGACCGAAATCGATCGATTCCTAGTCCCAAAACACTGCCAGATTCCAATAGGAATAAGAAAACATTAGTTTGGAATAACAATTTTTTATTAATACCCCATTGATTAAATTTTATTTTTCGGACTTTCCCTGAGGTGTCAAAAATTGTAATCGTATTTGTCAGGAACTTTTATTTTTAGATTTGGCAATATTTCGTAGGTTCTTCTTTAACTTAAAATAAACTAGTTTCCATATATTTGCCCAACCAGACACAAGCGCAAGGTATATTATATTTCCACAGATCCTATCCTTCGTACTGTATTCCCTCGCACCTACTACTGAGGACCGAAATCGATCGATTCCTAGTCCCAAAACACTGCCAGATTCCAATAGGAATAAGAAAACATTAGTTTGGAATAACAATTTTTTATTAATACCCCATTAATTAAATTTTATTTTTCGGACTTTCCCTGAGGTGTCAAAAATTGTAATCGTATTTGTCAGGAACTTTTATTTTTAGATTTGGCAATATTTCGTAGGTTCTTCTTTAACTTAAAATAAACTAGTTTCCATATATTTGCCCAACCAGACACAAGCGCAAGGTATATTATATTTCCACAGATCCTATCCTTCGTACTGTATTCCCTCGCACCTACTACTGAGGACCGAAATCGATCGATTCCTAGTCCCAAAACACTGCCAGATTCCAATAGGAATAAGAAAACATTAGTTTGGAATAACAATTTTTTATTAATACCCCATTAATTAAATTTTATTTTTCGGACTTTCTCTGAGGTGTCAAAAATTGTAATCGTATTTGTCAGGAACTTTTATTTTTAGATTTGATAATATTTCGTAGGTTCTTCGTTAACTTAAAATAAACTAGTTTCCATATATTTGCCCAACCAGACACAAGCGCAAGGTATATTATATTTCCACAGATCCTATCCTTCGTTCTGTATTCCCTCGCACCTTCTAATGAGGACCGAAATCGATCGATTCCTAGTCCCAAAACACTGCCAGATTCCAATAGGAATAAGAAAACATTAGTTTAGAATAACAATTTTTTATTAATACCCCATTAATTAAATTTTATTTTTCGGACTTTCCCTGAAGTGTCAGGAATTATAATTGAGTTTGTCAGGATTTTCAGTCTGACAACCCAAGGTAGGTCCTTAGCTTGCTCTATTCAACATTCTAAATAAACCATAGAGGGAGTATAAAAGCAGAGTGAGCAAACATAACCTTTTTATATGTCCAGGATCATGTGACCAAAATTAAATTTGCATGAAAACATTACTGTTTTTACTACACTTGTTTAATAAGATGTAAAATTTAAAAACGAAAGACGCCTGTTTACAAAATTTGCTACTCTTACCATAACCTTTTAATGCATGTATTGAAAACTATTACTGATTTTATTTTAACGTGAACACAAAGCACAAAAATATCTTAAGGTCGTAGATATAAATACCTTCAGATTAGTTTTTGACCTTTAGGTAGGGTAAACTAGAAAGTTATTAATACCCTAATCTTTAATTTAAAAAATAAGCTTTCATATCAATATTCAGTTTCAAATAAGGGCGGGGAAAATTCCTTGTGAATCATAGAAGTCAGCTGTGTTGAAATATTTTCAAAGTGTAAACATCAAGAAAGGTAATATAGCCGTAAGCAAGAAGTATACAACAAGGTACTAGTTAAGAGGACGGTTTCTTCTGTTTTTTCTAAGAAAAGAGCATGAGCATGTTTTGTAAAATAGATTAGACATAGCTTCCTTTGCATAAGTCCATTTATACTGCAAAAATAAACTGAATAAGAATGAAGGGATGTCAATAACTGGTGTCAATTACTCATCCAAAGGGTGTCAATAACCGATTTTGCACTATTTATTCTCAACATATTGCAAAATACCTTCCAGGGATAATTTTTTGTATGAAACCTTTTATTCGGCTTAAAGTAGAGTAATTCAGGAAAAAACTTACATTTGATTTCAACTTAATTCAACTATTTTTACTATTTTTTCCATGAATTTATAGTATAAATATTGCTTTAAGGGTGTCAATAACTATCTTGTTTACCCTATCTGAATTTCGTCCCATAACTAAACTAGATGTATTCTACATTTTAGCTATGGAATTAAGACAATATATTTATAAAAATTATATACAAATAATCATAAAAATAAGTTATTCTTAAATTTCAACATTATTTTTAATTAATATAATCCAAATTTATTTGAAAATTAGTAGGGCGGGAAAGTATTTTATTGCTGTAATATCAATAAAATGCCAAATTTATCAACATGCCGAGTTCTTAATGATACCGGTATTAAACAGGAAAGTCAAGTGAATACTCTTTTATTCGTTTAAAAAAGAAATGTATCTCCTTACACTTTTTAAGAATTAATTGCTCCATAACACACTATACTTCCAAAGTCTGCTCCTTTCACACTATACTACCAAGATTCATTTTTGAATGCATTCAAACATTTCTTTCAGGAGTACATGTCGCTCTACCGAAGGAAACATGACAAAAGTGCCAAATATGGTTATTTTTAGTTAAAGTGTCACGTCTTTGACATGATTCTTTCTTACAATGGAACAAGGACAGAACTGTCGTAACACTCAGATCCTCTACGGAACATTGCATCATTGATTAAATTTCAACTGTTTCTCACCAACTTTCAACTGTTCCCAAACGTCAGTTGAGACTCATAGAGGAAATATAAAAGTAGAGTGAGCAATGGTAACAATTTTATGTGCCCAGGATCACGTGACCAAAACTAGTAGTAACATGAACCTTAGGCTACTTCGTCTGCTGGATGGAACCTAATACTCATGATTTGATTTGTCCACGGAAAGGGAGAAGACGCCCATCCATTGATTCAACATTTGATAGGTCCATTGATGGATCATATGATAGCAGTAGATTTGGCGATTTCACCCCTTTTGTCGCAACTCTATAGAACTGCGCATTCACACACGTACCCTGTCACAAGATGTCATATCGCGAAACGAAATCAACGGAATCGGCCAAACAAATCAATTTTTAACAGAACAGTCGCGTGATTACTAGTTGATATATTGGTCACACTTTTTGAAGCTCCTCTCAATATCAATGTGTGTGTGTTCAGTCTACTAATATTTCACTCAATGAATAAACCCGTTTCCCTATATTTGCCCAACCGGACCCCAGCGCAAGGTATATATTATATTTCCACAGATCCTATGATTTGTACTGGCCCTCTCACCTATTACTGAGGACCGAAATCGATCGATTCGCAGTTCCAAAACACAACCGTCTTTCACAATAGGACTTAGAAGAAAACACATTAGTTTAGAACAAGGATAGACATACTTCGAAAAACAAAGGATATAGTTCACTGACTTATGGGTAGGTAGCCAAAGAAACATAAAAGTTATCTATCACATGCTACTTATTTTATTTATATTTATCATATATTGTTACACAGAAATATAATAAAAAGTAAATAAAGAATTTAATTTTATGTAACATAGTGATTTAGCAATTGTTTTAATGTCTGGTTCGATTATTGTAGTAACTAAGCGAAAAACTGATTCTAAATTTCCATTTCAATCCTTCTAGATTTACAATTCTTTTTTATCGACACAGCGATGGAAGTTTAATAAACTGTCTTCATTTAATTCATTTCGCAGGCTCTCATCGTTTTGTATGTCGATGAATTCGCTGAACTGATTCGGGTGCATTTTCGAGCAAAATGGCAAAAGGGTTACTAAATAAATCTAGCAACGATTTTACTCTCAGAAAATCAGAAAAACAATCCTTGAAGGCTGATATCAAATTATCGATATTTTCAACATATAGTCTTGAAGTTGGCATTGAACATTTCAGAAACTTTCTTGAAATTATGTAATAAGCTTTCTTGCAATAACACTTGGTGAAGCGGGCCGCCAGCAAATCAACGGAGGGCTGTGATCTATGCATCCCTGGTTTAGAATAACAATTTTCTATAAATACCCCATAAATTAAGCTTAATTTTTCGGATTTTCCCTGAGGTGTCAAGAATTATAATTGAGTTTGTCAGGAAAATTTTTAGATCTGACAACTCTAGGTAGGTTAAGCTAAATAAACTCATTTCCATTCATTTGCCCAACCAGACACAAGCGCAAGGTGTATTCATTATATTTCTACAGATCCTATACTTTTGACTGTATCCCCTCGAACCTACTACTGAGGACCGAAATCGATCGATTCCCAGTTCCAAAACATCGCCGCCTTCCAATAGAACTCGGAAGAAAAAACGCTAGGTTAGAATAACAATTTTTCGACATCGCAAGGGAGTCACACACAAAAAAAAACCGCCTGCAACGGCGAAAACGCGAAATTGAGTTGAATTGGATCTTGTGTTTAAGCTGATGCCGAAACACAAATACACTCTCTCACCCCAAGCACGCCTCGCCTCACAAAGAAAACACACAAAAACAGATCTCCTGCCTAATCTGAAATTTGAGTAGCGTTTTCGCACACAACGCGTAAGCACTCCCTTTATCACCGATAAACCACTTACCTAGTTCTGCAACGAAATCCCTCCTCTCTGATGCCTCACAATTCCCCTGTAATTACAGCTTTCCCGCAGCAAATAAATATTGTGTGCGTTTGGGAAGAGGCTTTTATGCGAGATGGAGGCTAAATATTGAAGAGGGCTGTGTACGGATAGAGTCATGGCAAACAGCGGCGGATATCTGTGATTGAATTTTTTTCCTTCTTTCCGGAATAACTATGTTCGGTAGGGCTTTGCCTATGATCTGGTATGGACTATTTATTGAGTTTAAAGCTTACGTGGGAAATAAGGAGGGTGTAGCGAAAGGTGAAGGTGTGTTGTCGAATGGATATTTGAATAAAATATTCTTTAATCTTGCGTTCTGTGTTGTGATGCTGTTTACGTTGAGCAAGCATTTCACCCAGAATATTTAACTCGTGTTTTCGGTCAATGGAAAAATGAATAAAAAAACACTTTTGAACCCACTTCTGGATACATATGATGGTTGATAGAGATTTTATGACGCAAGGGCCATATTTGGCCAAGCTACTCTTAACACAAGACAGGCAACGTCAAGTAACGGACATGTATACACAAGGAAGATTTTACTGACACAGTAAAGAGAAATAAACCCAGGAATCGAACATATGCCGCCTATTACAACTCGCTGGTTGCCAGCACCCACTGATCCACTACATAAAAAGAATAGATACCCTTTTAATTTAAGAGGTCTAAGAGCTACTTATTCTGGTGAATGATTGAAAGATTGTTTTACATTTTACTATTAATAACCCATCCACATACAGTAGACTCATTTTATAACGACTCTCAATTTAACTACACGTTGTGATATAACGGCCAATTGATAAGGTCCCGGTAGTTATGTAGCTTCTGTAACATCAGATATTTTATGATCCCGATGGCAACTAACGATGTCAGAAAAGGTAACAATCATAGAGGAAGTATAGAAATAGAAAATGAGTAATGGTAACCTTTTTATATGCCAAGGATCATGTGACCGAAACTAGAAGAACCGGGAGGAAACGAAATGAACATTCATCATCTGAGTGGTCCACGGAACGGGAGAACATGCCCACCCATTGATTCATTATCTGATTGGTCTGCGCGACATATAGTAGGAGACCGACGATTTCACCATTTTGTGCATTAACACATCTCCCTTGTCATAAGATATTACACCACCTAACGAGTCGGTAGGAAGCCAAATCGATCAACCAAGTCAATTTTCCACAGAACAGTCACGTGACTACTAGTCGACATGTTGTTTACACGTTTTGAAGTTTCTCTCATTAGCGATGCTCAGTCTACTTATATTTTACATCTATTATGGTAACAATCTCGCTACAGACAATTTGTGGTGTCTCCTGATTTGTAAAGGTGATTTAGGTTTGGTTGAGGGGTTTTTAGGCACGATTTCCAGTTTCGGAATTTTGTCGGGTCACTAAATGCCTAGCTCGCTAGGGTATCTCTTTATATAATTAGATCTTTATATAATTAGATATACAACAATATATATAATTAGACACCAGACTACTATTTAGCTAGTGATGATTCCTCTATCCAAGACTAAGCTCTCAGGATTGTACGTTGAGACAAAAAAGGAAATCTTAGGAACGTCAATAAAAACCTCTTTCGATCGAAACATTCCTAAAACGTACTCTCCCTAAGCCATAATAAGGAACAGAGATATCATATCGGTAGCTAAAGATGGGCCCCCAAACAGGACGTGAAGCAGTGAAGCAAACTTACCACTTATAAAAAAGGCACTTTTAAAGTGTCCTAAGAATATGGGATCGAAAAATATCCCTATTAATAGAAACATTTCAAATGAAGTTTGTTTAACCGTTCTAGTGATTTATCTTCGCGTCGAAAACTGACCTATGGTGTCCAGCTTCTGGTGCAAAAACCTGTTCCAAACTGTCACCAGTTCTGGTCAAAGGACAATTTGTTTTCCAACTTGGATCTTTATTCTCCCCTTCGAGTATATGTCAGTTTGTACGTATCGACATATGTATCACTTTGTATCTATCACTTTGTATCGACATATATCGTCCTTTACAAGATTGACCAGATATAAAACGAGATGTCTCGTCAAAACACTTGGAGGATTAAGATATCCTTCTTAGCTACTCCAATACAGGAAATAATGGGCTCAAGAGAAGCCATGCATTTGGTGCGAAGTGGAAAATTCTTTTTATTCTCCTTACAAACTTCATGGGCCTTAAATGCCAGCCAGGGGACTAAAGATCCAAGTAGAATCATCATTCCCCTTAGAATATTAGGGCAGTTTTGTGTCGACGAGGTATCTCGTCCTTAGCGAAATTGACCAGACCTTGGACGAATATCTCATCGAAACACTTGGAGGGGAAAGGGAATGACGGAATGTTTTTTGATTGGTTTGGGTTTCATGGAGATCCAAAGATGGATTAACTACACAAAGAATAAAATTCTATAGAATAGGTTTAAAAAACATCAAAATGACCAACATTAAAAGAGAAGATGCAATAAATAAAACCAAATGAGTTACCTAAAAACTAAATATAAAGATTAAAATTCTAATCACTAGAAAAAGTAAACCTTATTATAAGAGGAGGAATTAAGATGGGGCATCCTCATCTTAGATGATAGAACTTTAAGAAATTCAATTTAAAAGCTGATCAATTATATGGTAAAAATCATGAATGGTGAAGGAGGATAAAAAGTTATGAATGCGGGGGTTGACCCAGAAAGTTCCATAAAATTGGTGATGAGGTATTAAAATATCGTCGATAAAAAGGTTTAAGACGAGGATTAAAATATGGCGTATGGGAAAAGGTTATAGGCAGTGATGGCTCGGTTTCCTCCATTAGTAAATGTCTATGAGTGCCTCTTGAATGACTGAGACGAGTAATAAGTACGTCGAGCCGTCTGGAGGGTAAAGATGGCAGGAGTGAAATGTATTGAAGATATGTGTCTGTTCACTCCAGTCTTCGCGTCATTCAAGTGTTTTTCTGAAATTGAAAAAATTTATAATGTGTGGAAATCGCATTACCTTTTCCCCCTCCAAAAGAGTTATTCAATATATTGCGACGATTTTATATAACATCTCTGAAGAGAAGGTCCCCTCAAGGTCGTTATAACGCGAGTCTAAAAAAAGGCTACCAAATATAAAGAGCAAAATAGTTTATTCTTGTAGACAAAGTGGAAACTTGGTAATCTACTTGGAGAGATGAATCTTAAGTTCTACTGAATATCTATCTACATTCAGAACCTGCGATGGAATTTATTTTAATCAGAATCTGATGAATGGTGTTGATGGATGGAAAGCCAAACATATGAAGATAATGTCATTCGTTGGAATTTATTTAGATCAGAATCTGATGAATGGTGCTGATGGATATCAAGAAAGCCAAACACAAAAATGAAAAATATAAAGATCATGTCATGCGATGGAATTTATTTAAATCAGAATATGATGAATGGTGTTGATGGATGGAAAGCCAAACATATGAAGATAATGTCATTCATTGGTATTTATTTAGATCAGAATCTGATGAATGGTGCTGATGGATATCAAGAAAGCCAAACACAAAAATGAAAAATATAAAGATCATGTCATGCGATGGAATTTATTTAAATCAGAATATGATGAATGGTGTTGCTGGATGGAAAGCCAAACATATGAAGATAATGTCATTCGTTGGAATTTATTTAGATCAGAATCTGATGAATGGTGCTGATGGATATCAAGAAAGCCAAACACAAAAATGAAAAATATAAAGATCATGTCATGCGATGGAATTTATTTTAATCAGAATATGATGAATAGTGTTGCTGGATGGAAAGCCAAACATATGAAGATAATGTCATTCGTTGGAATTTATTTAGATCAGAATCTGATGAATGGTGCTGATGGATATCAAGAAAGCCAAACACAAAAATGAAAAATATAAAGATCATGTCATGCGATGGAATTTATTTAAATCAGAATATGATGAATGGTGTTGATGGATGGAAAGCCAAACATATGAAGATAATGTCATTCGTTGGAATTTATTTAGATCAGAATCTGATGAATGGTGCTGATGGATATCAAGAAAGCCAAACACAAAAATGAAAAATATAAAGATCATGTCATGCGATGGAATTTATTTAAATCAGAATATGATGAATGGTGTTGATGGATGGAAAGCCAAACATATGAAGATAATGTCATTCGTTGGAATTTATTTAGATCAGAATCTGATGAATGGTGCTGATGGATATCAAGAAAGCCAAACACAAAAATGAAAAATATAAAGATCATGTCATGCGATGGAATTTATTTTAATCAGAATATGATGAATGGTGTTGCTGGACGGAAAGCCAAACATATGAAGATAATGTCATTCGTTGGAATTTATTTAGATCAGAATCTGATGAATGGTGCTGATGGATATCAAGAAAGCCAAACACAAAAATGAAAAATATAAAGATCATGTCATGCGATGGAATTTATTTTAATCAGAATATGATGAATGGTGTTGCTGGACGGAAAGCCAAACATATGAAGATAATGTCATTCGTTGGAATTTATTTAGATCAGAATCTGATGAATGGTGCTGATGGATATCAAGAAAGCCAAACACAAAAATGAAAAATATAAAGATCATGTCATGCGATGGAATTTATTTTAATCAGAATATGATGAATGGTGTTGCTGGACGGAAAGCCAAACATATGAAGATAATGTCATTCGTTGGAATTTATTTAGATCAGAATCTGATGAATGGTGCTGATGGATATCAAGAAAGCCAAACACAAAAATGAAAAATATAAAGATCATGTCATGCGATGGAATTTATTTAAATCAGAATATGATGAATGGTGTTGCTGGATAGCAAGAAAGTCAAACACAAAAATGAAAATCTTTCAGATGTCAATACTTTGCCTTCAATATCCTGAATATCACAGTTGCCTAAAAATTAGTCGCTAGGATAAGGCTGTGCATGTCGATGCTCTGTGATCTCGTATTTTTAAATTTTAACAATCGTGTCATTTTGCAAATGATCTATAATTTTCAAACCTAAGTCAATTAATTACCTGCTGATCGACAAGTGTACGAACATCGTTCCAAAGAATTTCCTTTCTGAATTTTCGTAAGAACACCGAAGCTTCTCCCGTGTTCCATTGAGGGCAAGCCGCTCATTGGGGCGACATGTGCTGCTTGCATGTTCAGTTTCCGCACAGAAAACAAAACGCTATACGCATTCCTGACTCAAATGTGTCTAGCCTAAATCAGCTGATCTGAAAAATCATCTTCATACCTAACGGGACCGCCGTCGCTCAGGGGTTCTACCAACTAAGATACAACCTGCGAGTTGTAGGTGGCGCAGGTTCGTTTCTGTGTCGTTCTTTTGTATCAGCAAAGACTTTCCTTGAGTATTTCCATTAATTGACGTTGTCGGTCTTGTGTTTGGTGCAGCTTGGCCAAATATGGCCCTTGCGCCATAAAATCCAACCCAACCAAGCACTTTAGTACCATTTCTGCCAGAGTACGAAACTTGTAAACGTTGCAGAGATAGTGTTTAGAGTAGACATGCACAGACTTGTAAGACCAAGGGCCATATAGATTCATTGTGACTTAAGATGGGAGGCGATCAAATATTCTTACAAAGAAAAATAACAAAGAGTAAATAAAGATTTTAATTTGATGCGTGACATTGCATTGATTTAACAATTGTTTTAATATTTCGTTCGATTTTTGAAATAGCTAAGCGCAAAACTGATTCTAAATTTTCATTAGCCAAACGGTTTCTATTTTTCGATTTGTTGATATTCATAACTGAAAAAAATTGTTCACAGATATATGTGACACACCTGGCACCACAGTTACTTTGTTGTGCGCATGTGCAATTAAAAATTACCTATTTTGTGACGTGTTAAAGTTGAAATAACGCATGATGATGTGGTCCGCCAGCAAATCAAAGTAGGGCCGTAAGTGGCCCGCAGTCTGTGCATCCCTGATTTAGACATTATATTCCTGTTCCGCGTTCAACATTAATATAGAACATGGTTGGTTTTTCTCTGAATTTATTTCCTTGTGAGCAGAACATTTGTGTTTTTCTTCTCTCCTTCCGCGTGGAACTTGGGACTGTTCATCAGCTAATTTCAACGACGCATCAACGTGCTCTCTTCTGCGCATGTGCCCCGTTGAAAGCGGGAGCGTCTATTTATGTTTAGAAACAAGAGGGTAATCGTTCTGTTGATCGTTTTGAGATGTGTACCGTTTCGTTAGTCAATTAAATGTTGTGTCTCGTCCCGAGATTTGGTTTGATTTTTATATAGTGGCTTGATAAGTTGCTATACTCCATAAACATTGACACACTATAAACTGTATGATCATGAAATTCTATTTTAATGTCGCTTTGCATTTCGTCTGAAACATTTGTAACTTTTTAAACCAAATTATTCGATACTTCCTAGAATAAAACTTTTATCGATGGAATATGTTGGATTTGTTTCGATTAGAATCAGAACAGAGTATATGTAACAATTTTAATCACAATGCCATGGAAAGATAACACATCTATATCTGTATCCATTTCATCCATTTCCAATAAGTCCCTGCGCTTAGATTTGTTGAGGAAATACTTATGCATTGAGTGTAATGTTTTATTTAAATTCAAATCGGAGAATAATATTTAGCTATTAAGTAATACACTCGAGTCCCAAATGTTTTGTTACCAGTGACAGCATTAAAAACCTTTCATTTAATTCTTCTATAGCTTGTATGAATGATAGTAAACCTCCCTTTACATTCGTCTGCGCTTTATTTATGTATCTAAAGATATACAGTGAGCGAAAAATTATCTCAAGTTAAAAACGTTTCTCCTCATAAATGTATAATTTAAAGCTGAACTCCGTGGGTGTTGAAATGTAAATGGACTCATTCCCAATTGGTAATTGAGTCCTTTGATGTTCGAAAGTACCCGATTTGGAAACGCAATAAAAAGCTGTGTAAAGATCAAACTCTAGCTCATGAACAAATTTTGTCTTTAAATAGAATTCCTTCTTCTCTTTTGAAAACGAGATATCGAATTTGCATTTTCATTCTAGAATGTATCGCTATGAGAACTGTCTCGCTTCCGCCATTTCGCTTTAACCATTCATCGATCGGCGAAATAAAAATTAGAAAAATATTCTTGGTGTTGCAAATGTATTTTTAATATACATATAATATCGAAAAGAAAATTAAGTTTCCGTGTTCCGTAGCTTCGTTCATATTTAAAGCTAAAGTGGAAGATGGTATTTCTTTCAATTTCGATTCTGGAAGAACAGCATTTGTGAGAACGTTTTAGTAACGATTCGTTCGGAATCGATATTCCCTTAGAAACTTCAAAGAATTCTAAAAAAGTTTTTTGGAATAAAGACGTCTTTTCCGTAACTTCCATAATTTTTTTTCAAAATATATACATTTTAGCATTCATCCATGAATTCTAACACTTGACGTTATGGGTATGCCCCTTGAGCGAATTTAAAGAAGCCATTTCTCTTCTGAGCAATCGGTAAGGCTTAATTCAATAGAAAAATATAGCACTCGCTACTGATTGAATTTTTCCAATGCTGATTTTCTGGAGCTGTGTGTGTTTAACCCTCCAAGTAGTTTCAACGAGATATCTTGTCCGTCAAGATCTGAACAGTTTTGCTAATGACGAGATACATCATTATCAAGAAATTCCTGATTTTGTTTATCATGACGAGATCAAGATCTGATCAGTTTTCTTTTAATGACGAGATGCCTCGTTCATCAGGTTGGGTTTGTTAATGACGAGATACCTCGTCGAGACAACCACCAGGAGGGTTAAGCTATTATTATGTAGGGAAGTTGTAGAAAGTGCGAACTCAAATCATCGAATTTCATATTGAACCAATTACTTCTCTGTCCCAATAATGTTAAGGGCCGCGGTGGCCCGGTTGGAAGAGTAACGGACTAGCAACCGAAGGGTTGCGAGTTCGAATCCAACCAAACACCGTCGTGTACAAAGGGGGGCTGGTGTACGTTAAATATGTCTTGGCCTCAAATGTCCTCACGTTGTCGTGGTGTGGAAGTTTGGAGAGTTGGGTGCCAGCTCAGGGGTGTTGCCTCGTCATCTGACCGTGGTGTTGTCCTCGGACTTTCCCTTTGGGATTGATCCCGGATTGTCACCAATGGCCCGTTGTGTTGCTCCAGTGTGATGTTAATTGAAATATCCCCCAATAACATTTAAGTTTTTCATATTTTTAAGTTAAATTCCCAGACCTTTGCTAATATGTTTACACTCTTATTTGCTTATAAATTTGCCATTGATATTTTAAAACATACTTTTCTCAATGCTGCTTCATTGGGTTGCTTTTGTTCTACATGATGGTATAAGTGCATACCATCAACTGTTTTCTTGATTGCAATGCGATAGATTATGAGTGGGACATGAGCATTATCATTTCATTTATATTCTTTGGTCAGAGCAACTTCCCTACCAAAATTCGAAGCGCTCTGGTGGTAGCATTATTATATAAAACATTTTCAGATATATCCATCAAATGGCAAGGCTTACTTTTAATCACAGACACGTTTTATGTTCAGTGTATTCCACGGAACTCATTTGCTATACCTGATCCTAATATATTTCAGATTTTAACCACTTCATGACGCTAAGTGTTAAGATTTTCCAGTAAATTCTCCGATTTGTAGGTTTATCAACTTTTGCAGTAGCTAAGAAGCATTTTCTGTTAAGTTAAATATAGGTGGCAGTAGTGTTTCTGAACGATACGAGTTTCCTGTACGTATTCTGAACGTGGAGTCAGTTGACTGGTTTTTCGGATGTGATTTCAGCACTATACCAATAAAAAATACATAGAATGAATTCCGAATTTATTCATGATTGTTGATTAACACCAATTACCATTAAACTCTAAAACGGTGATAAACCTCAGTTAATCCTCGAAGTGGTTTTGACGAGATATTTCGTCCATCAAGATTGCTACTTACGTCCTAATTTTGCTAATGACGTGATATCTCGCTACCAAGATATTGCTGATGATTTTTTGATGATGACGAGATCAAGAGCTGGTTAGTTTCTTTTTTTAGTGACGAGATATCTCGTACATCAAGATCTGGCCAGTTTTCTAGTGATGACATACCTCGTCGAGAGGAGGGTTAAAGATAAACCAAATATATATATAATACGAGAGCATTTGGTCAGCAGAAGTAAATTCTCTCCTGTTTGTTTACGCTTAAAATCCTTCTCGTGCATACAGACTAGATATGAGAATCACCTTAACTCAAATATTCCTTTTCGGGATACGTGACGCAACTAGAGAAAGTAAAGCCTTCAGAAGAATCAAATCAAATCTGAAAACCTTTAGGCATATTTTAATAATCGATTTAAAATGCGTAGAATTCAGTCATATCTTTATTAAAATGTCTAGTATATATCCTAATTTGTTTTCTATGGTTAGTTCTAGTTTAATAGAATCATTTGTCAATTCGTGAAAGCATAAAAAATTTAACTTTCATATAAATGTGAATGTCATTATAAGTGCAGAGAATATTGTCATTGCTGCCTTTGCATAAGCATACTTGTACATTTTATTCTAGTTTAAGGCGTGTGTGTCAAATCTCATAAAATATTAAAAACTCTGCTTTTAATACACTCGTCAACATTTCCTGAGAAGAGCAATAAAATCTAAATCTAGTATTCAATTGCTCTAGACATCAAAGACGCGATATACCATTACTGCGAATATACGTCCTTCAGTAAGTGTTCCAAAAGCAATGTTAAATTAATTAAGATCAAACGAAAAGTTATCTGAATTTGGTTTCATTCTTTGGTATTAAATAATGCTTTTGGGGGGTTGTAATTGCTCACTATGAGAAGCATTTTTTCTGCTACGTTAAATACAGATGGCGGTAGTGTCTTTGCAGAGATATGTGTTTCCTGTACGTGGCTTGCTTTTGGAATACGATTTCAGTACTTCGATAATAAAAATTCTAAGTAATTTCCGAATTGGCATGACAATTGATTGATCAACTCCAATTATATTAAAAGCCAAACTGCGAAAACTGCAATAAACTACATTTTAAGCTAACCTCGATTTGTATCATGTGAGAACATTTAGACAGCAGAAGTAAAATCTTTGGAGACCGTCTGGTTTGTTTGCATCAAAAATTTCTATTATAGATCATCGATACTTAACGTCACCATTCACTAAATTAAAGGAAAATACAACACAGATTTCTTTTACTTGTATTATTCCATATTTGTACACCTCACTTCTAAGGAGACTTTCAGTGCAAACAAACCAGTCGGAAAACGGAGATTGCATTTCTTGTTACTCAAATGTCCTCACATGATATACACATGTCGGAGTCACCTTCAAATATAGTTTATCACCGTTTTAGAGTTTAATCTAATTAGCTCTACCAACCAATCGGATATTTTGGTTTTCGGAATTCATTATTTCTTTTATTGGCTACGTGTTGAAATCGTATTTGTAAAACAAGCTAAATAACGTCACAACTGGAATACCATCGACCTTAAAATGAAATATACGGAGCATGTGCCCGCTGTTTCATGTTGTTTCTTCCAGTTGCTCGGTTTGAAGATCTGTCACGTGGTTGTGGGTAAAAGCATGAATCATAAATTATTGATTAGTTAAAGTGATTATCCACCGTGATCAAAAACTCTAGTCTGCGCTTCCATAGCCAATCGGCTGAGTCGATTTGTGATTTACCCTTGAGATCTTACGACAGCGACTCCGCCCACATGATCTGTCTATTTCATTAGAAGGTCAATGTGGAAAACGTACAGAAAGCACGTTCCACCAAAAAAACACTCCCGCCCCTATACTTAACTCCACAGAAAATACCTCTCAAAAATCACCAATACGAAAAATCACCATTGTAACATATACTTCCAATTACAAAAATGTTTCAAATGAGGTAAACATTCATGTTATGACATTTTGAAATTTAAAAAATCAATTCTGTAAAAATTACAAAATCTAACTTTTTATACAGTCCCCCGTTCCTTATAGTGATATTTAGTAAAAGTTTACACTCATCCTAACAAACGTAACACAAAAAGTTTCACTTCTGTGTGACAAAAATTGACCGAGATATTTAATCTCAAAGTTTGGGATTTATTCAGATTTATTTTGCCTTCATTGAGGGGTCGGTTAAAATATAACTTAGAATAATTCGCCGTTTTGGCAAAATTTGGCTTTTATTCTAATTAGCGTTGACCAACCAACCAATAATTTTTCAATCCGAAATTCCTTTTGAATTTTTATTGGCAACGCACAGTGCGTTATTTTCGCAATCTAGGTGGACACAATTATTGCATCAAAAATGTACTGATTTTTGGTTGTTATAAGAGGCTTTGAGTGATAAAATACTGGTTCGGTACATATTTCACGATTTTTAGTTACTATTTGAATGTAGAAATATGCTAAATTTAAAGAAATTTGTCAACTTTGCACCATATATAAGATATATTTCGATCAATTATTAACTGTATTTTTGCAATTTTATATTAATATACACTTGAATAATGGTCAGATATACCCATAAAAATTCCATTGGAAAATAAATTAGATGTATGTAATAGAAAAACTAAATAGGGAAAATCTTTATTTGAAAAATATTACAAAAGTATAAACTTGGAATCCCAACTACCTTAATAGTCTAGATGTATTATTGAAGGGAAGGTTCTTCAAAAACAAAATCTACCCTTTTGGAAACATTTAGTTTTAGACCTTGCTCGTAAACTTGCAATTAGCATATCTGAGGTAATAAGTAATATAATTCATTAAATCCATTCTGTATCGGTTCTTGACATTTTTGTAGTAAATATTTCCCTATCGCCTTTATGTTTATTTCTTGTCTCTAAGAGCGGACCAATGGGAGGAATACAAGACGCAAAATAATATTCTCCATGGACCAGTATTTTATGTATAATCTACGGGCACTGGGGTACCAAGGATACTTTCTGAGGTATGTATCTTGTACTTGCTTCTTGCTCAGAAAACTTATCAGTTTATCTGGAAACCGGAATTTAAACATTTTAATGACTTGGAAGCGCTTTGATTATTACATTAATCCCAGTTATTTCAACAAACCTCTCAGCATTTCTAAAAAATCTACAAGAGGTATTTCTATCGTTAGTATTCCCTGTTTGATGTTTGGTTTCATCTATCAAAACAATATTCTTTAAAATTATCTTGCATATTATTATCTTCCCCAGTAGTTAAATCTAATTACAACGTGAAAAGAAATTTGATGGAACGATGGTGGAGCAGGATTTTGCACAGAATAGTTTTTACACTCATTAGCACAAGCATATATACATATTGTGATGAATTAATCCGAACTTTTGTTGGACATTAAAAAATAACATTTATTTTAACACAGACAAAACAATGGGTTTACAATGGACGCGCGAAACAAAAATGCTTATTTTCATATTAAAATTTACGAATTGCTACGAAGACGTCTCAACTAGACGGAGTCCGTGAGCTAACTGTTTCTCATTCTCCTCACATGCGCAAGCGCAGTATTAAAGGACTTTTTAACAGGAAACTTCCGGGTCTGCAGCCGGCCATTCTAGACTCTTAGGCGCTAAGATGTCACAGTCTATTTCCTCCCTCCTCAAGATTCTTTTTCTGCAGAGACAGACACCTGCAAAAAAGATACAAAACAGCAGCAACAGAATTTTCGCGAAGGCAACAACTCATGCCCAAAGCAATATGCAAGTAGACCATACACCCTAAAGATCCTGGCTGTACCGCCTACTCTAAATTAAAAAAAAACATATCATATTTTTAACAAAGTATAATCAAAATTTTTACTCAGTGATAATCATCAAAGAAGAAATTCAATTTCAAAATATTTACAGATTTTCAATTCAAATTTAAAACTTTTTGCAATGTAAATGTATCAATGTACACTAGGAATAAAGTATTTTTATATATGCAAGATATCACAAATACAAACACAAAAAAATAGCACTTTATTTTTGTACGTGAGGTGTACGACTTAAATTATCAGTGTTATATGCTGTTTTCCCTTTCTATGGACTACCTCGTAATCCTGGATCACAGTAAATTCAACTTTGTCTCGTAACTTTTATGCTTTCTTCAAACGACTTTTAGATTTGTCTAAGCATTCAGTTATTTCACCAACCAAACTTTCAGTTTCAACGTCCTCAAATATCACTGTCCCTAAGGGCAATTTAGTTACACTTACAGCGACTTCCTTGTTGTTACGAGTCTGTATTCCAAATTCAACATCATCGACAAGATTAAGATTTTTGAACACTTTGCATTCACTAGAGTGGAAAAACATATCCTTTACATCACCCCTTTTAATAAAACCAAATTTTCCTTTAAGAGCACAGATAACACCACGGTATCTCACAGGTAAGGGCTGTTCCGAACGCATTTTACAAGGTCTAAGGTTTCTTGTATTTTTGTCAATAGCAATACTAAAAGTGACCTTTTTAGGAGGATGAAAATCTACATTACCATCAACATTTTCAGCAGAATAGGGCCGTTCGCCACGATTTTCATAAGCAACTTTACCTTCAGTATTTTCCTTTTTTTCAGTGGTTTCAAATCCAGAAACTGTCTCTTTACACATTATTTTACGAACAGAACTAGCAATTGGTTTTCCAGTACGACGATTATGAGTAATTTTAAATTCAACTGCATCACCACGTTTTAAATTATCAATATTTCCAGAAAATTGACTGTAGTGAAAAAAATATATTGCTTGTCTTTCGCAACATTGTATAAAACCATATGATCGTAACAAATTTTCAACGATTCCAGTCTCTTTAGGAGTAACACTGCTAGAACTAAAACGGTTACTGTTACAAGGGCAGTCGTTTTTCGATGTTTCATTTAAATATGGAGAACTTTGGCACTTGGGCGTTGCAGAGTCTTTTACTTCAATATCAGAGCCTTTGTCTTTTTTCATATCTTCTATAAGTACAACTGTCTTGTTACTTAGTAAGTAGCGTTCTTTATCTAAGAAGTTATCCTTGACAGCAGCTTTGGTTATAACATGACCCAACTCACACACTAAATTTACTTCCGCTATAGGCAAGCAAATAGGGTTACCCGCTAAAGGAGATGCTACCCATACATGTTCACCCGTATACATGTGTGGCTTAACAAACTTCCTAGGAATTAGATCTATGCTGGATCCTGTGTCTCGTAAGATAGAAATCTGAGATCCATTTACAGTTCCGACACTAATGTAGGGAGACATCAAATCTATTATTCCCTTTCCCATAATTTCGTTAGCAGCTATGATTTCAGTTTTCTTCAACTTAGGACATTGAGGTCTAAGATGATCATAGGAATTGCATTCATAACATTGAAGTTGCTTTCTTTTTTCAAAATTTTTCTCTTTGTAATCTTCTCTGTTTACTTCTGTTTTCCCAAAGGGTTTGTTTTCTCCCTCAAACTTACGAAAACCAACGGATGTTTTCTTGATACCCTCTGTATTCTGGGAACCTTTAGTATTTCTGGGTGTAAGACTCTCCTTCAAGCTTTCAAATTGATCTATTTTTTTAGCTAATTCTAGCGGAGAATTTAAGTCCATCCACTCCTCCAGAAAATGTTCTTTTACTTCAGACGGCACTCGTCTTTTAATCTGCTCAGTGATATGCAAGTCTCTGAGTTCTTCAAAAGTTTTGATTTCCAAATCAGAAACCCATTCATCATAGTAGCTTGTAAGTTCATGAGCGTAACTTCTCCATGTTTTATCCGGGACTTTTTGATGACGGTAAAACATCTGCTTCAATTTCTCAGAACTCATTTTATACCTCTGAAGAATAATATCTTTCACATAATCGTAATTCTTTGCATCTTCAGGCGATTCTCTAGCCATCATGCTCGAAATTTCCGAAGGCAATACGCCTAGTAAATACGGCACCCAATCTTCTTTAGGCACACCTGCCATCTCAGCTCTTCTTTCAAAATTTATTAAATATAGACCCATTTCATCTTTCTTTTCCTCAAATTTCGGGGTAATTTTGATGAGCTCAATTTTATGATTTGGCATCCGTTCTCTATTAGATAGTCCTAGCTCACTTGCAGCTTGCATTTCTAGCTTTTTCTTCTCTAAAGCTATTTCTTCCATTCGAATATTACGGTCTTCCCTTTCTTTTGCTTCTTGTCTGGCAATTTCTTCTTTTGCTTCTTGTCTGGCAATTTCTTCTTTTGCTTCTCGTCTGGCAATTTCTTCTTTTGCTTCTCGTCTGGCAATTTCTTCTTTTGCTTCTTGTCTGGCAATTTCTTCTTTTTCTTCTCGTCTGGCAATTTCTTCTTTTTCTTTTGCTTCTTTCTCTCTCTTTATCCTATCTTCCATAATACGAGTTAAAGAAATTTTAACTTCCTCTTCTTCATAGTTTTCACTGTTTAGGATTATTTTCCTTATCTCAACCAGTTTACAATTATGCGATACTTTTTCACAAAGTTCATCTGCGAGTTCGAGGAGGTCTTCTTTTCTCCCACGAGAAAGAAAAGCCATGATCGATGAATAACTTATTAGTAAACAATCCAATTTTGTTATCATAAATAATAGTTACCAATATTTTCTAATAAACTATATGATTCACAAAATATACTCAATGCCAAATATGCTTCAAATACTAGATAAGATTTAATATCAAACACAATTCTCAAATATAATAACAGAATCTTAAACTATATCGTAGCATATACAATACACAAGATGCAATATAAATAGTTGCAATTAAATATTTGTTTTCTTTTACTAATGTGTAATTACCATATGTAATTCAAATTATCTGATTCTTTTCAAATCATTAAATGCACAAAACACAAAATTTCAGTAAAATCAAAACGAAATTTAAATTTTCGTTCACTTTCGATTTGGCACTTTTTGGCCGTGACTTTATCAACTTGATAATATCTACTTAGTAGAACATGCAAATTCACTTTATCATCAACTTCTATTAACTTTCATAAAGACAAAATTTAAATAACCACAAAATAAAATTGGATATGTAGTCATTTTTTTTTTAACCAAAACTATTTAGGCTCTTTGCCTCACTAATTTCGGTAAGCCAGAACCTCAATAAATTTAATTTAATACAAGGGTGGGCCTACCTGCATTTCCTGCTTTCTTGCTTCCACCCGACTTCCAGGACACCAAAACTCTAGTCTGTGATGAATTAATCCGAACTTTTGTTGGACATTAAAAAATAACATTTATTTTAACACAGACAAAACAATGGGTTTACAATGGTCGCGCGAAACAAAAATGCTTATTTTCATATTAAAATTTACGAATTGCTACGAAGACGTCTCAACTAGACGGAGTCCGTGAGCTAACTGTTTCTCATTCTCCTCACATGCGCAAGCGCAGTATTAAAGGACTTTTTAACAGGAAACTTCCGGGTCTGCAGCCGGCCATTCTAGACTCTTAGGCGCTCTAAGATGTCACAATATAAAAAAAAAATTTCTTTGAAAGAAAGAGAAATAGTTGAATTTTTGGAATTAATGTCAAATTAATTCGACTCGAATAACAGCGAATACTTCTGCTGGTATTTATGAAGATTATCTGTTCACACACAGGGTAGCCCGTTTGGAAGAGTAGCAGATTAGTAACTGGAGGGTTGCGAGTTCGAAACTCGATCCAACCAAAGACCGTCGTGTACGTGAGGGCTGGTCACATTAAATTTTTCATGGTCCCAAATGTCCTCACGTTGGCGTGGTGGGGAAGTTTAGAGAGTGGGGTGCCAGCTCCAGTGTCACCTCGTCATCTGACCGTAGTTCAAAATGACTAGATGTGGTCTTCGGATCTTTCCCTTTGGGATGGATCCCGGACCGTCGCCAATAGCCCTTTGAGTTGCTCCAGTGCCACGTTAATTCAACTACCTCCAACCTTGTTCATACACATGAAATAAATGAGGACTATGATATTTTTCAGTGCAAACAAAAAAACACCAGAAAACGAGGATTTTGCTTCCAGTTACCCTATCCGGAATACGTACAGGAAACACATTCCGCCACTAAAACACTTTACAGAGAAATACCGCACTGCATCGTTCCACAATTCACGGATTTTTAAGATCATATAACCATCAGGGAATAAAAATTCAGCGGCCTCAGAATTATTTAAACTAAATTTATTATTGAGTCGTACAATCAGGGTCAGCAAGTCCCTAGGAGCCCGAACCCATTACCCCTCCCAGAATTTTTATAGTTGGCTCTGGACACCACCACTCCAAACGTAACAAATATACAGATAATATAGATGGACTAAATATGGAGGATGTCTCTTCTAATCATTAGGACGTATGGCCATTTTGACAATGAGACAGGGCGTATAACTTAGGCAAGCCACGCATTGGTGCATCATCGGTCCCGAGACACTAAATTGGAATAAATACGCATGAGTTCGGATAAGTTGTCTTTAAAATCCGATCAGTACGAAGTGGCCAATACGAAAAGTTGAGCGTTACGAAAAAATGGGTGAGTTCGATCTAATAATTCCGATATTATCAACGCGAACTAATCTAGTGTCATTCGATAGCTGAGGAAACAACGACTGATTAGTGACTTTGAGTTCGCGCGCCGCAATAACGAGGAGGGAGGGAAGGCGTTTGGGGGACTTTTTCTGTTCCGCACAAACTTCAAATCAGTATAACTCCTGACTGAAAAGTGTTACGACGTCGAAATTGGTCTCAAATGAAAGCTAACGTTGATATCTGTGGTTTTAAGACGCTAGAAGTGAAACTGAATATAGTGTTGGTTGTGAAAATTTGGATCGCAGCTGAAAAATTTTAAAATTTTCGCATTGTCGGCATTATACTCGTCGAAAAGCCAAGCATAAATACATCGAACGTAGCCTACGCGGAAGAGTAACTCGTCAGCTTTCGAAAAACTCTGGATTGACTACTGAATTTGTCGTTCTTTTATTTAATACGCCTAAATAAATGCTATGCACTAACAAGACGTATTCACATAAAACCTTGCAGCCGAGCTCCGATCCAGCACACCCAATTTTTTCTGTACGGAAACGGAGTATGCATGGTGCATTAGATGGTCCGAAAAACACTCTCGCCCCATCTGGTTCGACTGAGGCGCAATTCTTCAATCGGTATTCAAGTTAGTGAATACAACCATCCTGCATGGATAATAGAGTCCACGTGTTCATTTACTAGTCATAAAGCTACTCATGGTTCACGTGTGGTGGTCATTTGTAAATATCGTAATAAACGGAGTTCTCAGATTCCAGTCTAACTTCAATCACCTTACAGTCCACTGAAGAAATTTATAGGGCTTATGGGGATCCTCAAATAGTAGCGCGAGGACAGGTCAGGTGGTCCTTTGGTTAGTTATCAAGAGATCGAAAACTTCCTGCTGTGTTGATGCTCCCAATAATCAATGTTTGTCCAAAAGGATATCTGTAGTGGCATTTAAAACTGAAATGCTTCAAGGGCTAGCTGTTGAACAGCGACCAATTCAGTCACTTTGGCCTCTGGAAGATACAGCGAGGACTGCTCAATTATTTTCCCTCTTTTAAGCAAAAGTTCAAAACATCTGCTTGTTTTCTGGTTCTCCTTAGACTCAGTATGGTCTATTATTCTTTTACATAACTCTGGCTTTTTTGCACATTACACCCTTTTATGGGTAGCTCAAGATTAAAAAAAACTTCATTTATTTCAGTTAAGAAGGCATTTTTTTCTTTAAAGTGGTTTCGACGAGAAACCTCGTCCATCAAGATATGACTAATTTTTCTACTGACGAGATATCTCGTCATCAAGAATGTCAATTGAATTGCGTCTGGTGAAGATACGATATAGCCGTGTTTTATGACGATTATCAGGTCAGTTTTTTCTCGTAACAAGATTTCTCGTTCATCAAGATCTGGACAGTTTTGCCAATAACGAGATATCGCGTCGAGACAACCACTAGGAGGGTAAAATAATACTTTATTGAAATAGTATTACAAAGTATATTATTTGTACATTAGGAAATACTCGTGTATTTTCCAGATATAAGGGCGCTTTTTATTACCGTCTACACTATACCCATGATATTCTTATATTAAAGTATTTATATATGCCAGTATTTACAATACATTAATTGTCGAAACCTAACAGGAGAAAGTATACTCATCCAGAAATGAAGCCGAACTGATATTCTGATTCAGTTCATTCGTTGAGCGCGATTATATAAGTATGCGCAAACTTTTTCTTTTCGTGTTCTGTTAGAAGCTTTCTGTACGCACGATGATAACGCCTTTCATTTCATCAGAGTAAATTAAATGTTCGTTTTGTCCTTTTCAATGAGAAATTACTAATTTACCCCTTTCATCCAGGACATTAATTAAATCAGTTTATGCTTTCTCTTTCAATGGATATGCATCTTGTGTTCATTGCGGAAAAGTTCTAATGTGACAATCGTGCTGAGTTCGATTGAATACTTTATTCCAGTGTTTCTCACAATTTGTAATCCGATACTTGATACCAGTTATTCGAGAATTATTACCGAGAAACTTACCCAAGAAAATACTTGTAAAATTAACCATAACTTGTACCTTAAAATGTTTTAAATTGATATTTGGGAGTAATTTTTTCGCTGAAAAAAATGCAAAATTTGCAATTCTAGGCTGTAAGTTATTTAGAAATGCAAACGCACTTGTATGTTTTCATTTCGAAAAAAATTCGATAACCGTCCTTCCTCATCTTGTCTTTTGAACCAATATTCATTTTCATTAACGTTATTATCCCTCCTTGTGGTTGTCTCGACGGGGTATCTCGTCATTAGCAAAACTGACCAGATCTTGTTGGACGAAGTATCTTGTCAGCAAAACTGACCAGATCTTGTTGGACGAGGTATCTCGTAATGAAAACACAATCACAATCGTTGGAAAAAACTGATCAGATCTTGATCTCGTCATCATAAAAAAAATTGGCAATATCTTGATGACGAGATATCTCGTCATTAGTAAAATTGATTAGATTGATTTTGATGGACGATACCTCGTCAAAACCACTTGGAGGGTTAAATTGCATACGTACACAATTAAAAATAAATTTGAAACCTTAAATTTTTATCTTCATAAATAGAAAATTAACAACCTAAAACTGGAAAAACCTTTCAATAGGAAAAGTGCAAAATAAATATATATTTTTTTAATTCTAATCTATATCTAAATATTTTTAACCTATCGAATATATTTTCATAAATTCCCAAGTCATTTAGACAAATGAATAAATTCCCAAGTGAATTAAATGTTTAGAATTCGAAATTCCACTTTTTACCTAAAGATTTGATAACTTCGAAAAAATATCTTTAAAATAAGACTTTATTGAATGAGCAACAATAAGAGAAGGTACTCACGATGTCATTTCTTTATACTCATGGGCAAAGTACGTTTGATAAACTGCTTAATACTGTAACGAGTCCAGAGAATTATCCTTTCCTTCAGAATACCTGTTGCAATCAGAATCACACCTGTTGAAGGGACGGAGAGGAACTTATCGATCTCTTTTCACTTGATGCGGATCATTCCGAAAAGGGCGCACATAATTCACTACTCTCTCGTCAGTTTAAATTTTCTCAGATTCTGCATTCTCTAGATTCGGTTAAAAATGGTTATCGTTTGCCCTTTCGAAAAGCATCACTCGCAGTTCATTAGAAAGGTAATCGTTAGTGTTTTTATTAATAATTCACTACATTATTGAAGCTGATGTCTTTACTCTTTGCATGATGATTACTGATTTTATGGAGTTAATTTTTATGTACCGAAACTATATTTTTATTTTGTCTAAATGTTCTTATTTTCAAACATGAATATGAAATGGCACTATATTATTGAAGCGGATATTTTTTTCTCTTTTCATGATGATGATGCTTTAATGGGGTTAATTTTTATATTTCCAGACGATTTTTTTTATTTCGTCGAAATGTTCCTATTTTCAAGCATGAATATATCAAGTGGAAAGAACCTTGAATTTTAGTCAAAACTTAACTGACTTCATCATTGTATTAACGAACAAAATGTGTTGCATTCAATAAACTATTCGTTTAGAATCTTGTTTTAAAAATTTCGCATCGAAAACTCGTGATTTCAATTGTGAGCGTTGCCAAATTTACCTACCATTTATCGAAAGTTAACTGTTGCTAATACAAGCGTGCTGAAATAAATATCTAAAATATTCAGAGTGAACATAGAATCACAAATCTCAGTCCGCAAAGTCAATAGCAAGTACAAAAAGAGTAAATTGATGTAGAGAAATATACAAATCATAATCAAAATATAAATCGAGATGTAAATCAAAATATAAATTGAGATATAAATCAAAATATAAATCGAGATATAAATCAAAATATAAATCGCAATCACTCAAGTTTTGTATTTAATACTTTTTCTGTCTTAATAAATTCAAGGTAGCTGAAATTATATTCAAAGGAATAGAAAATATTGAATTACGTTAAATTTTATCAATAATATTTAAGCTATTTTTCACTCGTTGCGCCAATTCAAAAAAGAAATAGAATTAATTTCGTTAAATGTTCAGTATTTTATAAAAATGAGAGGGATTTCTGTGTAAACAGACAAGAAAGACAGGTACTTTACTTCCGGTTATCCAATGCAGAATACATACAGAAAGCACGTTCTACCACAAAAAACACTAGCCTCGTTTATATTTAGCTTTACAGAAAAACTTTCATAGGTAATATCGTCTGTTCGACTTTAGTTCCAAATGAGCAGCCATTTTATTTCGATGATTATTCGAATATATCAAATGCTCAGAATGACTCAATAAATCAATGCACTCATTATAATTTATAATATCATTGAGTAAAAATGAGCTAAATAAAAGTATATTACTTTTTATTAGGTTGTTTGTGTTGTAGATCTTTAATTCGGATTCCGGTAATTTCTGATTTGCTTCAATTCATAAACAACTTTGATAAATTCTGTAGTGTGAAGATATATCCTGCATTCCAGTCTTTTACGTTTAATATTTTTTGCTTATACTTATCACAAAATATGTAGTTAGGTACTGTTGTTCTCATGGTCTACTAGCAGAATTACCCAGCTTTACTCGGGTTGAATTGGCTAACTTCCACTTCCGTTAATATAAATTGTAATTCCTATTCATCACATGTAACAACTACCACACTCTAATAAAAGTACACAATTGTTAAAAACACAATTTTACAAATGTAAATAAATGTCATAGTTAACATTTTACATTTTTGTAGAATTTTAATTTTTAGACAGAAAAGTCTCTAGAGTGTGCCAATGTTACCCAGAATGCAGAGGATAGTTCAGAGTATGCATACTATACAGTGGATAAAAAGTTTCCGTGTGGAAACTAAAACGGCGTAAAAATTACTATAATTTCTATAAAGAAATCTACCAAAGATTCAGAAACTGGACAAGCAATTTATTTCATATTAGAGAATGTGTTCAATTATTATAATTATCGAAAGAAAAAGAACAGTATAGTGTAAGTAATCATTTCAAACAATTTTTATAGTGTATCGCTTAAAATGGGTATTTCGAAAGCGATTCTCGTGTTGGTGATAAAGTTGAGAAATGATGGTTTATCGATGAGTAAAATATTGCTGAAATCGCAAACAAATCTAAATCTATGGTAAAAATCATTGAAAGATATAATTTGGTAGAAACTGCAAAATAGGAACCGATCCGGAAGACCTCAGAAATTGAGCAATATACAAGAGGAATATTCTGTGAAAGGTTCGTGATAATCCATGAATTAATGCACCACAACTTCCATCCTTGTTGAAAACTGATTACAAACTTGAAATATAACCTCAGACTGTAAGAAAAGTAAGAAAGAAAGATGGTTACAATGGGCATGTTGCACGTAAGAAGCCATTCATTAGTAAACTTAACAGAAGAAAGCGTTTTGAGTTTGCAAAAAAGCATGTAAGTAAGCCCTTAACTTTCTGAGATTTTGTACTTTTCAGGGATGAATCAAAATTTTGTCTCTATGGTTCAGATGGACGAATTATGGCATGGAGAAAACCAAATCATCAAATTCAAACAAAAAACATATGTAGAACTGTAAAACACGGTGGAGGAAATGCAAAGGTATGGGGTTGCATAAGTTCTTGTGGTGTGTATAATTTATGTTTTGTTGAAGGTAACATGAATAGCTATGTGTACCTAGACATTTTAAAGCAAAATACCTGCTAGTGCTACGACACTGTCTCTTGGAAGACCATTTATCTTCCAACAGAACAACGATTCAAAACACACTGCAACGTTCTATAAAGAATGATGTCTTTATCAAATGTCACACCACCTTCACACACCACCAGTCTCCTGATTTAAAACCCATGAAACACTTATGGGTAGAAATCAGTCGTGGATTGAAAAATTATGATACCAGCAGCAAAGATAACCTGAAAAGATCCATTCTGGACGTCTGGAATAAAATTACTCCAGAAACAACAAAAATATTTGTGGGAGTCATGCCTAAACTTCTGAGAGGTCATTAAAGCAAAAGCAGGTTCAACTGAACATTAAATGATGAAACATGGGGGAAATAACATTTAATGAAATATTTTTTACCGTACGGATACTTTTTTGCTTTATATTTGCCGCATTTTTGTGTTGTGAATTATTCGTTAAATTATATTCATATTTTTTGTTCAAATGCAATAGAAACTTTCTATGCAATTATGTTAATCTATTTTTCCATTTTTATTTCTTCAATATTTATATTCTACAAATAATAAAGTAATTTATTTCAAATAGTAAGTGCGTACGGAAACTTTTTTACTCACTATATATGCTTGTATGTCATTTAAAAACAAAAGCGTTTACCAAAATTATCATACAATGATTAAAAATGTTTTTAAAACTAATTAAACCTTTTCTTATCTTGATTACAGATATGTAAGAAAAACATTAAATTGAAAATGCAGAAATACATCTTAAAACAGATTTTAAAAAGCTTCGAACGAAAAGTAATTAATGTATCTGTTTTTTCACTACAAAATAGATTCTTGTAATTCAACGGACACAATTTAAAAAAGCAAATGATAAAAAGTACCAAGGTTGCCATATTAGCTACGAGCAATATTTTAAAAGGTCTTGTTCTGTATATTTTATTTATAACTAGCAGAATTACCCGGCGTTACCCGGGTTGAATAGGTTAACTAACTACCACTTTCGTTTATAAATTGAAATTCCTATTCATAACATGTAACAACTACGACACTATAATAAAGGTACATAATTGTTAAATACACAATTTCACAAATGTAAATAAATGTCATATATATTTAACATTTTGCACTTTTGTAGAATTTAAATTTTTAGTAAGAAAGAAGTCTCTGGAGTGTACCAATGTTACCTAGAATGCATAGAATAGTTCAGAGTATGCATTTTAATGCCTTGTATGTCATTTAAAAACAAAAGAGTTGCCCAAAATTATCATGCAATGATTAAAAATGTTTTTAAAACTAATTAAAACCGCTTGCCTTAATTATAGTTATTGAACAAAAAAAAACAAATTAAAATCCAGAAATATATCTTAAAACAGTTTTAAGAAAAGCTTCGAACGAAAAGTAATGAATATATTTGTTTTTCACTACAAAATAGATTCTTGGAATATCACGGACACAAATTTAAAAAAGCAAACCATTAAAAAAATACCAAGGTTGCCGTATTAGCGGCCAGTCCTATTTTAAAAGGTATTTTTCTTCATATTTTATTCTCTTTATCGTCTGTACCAAATATTCAGAATTTTTTTTATATTTCCTAAAGAAAAAATAAGACTCAAAATAATCTATTAGAATTCAAATTTCGTGAAAATAGTTTTGGGAAAAATAACTGATTTTTCAGCACCACAGGTAAAACAATCCAAGTAATTGCAATGCTCAATATACCTTCCAGATACTCCAAAACTACCAAATTATGATTGATTTAAGTACAGTTACTCAGATGTTTTAGCATGAAACCTGTCTAAATATGTAAGCAAAGGTATGTAAAATAAGGTATTCGCTAAATTATAATACCATGTATAAAATATAGAACATTGCATTAAAATATTTTGGATAAATTTTATGTGATACTTGTGCAAACACACAGACACAAAATCAGATATAGAACGAGAAGACGGACAGCCAGACTAACACAACCATGTTCAGTCCCTAAATGATGTAAGTACTCACAGTATGTAAAGTTTCATGAAAATATATTCAGTCGTTTGGACGTAGCACAGGCACACACATACATGCAGACAGACACCAAACGCGCAAGAGACGGATTTTGCATCGGAAGGGCCCAAAACGGATAGAAAACTTGAAATGGGTCGAAAATATTCAATGTACAAACACTCCATTCTTATTTATATAGATTATATATCAATGCTATTATTTGAGTAGCAACAATAATAAAATTAACCAGTAAAATATTTTTCCATTCAATTTCATAAGTTAATGCGATTTCATTTTATTTATTATTTTCTGGCTACAATGACATTATGTCATCATAGTCTTTTACTGGATAAAAATTATTTTTCTTATTCTCGATTTGTATCTATACAATGAAAATTTTTTAATTGGAGGACTGTAAAATAGTGATAAGCCACAGAAATATTTTCCGTAATGAAAAGAAAAATTAAATACAAAATATTCCCGAGGATCAAAAGAATTTCTGATTGTTCGAATGAGTGATAAATACATGAAACTTTAAGATAACATGACCTTTTGAATAGTGGATATCCCATTATAATTTTGGAATTTTTCTAAAACTTGAAAATTGCTATCCTGAAAATTTTGAGAAAGGTCTCAAAATTATGTTCCCCGCAGCTCTTCAATTGATGACTGCAATGTTTAGATTCAGATGCAACTTTCCAAATGAAATTTTTAGTTTCAAGTTTTAAAAATTAATGCTTACATAAAAATCTCAATATTCTTTGTAAAACATTTTTTATTCACCAAACTATGAAGTTAAAAACATTTCCACACAACAATTCTTTTCTGCATTCCGTTAGAGTTTGTTTTAGTACACGATAAAAGTAATTAGTACAAAAAATATAGTAAACTCTAGCAAAATTGCCCGACCTCTCGGTTTGAATTGGTTAATTGTATATTGAAAGTGACCGGAAAATAATCACCTTTCCTCTTTCGTAGAAAAACGTTTCACATATATCGCACCCCTGCTAAAGGTACAAATTGGCCAAAGGTGAGTTACTAAGGTAACTACCACAAAAGATTATTTGAGGAAGGATTCCCTTTGCTATTCCTGTAAAATTGCTCAATTCAATTTGTAAAAATGACGAATCTGCTGAGGATACTCTCTCACATAATTTACCTGGCAATATTTTTTTATTTGTTGCACTCTTTTCGAATTTCGCTACCATCAAGGGAAAAATAAATTAATTTGATAAGATATTTATCACTAAGTTTATTTAGAAGCGAATACGTTTTTCTTGAAAATTCCGTTTCGTGGCACGTGCGCAGATACCAAACGCGCAAGAGACTGATTTTGTATCAGAAGGGTCCAAAACGGATAGAAAACTTGAAATGGGTCGAAAATACTCAATGTACAAACAAAACACTCAATTCTTATTTATATAGATATTATATTTAAGTGTTCACCCTTTATTCTTTGATGCTATATTGATTACACACTTATATTCATCAACTGACAAGCCAATGTTAGCTTTAGAAACAATACAGAACATGCAAAAATATTGTTCTTATTTTGCATTGACATCTAATGCTTTTATAAAAAAGTATAATGCAAAATAATCAAATGCTATAAGTTTATAGCTTCAAATACTAATCAGATGAAGCATTGTAAATCATATTACTATATTTAAGTCAAGGATGAAACCATTTCGATAAAATTATTTAGAACTTTATAGATATTTTTATTTTCAAGTTGAATTGCAATTGGCCTTTCGAGCTTACATATTCAGAAAAGAAGTTTATCGTCCCAAAATAGGAAACAAAAAATAATTACCAAAATATCTTCAATTTTAAATAATTTGAAAAGAAATCTAAGTAAAGAAATATTTTGAAATACGAGTTCTGAAAGCAAGTTACGAGTGGAGAAAGTTAAGAGTTGCGTATGAGATATATGGTTTGCATTCTCTGTATTTGTTTTGTTTGGACGCTTATTTTCAAGCAAAATACATAAACTTCAAATGAACCTCTGGTTCTGCAAATGAAGTACAAGTAAAAGGCGATTCAATACAGAAATTTATTAAAAAGATTTAACAAAAGACATCGACTGCTACATTTTCTTTGGAATTAGAGATCAGTACTTTTTTGAACAACGTTGCCAAAATCTAAGCAATAAAAAAGGTTTCATATTATATAAAGCGCTGTTGCCAGAAAATTCAAGACTTGCGGAAAACTAAAATTATTTGTTAAGATACAACACACTCCCACCTTTGTATTGCAGACATTGCCATACAAAAATAAAATACAATTCACAAGTCAATTCGCACGGGCGGAATAACTTTTCTTCCAGTCCGAGTCTGTCTTACGATAGTAGGGTGTTCTGTTGGAATGGGTTGAGTTTTGGGAGTCAAACTCTCAGGATTTGTAACAGGTTCAAAGACAGGCGGTAATGTAGAAACTTCTGCCTGCATTACTTCCAACGGGAAAATCCTCTGAACTGGACGAATGATTTCACCGTTAGCTGTTCGTAATCGAACAACTCGTAGAACTGAATCTTTACCGGGGAAGAGTTCCAGCACTCGAGCTAAAGGCCAATTGATTTTGTTAGGACTGCTGGATTCAACAAGAACTATATCTCCTTCTTTTAAATTGTTTCTTCTTTCTTTGACTTTAGGGTTTTTAACCAGCTCTCCCAGGTACTCTCTGTAGAAACGTTGCCTTAAATTTTGTCTTACGGTCTAAAGGTAGCGCACACGTTTCAGTAAATGTTGAGCATCAATTAAATCCAAATCAACGGTCTCTTGCTCATTCAGGTCTTGTAAAAAATGCGCGGGTGTCAAAGGCTTTAATTCGTTGGGATCATCTGATAAATAGGTAAGGGGTCGGCTATTTATTGTTCTTTCACAGTCACAAAGTAATGTAATCATTTCTTCGTAGGTTACGCATGCCCTCAACAAGTTCTTCCTGAGTAATTCTTTGACACAACGAACCATTCTCTCCCACCATCCACCATACCACGGTGCTGAGGGTGGGCTAAAAAGCCATTTAATTTGATGTAAGGCACATTCCTTTTGTATTGAGTCCCAATCCAGTGCTTTTAGTGCTCTTGCAGCTCCCGTAAAATTAGTTCCATTATCTGTATAAAGAGTTGAACACCTTCCTCTTCTTGCAAAGAAACGTCGTAAAGCTTGCAAGAAGGCTTCGGTAGATAAAGAGGTTACAAGTTCTAGATGCACAGCTCTATAGACTGCGCAAGTGAAGAGCACTATCCAGGCTTTGTAACCACCTCGTAGGAATACAGGTCCAGCTAAATCCGCACCAGTTACATGGAAGGCTGGCACCCGATGTATTCTGTCAGAAGGCAATGGAGCTGTAACGGGAATCACTGGTTTAGAAGCAAGTTTTTTGCATTCCAAACAATGGCGAAGAACTTCACGAACTACTTTTCGACCCTTGGGAATCCAGTATTGTTCACGCAGCTGCGCCAAAGTTGTTAATACTCCACTATGCTTTAAAGATTTATGAGTATGTTCAATAAGTCGTCGAACAATAGAATGGTCTGGAAGTACGACAGGTTTCTGAAAGTCTTCATCATCATCACTTAGCACAAGTCTGGTCTTCACTCTCAGTATCCCATCATCTTCATAGAACTGTATCGACCGGGAATATTTTTCTCTCTCCTCTGATGACCATTGTTGTTGAATCAATTTCAAAAGAGCTCTTTCTGCCCTGGTAATCTCATCAGATGATAGCTCTGTTAAAATTCGCTGTGATCTATTCCTTGAATTATGACAAAAGCGAAAAATCCATGCAGTCATTCTTAAAATCTTTGAATATTTGGAGAAGTATAAAAATCGGTCAAGAATAGTATTGGCATCTATAGTCAAATTTGTCACCACAGTTTTACGCTTTTCTGTTGATACTTCTTCTGCGTCAACATCGAAATAAGTGCTACTGCAAGGCCACTTTTCCAAGGAACTTTTCATCCATGATGGACCTTCCCACCATCTAACTTTCACTAGCTGAGTAGCTCTGCATCCTCTTGAGGGAAGATCGGCAGGATTTTGATCTCCGGAAACGTGTCCCCACGATGAAGGATGGCTGAGTCTTCTAATTTCATCAACTCTGTTCTTTACAAAAACTGACCAATTCTCCTCTTGAGCTATCCAAGTAAGAACTGTAGTAGAATCACTCCAATAATAACATTGGATTGTTGTCGAACCGAGGGCATCAACTACAGACTTGGTCAATCTTGCTCCCACCAGAGCAGCTAGTAGTTCTAGTCGAGGAATCGTCGCTCCCTGTAAGGGTGCTATGCGAGATCTTGAGGACAACAGGAACACTTCGTTATTTTCCCCTTTATGGACTAGGTACACGACAGCAGCATAAGTATCTTTACTTGCATCACAGAAAGTATGGATGGAACAGTTCTCGTATCCCTCAGGAGTGACATTGATCCAACGCGGTACACGTACCTCATTCAAAATCTCTAGCTCTTTGAACCAATATATAAATTCTTCACGCAAAGCTCCAGTAATTTCTTCATCCCATCCCAGAGACATCTTCCAAGTCTTTTGTAACATTAGTTTAGGACAAAGCATGGCAGGTGTAGTGAAGCCGAATGGATCAAACACTTTGTGAGCCATTGACAACATCGTTCGCTTAGTAATGTGTTCTACATTCACTTCTTTTAACCACTTAAGATTAAGTGTAAGAACATCTAGATATTTATTCCAATGAAGTCCCAACAAATCAGTAGTCTTGGGATCCTCTTCTCTTGACAGGGACCATTCCCAATCCCGAAGCTCAAAACCACCATTTTTCAATACGTCATTGGAGATATTTACAACTCGTTTCAAATCATCTTCATTGTCTACACTGGTGACAAGATTATCTACGTAAAAACTTTTCAAAAGGCAGGAAGTCACAAATGGATCAACATCTGAATATCTGTCAATATGATACTTTAAAACGGCTTCCAATAGAAACGGACTGCTTCGAACTCCAAAGACTGCTCTGGCATGACGAAAAACTCTGTAATCTTTGCAGTCTTTATCTTTCCACCACAGAAACCGTAGGAAATCTCTGTCTTCCTTACGAATGCCAATTTGCAGAAAAGCCTTTTTGATGTCGGCAGTGACTCCAATTTTCTTTTCCCTGAACCTTAACAGGATATCTGGGATGAGCTCTATCAAATTTGGGCCACTGTGCAAACATTGGTTCAGTGACGGATGTCCCTTCATCTTGGCTGACGCGTCAAAAACAGGGCGAATAGGTGTAGAACTGCTTTCCTTTAAAACTGGTCTGTGAGGCAAGTAATTTCCTGACACTCCAACTTCTGATGTAGTAACTTCTTCAATTATCCCTTCATCTAGCCATTGCAAAAGGATACTCTCATATGCATCATATAAATTTTTAGAAAGAAGTTTAGCAGTTGACGATTCCAATCTTCTTTTAGCTAGTTCTAAGTTGTCTGGTAATGGTACACAATTGTCTAACCAAGGCAGATGAACTTCATAACGTTTTTCTTCAGTGTATCTCACTGTTTGAAGGAAATGTTCTCTAATAAAATTATCCTGCTCTTGTTTCGAAAGCTTTTCAATAGGATCCTTGATCCCTATAGAGTCCAACTTCCACAACTCTGAAACATCCGCTTCTTTGACAAAAAGTGAAGTAACTAGCATTGCGTTATTTGAATGTACCTCACTCTCAGGCACTTTCCCTAACAAAGTCCAGCCGAGTAGAGTTTCTATAGCCACTAGTCCGCAAGACAAAACTTTACGCTTCCCTGTCATGAGTTTTCCTAAAATGTCCGCGCCAATGAGAACTTGGACTGGTTGGGGTTCATTTCCGACATCTGTCAACGCGATATTCATTCTTTGAAGGTCTTCCAACCATGGACCTGAATTAACAGGAGTAATGCTGTCACATATGGATGACTGATCTAGTGCTTCAAAGTTGCAAGTAAAATTGTTTTTGACGTTCCTTAATCTTATTTTGTAGCACATGTGATCACATTGCCTCCACCAAACAGAGAGTGTATTAGAGTCTCTTTTCGCACTGGAATGTAACCCATTTCTTCAGCAACATCTTTTAAAACGTATGACCTTTGTGACCCGGAATCTAAGAGGGCCCTGATTAGAATCTCCTTTTTATCTGTTATCATCTTCACCTTCAGAGTTTGGAGGAACACCTTAGGACCAAGACTGATGTTGGACATATTAACTTCACTATTTGGCACTTTTTCTGCACCCCTTTTCTCCGATTCCTGATTTTGGGCATCAAGTTTGCCACACATCAAAGGGACATGCTTTTTCCCACAAATCACGCATTTCAAGAAAACTCGGCATTTACGAACAGGGTGCCCTGGTGTCAAGCAAGCAAAACAACATTGTTTTTCTTTTAAAACGTTCTGTCTCTCAGCCAAACTCATTTTCTGAGCTGAAAAACAGTCCACGCTGAGATGTTTTCCCATACAGAAGACACATGACTTTTTGGCATCTTTCGAGGAAGTGTATAATAAACTAGAAGCAGTAGGTATCTTCTCTTGAGAATGAGCTCCTTTTTTTCTTTTAAACATCTGAGTATTTTCACTTTCACTCAAGCCAAATCCTGCCATGGCTAAATTTATTCTTTCTTCACCCTCAACTTCTATCCCAAGAAAGGTCATCAGATTAGTCAAACGTTCCCTAGCATCAGTGGAGGAAGATGAAGAAGGACTTCTGTTCCAAGCTTTCAGAAAATCTTCAGGAAAGCATGACTCGACCATGGGATATAAAATGGATGCACATTTGTCCGTGGTTACACCCAATGTTTCTAGAGCCCTGAGATATGACTCAAGCTTATCATATAATGACGTCATTGAACATTTTTCATTTTTCTGAACTGAAATTATGAGCTTCAATAATTCTCTCACATAAACTTCAACCAAAAGATCTTCTTTGCCGAACCGAGCTTTTAAACTTTCAACTGCTTTGGCATAGTTAGCCCCAGTTGGCGGAAAACTTTCCACAACTTCTCGCGCTCGTGATCCAGTAACAGTTGCTTGAACTAGGTATTGAAATTTATTTTCTGGCGCGATGTCTTCATCCTTATGAATGTGTTCAAACTGACTCCAAAAAGGTAGCCAATCTTTGATGCTGCCGCTAAACTGTCTAAACTCCAATTTTGGCAGGTTAAATTTCCTTTTAGCATTAGTGACATCGGGAGCAGTCAATTGTGTCTCACCTCGAGTCAATGTTTGTGCTTGGATTCTCGCCAATTCTAATTCGTACTCTCTTTTTTCTTTTTGTTTGCGCTCTTCCTCTTTTTGTTTGCGCTCTTCCTCTTTTTGTTTGCGCTCTTCCTCTTTTTGTTTGCACTCTTCTTCCTTTTGCTTTCGTTCGATAACAGTCGTGACCAAGATATCTGCCACAAATTGTGGATCTCGCCCATACTCTTTACTTTTCAAAATAAGATTCTTTAGTTCAGACATGTTTATCTTAGAAGGCAAAATCTCACCGATTTCTTCCACCACAAACAATAAATCTTCTTTCTTGAAACCCTTCGCTGCTTGAAACATCTTAAAATTCTATAAGTGTCCTGTCACGGACGCCAATCTAAAATTATTTGTTAAGATACAACAGTATTGTAACCTTCACGAATATCCGATCACAAGTTCACAATGCAGTTTTCGCTCTGTGACTATTTGATGTACGGTGTCCGCTTATGTTTCCGATTTGCGTTCTTACTGACTTCACGAACATCACGTCAGTTTGAAATTCAACGCCAAACTTGATACGCATGAAAGAATATGAGCTTGTGCTCTTTAATGTTTAGTTCGTATAACTAGTTTAAAAGGTTAAGTAATTGCCGGGAATGAGTTAATGACTCTAGTCTACGTTATCTAAGTACGTAATCACGTGATGAAATCAACAAAACTGTGCTTTTCAACTGAGATTTTCAGATTTGACAGCTTGAGGAAGTAAGAAGTTAATTAACGTCGCACTCGAGCAACACAATGGGCTATTGGCGACTGTACGAGATCAATCCCGATCCAAGGGCAACTTGTAATTTTAAACCACTGTCAGATGACGAGGTCAATACCTGAGCTGGCATCCCACTCTCCAAACTTACACGTCATCATGAGGATATTTGAGACCATGATAGATTTAAAGTGCACCAGCACTCGTGTTCTTTGGACGTGTTCTTTTAGTTTCGAACTCGCAACACCCGGTTGCTAATCCCTTACTCTTCCAAATGGGTTACAGCGGCCCTATAGCTCTAGGAATGGCAGCAGAATATGAAAGATCATCGTCCTGTTAAGAGATTTTAATTGAATATCATAGAAGCCCTATATTTCTCTTACCTGCTGCGAAAAAGGGCCCGTTATTTGTCTTTTTCCGATTGGCAACGACTTTGTTAAGCGTCAGGTATTCATCTGAAAGCGCAGCTAACTAGATTGACAAACGAAACCTCTAGAAGCTGCTGTACGAATTTGAAAATTCCTCGTTGTAGCTCATGTTTCACTTTTTTCTGCCACAAAGCGCTGCCCGCCAACCCTATTTTATTGTTTCCACTCAGAGAAAAGTTGAACGCGAAAACATTTATATCATGTTAATGAGTTGTACAATTATTTTTGCAATCTCCAAATCCTTAAAATATTATTTTATTATTTCGAATCAAATGACTTCATAGAATTAATTTTTTAATGAAAAAAAGATGACTAGTTTTCTTTCGCAAAACGAAAGGTTGCAAACACAAAGGACTTTTAGGGAAAAATGGTCGATATGTAAGCGTTTAAAAACCCATTCACATGTCAACTAAAATTAGAATTTTCAAAATATAATTCAGCGTCTTTTGCATCTACTAGTTCGCTTTCAACGATGGTCGTGGGACAGCACCCCAAGCAACCTTTTCAGTTACTACAGCCCGTAACACAGCCCCATAGGCATATCGAAAATCCGGATAGCCGCTACTAGAAGTTTTTCGTCAATACATTTAGTTCGTGGCTGAAACAAACTTTCGTTCTGGATTTAAAACACAGCATTTGCGAGACGAATCGTTTCTTAATGAATTTCACCATGCTTAAATTATTGGCATGGTGAAGTTCATCGAGACCCCATCAGGACTTGATAACCCTCAGAGATTGACATAAAAATGCATAGCAAAAACCTAACATTATGAATAGACATGCCACCTCGGTGGCATGCTCTATTCATCCCAACCACACTCATTTAAATTGGTACAGTTCTCACGACACTAAGCACGGGAGTAGGTGATGATGTTGGTTAGGCCCAAGGAGTTTACATCCCTAATCCCTGATATCGGTCAAACAACATAAGTAAGGCACAACATAACAATAAACACTAAGTAAGCGCAACGTAACATTGATAACTGGAGATACCGAAATTGGATCTAAAGCAAAAAATATAATGCTTAGCTTTTGACAACCTTATGAGTCAACTAGATTCGCCGCTATTTCTTTCCCCAAAAACAGTAAATTACAAATCGTTTTAGCCCTAAGTTAAAAGGGAGCCCAAATGGGGCAATTCTCAGGATGGCAGCAACTCTTTATCTCTCAAAGGCAACTCTGTGAATGATCCAAACGCTGTCTTAGAACATGAGACTGTCTTTACAAAGGCAGGAAATGGAACAGAATTACAGACCATGCGCAGAATTATAGACTCGCTGAGAATATTATCTACACTGAATGCCAGTCTCAATAGAAAACATGAGGAATGGGATAAAAGCATGTGTTCCACCCTTTATATATAAAGACAAACGTCATTAACCAATCATGGTAATAAACCATTTGAGGATGAAAGGATAGGGTATCAGTAGTCTCCGAGATCTATTCTATTAAACATCCTTCTTTTTTTTATATTTTCGAACACACTAGCTAATTAAGCTGGGTTTCCCCGCTTTTCACGCAGCCTGGAAAGGGTTAGTTAAAAAAGGTGAATTGTGACAACGCTATTCTAGACATAACATATTTAAACCAGCGTTCCTTCTTGTGTCTTACTTCTGTCCTGATGAGGATGGACGTCTTGCTCCACCGAAATGGGCAGTGACGATCTTTTTCATTGACAAAGCATTTTTTGCATTGACGAAGTTTCAAATCGTTATTAGTCATTGTATTGAAGGTTTTTCACTTTTTACTATCAGCAGTCTCTGGTCTTCTGTAGTGAAAATCAAAGTAGAGTAGGTAGTAAATTAACGTTGCACTGGAGCAACACAACGGGCTATTGGCGACGCTCCGGGGTCCATCAGAGAAACCATTGGGGAAAGATCAGAGGATAACACCTCGTCATTTAAGGGAAAATCAAGGACGTTAAAATGAAACATGACTTTTCACTCAGATTTAAGTTTAAAAAAAATCGTCGTTTTTGCTTCAGATTTTATAATTATTTTTACCACCGAATCGTAATTTTGTATTAGGGGAAGTCAAGAATCGGGACTTCCACGGACGTTACACTACTACTGTAGAATGTTACACTATTCTTAGGTAGAAGTAAGCTTAGAACACTTCATAGAGACGAACAATTTATTGAGAGACATCTGTAAAACAAATAAGCAAAAATACCGAGTCACATAATAGAGCATCTGCATAGGGACAAGTTACAAAAGCAACTGGAGATGGGCTTACGCAATATTGCCGTGTAGTGATCTTTGCAAAAAATTCTTAAAAATTGGGTGATTTCTTTATCTCTTGGTGACATAGCTTATGGTTAAAGATCATTGGATGACTCAAATCAGATCAAATTTAACCAATATACCTTTCTTGCAGTCGTTACATATTTATTGCAATGATGTAACTGATACCCAAAACCGAAGTTCTCAAATGAAATAATTCGGACATGGTAATTTGAGTGTTTTGAAATGAAATATCTAAAGTTTTGGAAAAATAGGAAGTTACCCCATTTATGGAATTTACCGAACAAAATGAAAAACGAGGTGAAACATGTGCATATCACTTTCTGGTAATATCCACGTGTTCCGCCTGTTTTTTTTAATAAAAGGAGATTAATTTTTTTTGTTCCATCAAAACACAAGTTTGTTCTTTTGAAATAGCTTCCTTCCATTCATTCGAATAGCAGTCAATGTCTCCAATGACATTTCTTACGTTTTTCCCCTTCTATTATAAATCCTAAGGGTTGTAAAAGTCAACATAATCTAAAAATAAAAAGGAAGAAATACAACCTTAACTCGAAGTACTATTTGTATTCTTTCAAGCACAGATTCTGCTTCTTTTCTTCGGATTCATTCCTTGTTAAAACGATATTATGTAACCCAAAAATCTAACTTCATGGTGATTTATGTGTATGTGACGCGATAAGGTACTTTTTACACGCGAACAGAAGATGAGGATTTTAGTTGAAGGAAATGTGAGCTCTGTTTTTCCAAAACTTATTTTTACATAGCTTAGTACTACATTGTTTTTAAAAAAGATCCTACTTTCCCCACGAAAACAGTTTCAAATGGTGGTCTCAAAAAAAGTGAAAATGTCCTACGAGTGTATAAATTTAAATATAAAGGAAAAATGCTTTCTCAACTAACCAGTTATGTTTTGCTTGCTGTGGGTTTTGAAAATCTTGGTTCTTTCAAATCCCTGTTACTGTGGAATCTCCGTTTCAGATTACATAACAGCAGTGTATGAAATTACCGCTTTCCTGTAGGAAGGAACTAAAGGGAATTTTGACTTGTGTAATGGAAGAAACAGTAATCTCTCTATCCAGTTACAAGAGTTTAATAAGACAATTTAAAATATAAAAATATACAAACACCCACTATAAACACTAACAAATAAAAACATATCTCGGTGGGAAAATAACGATCGGAACTGATGTTCTTTTTTATTTGAAAGTTCCACAGATCATGAAGGTTTATCACTCCGCAACTGGCGTCATGTCGGTCGCTTACTTGCTACAGTTTAGTTTGCAGCCGATTTCGACATCTCGACGAGTAGCCAGGATAAAGATCAGTATATATCTTCTTGAAAGGTCCAGACTTTGAAATTTTATCTCTGGAGTTGTGAGTTTTCTTCTGAATTTGAGGGTATGAACTTATCTTCTGATTGTTTATATAATTACATAAGTTTAATTGGACAATTTAAATCACAAAAACACATAAACAACATCCCGAACGCTAATAAAAACACACCTCTAAGAAAATTTACGGTTCGATGTTTCAAGTCGCACAGCCGACGATGGGAACTGATAATCTTTTCATTTGAAAGTTCAATTCATGGAGGTATATTGGCGTCACGTCGGTCCTACAGATTAATTTTTTGCAGCCGATTTGGCAGTTCATTCGTTACAGTGAAGATTTATCGCCTAGAAACCAGAAGAACATCAAGATTACCAAAAGGTGAAAGAAATGCTTCTGAGAAGATAGAAGCTCACAACTGATAATTCAAACAAAAATTTTCCCTACATTGCAAGAGTCAAACTAATACCTGGCGTGATTTCTATTTTGAACTGCCCAGTTATTTTGAAGGTTGTCTCACAGAGCTGAAGATCAAAGATTTCGATCAATTAAAAGAACCCGCCTTATACATTTATAGCGCAAGAGCCATATGTTTGGCACCATTGGGGGCTTGATCTCGGCTGTTACGAATTCAGGGTAATCACTTTGATGTCTGTGGTGTTGCAGTTTTCATATACAGTAGCGTACATTCTCACAATAGTCAATTAACATGGTGCATTGTATTTATTATCACATATTTTAATAAAAGTGGTGTAGTAAATTAAATGCCGATAGACGTCCCTTGACAAGAAGAGGAACCAAGGAACCTCTGTAATAGTGATCATCGTTCAAATCGAATCTAAACCCTTGGGTCGCAACTCCGAACATCCAGTCACACATTTGTGATAATTTATTGGATCGAAAACTAATTAACCACCGTTTCACAAAGTTATAAATCTCAAAACGACTCTCATCTGAGCACCAAACTTGAGTCAAAAGAACCGTTTTTCTTTTCGTACTTATTTTGAAGCTCAGCATATAGAAAAGTGTGTTCTTAAGTAACTCATTAAATATGCATTGAAAAAATTATAGTTTTTTGTGGATTACCTTTTAATGCACAACCTTAAAGTTTGCAAAATAACAATATAGGCACATTTTTTCACTAGTTACCAATAGAAAATCCTACATATCAAAAGGGATGTCGTTTCTTTTTATTACGTTATCATACAATATAAAGAGCACTCATTATCTTTTATGAGGCTTCCTTTTTTTATCTACGGAATCAGAAAAAGTTTGGCTTGCAATAACAAATGTTTGTTACTAATTGAGTAGAAATGTTTTGTGCTTCTGTATATAAGTCTTGAAAGGCCTTTCATACAGTAAGATTGTGTGTACCGAATGGAATAAATAAAAATTATATTTTAAGGAATTGAAAATATTTAGAAACTGATTATGATTAAATTCAATACATTTTTCTTAAAAATTTTCAGAAGTATCTAATACTGTTCGAAAAATGTAAATAAACATAGTTTTAAAGATTTAAGTCATTAGTTTGAATCAAAACCTGCATAATTGATCTTTCTAGAAACAATTTATTTAGTTCTATTCATTTATTTTTTAAATTTTAATTTAGTTTTAATTTGGAACTCAAAGTCGAAATTCGGAGGTTACTTTTACAATTTTTTTCTGTATATTTGAAGACAATATTGACAGCCATAGCGAAATTCTTTAATCAATTCAGATTTTTTTACTTCATGCATAAAAGGGGATCAAAAATGTATAAAATTTTTATCAGTGTTTGAAATAATCAGGCATTTGTTGAAAGATAATATATAAAGAGAAAATTCAATTGGTGCAAAAATATATTTTACCCTGAGTTAAGAAGTACTACAAAATTTAGTTTAATTATAAGCAGCCAAAACATATTCGAAACTTTTAACTAAAAATATGGTTTGGGTACCAATGACGGTACCTATGTGTCAGGGCAAAAGGGGTGAATTCAAAATGGCTACTTTTCAGAATCTTAAGTTTAATATTTCACTCTTTCTCACAAATATTCAGGAAGATAAATAAGCAAGTACACCATGATACAAATAATTGTAATGTAGATTAGTAGATTAATTTAAATTATGATTTTAAGCTCACTGTATTACTTTTTTAAATTAATGATGCACTTGAAACCTTTGGACTCATCAAAATTCAGACTTAAACGCCTTTTGCCCTGGTACGCCCTGGAAGATATATAATCGCTAAAAATAATTTTCTAAGTACAAAAATACGACGGTTGAAAAGCAAACTCACCCACATTACACTGGATCCAAATTTGAAAAATTGTTTGAAATATTTATGAAGTCAAAACCTGATATCCTTTTAAAGTTTTCAGACAGTGAACTAAATATAAAGCGATTTGTGTAAGTTTCACAACAACATGTATTTATGGACATCACACGACCAAACAAAAAATGCCGTACCTTTCCATCTTTCTGCTTCGTAGATCAACAATGGGATAGAAATGAGTGTCTATCGGAAACCTTTGGGAAAAGGTTATAAGTAAGTGACATTTCCCGTTTACACAGCAAATTACCCGGTTATTGATTCAGTTTCACATTTTTATGATTATTTATACACACAGGTAGGGCGCGCGCATCACAAAAGCGCATAAAGCTCTAGAGTTTTTACAGTTTTTTGTTTCAAATTGTTCATCCAATCATAAATTGAGTTTCGGTGACGTTTAGCAAAATTTGTAGTGTATAAATGAAGTTTTAAACTTTTTCTGAATTATAAAGATCTCACATTTTTTTTCTTTTGATAAATGGATGATACTAGAAGTATTGACATGTGATTCAATTTTTGTAGTGTTTTTTACTACATTTTAGCTATTCTAGCGGCAAAAATCTGAGATAGCAGACAGAACCTTCTTGAGAATACGACCACGTTTGAAGGGCCACGGTAGCTCAGTTGGTAAAGCAGCGGATAAGCAACCGGAATGTTGCGAGTTCGAAATTCAATTCAACCAAAGATCGTCTGTTCGGGGGGCTGGTGCGCGTTAAATCTATCGTGGCCTCAAATGTCATGTTGGCGTGGTGTGGAAGTTTGGAGATTTGGGAGCCAGCTTATGTGTTGACGTCGTCATCTGACCGTGAATCAAAATTACGAGGTGTCCTCGGATTTTTTCCTTAGGAATCGATCTCGGACCGTCGCCAATAGCCCGTTGCGTTGTTCCAGTGCAACGTTAATTCAACTACCTCAACTACCTACCGACTAGGTTTGCATTGTCATCAAGGCTCAATTCAAAGTCTCTGGAATTCGTGAAGTAGATACTTTAAGTAAAATCGCTTACAACACAAAATCAAAATTTCGAAAGAATAACGTGACTTTTTAATGCCTCACATTTAGTTTTGTAAGGTTTATTCTTGTGTGCAATAATGCAAACCGTATTCCGAACATATTGTCGATACCACGTTAAAATATCGAATGTGAAAAAAATTATTTCTTTCATATTCTCTTCCTTATTGTTGCATTGAACAAGACACGTCAGGTGACAAATCGTTGAATTGGTAGCCGGCTAGTAAGTCCGAAAATCGATATGGCAGTTTCGAAAGAGAGGTACTTTCTGTCAAGCTAAATGTAGATGGCGGTAGTGTTTCTGCGGTGATCATGTCTCCTGCGCGTATTCTGAACGTGACGTCAGTTGGCTTGTTTTTCGAATACGATTTCAGAACTTCGTCAAATTCCAAAGAATAAATTATAAATTCATATGCGATATTTGATTGATCAACAGGAATTATATTAATCGCTAAACGTTGCCAAAACGGCTATAAATTACATTTTAAGGTAGGATTATTAAAGTGGGGAAATATTTCCCCACTTCTCCAATAAAAGTTCCAAAAAATAAATTCCCAATTGATATTGATAGTTCATTGGTCTCAACACCAATGAGATTAAACGCAAAAACAAATGGCAAAAAATACTGTTTAAGGTAATCTCAATATGTACTATGCGATAGCATTTGGACAGCATCTGTAAAATCTTAGACTGTCTGGTTTGTTTGTTTACACTGATAATCCCTCTCGTAGTTTTCTGTTAAAAAAGTTTATTTAACTTATTTTCTATAACAAACTTATTCAATTGTTTCTATTGCGTGAACTGCGTATTTATCTCTACTCGGCACTCACGAGTACTGATGAGAAGGCGGAAAACCCGAAATATTTCAATAAGTGAAATGTCCGAATATTTTCGATCTGCCGCATGTCGAGCAGGAATTTCTCCGAGCTGTGTTCGGACTAGTCGCTTAGAGGAATTTTAGAACAACACTGCGAACCTCACGATAAACTACATTTTAAGGTAACTCCGATATGTACCATGCGAGAAGTAAAATCTTCGCAGACCTGGTTTGCTTCTTTATACTCAAAATCCCTTTTATATGCACTTTTCAATTCCCAATTCAAACGGTGTTTTGGGGGTTACTATTTTAAAAAGTTGATATTTTCACATTCGATAGTTTAGCATGGTATCGTCGACTTACACGTGGAACACTCTAAAGTCAAAATTTTCAAAATATGAGGTTTTTCTTTTAACTTCCTAGACCACAATGTGGTAATCTTAAGACTTGTGAAGTCCACTAAATCACTTTTCTTTGCATGAAGATTACATTTCTTCGGAGAAACACACTTAGTAAATATAGCACAGTGAGAAGAACTTTCCTCCTCCGTTTTCTGAGAACAATGTTTTTTCGACTTATAGTGTGTTTCACTTGGTAAGTCGACGATATAAAAGTGAAAACACATCTTCATTACTTGTCTCAGTATCTAGATAGAACAGGCCCCAGAACTCGGGGCCTAAAAATATATTCCTCGTTGTACTCTGTACCTGTACCAAATTTATAAATGTTCTGTTTCCTTTTTGGCACATGTGCAACCATTTTACAAACACGATTATTTTTCCCTTTTAAGTTTAGAAACAGATTGTCCTTTGCAGTACAAAAAATCACATTTTCCTGCCTTTTCCTATGGGTCCTTTGGGGATACCAACGACCTCCTCGTGAGAGGCCCTGCCCATATGTGAAAATAAATTGTGATTATTATCTTTAGAGTTTAAAAAAACGAGAAAACGAACACCGAATGTACTAATAATTATCTAACCGATTGAGTCAGATTCAGCATCAAACTCGTACTTGTCGCACTGAAGAATTCTTGGAGGGCAATGCTACACACAAGGTAAATAGGTGGACGTTGAGAGAAATAATAAAATGATAATAGAATAAGATAAGATGCTAAAAAGTGTTGCCAAAAATTGTTTTAAGGAAACATTTATCCACTGGACCACACAGACACACTCACTAGTGATGAATTCTCATTGATTCTTTTAATTTATACGAGGAACCGAATGCAAATAGTTAGCAGTGAAGATTTAAGGAAGTTGCCGACTAAAGCAGAGCCGAATATAGACGAATTGGTAGCACACCAGGCTCATCCTTCTCATTTGTGGCTATTTTTAATTTTATTGATTTGATTGATATTAATTGCCAATAATAATGAGCGATCTAGTGTGTTTGTGTGAAATTTATTTCAGTTCCAAGTTAATTTATTTCCGAACTAGCTATTTTAAAATTACAAACACAGCTACATAAATATTTTGGTGAAATTCAAAAATTACACGCAGTTTCACTTGCAATTTATTATTCGTTGAGATAGTTTTATACAGAGGGGCCGCCAAAAAAGATTGTATTTAAAAGGGGACGTTGAGCCAAAAACGTTTGGGACGTATGGACTAGATTGATGCAACACAAACGTATTGGATTCATTTTTAACTTTCATTAATTATTTGGTATGTAAATGAAAACAAACGAATCGAAAAGCGATGATTGCTTGACTCCCTTAAACCTTAGACATAGACAAAACTTAATTGATAGTCCGATCTTTCGCCAAATGTAACATAAAGAGATTTTGAATTGCATTTAAAATTACTGTGTCTACCAAGAGAACTGCATCCGACGACAAGTCTGGCTGGCGGCGGTCGTTATAGAAACAGGATTCGTTCATTTTGACTAGGAGTAAGTCTCGAAGATGATACAATTTTATTTTGTTGGCGACGGAAATGAGCAGAAAAGCAACACAATTTCTTAATTCAGCGCCTCTCGGCTTCAAAGATGCTCTGCATACAAAAATATGTGTAACGAAATTTTATTTTACGTTTTTATTGTGTTTCTGTATGAAATAGTCTGGTGTATACTCAATTTTGTGACCTAGAATTTTGTAATGTTTCTAAATGTGCACTTCACTATCTCTGTAAAAATTAAGTTCAAATTATTATTTATTACAGTTTCGGCCTTTTAAAAATCTCTTGGTGTATACCCAATTTCGGGAGCCTCTGTATTACGATTCAGAAGTAATAAAGGTCTTTTTGAATTAGCATATCAGAGTGAAAGAGCCGAAGAAATTAAAGAACTGAAAGAGGCGACATGAATTCTTTATTTTTGGCAACATTTTCAAATCATTTTAGTACGTGTGCTATATACATTTTTCTCAGAACCCCCCCCCCCTGATGCTAACCTCCTCTAGTTCCCTTTCAGTTGTGTCATTTTTTTCTGGTCCATAATCAATGCTCATGTCGGATGAAACTGGTGACAGAAATATCTCCACTAATCATTATTGTGATTAGCTGGTACACCTAATGAAATTTCATAAAATTTTAAACGTAAAATTTCATTCAAATACTATTTTCTCATTCAGTGTCTAGACACAAAATTCAGACAATACAACTTAAAATCTTATATCTTCCGTGTCAGAGCAAAAGGGGTTAAGTCTGATTTTTGATGAGTCCAAATTAGTCAAGTTCATTAATTTTAAAACTAATATAATATGCCTAAAATAGAAACCAAATGAATCTACGGATCTAAATTACAATTATTTGTATCATGGCACGCTTCTTATTCTTCCTGAATATTTGTGAGAAAGTGAAATTCAACTTAAGATTCTTAAAATTAGCCATTTGACTTAACCCATTTTGCCCTAATACGGAAGATGTATAAAACAGTAAATATGATTGTCTGAAGTAGCAAAAACTTTCGGACAAAACTGGGTAGAGCAAAGCTAGCCAATTATATTTTGTAATAATATCTTAAGTTGTTTACCAAAGTGATATTGAAGATAATGCAACATTACAAAAATAATAACGCGCATCAAACGAAAATTAAAGTATAAATTTGTTTGAAAAATAGGAAAAGTGAGCAATTTTGTTTCTCATCGATTGTGAATTAATGTTACAATATAACAAAATAGCTTGATCCCTTGCACCAGCGTGTTAACAATATTATCCTAAGAACTACACATGATTGATCATTTAAGCTTAGTTAAAAACTCTTCTGTATAGAAATTTCAAAAAATTATATAGAAAGGAAAAATATTTTTCCCAAATAGCGTTCCTGGTCTATCCATTTTGACACTCAAAGTTTTAAATACGTTAGATTCCTCTTGGATATTTTATTCTAATTTTGTCTGAAGTATATTCTAGTTCTCATTGCAATGATATTGTTCTCTACTGTGTACACTTATCATTGTATCCATACAAATTAATCAAATCTGTGCTTTTAAGAGAAGAAATCAAACTAACTGATGAATCTATTTCCCCTTAATTTCCTTTTATTCGTGAGTGTTTCATACAATTTCAAACAAGTGCAATTTTAAGAATAAGTTCCTTAACTAAAAGTAGTCCTGCACTAAAATTTTCTAATTCTCATCTAGATTTTCAAAGTGCATGATTATAATACGCAATATTGATGCTCTAGCAAGATATTCATATAAATTATGAGCTTACTACCATGATGAAGAGTCGATATTTTAGAAAACTTTTTATTCATGCAAAGCTCAACGGAGTATTTTTTCAGAGTATAGCAGTAAAATTGAAAATTTATTGCAGTTGACAATTTCAATTACAGATTTTCATTTTGTATTCTTTTAAACTTTAAATTATTTCTATTTTTAGTTCCAAACTAAAACATTAGTGGCAGCTAAAAAAGAGTATCAGACTGATTATTGCGGTTGGGAGAATTGAAAAGTTTTTAAACCAAATATCATTTTTTTAATTCTTTGTTAAGTTTAAATAATACATTTTAAATTGCTTTTAAACTCGACAAGGAGCAAAGCCGTTTATGATGATTTTGCAAGCTGATATACTTCTGGACACAGCTTCAGATGTAATGCCAGGAGGTGCTGACTTCTAAACATAAAACTTACTTGATGTCATAAACATCTTACACTTAACCCTCCAGGTGGTTGTCTCGAAGTGGTATCTCGTCATTAGCAAAACCATTAGCAGATCTTGATGGACGATATATATTGTCATCAGAAGAAAACTGGCCAGCTCATGATCTCGTCATTATCAAAATTGGTCAGATCTTGATGGGCGTGATATCTCGTCGAAACCACTTGGAGGTTTAACCCTCTGAGTGTCACGAGATTTCCTAGTAGTGTACTATTGCTTTTACTCTATAGCACGTATAATGACTGAATAGTAATATTTATTGGTTAAAAGAATCCAAGAAAGTATTCTATTAGTTAAATGTGGTTAGAAGCTGTGGTGACATCATTTGTGCTACTGAAGCGCCTCCTATAAAACTCTTCACGTTGCGATTTTTCTTTTTGCTCGAGTGGCATCAGCTAATAAAGTAGAGAAAAATAACTATGAAATTATTCGTCCAACGTTTCGTTATCGGTTGTTCTGATTATGTTCTAATTATGTAGTTAATAAAATAATTTGAAGAAGTTTGTGCTATATGGTGAATTAACAATACATTTATCATTATTCAACGAACTTCAGAAGCCATGAAGGGAAAACAGCAGTTGCATGATGGAATAATGTGTGTATTACCTTCACAGGGTTAAAAAACCTCCCAGAGGGCAGAATCCACTTCCCCCTTTGACTATAGGTCTTTAACCATCAAGTTTTGTCCTGTAAAGGCCTAAAACAACCAACAGGATAACTGCATTGCGGCTTCGTGTATCAAACTTAAATTTCAAATATTTAAGTCATATAGGTAGCTATAACGCTAACTGGAATGGCTTAGATTTTGCAAGATCACTTATGCCTATCTATGTCAACCTTTCCTCACTCAGGCTAAACGAATAAAAATATAAAACTTTTTGTTTATTCATTGCTGTTTTCGATTCAAAAAATGTAATGAAGATATATAAATTTTAAATCGAGAATATAATTTGCACGTCAAAGCACAAAAAGTCACAAAGCCCCCTCCAGTGTGGGGGGGGCCTGATGAACATACGTATAAAAATGTCAATCTTGTCCTTTCCTACTTATTTACTGATCATTTTACAGCGCAAAAAAAACTTCAGATAACCATGGTGGTTGGTTGGCTTGGATTTTGACGCAAAAGCTCATATGGCCAAGCTGCGTGAAACAACGGTTAACCATGCAAGTACTCTATAGAGAAATTTGAAAAAGACTGATCCAAACAATAGATTTTTAACAGAAAACTTTTATTCCTTTATGGAGATCCATCTTTCATAGTTTCGAAGATAAGAAAGGGTTAGCTTAAAAGTGGAGTGGGTCAAGACACGAAATGATCCGGAAATTAATGTTTTTCGAAACTATTAACAAAAACTCAGGTGTCGCTAAACCATGAACTTCATTCATAAGTACATTTTACTTCCCTTTACACTTAAACATATGACTACAAACTAAATTAAAACACATCTCAGTTTAGTTGAAGTAGTCGCTTGCTTCACTATAATTCTAACTCTATCGCAGAAAACAAGCTAAGTACGTGTTGCAAAATCTCGCACGTACAAGAACTGTTTGGTTGTTTAGGAATAAAAGATTCGAACTATTCAAATATTGAAATATTTTTGGATATTCACGGATCGCATCTATTTCCGACAAGACAATTGTTTGATGCAGAATTACATCCCCTCATAATGGAGTAGAAACGGGGGAATTGGATTTACACCACACTGAAGCAACACAACGGTCTGATATCAATCCCAAAGGTAAAGATCTGAGGACAACACCCCGTCATTTTAAACCAGTCAAATGATGAGGTCACCTGACGAGCATCCCACTCTCCAAACTTCCACACCATGCCAACGTGAGGATATTTGAGGCCACGATAAATTTAACGTGCACCATCACCCACGTACATGACACTCTTAGGATGTTTCAAGTTTCGAACTTGCAACCCTCCTGTTGCTAATCCGCTTCTCTTCCAACCGGGATAACGCGGCCGTAGAGAATTTAGTGCAAAAAAGTGCAACTTTTTCTCAACGCTAATGATCGCAAATGAAAGGACATGCAGAGGTAGTGTATTCATATACCGTTGGATAGAAAAAGGAACAACGCATCAAACGAGATATGAACAGCCGCTGCTGGTTGAAACTGAGAGCTGGAAACGTCACAAAAATGTCCCATATTTTGCTCATTATTGAGATGCTATGCTTTTAAGAAGTCACCACGTTTAAACCACATATTAAACATCGACCTGAAAATGAAATAGACGGAGCATGTGCCCGCAGCTTCATGTTATTTCTTCCAGTTGCTCGGTTTGAAGTTTTGTCACGTTATTGTGGGTAAAAGCATGAATCCTAAATTATTGATTGATTAAAGTGATTATCCACCCTGATCAAAAACACTAGTCTGCGCTTCCATAGCCATTCGGCTAAGTCGATTTGTGATTTACCCTTCAGAGATCTTACAACAGCGATTCGGCCCACATGATCCGTCTATTTCATTAGAAGGTCTATGATATCAAAACGTTGACGTCACACCTCATCTTGTAGTTTTGGGGCCGCGGTGGCCCGGTTGGAAGAGTAACGGACTAGCAACCGAAGGGTTGCGAGTTCGAATCCAGCCAAACACCGTCGTGTACAAAGGGGGCTGGTGCACGTTAAATCTGTCGTGGCCTCAAATGTCCTCACGTTGGCGTGGTGTGGAAGTTTGGAGAGTGGGGTGCCAGCTCAGGTGTTGCCTCGTCATCTGACCGTGGTTCAAAATTACGTGGTGTTGTCCTCGGATCTTTCCCTCTGGGATTGATCCCGGACCGTCACCAATAGCCCATTGTGTTGCTCCAGTGTGACGTTAATTGAAAATACCAAAATACCAAATACCATCTTGTAGTTAGAGAGCCGCGTTATCACACCGCTGTCGGTGGGAAAACCTAAATCTAGACCTAGGTAGGGCCTCAAAGGCGGATCATGGACTTGAAACTTTCAAAGCTGCCCAAGAAATACGAAGCAAAATACTATTGAGGGAGATGAGCGGCACTTACGGAGCAATCCAAAGCCTCTGAGATCCGAAACACATCAGACAAAGTATCGTATGAGTGAAAGCGTGAGCAGCGCGCCCCGGGGAAGTCTGCGCTAAAAGCTGCAAAATCTATTAAAACGACTTCGCTACCTCAATCATCGACTTCTCGTGCACACGTCATTGCCATGAAGCCAAAGCCCATGGACGTGTATGCAGCAACAATCGATCTGACGTCTGTGCCAAGAGGGTCGGGGCAACAGGGCGCCGAGTACAAGGCTTACTACAAGCGCACTGGGACATATTTTGTTAAATATTATATTTTGTGTTACCCCTAAATCCCAACACCAAGGGCTGATGTGACAGAAGACCGGCATTTACAAGATAACAGGGCAAGTAATCAACGTGCCCCCTATGTTGATACCATGGTGGAGCAGCTGCCTTTTTTGTCAACTGAATTACAATTTAAGCTTGATCATAAAGAAACAACTGGTACTTCCATCATCGCCCTATGCTATTGGAATATGATTCCATCCAACCTGTAGAGCGTCGTAATTTTTTGCCCAATAAATGATGACTTCATATACAACATGGTTTCATTTCTCTCACCACTCACACGTAATTATACGTAAGGATATACAGCATAGTTAAAGGTGTCTATGTTTTATGTGCATTAGGTCGGTTTTTATAGCTCTAGGATCTTATCAGGTCAAGCAATGTCCATTAGATCGGAGATACTTAAAGCTGAAGTACTTACATTTTAACCAGCGGCGGCAGTCCCGAGTGCCACTACCTAAAAGGGCGGCATTTCAAAAATATTTATTTAAATCTTTTATAGTTTTTCTTGAAAAAATGCTTTCCAAATTTAAGCTCAATTTTATCCTTGCCACAGAAATATACTCCAGTGCTGTGTGTGTGAAGTGAATGTGGTTTCATGCACTCCATCTTCGGATACAATATATGTCAATCCTTCCTTTCATATAGCTCCCTGTGTATATATTAGTTTTCATGCAGCTTGATGCATTCGTATTACTATTCAGAATAGAGAGAAGGAACATATCACTAAAATTCTCTGCTTACAAATGTCTGCAGAGCACAAAACAAAGAGGCGTCTTTCCTTTCTTCCGCCCTTGAAACCCATTTCCAAGTGTCATTATCAAAGCTGTCTTTTAGTAGTTTCTATGCGTATTCAATGAAAATTGAAGCCAAAAAATGCTGTTTGAATAACAATTTTATAAAGATATACTAATTAGTATATTTATGCACTAATTACTTTAATAATATATATTTACCTTATCATTACTTTTAATAGAAAATTTTATTTTGGAGAGATGGCTGCATCAGCTTCATTCGCCCCTGGTCCCAAAAAGTCTAACTTCGCCTCTGCATTTTCCTTAAAGCTCCGATTTGATATGTCCTTCGGGATTGATTACCGACAGTCGCCAATAGTCCGACGTGTTGCTTTAATGCAACGTTGATTCAACTACCTATATAGCCCGTTGTGTTGCTCCAGTGTGACGTTAATTGAAAATATCAATATCAATCAACTATCAACTACCTATTTACCAATTTATGTCGACTGGCTTGAGCAGAGACGTTATATTCACGACAAATTCCTAAATGGCTACAATAAAGTGTTTTGCGAGACAATCGGCCACAAAACGAAGATCAAATAGATTGCAGATCGTAGATAAAGCGCTTCATAAAGTTGGGATCATACGTCTATTGTACGCGACCATTCAACCATTTTCTGACGATCATTCGGATTTCTTTCATGGGCACAACTTAAGCGAGACGCAGTGCTGCAAATCGAACGAACTACAGAGCGCTTGTTCTTTGGCAGTTCCCGACTTTCAAAGTATTGGTCATTCCCATTTTCCTTTTCATCTAACCTTTTCCCATGATACCCTTCCAAAATATTTCCAATGACCATAAGCTGTCTCGAACAACATAAAATTGTGAGCCGAAAGGTCCTGGTTTGAAATTTAAGATTTACCGTTGTCAAGTAGCTGACTATGTTGTCCTTGGTCCACCTACTCAGTAAGAACAGGAAAATGTGACAGAATAGTAAAACATTGAAAATTGAAGCAAACAAGTGGCAAAAAAACATATCTTGAACACGCATTCCAAATTATAAATGAACGTCCTACATCATCTTCGTCCCTTTCGTATCAAAGCTTCAAACAGATATATATTACAAGATACTATTTTTTTGGAAAGTGATAGTTGTTTAAATGTTAATATTTGTGAGTTCGAAAGTCTTGTACTTGATTCTGAAAGCTCTTACCGTTATATGGAATCTAATGGAATTAGAATATTCCATACATCATTGGTTTGAAAATACAGATCGTACATTTATATCTTCAAAATAACGTTAAAATGTCTTCAGCTCTCGTTTGAAACTACCGTCTGCGCTTTGCCTGGCACAATCAGAATCTAAAATACGAACCACTATACCGCTTGAGCAGAAAGCTTCTCCTCACTACCAAAAGTGGTGCTGCCGCGCAGATTGTCCTCCCGTGTCCAATGAGAAGACACGACTGCGATCGCGAGCACATCAGATTTGGAGTGGTCAGGTGGTTGGCAAGACCGTCAATCGACATCTCCCAAAACTGGGAGAATGCGTGCACTTGCGGGTAGCATGCCTTCAGTTGCTCAGTAGTAAGTGGACATCGGTCTTTTTATTTAAATCTCTTTAAAAGTCACGGAACGTAAACAGAAGTTTTGCTCCGTTATTTTCGCTTTCAAACGCTCCGGTCGTCTCATGCTACTTGTGGCTTCTGTTTATTAAGATTGGCGGAAAGTTGGGTCGGAAGTTTTTAAATTGGGTGGCACACGGTGAATTACGAAAATAAAATCCTCAAAATTGCGGATCTGTTATTGTACAGGTAAAAATATGATGATGCTTTGGAAAGTTGTCGACATTGCTCAAATTTTTTTTATTTCTTCCTTATTTTGAAAATAAATCCTGCTTTTTAATGTTTTGTTCAAAAATCGTGGCCCGAAAAGTAAACATTGTGGAACAAAACTAATTTTTGATATGTAAAAAAAATTACATTTTGCATTAAAAAGCATGGTTTTGGATAAAAGGAAAAATTCTTGAGTTATTTTTCAAATTTCTGCTTTTCAAGTTTTTTGTATAATTTAAATTGAATTTTATTTATCCATTGCTGATCAATTTTTCTATTCCCATTTTCTATAAAATTGTTTGGATTTTTTTAGATTTTCTCAAAACATTTTCTCAAGTTAAGTATTTTTCAATAAATTGTCCATTTTTTAATTATATTTCCCCTTTGACTTGTCTGTTCTCTTGTAGTAAATCGTTAATTTATTATTTATGTTCAAAAAATCAATGTTGGAAACATTCAGGTTTCAAAAACAATTTTTTGTCTTTTGAATATTGTGAAGAAACAGTATTTCACTCAATGTAAAATTTTTAAGTTTTAAAAATGAAGGATCCGTATGAGATTGTCGTATACACATTGTTAATTTTTTCCTTATATGTATGAACAAAATGTACTCTACACATGTCTTCATCACAACTTAATTTCAGACCCAATGTCTCGACATAACTTTATTAAAATTTGCATTATATGTTTATTAATCAAGGTATTTTATTTAAAAAACTAAATCTGTGTCAGTTGATTCTAAAAGTTGAAACAACTCTGGAATTCTTTAAACTAAATTGCTTTGCTTAGTAGTACTTTAATAATTCCTTTGTATCTAAAAATCTTTTAATATTCTGAGTCTTGTAAAAAACTTGATTTAATTTGATCTTCTATATTTAAATATAGAAAATATAATGGCCTTTTCATATAAGATTCATGTCAGTTATAAATATAAATGTTTGTAATAACAGATTCATGTTAAGTTTAAAGATTTTTTAATGAAACAAAATTTCAGTTCTATTCCTTTTTTGAGCTCATATTTTCTTCTATGCATCAATTAAGAATTACATTATGAGTATTGAAAAATTAATACTAAAACCAGTAGCACCCAAGAAAGTTCCAAATTATTTCATATTATATTCATACATAAAAATCCATATTAAGTATATTTTTATAAATTTTATATAATCTTTTCTGAGTCGATTTCCAACATAAAAATATTCATGGGACCTATGTATCCAGTTCTACTTTTTGATGCCATTGACTGAAACTGAAATTTTTATGCAAAATCTCCTGTTTTTAAAACTTTGTTGTGTCACGAATTGTTTATATTTCTAAATATAATGGGTACAATTACTGTTCTTGACACCATTTTTACTTTTAAAGTGTTCAAAATGTTAGAATATTTTCCTTTTCAATGGAGCATTGGTTACTCATTAACTTTCAGTTCAACTTTAAAAGTAAGCAGAACGGTTCTATTCCATTTAGTTTCCTAGTTAAGTGCATTTTAGCAAAACAAATGAGCAATAAGAAATCCGAACTGAATAATTGATAGTATACGAAATAAATTGAGTTGGAATGTGTTTCAGTATCCATTATCATCACTGCCAACTTTTGCATTTCTTGTTGGGCAAATGCCAGGTTTCAAAAAGGAAAATTCAGGTGATTGGACATCTAAATTTTACTGTTGGAAGTAGGCCAGGTCTTGACCTACAGAAATTTCTGATAATTTCTTTTGTCTTGTTCGAAACAATTAACTCAAATGTCCTGTATTCCTTTTACAAATGTCTCTTAAAAGAGCACTTCCCTAAAAGAAGTTTATGTGTATTTCTCAAGATTTATGCATTTTCTTTTATCTTTTTTATCTGTTTTTAGTTCCTTAAATTGATCTGCAATTGGCAGTTAAAAATGTTTACTCTTAACTTTCAAAGTGAACATGACTACAATTTTTATACTTTTAGAAAATGTTACCCAAGGGGACCCCATTTTTGAAGCTTCCTAATATTTTAAAAGTGAACAAAATACAGAATGAGCCAAATTATGAGTTTAACATCCAAACTAAATTTGAGGCCTCTTAGAAATTAAAGCATTGCCTCTGTCCCATCTGAGAGACTCTAAGCTTCATCTGTCAAAATGGAGCTGTACTAGCTTTGAGAATGAAATTTATTTGTAACCCCATTTTTTTCTTTTAAGAACAAAAACTTCCCAATTAAAAAACATTTTTAAAAACTCAGCAAATAAACATTTTTTTCGGCATTTATTCTTTTCCCCCTTTGTCAATATTGTCTTAATTTTTTAACTGAATATTTTTTCAGTGTAATTCCCTGAAAGCCCATAACTGCTTTTAATTTCCTCCTAATGTATAAAACCGGCATTAAAATTAGTTGATTGCAAAATATTTTTACTATTTGTAAAGATGCTGTTGCATTAGAAAAAGCATACTTTTACCTTGTTGTTCTCTATGTTTCAGTAGAAAAGATAAATTTTGAAAGAATGATAAGGAAGCTGCTCAGGAATTTGGAGTTTCTTTCTTTGCTTTTTCTTCTTATCTGTGTTGAGATTTCATAACAAGATTGCTTAAAGACGAAGAGCAAAGTTCATAGCTTTACATGCCATTTCCCTAAGCTTTTTAGTTATCCATTTGTTTAAAGTAGCTACTGTGATTATGATGGTGTTGAATAATTCAGATGTGTAATCTTGAAAATTATTTACATGGAAACTATTTTGTTTGTTTTAAAATAATGCATCTTTAATTGATTGAAGTGTTTCCCATAGCTTTTAGTGGTGGACTATGGATTGCTGCAGATCGGTTGATTTTGTTTTGAAATTTGGCTTATGCTTTCTCATCATTTTAGTTGGAAATTCCTTTCTGTATGCCTGTTTTGTTTTAATTACAAAGTTATTTAAAGTTTTGTGATTGTAATCCAAGAGGCAGGTAAAATTATTTTTTTAATTACTTTATATTTATAGTGATGTTAAGTTTGCTAATAAACCAATTGTATTGTTTTTCAGTATTGTGATAATTCAGTACACACACACACACACATATCTACCTAACAATCAATACACTACCTATTAAACACTTTGTTTTTATAATTTGTATGACGTTGCCCGTGTTTAAAGTAATATTTACTTATAAGCATTTAAAAAACGTCTTTGAGACAGAACTCAACTTAATTATAGGTGTTGTGTAAAAAATATTGACCACATTGAATTTTTCAGTTTTATACGAGTTCACAAAGATTTAAATCATTAGACAATCAACTTGCCATAAATTTTATATCTGACCAAAATATATATTCTTAACAGTTCAAATGTTACAATTTATCAATATGTTTTTATTGTTAAATAATGACAAGATTATATGATGGTATATTTTATTGAATCTGAAACAAATGTTATTTTTTTATTAAATTTTTAATAACATACTAGTCTGATTATAATGTATATACAATACTGGGCTAATAAATTACAATGCAACTATAATTTTTATTTGACTAAAAACAGGTGGCATGATTTCCTTGTTTTCAATGCTTATTCCATTGTTGCTCAAGCTACTTTGCTCAGAAAAAGCAATTTTGGCTTAGCAGCCCACAAAACATGTTGTAACTCTTCCTTCAAATCTCAATCTGATATGAAAGACTAATTTGCGGAGGATTTTCCTCCTCTTCATCAATCGTCTGTCTTAACATACAGAAGGATGTGGTGCATGCTCTCAACTTTTCTTGTGTCAGTGGATGAATTCTTCATCACTTGTACCTGAGCTTTTCTACCCTTTCAGGCACTATTGCATGCTGAATACTTCCTGTGTTGTGCTAAAATTGTTTGATGCATTTTGAATCCTGATACCTTTCAAATGAATCATCGAATCCTTCTCTTTGGTGCAAACTAAAAGCAGAGCATTCATGGTTAATAGCACAGTAGCAGTAATTAAACTAACCAAGCTACTTCAAATGTAAGCGTCAGATAGAAACTAGATCAACTCCCTTTTGATGTCTTATTGATTTTAGATTCGCCGATTTCGTAAATGGTTGTCTATTGCCAAGAAAAAGTCCAAAGGGCACGATATGGGGATTAAATAGAAGTTCCTAGCCACAAGTCTGGTAAACATTTCCTGACCACACACTCTTGCTGTGTGTGGTCAGGCATTGTCCTAGTGTGATGAAAACTCCCTTTCTGGCTGCATCTGGGTCAATTCAACTGAAACCCATTGCAAATGGTGCTGAGTAGACTTAAGATTTCATGATTTCCTCGTTTGGCAGAGTTCCAAGTGAAGAATCCCAGTAGTGGTCCACCAAACACATAGTAACACCTTTTGTTACTGGATACTTAAGTTTTACTTTCAATGAGTCTTGACAACAATGTCTTATGTTATATTGTATCCACTTTTCGTCACATGCCAAGTCCAGTCACAATATACAGTCCATAAATGGTTCAGTTATGTGGCATGACAACAAGGCTAAGGAAAGGGCTTGCAGCACAAGCTTGTTGGTAGCTCTCAATTTGTGAGGAACCCACTTGCTCAGCTTCTATGTCTTTCCAAGTCAATGCAAATGGGTAACTTAATTTTTTTGCATATTCTATACTCAATGACAGCTGGCAATTTGGAGTGGAAGCATTGTTAGACAATTTTTTCTAAGGAGACAGTAAAAATGGTCAGTTACTGTCAAGAATATTGTTCAAAATTATGAGGTGTCGTCCTTGGATTTTTCCCTTAGGAATTGGTTCTGGACCATTGCCAAAAGCCCGTTGTGTTGTTCCAGAGCAACATTAATTGAACTACCTACCCCTTCCTGCCTGAAATTGATTGACAAGGTGGATAGTACATGTGGTTTCAATAAGATGGAGCAATTTGTCATATAGTTAATGTTGCAACCATGCAAATTTTAAAGGATGCATTTCTTGGCTGAATGATATGAAAATCTGGTGATGTTGATTGGCCACATCATTTCCCTGATTTGACCATGCTAACTTTTTTTATGGGCCTACTTCAAAGAATGATTCAACATTCATGAAGAAATTAAAGCAATTACCCCAGAATTGTGCTCAAATGTCGAGGAAAATATAGTTGAAAGAGCCTGTATTTGCAGGATGGCCTGAAGTGGTCATTTGACCGATGTCGTATTCCGCAAATAATGATCATTAATTGTGTAAATATGTGAAAAATTAATTACAAATCTTTTGTTTAAAAATTATTACTAAACAAAATTATGCTTTTACATAAAAATTAAAAAATAACACCATGTATATACGTACCTAGTGTATGTACATGTAAAATCTGGATTCAAGGGGCAAAAGCATAGCACATGGTATGCACACTATGTACTGTTGTGAGTGACAATATTTATGTAAATTTGTCTCTTATGTAGTATTTCGATTTAGGTGAAACTTTCTTTTCTCCTAGCAGATTTAACAATTATACAAGTGTGAAAGAAATATTGATAGATCTGATGCCCCCTTTTACTCTTTTTAATCAGATCTCAACCTCATAGTGAATCAACTGGAATTCTTTTCGTCTATGGATTTTTACTATCACAAACTAACTTTCTGTGGAATTTGTGTCTCTCCCCAAACTAAAATTTACGTATACACCACCATAAGTGAATTATGAATAATCATTTTGGATTTTAATTAATAAATAATTAAATAATATTTAATTATGTAATCTTTAAACCTAACTTTTTATTTCAGATGGGAAAGTCATTCCAAAAGAATGTATACAAAGACAGAGGATCTAATGAGCAGCCAGCAGTCAATTGCAGCACTCTCACGAGGACAATTTTCCACCAAAGGGGATATGAATAACCTAAATATCACTTAACAAAGAAAGCTCTCTTGCTCATTCAAGTGGGCTTTTCTTCCAGCATAGAGTCCATCTAGTACCTGTGGATGTTGGGATGACCCTTTTCCAAAACTACTTGAAAGAATGGCTTCATCGGGGAGTTCCATCAGTGAAGTCTCAGTCAAAGAAAACCAACTTCGCTCAGACCAGAAGCGACTGTCCATGTGGAACTGTCATCGGTTCTGCCTCAATGCATTCAAACTGCCTCGCTTCAAGAACGTTGAGGTCGAAATATTGTACCAGCGTTATTTTCTTCATTTGAACCAAAGGAATCTAACAGCACTGCTTGGCATCGTGTGTGCTGTCGGAGGAGTGATGCTGGTGTTTAACTATGTGCTGAGTGATCACAGGTCTTTGACACATGGGATAACGTTTGGTGTTCTAGTGACACTGTATTTGATCATGGCCATTTTAAGTACCCAGTCATTTTTTAATCAGATTTATTTGTTCATATTTTCGTACACCATTATGATTTCATTTTTTATCACCGTCATCCTAGTAGTCATTGACTCGCCTGTACCTAGTGCCATGTCCAGTATTTGGTGCACTGTATTTTTTGTTTATTTTGGTTACACTCTCCTCCCAGTGCGCATGCCAGAATGCCTCATATGTGGAATATTGTTGTCTGTAGTGCAGATGACTTCTTATACAATAGTGAATGATACTGATCCTTTCATATGGAAGCAGGTAACATTTTTTCTTAATCCATTAAAGCTGCATTTAAAAATAATGTTTTATGCAATTCCTAACAGGGTTCTTACTTCTCCTGAGAGACTGTCATGGGTTTGCCCACTGAGCTAGCAACCTGCGAATTGTAGGCACCTCTAATTCGATTCCACCCCGAGTGCTGCGAGTTATAGGCAGTGCAGGTTCGATTCCTCCCTTGGTGTATTTCTTTCTTCTGTGTCAGTAAAACTTTTCTTTGTGTGTATATCCATTACTTCACATTGTTTGTTGCAGTTTGGCCAAATATGACCCTTGCATCATAAAAATCCAACCAACTCATTCATCTACTGGGGATTTAATTAAATTTTTATAGGGCTCTGGGAAACTCAGTGTATTAACTAGTTTCCCGGAAATTTTGTTCTGTTCTGGTTATTCATAATGTAAGAAAGTTATTCATTTGAATTAATTTCCTAATTGTTTTTAGAATCTAGAAAAAAATGAAACAAGTTCAAAATATTCATCTTAGATGGCACGCAGAAGGTTTTTTATAAATATCAGCTAGACTATCACTGATAAAACGTGAAATTTACTTGTTCAACTTGTAAATAATTGAAATTTAGAATGATACCTGGCCAAACCAAGTAGAGGAAAAAATAAATATGTAGTAAAAACTTTCTTTTCTAAATATATATAATCCCTTGTTTAGTTTGCACTTTTATTTGAGGATTTTTCTGAAAATGAGTTAATTGTTTGAACGTGATGGTCATCTTAATTGAACCTTATAAACATTGTTTTTGGAATTATATATCTTTATAGTATTTTAGCATTTAATACTATTTTTTCATCATTCCACCAGAAAATCTATTTGTACTCATACATAAGTTGGAAGAATTTGGATTAATCCCTCCTGTTTTTCAAATAGTATGTAAAATTGCCTTCCAAATATTTCAGTCAAGGGGATGTAGCCAATATTGTCTTGTTTTTACCTCTTTGATACTTTGTTCTATGGTACAATAAATAGCATAAGGAGAAAACATCTGTTGACTGCAGCACATGATTTTCTTTCATCACAACCAAACACAAACTAATTGGCACTGGTTTTGAGCTTGTGTGTGAAAATGCCCCAAGTCTTACAGGGGTAATCAAATTATTAGCCACATTTCAAACAGGTATTTTCTTAGTTTTGGGTAAAAAAAGAATAGAGGCTATACGACAGATTGTGAAACCAACGATGTTGCCAACTATTTATTTAAAATTTGCAAACAAGTATGTCCCATCAAAATAAAAGTAATTAATGTAACCAAGTTGTCGATTTAACATTTGGTTCAAGTGCAAAATTGTTAATTTATAGAGGTGGCTCTAATAGAATGATCATCCTTTGTAGCTTTTTGTTCAGGATGAAAAGAATTTCATCACTTTTTCATGTTAATGTTTGCAAAATTTACTTACATTTCTCTCATAATAAGTATTTATTTTTATAATTCAATATGCAGTGAGCTCCCTTTTTTTATTTTCAAGCTCTTGTGCTCAAAATTTTAATTTATAGAAATTATGTATGTGAATACTTTAAGATGAGTGTCCAAGAGAAAAGTAATTGTAGATCATTTTAGATTTTTACTGAATTTTGCTAAAATTAAAGAATGATGCAAAAGTATAATATAAACTATTTTCAAAAGTGACCACAAAGAAATTTTCTTATTGTGGCATATGAAGTGGATGAAATGTTTTAGTATTTGTTGAAAATAATAAACTAAATTAAGAAGTTAGTTTGACAATGATGTAAGTTGTTATGTTAATGTGTGTTACATAGTTAATTGATTTACAAATACTATTTGCAATTTAAAGAATTGAAATGGCTAGACGAATGCTTGCTGTCAACGTTTGACATTTTTATATCTGATCTTATTCAGAACAAGAACTGTTCCACAATTAATGTATAATAGGTATGCACAGAAGCATATCTGCGTGCATTCTAGGTGCAGATACACATGCTTGTTTACTACATGATCCTTCCCTATTAAATATAACATATTTTCTGTTATTTTATTATAGTTATGTAATCTAGCTTGCGTTAAGAGGATATGCTTTTGTTAACTTATACATTGCTAAGAATTGACTAGCTCATTTTCCTTTCCATAACACCATTGAGTATTTCAAAACTGATTTCAAGACCTGTTAAACTTACAAATAAATTGCAACATAATAGTATAACTTGAACTAATATAAATAGTTTTGTTCAATTAGTGTACGATATAAGCAAGTTTTAAATCACTTTAAAAATTCCTCGTACCAATTTTCCTATTTTTTTAGAATTAAAGTATTGTAATTGCATGAAAATTAGGAAATGTTCATTTTTTGTGAATGAGTCATACAATACATATTACACGGCTACATTATTTTTAGATCACTAGACTGTTATTTTATTTATTTCAGTTACTAATTTTTGAAAAAAATTATAATTTTTAGTTCTTTATCATTAATGTGTCCTAACTTGTTTTGTATTTGAATTTAATCTGATATGCTGTGAGCTGCTAAAAGCTAAGCTAAATACAATGGTTAGAAACTGATCTCTAATTATTCTTATCAAGATTTTGTCAGGTTATTTTATAGCATAGCTTTCTTAAATTATTTGTTTTTAACAAGTATTCTTTGATCTAAAGCTGATTTAAATTTAATGTAGCATCTTTTGGAAGCATAATTAAGTCTTAAAATATTTGCTTTATTCCAGTGAAGAATTTATTGTTCAAAAACTACTATTCAATTAGAACTTAAATATAATTATCCTTTTGACATGAGTAATTGTGGAAATTAGGATTTTTATTTTATTGAGAATTTGTTATTTTAATTTTTAAAGTTTGTGTATTGTATTGTGTCTGGTGCAGCATGGCCAAATATGGTCCTTTCTCCATAAAAGCCCCAAAACAACCAACCATCTAATTTTTAGAGAAAAGTTATTCATACACTTAAAAGTATGTTTTATAAGTTTCAATACCAGTTTATAATTTTTTTGTACTATCGATAGATCTGATGCGTTTTTATTGAATAATGGATTAAGTGAAAGTGAGACTTTTTTGTTGTCACATAGTTTATTTTTAAAATAGACCAAATAAATGTGCTTTTTTGTCCATTTGCATTCATCATGGTGTCTAGTAGCATTTCAAACAAACAATACAGATTAAATGTGTAATTTATTTTCATTGTTTTGCTACAGAATCATCTCAAGATGAGTGTGGTTTAGGTGTTATGAAGTTTTCTTGTTTGGGGTGCTGATATTATTGATATCGCACTGTCTCTTAAGTTCTTACATTAGACTTTTTGTAAGTTCACTTGACCTAAAGAGCTATTAGTCTAAACAATTTGTTTTGAAGAGAGAAATTTTATTGAAAAATATTAACTATATATGTATATAATTTGTTTCCAAAGATGCTTGGATGTTACAAAATCTAGTACATTTTGTACTTAAAGTTATTTAATTTCAACATTGTTGCATTGCTCTATTTGTGCATGTTATCATTTCAGTTGAAATAGAACTACAATATGTGGATTCCCATCCTCATATCCTCTTTTGAGTATACTTTTTATAACAAAACTAAATTACTGTACTTGAGGTAATTCGTGACTAAATAACTAATTTGTTTTCTACTGCAGCTGATAGCTAGCTTGCTCCTGTTTGTTGCTGTGAATGTTGCTGGAATATTCTCTCATTTTCCAAGCAAAACATCTCAACGTCAAGCATTTATGGAGACTAGACAGTGCGTGGAAGCAAGGTTGAACATTCAAAGAGAGAATCAGCAGCAGGTGAGAAAAGTTGTTTTAATCTGTAGTCTTATTAAAGGCCTTAGTATGTTTAATATGATGTTCACACGACACAGATGTTCTTCAATCTTGTTTCATGTTTTTTAATACATTAACTTTTCTCTGACTTCTAAACAACTTGTCTCATAACCAATATAGTTGGTTTCTTATATCCAATGCTTAGAGTGCTTATTTGGTTGTACAATTTGCTGGCAAAAAGTTTTTTCTGTCAGTTGTGGAAATTGGAGTATTCCATATACTATATAATTATGCTATGGTTACCATACTTGTAAAGAATTTGCACGAGCAGTATCCTATGTTTACTTGGTGAACATAGAGGAACACAATCTTGCCATCTAATGATTTATTTGTATATATATACATATGGTACAGGACACTACAAATTACAAATGTGCCATCCATTCCACTGTTGGTATCAAGGGAACAATACTACTCCAACCGAGCAAAAAAAACAATCCTTCTTTTCCCTTCTCAGTACCAAAGTTTTCTGACACAGTCTGGAAAATAACCATTGGTTCCAAGCCATTTCCTACAGACATAAATCTTAAGAATGATTACAAATGAAACTTGATTCCAGTTGAAATGGATTATATTTAACGGAAGTTATAATTTAAACATGTAATAAACACACATATCATCGTAAAAAAATCTCACAGTACTCATTTAATTCATTAATATGTGTTCAATTGTAGTGAAAAATGTTGTGTATTAACTTCAATTATTTTTCAGGAACGTTTGCTTCTGTCAGTGCTGCCAAGGCATGTAGCTATGGAAATGAAAGCAGACATAGCTAATAAGCCAGAAGATACAATGTTCCATAAAATATACATTCAAAGGCATGAGAATGTTAGGTAATTTCTATTGAATATTTTAACATATCTATCTCATTTTAAAAGATCTGTTTACTGTGGAATGTGTAGCTTCCCTTTACTCTCATGTCTGACTTCATAACTATAAAAAGTATTGCAAAAACTGAATTGCTATATTTTTGTTTTAGCATAGTAAATAATGATTACTTTCCCTATGAGAGGCATTTTCTGTCGAGGTAAATATAGGTGACAGTAGTGTTTCTGCTGTTTCCTATACTTATTCTGAACGTGACGTCATTTGGCTTGTTTTGTGAATACGATTTCAGCATTTCAAGGAAAATTACAAAACTAAATTCCAAATTGATATATGATAGTTAATTGATCAACACCAATTAGATTAAATGCCAAAATGGCTATAACCTCCATTTTAGGGTGACCTCCAATATGTATCATGCGATAGCATTTGGACAGCAGATGTAAAATCTTCGCAGTATGTCTGGTTTGTATATTTGCACTATAAATCCCTCATACAATGCATTAATTTCATTACATTGTTATTATTCAATTATAATGCTATCTTGTCTCCCAAAAGGAAGTCATGTTGGAAAGATCAGTTCATAGACTTTCATATAAAGAGATGCTCGTGGCACATTAACATATAGAACATACTAATTTAAGAGACTCATATCTATTGACACAATGTACATTCCATGTGTTGTCTATAAAATTGTATTTTCTCTATTACACATTTTAATCGAATATCCCCATTTTATGTATAAATGCCTTACATGTTTTTAATTCCCCAAATCTTATTCTCAAACATGTTCTTAGCAATGATTTTACACATAGTAAAATTTTTAACTAATATATCTTACATAAATCTTCTGTAGTTTAATTTTTGCAATTTTTCTAATATTTGGCTTTTATAATTTTATAAATAATTTCTTGGCCCCAGAAAAAACTTATGTTAGGGTTTAACTTTTAATTTAAATTATAATTTTAATTTAAACATGAACTGTTTTTAATTAAAAATTTCATTATAATTTAAATATGAAACAAACATTTGTACAATCATTTTAGCAAAAGAGTTCATGGAAATAACTTTTGATTCGCTTGAAAGTAAACTTTTGCTTTATTTAAAACAAACAATTAACTTTTTATAAATTTATTATTTTGTAATCTTGAATTTAATGCAGCAGTACAAAAAATTGAATAAAGTAAACTTCTCATCAAAATTCAAGTAAACAAATCAGAAATCATTCAACTTAAATTTCAATAATATATCTTAAATAAGCAAATTACATAATCATACACATACCTTATGCTTAGAAGCTATCCACATTATCTTAATAACTAAGATTTTATAGTGTGAAGAAACTTTTCTTATATCTTTCTTCCATTAAAAAAAATTAATTTTGGCTAACACTAAGAGAGGCACCGAGTCGAAAATCTGCATTTTTATATGTAACCATAAAGTAGTCGGTTTACTCACACTATAGTTTTAGTACCACCAAAACATTTTTATCAACCCACCTCCCCTTTAAAATTACTAAAAAATACTAAATGCGTATTATGTGAAATTCTAAATTCATATAAAGTGATAAGTCTACCTATAGTGTATCCAGAACATTTTTTTTCAGCATTAGAGTAATTTGTTTTTATTTCCTTTTCAGTATTTTATTTGCCGACATCTGTGGCTTCACTAGTCTTTCCTCTCAGTGTACAGCGGAAGAAGTAGTAAAAATTCTCAATGAGCTTTTCGCACGTTTTGACAAACTGGCCGCAGAAAACCACTGCTTAAGAATTAAATTATTGGGTGACTGCTACTACTGTGTCAGTGGGCTTCCTGAACCGCGTCCTGACCATGCACAGTGCTGTGTAGAAATGGGACTGGACATGATAGAAGCTATAGCGTAAGGTCTTATTTCTTATTGAAGAGTGCTTGCTAAGTGAAACTTTTAAAGCTAAAAATTAATTAATTTATGCATATATATGCAACTAAAGGAAATTTTAAAGAAGCTAGTGGTATTGGTGGATATCAGGGAGGAGCCTGACCCAGATAACACAAATGGTGTTTTCTACGTATGAGCAGCAGAATGCTAAAAAATGCTCATACACTCCTCCAAACACCATATTAAGAAGTGAAAAACTAATTAACCATTACAACACAAAAAATTAACTCATACAGTGCCTTTATTCAACATTTAATTTTTTTTGTGTGGAAATGGTTAACTTGATTATCATTTATTGTTGTGTATGTTTAGGGGTGTATGAGCATTTTTTAACATTCTGCTGCTCATACGTAGAAAACACCATTTTGTGTTGTCTGGATCAGGCACCCTGATCCACCAACTTGCTTCTTTGATATGTCCTTTAGTTGAACTATTATTATCTCACTCACCATGTTATGTCTTGTGACTTTAGCACACATTCATGGAGAGTTCTGCTTGTTTAATGTTCCCCGTTTTATCACTTTGTTTGGATTTAGAGTTATTAACGTTTGTATCTTTGGATTAATTAATTGGATTAAATTCTAATATTGCTTAGCTTGCTGAAACTGCAACATATTAACATTTTTTAACATTTATGTTTAAGATGTATTGATTAGACCTGACCCTTTTAAACTGTCACGGCTCCTAACGGAGCTATAGAAGTTTGTCTGGGTTCTGATAACCTGTGTTCTGCAAGATGATATAAAATCATAAGAAAAATAAATTATTTTCCTGGTGAGAATATTATAAAAACTGCATTTGTGGGTTGTGAAATAGTTTACAATCTTTTCATCTGATTTGAAAAAGTTTAATTGTTAAAATTTTTAATTTTTCAAATCAGTTTTAGGTTTATTAAAATATATTTTTTTAATAATGCAGCTAATTAAATACACTTAAATTGATATGACTAATTAAACTGCAATTGATTTTAATACTTAATTAAGATGCTACTGATTCCAATATTCAATTAAAATGTGATTATTTAAATATTTCATTAATTCAAACATAATATTTATACTATTGAGCTGCTGAAGTTCTTAAGGTAAAGATACTGGCCAAGATATTTTAAAAGGGCTGGTTTAAATGCCGATTGAATTGTGCTTTTTATCTTCATGCTAATCATGTTTTGGCTGATAAATTATGCCATCAGTTTAATATAACTCCATACTTCTGCAATTGAATTGTATTGTTGCATTCACGTCCTCTAGTTAATGTTTTATTGTTAGCTTTGGTGAGTGATTATAGTGATTTGGTCATAGGTCTTTTGATAGTAAAGCAAAAGGGGGGTATCTTGTCAATCAGCATGGCACTGAATGAAGAAAAACTTATTGACTTTTAGCTCTAAATTTTACTGGACAATGTTGTATCAAATTACAAATTTGTTTCCGAAGAATTGTACAGTGAGGAATGACTCAAATGATTTCATTATTGTTGTGCATGAGTAAATATTTTTTAGAAGTAGATATGGCATTGTAGTTCTCTAAACAAGATATTTTGCATCCCCAGTTGCAATACTGATATAACTAAAATAATGAATTTCTAGTTTCATATGTATAAAGACTAAATACATACTACAAAACTGCTACAACTGTAGATTCAAGTTGTGGGCAGTTGGAACTCCTGTAGAGGGTAATTTTGCAGAAGCATGAAGTTAGTCTTTCTACATATAAAACTAGAAATTCATTTTTTGAGTTATAGCGGTGTTGCAATTGGGGTGCAATATTAGAATTTTATGAAAGTTGTGTGTATGGGAATTGTAAAAGACAACTAAAGTAAAATCTTGCATCTTAAAGCTTAAAGTAAAATCTGGTATTTCAGGATTGGCTTATTTTTAACTAGTTTTGATATGAGAATCTGAGTTCTATGATTAAAATGCTTGTGCTTACTAACATTCATATTTGTTTAACTGTTTGGTTATATAAACTGAATTTAAAGAGAATTGTAATTTTCTACTATCTTTTATTTCTATATTGAAACCTATTATATTTAATAAGCAGTAGCATCTAAGATTAAAAGACTACTATAGATAATAAATGTATCTAATACAAGAAAGCTAAATCATCTGTCAACATCAATTTTATTGCATTGCCATAAATTGTTTATTACTATCCTGGTGTAATTTTATGTACTGTGAAATGTGAAAACTTGTATCATATATTGAGAGTGCAATTGTGGTGCTAAATTTAATGTACCTATTGATGATATCAAATCAATCTCAAAACAAGCTATAAACTTATGACACTTGGAACCTTTAAATGCAAAATAAATTCCATTTCATCCAACCCTCTGTAAAGAGATTTAAAAAAGTGAATTTAAAAAGATTATTTCATTAAATTGACTAGGCTTTGACTCATAAACATTTGTTTTGAGGAGAACCTGCTCCAATTTGCCATAGCATATTATCAATAAGACATATTTTGACTGAATGCTAAAATTTTGGCATTCATAGACTTACCTGTGTGTGATTTCTCTTCCTAATTTAACAGATCTGTTGATGGATCTGTAGCAAAAAACTTATTTTTATTTAATCCCGCAACTTGCATTTAATATCGTTCTTAAAACTTAGACTTTCGATTAAAATTATTGATAGTAAAATATAAACAGTGTTTGGCATCTGGCCCTTGTGCTTATAAAAACCAACCAATCAAATGAAAATCAAAGTATCATCCATTGTCACCATCTGTCATTCATTTATGTATTGATATCACAAAATGACATGCACTGGAACAAATGTTAATAATTGAAGAATAAGATTATTAGTTATTGTAAGTTTTTTCTAGAGGATTGAAATTTTATGTCTCTTATTTGCATTTTTCTCTGTGCTTAGTTTAGTTCGCGAAGTAACAGGTGTTGATGTCAACATGAGGGTTGGTATTCACACTGGTAGAGTTCATTGTGGAGTCTTGGGCCTGAGAAAATGGCAGTTTGACGTGTGGTCAAATGATGTCACATTAGCTAATTACATGGAAGCTGGAGGGATACCAGGGTAAGTTTGTTTTGTATTTGTGAAACTAGTTGAATTCATTCAAAATATGAATATTCATATGTATCTTTATATTGGACTTTTTACTGTATGCCAAAAGAAAACGTTTAGGAGTCGGATTAGATTCTACTGAAATCCAACAATTAGGAATATTTAAACTCTTGTATTTGCTATTAAAGGGGGGTTCAAACAGTTAGGTAAAAGGAAATTTCTTTTTTCATCAGCTTATTAAATTATGAAATTTGCGTAAGGAATACAGAAGAACATTTTAATTGTTTTATGTTTTTCTAAATTAACTTTTCACACTTGCTTCAGTAGGTTTGCCCACTGCACTAGCAATCTGTGAGTTGTGTGCAGGTTTGATTCCTCCCTGGCTATATTTCTCTCTTCCGTGTCAGTGAAACTTTCTTTGCGTATATCCATTGCTTGATGTTCGTCTTGTGTCTCGGTGCAGCATGGCCAAATACGTCCCTTCCACCATAAAACTGCCAAACCAACCATCTAATCACACTTGCTTTTATTGCTGTTTCATTTAAACATTATTGTGTTACCACTTGGTATTTTATTAATCTAGTCTATTAATATCCTTTCTAGGCATGTTCATATTACTAGGGAAACTTTAAACTTCTTAAATAACGAGTACGAAGTTGATCCTGGTTGTGGCGAAGAGCGACATAAATATCTGCGGGACCATAACATTGAAACATTCCTCATTATTCCAGATGAGAAAAAACGCATCAGTTCTGTACGTCCACCTCAATATACAGCTCCAAATAATGTTTCGAAAGAAATGAGAATGATGGGACATTCAAAATTTGACAATAGGTAAATATGAATGTACTTTCAGTCTCTTTAAATTGTTTTATTTTTAATATCAGTGTATTCTTGCATTAATTAATCTTGTATTCAGTAAAGTGTAACAGTTCAGTAAGTGAAAACTTTTTTGTTTACATTATTTCCTGCAGTATGTATTTAGCTATATATGTTTGTAATATTAACATATCTGGAAACTGCTACAAGATATCTAATTTTGTTACATGTTTTGAGCGAACCCTCCAAGTGGTGCAACCCAGTATGGTTCAGAAGGGTTTCTGTGTGGTGGGCACCGGATCCAAAATATTTTGAGGAGTAAGATGTATCCTGTGGTCAGGGTGACATGTCTGAATATTTAGGGTGGGTCTGCCAATCGCCCTGTGTCAATTTTTCTGCGCCATATTTAAGGTGAATTTTCTGAGCTGAGTTCGGACATGCCACTTGGAGGGTTAAAATAGCTACTTTACCCATACAATGTTTTACAGCTGTTTTAAAATTATTTTGTCAACACATTTCATCAAAATAAATAGTTTACTGCAATCGTAAATAAATAAATACCATGCCTTAAGGTTGGGGTTTACAAACAAAGTTTAGACGTTTCCTTAATATTTTTGTGCTATAATAATTTTGTCAAGGGAAAAAGTATATTTTAGTAATTTGAATTTCCCTTTCAGTAGGAAAAACTGCACAGATTATTTGAGGTATGTTTATTTTGTAGTGTAATAAAATGGTTACATTATATATATTTCAATATCACCTCAAATATTGATAAGGAGAAAGACGCTATTAGAGCTTGTAAAAATATTGATCATGATTAATACTGTGCTCAACTTCATGTGCATAATTCAAAGACAGCTTTTTTGTGCAGATATTCCAGTGAAAATCTGAACAAATTGTTATGTTTGAAAAACTCCTAAACGTTTGATGTTTACTTTTTTTGCATTGTATTCTTTGTTATATGCACTGCGAGTTTTTCAACTTATTGAATTGTGTAGGTGATATGAGATGTTATGTGTTTCACAAGAATCTGTTTTCAAATAGGATTTCAAGATTGGTTGTAAGATGTGTTGTGCGGAAAAGTAAATTCTAAATGTTTTAGTGCTCAAATATATCATTGTGAAGTCAGTTTAGGAAATTTATTACGAATCTGTTAAGAAAGTTTGAAATTGCTTCTTTAGTTACAGAAGAAGAGAATTCAAAAATCCGCAAGATGAAGTGAATGATTATCTATCTCGCGCTATTGATGCCCGTAGTATAGATCGACTAAGAGATGAACACTGCAGACCTTTCACTAATTCATTTCACAAAGCTGAGATTGAGGAAAAAGTAAGTTAAAGTATTTTGTTTCCTTTCATTCATTAATCATGTAGCTTCAGTCTTTTTCCAAATTTGATTATGAGTTGAAACTAAATTATTTATATAGAAGAAATCCTTAATTTTTTACTATTACTTTTGCTTGAAAGTAATTTCTTTATTTTGTTTTAATTACTTCTTACATCTTTTAAAAGTATGAATAGGTTTGTTTTAATTGGTACCTTTTTTCAGTATATGAAAGAGGGAGATAAGATGTTATCAACATACTTCATTTGTGCTGGATTTATGCAACTGTTTATACTAATCATACAGTTAGTTATTTTACCAGTGTAAGTATAGGCTTGGTTTTTCTTTTATATTAATATAATATGCATGAATGGATGATTGAAATATTTTACTCTGTTCAACCCAAAGATATTATTGAAACAAATATACCAGTATAACTAAATTCATTTGTATTTTCTATAGATTCACTTCATTTTGATTTTATATTTAAAAATAAATTTGTGTTTTCATTTTGTTTATTTTGATTTAGTATATGTATGATATATTTTTATTGTCATTTTGTTTTGTTCTTACATGCAGCAGAAAATAAGGTTGAGTTCATGTTTAGTAAACTTAATTAATTTTACTTCCAATAACTCTTTGCTGGAATAGTGGCCTGGTAGGTTAGCACTCTGACCCTCAGTTCAACTGGTTCTTGATTTGAATCTCTTGGCAAGTTTGGAGAGTGGGGTCCAACTAGGTGTTTATCTTACTTCTCCCCCTTGTAGTTGGGCACTGTAGAGTCACAAATTAGCAACAGGAGAGCTGCCAGTTTTAAACTGGATCTAATCAAAGACTCTCATGTACATTGCAGCTGGTGCTTGTTAAATTAAATCTCTTGTGGTCTCAAATGTCCTCGTGTTGGCATGGTATGGTAGTTTGGAGAGGGGTTCCAGCTCAAGTGTTGGCCTCGCCATCTGACCATGGTTCAAAATTACAAGTTGTCCTTGGATCATTCCCTTTGGGATTGATCCCCGACCATTATTAGTAGCCCATTGTGTTGCTCCAATGCAACTTTTAATTCAATTACCTAGCTACATACCTGGATTCGAATCACAGTCATGGCATGGATGTTCATGGTGGTTCTGAATTCACTTTAAGCTATAGGCCCTGGTCTGGTTAGCCCTCATGTAGCAAAATTGACCATAGAGCTGCAACCATACCTGCCCTGGAAAAATTGCCAGCAAAATACAATAAACTTCAGCCTTGATTCATGCATTGAACATTTCTGGCAAACAATAACATGACAAAAAAAGAGCAACTGCCTGAAGCAAAGACATTAAGTTAGTCATCAAATATTCAGGCAGAAACATTTTTCACTGTATTATCACTAGCTACTATTATAGTGCGAAAGTTTTCTCAAATGAAATGGAATCCAATTAATGATTAAATTATTTCTCTTGTCTATTATGCAAATGTTATCAAATACAAGTGAAAAGTATTTATAATTGGTCTTGAATTAAAAGTTTATTATATTTTGTAAGTAAGTGGGTGCAGAACTTTACATGTTTTAATGTGATAATGTTTTTGTCTTTTAGATATTGGCTTCAGTTAATGTTCCAGTTTTGTTCAGGAATTGCATTACTTCTCATCATTATCACTATTCAAGCACCTAAAAGTCCAGTAAGTATACTTTATTCTGCGATATTGTAATGCAGTGGGCCAAGTAGTGTGCCAATAAAACACGACGACGCAGCCAAAATTACAACTAGACTATTTATTTACTTTAAACACACAGTAATTACTGTACTATGAGGGATTACCTATGTACAATGAGGGATTAGTATCCCTAGGTTGTGGGCGCTACAAAAAGTGGAAAATGAAATCTTCTCAAATCGCAGGCTCGAAGGAGCATCAAAAACACCTCTGCAACAGTTCTCCGTCTTATCACGTCAGTTTCACTGGGAGACAGTTCAAAAATACCAGGGAAGAGTGTCATGCAACCCTAGAAACCATCTGAAGGGCAATTATACCACTATGGAAGACTACCCGATATATATTTCAGGATTTTCGGCCAAAGGTCATCTGTGTTGACCTATTAGATTGGGAAACCGATATGCTGCTTACTGCTGTCTTGCATTTTATTCGGGGATCTTAGTTTTGTTTAAAAGGTATGCAAAGTAGGCAATGCTTTTCTATCTGAAATTATTAAATGTGGCACTCCTGCATTTAAGTGGGGCACATCCTTTTAATTACATCGATGTGTATACCCATCTCACCATCTCAGACAAATATAAAAGTTTGATTGTAAATCTATTTTTCAGTACTATCTGAGTGTAATTTAAGGGCAGTAGAATGTATGTTAAGTGAATGACCAGTTATCTGTAGCGGTGAATGTAGATGTGATAGAAAGTTTGGAACATTGTTTTCCAAACTTTTTTAGCTCAACACCCCCTTTTCAGTCAATTTATTTTGATGCCTCTGGAGAACTATCACAACTAACAATAAGTTGCTACTGAATTTCTCCAAAATATTTATGTAGCTGTGTACTTTTAGAAACTGAAATTATAAAGCTCTTTATTAAAATGATATTATGTCTTTTTAATTCAGACTCTAAGTGCTTGACCTAATTTCTTAATTTTTTTAATATATCCTTTGCATCTACATTACTGGATTGAAAAATTTTATGTAATAAATTATGGTTTTCTGTTTTCAATTGTTTTATTTATTGTTTGCTTTTTTGTTTCAGACTGCTAAACAAATTTTACCATTATCTTGCATCCAAGCTATTGAAAAAATCACAAATAGTCGACGCAACAGCCAAATCTTGGCTATGATTGTTTTACTCATATTGTTCACTAGTACTTTTGTGCCTATGGTATGTAACCATGAAGACTAATTTTATCTTTCATAAAATCCAAATTTTATAACTGTCTGCCATACAATTCAATGGTACTAAAACAAATGAAAATATTTGTAAAGAATCCATAGAAAATTCTTAATATGTTAAATTAATAAGAATTCATTCTTAAATATGTCATAATAAAATACCTGCCAATTTCCAGAACTTGGTTTTCCAATCTTTTGGACTGAAAAGTATTTTTCTTTAGGGAGGAAATTTTCAAGTGATGCCAATTTCAAAATTTTAGCGCCAAGCCATGGCAGCCATGGAAGAAAAACTTTGGAATCAGTGGATACTACATTCTTGTGAAAAATCCTTTGGCAATAGTTTTCTATAAAAATCTATGCATATATCTCTAAAACATTCAAGAAAAGTTTAATTGCTCATTTTTGCATATGTTTAGCACCATAACATCCAAATTGGTTGTGCTAAGTTTGAACTGCCACCAAACATTACAACAGTAGAGAGCAGGGTTACTTTTTCTGTTCTGAATTATCTTCACAAAGCCCAGTGTCAAAGATGTTTCTGAATGATAAAAGAGGAAAAACACAACAAGCAGAAGTGATAATGAATGTAATTTGCATTACGCCAATTGTAAAGTAAAATGTTATGGAATTGTTTAATGTAAATTTTATATTGAAATTATACAGTACCAAAAAATGCTTTGTAACTACCAATAAAAAATGGACTGAAAAACTCTTTCAAATGTGAAAAATGATGATAATACACTTAGTTAAAAGTATTCTCATTTTTAGGCTGCACTTGATACATCAGAAACTACAGAATGCTGGTCCAATTACCAGAATTTCACCAGTAACTTTACGATTCATCCAGACTTTTGTGCTGATACAATCTTAGATGCATTCCCTTACGTGAGTGTTTTTCTATTTTATTTTCCTTGTAGTTGCATTGTTTAGTTTTGAACAATTATTTCTACATGCTTCAATGACAAACTGTTAATAGATTTTTGGGCTCGCGTTATTGAAAGCAATTTTTTGTTATTGAGCTTTTGTTATTTCAGCCACAGTTCAGCTCTTATACTACTTATTTTTGTATTTGTTTTTAACGAAATCAATTGGCAGAAAACTTGCTAAATTATGTTCAAAAGAACAAGCTTGTTGATGTTAGGAAGCGGGCTTTGAGATGCATCACATTTTCTCATATTCCTTTAATGATTCAAATATCATTAAAGGAATATGAGAAAAAGTTTTTAATCCAGTATCACATGAGAATTCAAGAAACTTGTTTTTCAGGCGAAACATGTCAGTAAATCCATGAGGCAGTTGAAAATTAAAATTTTGGGTTTCTTGTGTTCTCTCGAAAGACATCAAAATCTAGTTGCTATATTATCAGACCCTTTTTCAGAATTTATTTAGTTTTTTAATTTAAAATTTAAATTTCTTGGTAAGATCTTTAACATCTATTTCATACTTAATTAGCACATTTGTGCTTTAGCCAAGATTCATTTCGTATCTGAGCAACTAAAATAGGGTTTAAGAGGAAATTTTTACTGCTATTTTTAAGAACATACTTTTTCACAAGTGCTTTGGCTGTGTTAGCCCTGGAGTCTATAGTGTTCAAAGAGAGAGGGAGGAACCCTACTTAAGTGGTATCAACAACCACTAGTATTCTGAACTTTATCCTTGCATATTGGCTAAGTTTTAAAACTGAATCAAACCACAGTTTAAACCCTAAGGATATATTTTAGAATTGTCCCAAAATTCATGGGCGGTTTCTAGTTTCTTACATACAATCACAAAATTTCATTGGCAGTTCTTGGCCACCCTATATTTGAGGAGTTTTTGGGCTACTTATTTTGCCAAATCAATGGTTCCTTTTGTGTATGTTCATTTATTTGATGGGAAAACATTGTTTGCAGCTTGGCTGAATCTGTCCCTTGCAACATGAAAAAGCAACCATCCCTCATATTTATCTTGACCCAACTGATTGGTGTTAATTGAACTATCAACATTTTTTAAGTTAAATTAGCAGCTAAAGGTTTACAGAGATTTTTCATCTTTAAACTAACAAACTTGTTTGTATGAACTTGTAACGTCATTTTTTCAATCTGTTGATGTGTGGAATTTCAATGATAAAAATTTATTTATAAACAAAATTTTTCAGCAGTATTTTAAATTTTATTCTAAGTGCCTATATATAATTTTCAATGTATTGAGATCTTGTGATGTATTTGAGTCAAAAAATGTGAAGAGAAAAGGAGAGATTTTTTAAGACACTTTTTCAAGAAATTTGCTATAATTCGTTGAATGCAATTTGTGTCATCAAATTAAATGTGAAGAATATTCCCATATTAACAAATTAAACAGAGCTGAAGAAATTAAAGTTTGCATACTCTTATAATTAAAAGGTAATTCACACAAAACCATATTTATGCATCTTTACAGTATGCTACAAATTTATGCTTCGTCGGGTTTCTCATTCACAACACAATTAAGAAAAAATTTATTCAGTTTATTGTAAAAAAATTTAGGAAAGGCAGAAAATTCCATTTCTCTTTCCAGCATGTTATTTATATAAATCTGTTATTTAATTTTTACATTTTATAACATTCACACTTTTTTTGCAGAACATCACTTTCTGCATGATGCTTGTAATGCTGGCCTGTGCAGCCTTCCTTGTGCTGACCACCATTCAAAAACTCCTGACACTTCTCATAGCATCGCTTGTGTTTTGTGCCCTAGTCCTTCTCACTCATGTTGATCTGTTTGACCTCTTTGACACTATACACAGGTAAGTGTGGTGCTAAGCATCTATCAATTAAAACTTCTAAGCATTTTATGAATGTATTGGTTTTATTTGAACTGATACTGATCATTAAAGAGGCCACAGTAGCCCAATTGGAAGAGTAACAGATTAGGGTTGCGAGTTCGAAACTCGATACAACCAAAGACCATTATATAAGGGGGCAGGTGTACGTTAAATCTGTCATGGCCTCAAATGTCCTCATGTGTGGAAGTTTGGAGTGTGGGGTACCAGCTCAGGTGTGACCTGACAAAATTCCGAGGTATTGTCCTCGGGATTGATCCTGGACCATCACCAATAGCCCATTATGTCTCACCAGTGCGATGCTAATTCAACTACCTACCTGACCATTAAAGAGGGATCACTATGACTCAGTGGGTTTACCCACTGTGCTAACAACTTGCAAGTTGTAGGCTGTGTAAGTTTGATTCCCTCCTGGGTGTATTTCTCTGCTGTGTCAGTAAAACTCTCCTTGTGTGTAGTTCATTTACTTGACGTTTCTCGTCTCAGTTGGCCAAATATGGCCCTTGTGTCATAAAACCCAACCAACCTGATCATTTGAGCCCTTATATAGCCAAAAAACTAGTGCAACAAAAAAAACCTGATTATTAGCAGCTAATTAATTTTTCCTTGGTAAGTTTTCAACAATCAAAATCCAAATAAATATGTTTTCGTTTCTGCAAACAAAAGAGTTTAGTTCCTCTTTTACTAGGAAAAGAATAAATATGTTTGCATTTGTGATGCAGAAATATTTATGCAAAGGTTACATGAAATTGGTACATACTTTCTATTTGTGTGCATCTTATTTTTACTCAAATTGTAATTAAAACTAAATGACAAAATTCTGAGCTTTGTTCTATGACATTTATTACTTATTCATATAATTTTGTAGATGTGTTATTGCAAGAATCGTTCTAAACCACATTTCATTTCATTCCTATCAATCCTTTTCGTAAGTAACTAGGACTCAAATGGTAGAGCTCGAATTTATTTCTCTGAATTATCAGACAATAAAATCCTTAGATTTAATTGAAACATTAGTTTAAACAAATAATTATGATTTTCAAGTTAGCAAATCTGCAAAGCTTGTCAAAATGATCAATTTTTCCTTGCTCCTTTTAAAAGATTTAAAAATTAGCAGATCCTTGCACAGCATCTGTGCTAAACTTTCTTAATTCCTTATATCTATTGATGGCAAAGTGTTGTTACTCAGATTTCATATCTTATTCCAATTCATTTATAATGAATATAACATCCATATTTTCACAGAATTAATTATCCAAAAATACGTAACAGCATTTTGTTTATTTGTATCGGATGTCAATTCGTTTTTCCAATAAAATGCATGGCAAAAAGCATGCTTCTGTCATTTTATCACTTAAATTCTGAATGTCTACTTCAGTTTCATTCCTCTCTTGTTCAAAGGCAGTTCAGCATTTTTTGACGTTAAAAGACTCTTTGCTCCTAGCTTCTTTTCTGCCTTGATTTCTGTCTTCTAGATTTCTCATTGCTTTCTGTTACCAGACCGCTAAAGATTTTCATTAGAGTGGCAAGCACATTCATGTAGTTTTAGCAACATTATGCACCTTCATAGCTCAAATGAAGTATATTGAAACTAAGCTTTAAAATTGAAGAATGAATCCCATAATGGTTAATTTTATATTGTTTATATCCATTGTGCTACTCTCAGGGGAACATTTTTAGGTATGTGAGGGCATCACAACTCTGAGATACACCCAAGTGGGTTGTCCTCCCTTCTGTCTTGTGTTTGGCACAGCTTGTACAAATATGGGCCTTGCTCCATTAAACCCCAAAACAATCAACCATTGTTGCCATTTGGCAATCAGCAAATAAAGTCTATTTCTGTGGCATGTATGTCATTGAAATAAAAATATAGAGGGTTCTCTATTTAGGTCAAATATTTTTTAAGGGATTGTCTGATAATTATTTTAGGTTTCTAGCCTTCAGTTAATTAGTTGTATTTCATAAAGTTGCTTTTTTTTACTTTCAGTGTAGCTGTAAGAAGGCTCTTAAATTTCATAGAATTCTGAGCTAATTTTATTTTCTTCTTTGCAGTCCAGATGGCAGTGGGGTGTCGTCAAAGTATTCTCTTACAATTCTCCTTTTGCTTTTCGTGGGTGCTTTGGTTGCCCATGGACATCAGGCTGAAGCTACATCCCGGTTAGATTTTTTATGGAAACTGCAGGCATTAGAAGAAAAGGAAGATATGGAGCATCTTCAAGCATATAACAGAAAATTACTCGCTAATATTCTTCCAGCCCATGTGGCTGAATATTTTTTAACAGGCGATAGGAAAAATGAGGTGTGTATTGTATCAATGTGTATCTGTTACCAGCAGTGTTTAAAATGCCTAGGGAATCTATAATGTGTGATATTGTGAAATGTCTCTTAATATACTACATTCTTCCCTAGGCAATGTATATCATACATAGACATACAGAATGACAAGTTATATTTAGTTTGGAAAGAATCATGAAATGGCAAAAAAAAACATCATTGGCAGAAGCATTTTGTACTTTGCCAGTTACCATTTGGTATTGCAAAATACCTATGAAGTGTGAAATATTAAGCATTTCATAATTTGATAGCCCTAAAGGGCAAAACTCCTTTAGATGTGTATGGGCTTCATAGACTTGGTATTCTAGTGACCCTTTTCTTTTCCCATGGGGTGTACTGTCTGTAGTAAACACAGGTGTCGTGCTCCCAGGATACCCAAGTGATCCTTTACTGATATCATCCTATTGTTCTATTCCTCAATCCCTCTTGTTCTCCCTTTCACAACATTTTTTTTTTACTTGAAGCTGTCTGTCTTGTGTTTGGTAAAAGCTTGGCCAGCTATGGCCCTTGTACCACCAAACCCAAAACAATCAACTAACCATCATGCTTTGATATCTCATTTCTGGCATTGTATACAATGCTTAATTTTATACATTGACCGATGCCAATAGCCTGTTGTGTTGTTCCAGTGGGATATAAATTCAACTACCTACCATTGTCTACAGAGGGTATTGAATTGCAAGAGGGCATAGAAAATGATTTTACACCAACAAATGATATCAAAATTCAATTGTGTAAAAAATATCTCGTAGAAAAAGGGAGCCATACATTCTAGAGAATGTGTATGTGATTATTTGAGTTCGTAATTATTCCCTTTGGTATTGATCCAGGAGCATCGCCAATGGTCATTGTGTTGCCCCAGTTAGGCATACTTTTTTTCCTTGTTGCAATTTTAAACTTTTAACGTTGGTTTTTCTGTCATTTGTTTGCAGCTTGGCCAATATCTGGCCCTTGCACCATTAAAATTCAATCAACCATCTGCTTATGCTCAAACACAAAGTAGCATTTTTCTTCTATTATATGCAACATTCTAATAATCTCATTTTGCACATGGCTCTTCTATCTCTTAATGTTCAATTTTTACCTTAAATGTTGCTGGTCTTAATAACTTCTCAATTTTAATTTCTGTAACTTAGTGCCTAAAGTCAGCCAGGTACAATTTTTGCTCAATAATGGAAGTTTTTTGAGAATTCCCCAAATACAGAAGCATTTTAAGAACTGACTTGACTGAAGAATATCAAATATTTTTGCAGTGTAATTTGGTGTAAAATATTTACCCAATCTGTAATTAATCTTCCAGGACCTTTACCATGAGCAGTGTGAGAGCGTTTGCATAATGTTTGCTTCAATTCCAAACTTTAGCGAATTTTATATGGAGCTAGAGGCTAATAATGAAGGGGTGGAATGCCTTAGACTCTTGAACGAGATTATAGCTGATTTTGATGAAGTAAGTGTGATTGTTTTGTGCTTTGAATATTGCCCGAAATTTTCATTGATGTTTATCAAATTTTTTTGTTTCAAATGTTATTTTTGCGCATTTCATGTTTTTTATGGAAGTGTTTACTTATCTTGGAACTTTTTGTCATTAATAACATAACATAAATATATTTAAGTCTCAAATTTTTCCTTTCAAGAAAAATTTTTAATTATCCACTGATTTAAAGCTCTTAAATTAAAATTCTGCCAAATCAAAATCTACGTGAAAATGGCAGCTTATTATGCCATATGTAATATTGCTTCTAAGGTAAATTTTGGAAGAAATACATTTGTAAGGTTACCTTTTATTTTAGCCTGTTGTGTTGTTCCAGTGCGACGTAATTATCTACCTACCTTTTGTTTCATGGGGCTGTCATGGCTCTGGGTATACCCACTGCACTAACAACCTGTGAGTTGTAGGCGCCACAGGTTCTATTTCAGTCAGATTTGATTCCTCCCTGGGTGTATTTCTCTCTTCTGTGTTAGTAAAACTTTCTTTGTGTGTGTATGTCCATTACTTGAGGTTGTCTTGTGTTTGGTGCAGCATGGCCAAATATGGCCCTTGTGCCATAAACTCTAAAACCAACCAAACCTTTTATTTTATGTTTTTGTTCTAAATTACGATACACTTTATCTTATACTTCCATCTCATTTTTAAGGTATATAGTAGTGTCTTAGGTTGATAAAATTTAGTAATATTCCATTAAATTTTTATTTGAGTGACTGATGTAGATTTGAATGGATTCTGTTTATACATTTCATGTGTTTCAGATTTTGGAAGAAGAGCAATTCAGCTGCATTGAAAAAATTAAAACGACTGGTTACACTTACATGGCAGCATCAGGACTGACTTCCAGTACTGTAGATATGACCAATCACACCCATGTTACTAGAATGGCAGACTTTGCTTTGAGGTTAAAAGATCAGCTAGACTATGTTAATGTTCATTCATTTAATAATTTTAAAATAAGAGTAGGTAAGCAAATTATACATATTGATGCCTCAGGTGTTTCATCTTTTTCAATGTTTAATTTCTTAATTGGAACTTTGCTGTATTACATTTTCAGTTCGTATTATGTACCATTATACATAGTTTTATTTGAGTATTTCAATTTTCTTTCTAGTGCATAAAATAGTTTATTTTTCTGTAATTTTTTCTAAATTAGGTTTTAAAAATGGAATACAAAGTGAATCAATTATGAAATGAAGCATGTTTAGTTAATTAGTACTTTTTTGTGGATAGGGTTACATGCAGTGCTAAAATGTATCTATTGTTACCATTGCTTGCCATATATCCTTAAGCATGTATATTAGTGATTCCTAAACTTTTCAGGCCAAGGATCCCCTTGAAAATTAAAAAATTTTGCGGTTCCCTCGAGATTATAAAATTAAATGGGGCACATGAGACCTGCAGAGGACCACATTGATCCTTATTTTTCACTCAAATTTTAAGAGAAAAATTTCTTGATCGATGTTAAATAGAGGAGCCATCATGGTTTAGAGGGCATGGCCATTGTGCTAGCAACCTGCTAGTTGTAAGTGGCGCTGGCTCGATTCCTCCCTGGGCGTATTTCTCTTCTGTGGCAGTAAAACTTTCTTTGTGTGTATGTCCATTACTTGATGTTGTATGTCTTGTGTCTGGTACAACATGGCCAAATATGGCCCTTGCACCATAAAAAACTAACCAACTATGTTAAATAGATTATAAAACTTTAAAATTCACAATAAGGATTAGTAATGGCAATTTAAAGTTCTGAAACATGAAAAAACGACTTATGAAATTAAATAAAAGGTAAATACTATATAAACTAGATGTATTCACATGAAACCTTGCAGCCATGTTCCGACATATAGCCTACCTGATTTTTTATAACAGTAAAAGTTTAAGTGTCTTACAGGGTTTCCAAATTGTTTAGATAGGTGGGCTTTTGTACCCAAAGATTACATAGTTAAGCCCTCATTCATTTTTATCTTGAATATTCACGTATGATTGTAACATTTTACAAGGTGGTGCAATTGAAGTGTGTCATTCCCATCCTATTCTATCCTTATATAATTGCTTATATTCTTATAATGTGAAAAATAAAGGATTTTGTAAACTTGCCTCTTAAAGCCTCAGATGACCTTAGCAGAACTCGAAGGCTCTGCAGAGCACAATTTGAAAAAAAGCTTTACTGTCATTTTACATTTCAATTTTCATTGTACTATATTGGTTTTGTGTGCAATAATAATGATGCATTTAAATTCTCTTTTAGGTTTGAATGTAGGCCCAGTTGTTGCTGGAGTAATTGGTGCTAAGAAACCACAGTATGATATATGGGGCAATGCTGTTAATGTTGCTAGTAGAATGGATAGTACTGGTGAATTAGGAAAAATTCAGGTAATACTGTGTAGTAGTTGTAGCTTCTAAACTAAGTTTCATATTATTTATCCATCTTTTAGAGTTTGATTGGTCATATATAAGCCCTGGGTTTTAGGAGCTAAATTTGGGTATTTTGTCTTTTAAACAGTGTTTTAGGTTTTAACAAAATATCACTTCACATTTTGAGATAAGTTTGAATAAATTTTTCACACGATTCTTGAGGAAATACCTACCTCAATCGTTAATGTAAAAGTGCAGTGATATATGAAACAAAGTAATACATTCCAAGGTTATGAAATTTAGGTTGTTTCCACATAATAATGGGGCTGCTGTAGGACTGTTGGAAGAGTAGCAGATTAGCAACTGATGGATTGCGAGTGAAACTCAATCCAACCAAAGACTCGTGTAAAAGGGGGCTAGTGTACATTAAATCTGTCATGGCCTCAAATGTCCTCACTTTGGCGTGGTGCGAAAGTTCAGAGAGTGGGGGCCAGCTCAGGTATTGACCTTGTCAACTGACCGTCTTTACAAAATTACTAGGTGTTGTCATCTTTCCCTTTGGGATTAATTCTGGACTGTCACCGATAGCCTGTTGTGTCTGTCCATTGTGATGTCAATTCAACTTCCTACTTACCAAGTATTACTCTTTAATTAGCTCTTATATAGCAAAAAATGAGCATTGAGCAACAAATGAATCATCCACATGGTACAAAAGTTATCAATGGACATGATTTGAACATTCTCATGTAATGCTAGATGATCCTCACCACATGGGGTTTACTATCTTTAGTAAACACGGGAATCTCAGTCCCGGGTTACCCAAGTGATCTTTTTCTGCTTTCATCCCTCTACTGTATTCCCAATCCTTTTTTCCTTGCATGTCATTTTTTACTTGATGTTGTCTTATGTTTGGCCCAGCCTGACCAAATATGGCCCTTGCGCCGTAAAACCCCAAAACAACCTACAAACTCACCACAATAGACTAAATTCAATATTTTAAATACATACCATAAAATATACCATTTAAAATGCATACCATGATAAAATATTTACCATTTAGTAGTAAATTCTTTGATTTAATTCGTGTCTAATGTTTTATTCAAGGTTTCCCATGATCTATATTTGATACTAAAAGAACATGGATATCCTTTTGAATGCCGTGGTTACATCAAAGTGAAGGGGAAAGGTGAAATGTTAACTTATTTTCTCACAGATTATAAAGACAGCAAGCTTCCAAAGACTTCAACAGTCTAAGTATTTCGTAATTTTAACTCAAGAGTCTTCCCTAGGCATGGAAAACGTAAAACAAGTCTTTTAATCTATTCACATATTTACCACACTGAATTGCTCATTGGATACATAGAATGTGTACATCAGCTGTTTTCCTGTTCTAGTTAATCACCCTGTGGGATGCAAATGTTAACACAAAAGCTAATTTCAAAAATCAGTATTTTAGATTTCCAAAGGATGTATGTTAGAAGGTACATATATGTTGATCCAGAAGGGTTTCTGCCCTTGCAATTTTAGGATTGTTTCAAATGAATCTTAGTGTTGGCAATCAGCATTTATCTATTTGTTGTCGGCTTTCATGAAGCTGTGCATAGAAATCATTTATTTATTTTGGATTGAACATTGTGTATTCAATTTTTTGTTACATTTTATAGATATTTAACTGTTATTTTAATTTATTTTAATTTTGCTAAGTGTACCCGAATTTAAAATTTATTTATACTTATTTTTATACTTCCACATACCCTGCCTATGGAATGTCCGCAATTTCGACGCAATTATGTTGTTCGACTGAAATTACTGATGCCTTTACTAAAAATAAGTTAGACATTTTTTAAATTAATTATTATTGATTTTTTTACCTCTTTAGTATTTTATCTTTATTATCACTTGGTTCTCAACATCAAAAGACTATTTTAAGAAAAAATTGAAATGTTTTCCATAAGATTTGTTCAACTTACTAGATGCTACAGACAACCATGGTGAATTTGGATTGGTTTACATCTGAATTGGACTTTTATTAGAAATGATACATCACATATGTTTATATTTTTGTGGCATCTGATACATGATGGTATGCATGTCTAAATTGCTTAGAAGCTATTCAAGTGGTGAAATACTGTACAGTTTAACAATGATGAGAAGAATAATTCCAAATAATTTATGGCAGTGGTTTCAAAAGTGCAATACATGGACCCCTGGGATCTGCAGAAAACATTCAATATTTCACTAGGCAAAATAGAGAACTTTCAAGAAAAAATAAAATATTCTATTTTCTGATTCTTTTATGTTCTGTGTCATGATCCAAAAAAATATTAAAATGTCTATATGTTCCGAAACTGACTGAACTTGCAGCTAAGGGAGTATTTTCCAGTGACTGATGATCGTTATATCGTGCAGTTACTCTTCTGGAGGCTGCAGTTGTGACAATTTTGCAGCATGCAGAAGCACATATTTAGTCTTTCCACTCTTTAAGCAAACTAGATATTCATTTTTTAGTTATAGTGCTATTGCAGCTGGGATGCAATAAGTGGATGCTCTATTTAATTTTATAATCTCAAGTGATCCAAGATAATTTAATTTTCGAGGGGGTCCTTGGACCGAAAAGTTTGGAAACCATTGATTTATGGCATTCATAAAATCTTTGATTTTTGATTACTATTATATTTGGTACCGATTCAGCCGCTTTGTCAGTCATCTAAAATATCTTTCATTCCCTAGGAAATGTTATGTTAAATTACATTTTACACTCTTAAAAAAACACTGGCAGGAATTAAGAATGAACAATTTTAGAATTTTTTCTCATGCTAAGCTTTCAAATCTTATTTTTAGAGCTTTATTTATATTCAGCATTTGTAAAGACATGCATGAGTTCCTATGTTTTCAGTGATCTAGTCGTGCATTTGCTCCTTCAGCTGAAGGTATTGAACTTGAATGTACGAGTTGCAATCCATTCTGCATTTCTTGTGTATTGGACATACTACTGCCTTCACTTAAAAAGTCCAATTGATCAGTGTTTTGTGACAATTTCGAAACGTAAATAGGCCATGCCCCTAAAATTTTTCATTGGCGGTTGCCTCCAATCTTAACATAGTTATCAGAGTTTCAATAGTCATTTTCACAACATATGTTGTTGCTGTTTGGTACTTCAGTGCTATTAATCTCAATAAGTACTGATATCATGTATGAGATTTATAAAAATCAGTACAATATTTTCAAATTTGTATGCATATATGAGGTAATATGGAAGTCCCTTCAATCTATTTTTACAATAACACATTTTAAGATTCTTTTATGAAATTCCGTCATGCAAAAATATTTTCATTTGTTATCTTGCCATAATGTATTTATTATATATTAAAGTTTTAACTGAATTCGATTGCAAATTATATTGACAGGTTTGAGTTTCCATATGGCATATTTGTGTTTGAAAGGTAATTCCTAATTGTATCTACTCTAAAAAATGTGATACATAAACGCCTCAAAATTTTTGCTTTTTATGGTCCGTAAACATGTGTAGTTGCCAAAGATTTAGAGCATTCTGTTCCTTTCTATTAAAAAATTATTTATTTTTAACAGTTGTACTGGGTTTGTAGCAGCTGTTGAATAACTTCTGGTCTAATACCTCAAAGTGATAGACTTGAAACTACTATGTTTACAGTGAGCTGAAAATTTTATGTAATCCTGATGACTTAGTAGTTGCATGCTTGTGTACAAAGTTAATAGATTAGGCTTTATGCACCACAAATGCAATGCTCAGGGGAGTTGACAGTTGGGATACAAATCAAATCTGTTGCTTGATATTTGAATGAATGTATTTTATACATTCCATACTTAATTCCAAGAAAGCTGTTTTGGATATTAATATTTTATGTTGATAAATCATGTTTTGTTTTTTTATCTTTCTAAAAAAATTTGTTAACTTCATGCAGTCAAAATTTCTGTATTTGAAGGAAATACATCTGTAAACCCAGTGTACTGATGAAACCAGTTATGTAAAATGTGATAACTATTATATAAATACCAGTTATATATATCATTTTAAGCAAATGACACAAAGGCCAGCACAAACTATTTTGTGTCCTTAACCCTCCTGGTGGTTGTCTTCACGAAGCATCTCATCAGAAGAAAACTGACCATTTCTTGATTGACGAGATATCTCATTATTAGCAGAAAACTGATCAGGTCTTGTCATCATAAAAAATCGACAGTATCTTACTGACGAGTTATCTCATCTCGTCAATAAAAAAAATTGGTCAGATCTTGATGAATGAGATATCTCATCGAAACCACTTGGAGGGTTAATGTTTGTAAAATGATGGTAAAAATTGAAGTTGGTACTGAGGTTTTTGTAAGCATCACTCTCCTACAATGCAGTAATAAATAGAAGCAGTTCTAATGCATATTATAATGACCACAAAATTTATGTAAAATCATCTTTGATTTATAAGAATAGAATTAGGTAAATGTTATTATTGAAGTTGTGATGATTGTATCATCTAAATGAATACCTCAGAGACTTCTCTGTGATTGTTTAGTCTGGCTTCCACACACACGTTGGCAGTCAAGTCACATGACTTTGGATGAATCTTAGTTAAATTAGGGGACAGGTGGTACTGTAAATAAAGCACTTCCACAGCTGCCATCTTAAGCATGGACTCTAGTTCTAAGTTTATTGTTTGGTACTGAAAGTGATGGTGGAAAAAACAAATTGGCTGGAGAAAAACATCCACGGGAATCACCATTCATGCTTTTGTATATAGCAACCTTCTAAGGGGCTTTCATACCTTTTCAAAAATCAACTTACCCAAGGTCGACTGCCTTCTCGTTGGAGCTGCACTATAGCAGAGCTTTTTCCTGATAGTTTAAAGGTGGAAGCTCTGACTACCAACAGAGAATTAGTTTCTATTCATCTTGTTTTCACAAGATGATCAATAAGGGTTTAAATTGTACCTTTTCTACATGAAGACCTCAGAAGGTTGTGAAATCAACGGTACAAAATACTGTGTTCAATTGTTTTGGTTATTGTTGAAATTGTAAATATTTATATTTATCATTCTCATTGAACCGAGTTAAGTTTTATGTTCAACAGCCACAGGCAATGAGGTTTTTAGACATAATGCATACTCTACCTGGCCTTGAATCATCCGAAAAAAAGCATTTTTAACACCTATATTTTAAAATATCTATAAATCTGAAAAATAACTTATTGTTGAAAGGATTCATTTGAATTATATTTTGATATTCTGTTAATGTTTATTATGTTTATTGTTTGTTTCTTTTTCAGTGAAATTATGTTGGTTGTGTAACATTGTAGATCACAAGATTCCGGTTATATTTTTGTAATGGGTGTACACAATATTTTGTTGTTTATAGTTAAAATTATAATGCTATGTACATAAAAGTAATTAGGGATTTTTATAAGAAATGGCTTTGGTGTCACAAATTTACTTGAAGAATTTTCTTTTTGAGATACGATTATAATTGCAATGGTAGCCAAATGAAAAATTTAATAGCAATGCTATCTAGTCATTTCCTCCAAAATAGTTAGAAGTGCATTCAGTTTTTATCAGAATTTTGTTATCTAAAAGAAGTTGTTCCCACTTTCAATTACAGCTTATTAGTCTGTGGCAAGAGTTATGATAAAATTAATTTTACATCAATTGTCTCTATTTAAAAAAATCTATACTATATAAGAGGCTTATCACAACTGAGCTTTATACCTGCAATCGAGCTTTTGCAATTCCATTGTGTGATAAATGTCTCACATAGTGCAGTTGCATTTAAAGTATAGACTTAGAGAGCATGTTTGTTTCCAAAATATTTCATATTCAATGATTGTAATCCAGTTTTAATCGCTGTGATAATTCATGTTCTTCAGTATGCTATGTATAAGAAATGTCAACAGAATATGTGAACAAGAATTCTGTAACTCGTGTTCCTGTAAAGCACCTTAAAAGTAGCTAGAAATATAAATATTCCCAGATTTATTTTTCTTTTGTACAAATAACAATTTTAGTTAGTATTATATGTATGTGTTCATTTTGTGTGAATTAATTTGTCAATGTATTGCTATTATCAAGCAGTGAGTATTCTCAGAATACTTATAATAAGCATTTGTAAATATATAATACAAGAAAATCTGTTAACTTATATTTTTGTCATTCTAAACTCCCAATTTAGAAATTTTGGTGATCTTTTATGATGATATCCACAATTATCTCATTTTGCATTTAGTCGATAGAATCCAAACGAACCATTTTACTATCCTTTGGATTTGTATTCTTTTAAGTGTTATTGCATGAAATAATTTAGAAGTGTAGTATCACATATAATGTTGACTATATCTCAAATTTTATGTTCATACTATTAACATTTTTATTTTTTGAATTATAAGGTAAGTGAAGTTTTCTGTTATGTTGGTATGAGGACAAAATTGAATAAACTGCAATGCTAAAATAATTTCTAAAACAATTTGAATAACTATTTCCATAAATTACCCTTTGCATAAAATAGTTACATCTTTACAGCATATTTTAAATGCTGCAAAGTCATTCTTTGCTTATCCTGTTTGGGACCAAATTAGAAAATTTGTATTTATGTTATGCTGTCCTCACTAAGTTATGTTTTTGCTTTGTAAATTATTTCTTTAAAATATTTTAGCCAAATACAAGTTTGCTTAAACATGTGTTACATTTAGCATTATAAATAGAATATTTTGTTATTCCGAAAAGTTACAATTCCTAAATAAGCTAAATAACTTAATTGCTGAATTAATTTGGCATGTTGTATGCACTTCCCAGAATTTTTGGCATTACTTTCAAATTGTAACTCCAATTTACAGATAAATTTATAAAATTCTAATGATTTCACTTTATAGTTTACACTATAAAATTTAGTTATCTGTTTGTTAACTACACCTGTAAGCAATAATTCATTGAAAAGATTATTTAAATTGAAGATATTTCTTTAATTTTCAGACATTTTTTAATAATGGAATGAAATTATTTATTACTATAGGGTAATGTCGAATCAAAATTGTAAAGGCATAACTTTAATATCAATCATTGCTACTTGTTGAAGAAAACTTAATTTGACCGAAAAATTCTCAAGTTAACCCCTTTTTTTTAAATATACATGTATTAATATATTACAAATTTTATAGTTCAAATCAACTCTTCATCTATTCAATTGAATTCCTGGTATTTAATTTCTAGCTCTTGTGGTTGTATTTTCTTAATTATATTTTTTATTTCAATTTGGTGTAGATATTTTTTACGTTTAGTCTAGTAGCTATACTTAGGAAGTTCTTACATCTTCATAAAATTTTGAGTTTAGACTTAGTGCTCTTGTGGTGTCATTAAACAGCTAGACAAGGTTCACTAAATTTGATTTAAGCAGAAAGGTTATATCTTGCACTATCTAGTACTGTGCTGTTTTCTGTATAAAGGTTCAGGTACATGTAAGAATTGGCTAAATCAGTATTGGACCGCGATATTGCTCAATAATTTATTCACTGATTTAGAATTTAGCCAGGGAACTAAGCAAAGCATTTAAAAGTAAACATAATCATAAATGTTTGGCTTTTGCAATCAAGTATTGAAGGGTTTTGGTGACATTTTGCTAAACCCGTTTTTAAGTGTTTTCAATCTTAAATTAACTTTTACAATTGACAGTTCAGGAAAACGAGTGTTTGCAAATTTTACAAGATACCAATTGACTTATCAACTGATCTGATTAACAATCTCTTATCAAGAATCTTAAATTTTAATGAAATTCCTTGTGATTGCAATGAAGGCTATCGCAATTTCAAAATCAGTTTAGTTTAATCTTAATTTTAAACAGATGTTGATAGATATATGTCTTACAGCAAAAGACAATGTATCATGTTTAGTGCTTAGACATCAAGAAACGATAAGGTAAGTAAAGCCTCGCAAAACAGATGTTTGATCATGGACTAGCTTGCAATCGAAATCCGAAAAGTAGGGAAATATAAGAAAAGCATTCAAAAATGTGCATCAGACCCTCGATTCTTCAACACTTGGTATGGAGGCATTTTCATGGGTCAGGGTTGCCGTAGGCGACTTTGCTACTATTTTTCAACCTTGGAGACGGCATATCTTTTAAGGAAAATCATCTCAAAAGCTCCTATTTTCAAAATTTTGGCGACTTTTCGAAAATTTAAAACCTCCTTTTTTTAATTCACCAAGATCAATGAAAATTTAGTCTTTTTTAACTTTTTGCAGATAGAAGAAAGTTTTGGACTCTTCTCTACGGAGAGAATTTTCCAAGGGACGTCAAAGTTTTGGCACCAAGCTGTGACCACCAGGACAGGAAAACATCAGAATATATAGTTGCTAGATTGTCAGGAAAACCTAATTTTAAGAACTATTGAGTTTTTTTTATTTTAAAATTTAAATTTCTTGGTGAGATCTTCAATGTCTGTTTCATACTTAATTAGCACAATTTGTGCTTTAGCCTATTCAGTTTGCAACTGAGCAACTAAAATTGGGTTAAGATTAGACTTTTGCTATTTTTAAAAATTTATGCTAATATTTCACTTTGACTGGCTGCCCTGTATGTTTACTGGGGTCAAATTCTACCATGTATCAGTACCATATGAAATTCTTAGTTTTAGTGTGAAAATTTGTCTCAGTCACCCAAACGAGATTAGTCTCTAACATGCAATTAATTAAAATAAGTTGCAACTAAAGTTAATGCATTTTCTGAGAATTTTCACATCAGTTTCAAATTGACACATTTGATTGCTAAAAATGTTACATAAATGTTCTATTTATGTATGAGTTGGAAAATCATTTTAATCAATCATGTAGTAAATATATTAATATAATGAAATAATTAAGTAATTTAGAGTATTTAGAAGACATAATTATTTCCTGGTGCTTTTTTTATTTCTCTAATTTTGCATCTAAAAGTGACTCATTTCAGATAATGCATGAAGCTTTCAATATATTTTTGTATGTTCCATTTGGTGCTTACTAGAAAATTTTATAACTTTATTAATATTGTTTCTCACATAGACTAAGTTTTGTAATTATTTTTTACTCAATGTAGAACTATAGGCTTCTATATTTCCTCAAGCTATAGATTTTTGTCTTGTGTTTCCTTGCTCTGTATGTAAGATCTTGCTTTTCTCATGAACCTTAATGCTACTTATCATAAAAGTTATATTTGTACATCAATATTGAATGATATTACTTTGCTGAAATAAAAATAATGACTTAATTATGAGAATAGGACTCTAAAGTTTAATTCACATAACAAAATTTTAATAAATATTAATTTTTGGTGAATGAAACACTTTGCTTTTATTTAAAAGTTTTTGGATGTTTCCTGGAAAGATTTTATGTAGAATAAAAATAATTATTAGGCTTAAAAGGAAAAGTATGATTTTTTTACTCAAAAAAGGACCTTGGTTTTTAAATTGGATATAGCATACCAATTGTTACATTATTTCTCATATCAAAGCAAAAACTTTAAAATCTAAAGTACTTTTTTGTTTATCAGATAATACGTTGTATTTTGTTTAATTTATTTATCAAACAATACCAGTACAATCATTATTATTAAGTCCAATCAGTATCAGCACTTAAACTCTATGTCCAATTTTTCGCTGTTTCAACCTATTTAAAATTTACCTTATCCATTTGAAACAATATCGATAGGTAAATATTTGTAAGTACAAAACAAGGTTTTGAAATGTTTTCAAATCAGTCAAAGGTGTTATATAGCTCTTAGTAAATGTGACTCCTGAATTCTTACATAATGAATATTTAATTAAACAGATGTTTAACCACTTGCATTTCTTAATAAATATTATATCTGTTTAAAAGATTCAGATCTCAGCTCTAACGACCATAAACTATTGTAAAGATAATGTAAAAGTTATTTATATTCAAACTTATTTTTTATACAGTCATGTACAAAGAAAAACAAAGAGCTTTAAAAAGTATCAGAATAAAGCTTTGAACGACTAGTTTGGATCATGGAGTTTAACATTAGAAAAGGTTCCACATAATTATGTAACAATACTATGTAACTAATTTCCATGCCACCATTGTGTTTATGGTCCAAAATTACTCTTACTCTTGAAATGGATACTATTTGCATCAGTTTGTGTGTACATACTGCTGTTGGAGTGAATTTCATTTTACTGTATCATACACAAATTTGGTCCTTTGAAATCTGAATGTGTACATGTTATACAGCAGTCTTCGAAGAGATTGCACGGTGGACTCTTGTGATACAATATCCAAAACATGTGTATAGCATAGTAAGTTTGTAACAACTACCCCATATACATAAACATCCCAGAGTTAATATATAAATATATAATATATACATATGAATGCATATTTATTATCTATGTTGTCTATAATAAATATTTGTTGTGCATTGGTTGTGTTCGTTTGTTTTGCTTGTTGAGCTTTTTTTTATTTCCTTTAACGAAAGAATACTAAACAGGTGAAGCTCAAGAACACAATATCAAAATGGCGACAAAAATGTCGCCCAACGGCCCATTTGGATAGCCCTACGACTGGTTATGTTCCAAAATTATGGCCATTGGCGATGGAAAATTATTGTCAATCGGCGATTGTACTTTGTGTTCTTGAGTCTCAATTAAACCTTATATCAATAGTTTTGAGGCAAGATGTTTATGCCTGAGAAATGGCAATTTCTTATCTAATGCAGTCGACAATGTTCCAAATGTGTTATTAATTTTACTTGGACTTGACTCTTAACTCAAACCAAAACTCTACGGGTTTGATATCTTGTTTTTACTCATTCAACTGTACATATATTATAAAATGCATATTGTTTGCTGGAGGTCTAATTTTTATCACTGATTGCAAATGTATCATCCAAATTGCAGCAACATTATATTTTTAAGACATTTTTGAGGAGGAAAGGGTTAACTGAGAAATTTTAAAGATTAAAATTTCGAAGTCAAAAATTAAAGCACCCCTTATCAGAAAGGTTTCAGATTTTTCTATTTTTAGTTTATTGTGTAATAAAACTAGTTGGGGCTGATAGACCTGTTCGTTAATAAGACACTGAAGTGGATTCTGAAAGAACCTATGCTTTGGTTTTGAATCAAATTTTCTGTAAAACTACAGACAATAGGGTTCCCACAGGCCTTAAAAAATCGTAATTGTTGAAAATCCTTAAGAATCTTTAAAAAGCCTTAATTTTTACAAGAACATGGCGAATCCAACCAAAGACCGCGTACAAAGGGGGCTGATCAGTGCCATCGTGAAGGAACGGGCCTGTGCAGCTTCTGTGACGTCACGATAGTGGGCCCATTGGAGAGAAGAATTAGCAAGCGAAGAGTCCGCGATCAGACGGAAATAGATAGTAAAATCTCGATATAAGCAAATTCATTTTTTCCAAGATTTGAAACAGATCAATCTTTTTGTTAATTTCGGATTAATTTACACAAAAAAAATATTCGTTCCTTTGTATTTCCGGGATTAACAGTGATTGGAGCAATTTTCGTTAAGAGGTCCCAGTACCATATTCGTTAAAAAGTGGAATATTTGTCTTACATTAGTTTTGACCTTTACAAATAAGTGCTGAATTTTGGAACGAATAGAAGCAGTTTTTAAGAAGTTATTCATTAATTATAGATCAATTTAAGACTTCAATGGCTTATGTGACAACTAGTGGGAATATTTTCCCTTGTAAAATTCGAATTGAAGTAAATGTAGCCGAAAATATTTTCGATCCCTTTCCTATTTAATAGTACTCATTACCTTTATTTATGTAATGCTTATTTTTAAGATAAATTACGCAATTAAACGAATAAATTTTTCGATAACTTGACAGCTTAAAAAATAGTAATAAACTTTAGTTCCATTTATATAAATGAAACAAACCATTCTTATAATAGATTTGTAAGTAATCTTTTATAATAGTTAAAACTTCCATTTCTGGCTGTTCACTTTTTATTGACAATTATTGATATGACTTCACTTATTAATCCCTAGGGTCTTTGTAAATCAAATAGTGCTCTGAAATTTCTTGAAGACCGAAGATGTGTTTAACAAAATTGTATTTGTTTGAGGCGAATGAAATTCAAGAATTAAATGTTAAGGAATTTTCAGTATATAAAGGTGGTAGCCTGTCACAAAATATAATTCTTTTTCCTGTGAAAATATTTTAACTAAAGAAAATATACCTACAAATTCAATTTTTACTTTTTAAGCAATTTTTAAATTTTCTTTCGCGACAATTAACATCTTTATTTAATTTCCTCTATGGAAGTAACATTTTAATATAACATTTTTACAATAAGAAATCAATATATTTATTATAATGTATATGATTTATGAATATAAGGAAATAAAAAAATTATCGATTTTTCAATAGCTAATGCATGTGAATCTGAAATTAATCCAAAATTTGTAGAAAATCAAATTACACATAATTTTCATTAAAACATTCTAAAAGTGAAAAACAAATCTTGAATTTTAAATAGCTCAAAAGCAATTTTTTAAGTTAAATTTTAAGCTGATTTTTTTAAATAATGTTTAATATTTTTCTTTAGAGTTATAGGTTACAACCCATACAATGTTTTTAATTTTTAAATGTTGCAAATTTTTCTATTGCTTTTTTCAGCAGGTCATTTTTTGCTTTACAATAATTGCTAAGTAAAATGTTTGTCATTATGCACACATCTTCTGATGATAAATTTTTGTGGCATTTTACAGATGATACTACAGATATTTCATTGACGGTACTTATTTAAGTAGAGTTCAACTAACAATCTTTTCTGAAATTTGTGTGCCAGAAAATCTTCATACTGCTCATTAATTCATTGAAAATCTGATAAGTACAAACAATCAATTATACCGTAAATTCATTTAACCGGCCATTTAAGACCACCCCATCACTTAATTTTAAATATTGGTGAACAAACTTCCGCGAACATTTATAAGTTAGTTCTTTTTCAATTGACAATATCGAACAGCACATCTCACAGTTCAGTTCATGTTACTTTTTTCGCAACATAATCAGATATAAACACTAGACCAGGCAGAACATCATCTGAAACTAACATTACAGCTGTAAATGATCTCTTCAAACACATCTGGTATGTAAGTTCAAGTTTCTACAGCTGAATCCCTAAAATCAGTCTTATTTGGAAGCTACCACTGCTTTTTGATTGTAGCTTTATCAGACTAAAAATTTTCAGTTTACGTTCTGATTTTAAGCCTTGGCGTATGGAAATGTAATTATCCCCAATCTTCACGCTTTGGGTGGCCCTACTAGGAGTATATACTCCCGACGAACTTTGCCTGTGCTACCCGTTTCACCCTCTCGCCACGATCGGCCATTCCCAGCAGTATAAAGTGCGGCTCTCCCTCTCACATCCTGAATTGCATTGGAGCCATACATGAACACATTTTTAAGGACCCATCTGCCATTGCCTCCAAACTTTTTTGCAGACTCAATGACTTAGTGTAATTTTTTTACACTGGGATAGGAAAGAAGACTAACATACATGGCACAGAAATTGACACTATTTCCTTATATTGACGTAGTATATTGCTGTCAAAAGATACCGAATCGCCACTGAACAAATGAATGGGGTGCAATTAAAGTGTCAGAAGCTGATTGGGATAGCACGGCAAAGGTGTTCACTTTTTGCCATGCAGTTATTTGAAATATGAATCAACATCAGTAAGAAGTATCAAATGTTGCTCTATATTTTGTGATTAATTTTATTCCATTGGAGTATGAAATGGTGATTATCAATGCTTATATTCATTATAATGGATCGCCTTTGAACAAGATAGGTAGTTAACGTCGCACTGGTGCAACACAACGGGATATTTGTGGCGGTCCGTGATCAATCCCCAAGGGAAAGATCTGGACAATCCCCAAGGGAAAGGACAATCGTAATTTTCAACCCGGTCAGATGACGAGGCAACACCTGAGCTGGCACCCCACTCTCCAAATTTTCACACCACGCCAACATGAGGTCATGTCAGATTTAACGTGCACCTCTTTCAACAGGGAAATGAGATTAAATTGAAGTAGACGTTCAGAATCTAATTGTTGTGATAACGTAACAGAGGTGTGTCTTTTGCCGTGCATTTTATTGGAAATAAGAATTGATAAGAGTAAAAGGAAACGCACATTGCTGTTAAACATTTTAATTCCATTTAGAATAAATCCATTTATGTGAATATTGAATGGATTCTTTATAAATGGATTGAAATAAGGTATGAAATGGAGAAATTGCAACCAATAGATGTATAAGCAATTAAGAAAGTTTAACGCAGATACTATGCACGGGTCTACCAGTTGCTTTAGTGAAGAGAGAGTGAGTTTCCTGAGATTATTTTTTAATCTTTTCAACTATAAATAACCTGTAATCTAATTCCGAATTTTAACCCTCCTGGTAATTGTCTCGTCATTAGCAAAATTGACCAAATCTTGAAGGACGAGATATCTCGTCGTTAGAAAAGAACTGTTCAAATGTTGATCTCGCCATCATAAAAAATGGTAATATCTTGATGGTGAGATACATCTTCATTAGCGGAAGTGTTCAGATCTTGATGGACAAGATATCTCGTCGAAACCACTTGAAGAGTTAATTCGTCAGTAATCAACTTGTTAACGCTGGAAACGAACAAATCTCGCGATCTGCTTGTAAGATCAAAGACGTTGACTTGACCACCCTTGCCAAAATTGAGCAAACATCTAGCTACAATTGTATCCAGAATAAATACGAGGACACGATGGGAGAGGTAAAAAAACATCCTGCCATAGCTGTAAAGCAGCGTTAGAAACGTAAGCGATCTGTCAAATCCACACGGGCCATACGACTGTGACGCGTGTCAGTTTTTACCCTGGCTGGTGTTCGCGGCGTCGCCTCTTAAGTAGAGAAGATTAGTGGCTCAATAAACCCTCTGGCTGGTTTTCGAAATACAAAACGGAAAGTAATATTACAAGCGCGTGGCGGGGATTGAATATACATATCTGAAATGATATTATTAAATGATACATATCTGTGGTTTGGAAATCGTGGACAGCTCAATAATCTCACGGATTATCCCCAGGTAGAAGCGTAGTGTTACACTTACAACTGGGGATGCAGAGATTGTATTTGCTCTACTATGAACTATGCTTAAATAAAAGGGGATGATTCGACATTTTTTTCCGCAGCAGTGTATCTAAGTTAAGGAAACCTCTTGCACCATGATAGAAATGTCACTAAATGATTTTTGCCCGCAACTTTGAAGGATTGTGAATTAAGTCTTGGTTTTAAACAAAGGTTATTTATTCTTCGTAAGATAATTAGCATATAAGAATCGCCATGAAAAATAGATAGCTGATCTCGCTATTCCAATACTTTGTAAGTGTCATTATAGGTAGTCATGTCCGGTAAAAAGTCGAAAGCAAGCGGCTCTTACAGCTCTGGACAAGGAACCTACTAGGAGATTTGACCTTTATTCCTTAATGAAGCATTTCCAGTTATTTTCTGTGGACATTTCTTTGTAGGTTGAGAATATATTAGTCCTCATGGGTGAGCATATAAGGCTCTTGATGTTACGTACAGGTAAAGAGGATTTAAATTGGCGCAACTGTGCTCCAGCCTTAGCCAATTGGTCCGCTTATTGGACATACCAAACATACCACAGTGACTTGGAATCCTCTGTACAACTTTTTATTAACCTTCCCAAGGTGACTTAGTTGTTTTCTAAATCATACACAAGATCATATTAATTTCATTTGGGGTATTAAGAGCTATTATTGCTGCCTGAAAATCGATGAAAAATTCAACTTTGTTTTTAGGATAGGTCTCGACTTCATTCACAGCCAGTCAAAGAGGAGCAATCTCTCCATCGAAGTTATCGCAGTATTTTACCACAGGACAGTGAAGTCTAAAACTGTTATAGGAAACTCCAACTCCTACCTTTCCAAGATGGTTTAGTTTTTCTCAACACCTGCACAAGATCACATTCATTTTGACTAGGAGTGATAAGAACTATTACAACTCAATCAGTGCAGTCTATCAATATAATACGTTCAACTTAGCCCTCCAAGTGATTTTGATGAGATATCTCGTCATCAAGATATTACCGATTGTTTTTATAATGATGAAATAAAGATCTGGTCAGTTTTCTTCTAATGTGTATATACGTGACGCCTCTTCGAGACAACCACCAGGAGGGTTAATAACTTTTCAGAAATTATTTTCCGTGGATAAAGAATTTATTGAATACTTAAGTGAGGTAAAAATTGACATAAAGAAAACTGGACACGCAACAAGGCGATAAATTCATAAAAGCACTGGATGGTTCCATCAACAACAAGAAGAGAAGGACTCATCCCTTACCCGTGTTCCAACAGAAATGCAATGGGGGTGGCTTACGGGCACAATGGAATAGCACGCGACGACCTGTGGATGGGGGAAAACCACCCAACAATGAAGAAAACGAAAACTGTTACTCCACACTTGAATGGGGATTCCGCGCACGCTGCAGACCCTTTCGAGTTCCCCGCTTTGCGTCTGAAGGGGCACGTGGCCCTGGAGTTTCGCATCCACGTGCCGCCTCCGCTTAAGCCGCTAACGATCCGGTCGGTTTTTACGCCCGAAAACTTTATGGAGCGCGGGTGGATTTGCATGCGGTAATTGGTCGGATGGGATGGACACCTGCATCTAGACACTCTTAGAAACATAGTCGATGTGACAGGGAGGCGTATAAGTGCGTTGCTAAAAGTTAAATATCAATTTATTCCTTCATGTTCATTCCATATATATACGTGTGTGTGTTTGTTACGGTTCTTGCGATCAATCAATTTATATTAATAATAACCAAATAAAATGGTTAAAGTGAATAAAATGAGTTTATTACATGAACCGGTGATTATTGATAATTCGCGACTATGAACTATAATCATTTTCAAAGGTTTGTAATTCCAAATGCCACAGAAACTCTTCTGCAAATATATATATAGTTTGTTTTCAACCATTTAATAAGACGTATAAGAACTCGTTATGTAATGAATAATGAATGTATCTTATAAATAAAGTAAATATTATAAAACATATTTTTATTAAATTCATCAGGCTTCATTGGCAATTATTAATATTTGCCGGTAAATGTAATTATTATGCGTTATTAAACACATTGACCAAAGGACGCGGTTTTGACAGAAAGGAAGGTTGTATTTTGAAATTCATTTGTGCAATATTTGTTAACACAAATCTATGTATAAAATAGTATCAGAGTAGTTGTTTTTAGTTCTGGTTATTTTGGCTGGTGCATGTCAGTGCAGTACTGACATGCACCAGCCCCGCATACTCGTAATCTTCCAGTTGATAATCCGCTACTCTTCCAACCAGGCTCCAGGGGTCGAGCGCTTGAATCATGGTCAAAATCGAACCACTTGACTAGGCTCCTGTAACGGCGGCTAGAGAAACGATCACCACGACAACGTGGGAAAATGAAAAGTCTTGTTGACTCAGGTGTCGAGAGGAAAAGCCCACACTCCATAACGACCACCCGAAAACATCTTAATGATTTCTTAACGACAGCCAGCCAGCAGGGGTCGGAAATCGCTGTGGTTTCAAAACAAAGGGCAGGCGCCTTTCTGTCGCTCTCTTCGACATTTCGAGACCAAGAAGATTGATATAAATGATGATGAGTTTCCGACAGGGTTTGATGGACCCTTTCAAGTCCGCCGAAGTCTGTCGTAAAAGTTGAGGGGAAAGACCAACGTGAGACAGCCAATCAAGAACGTGAGAAATCTTCAACACCCAATCCAGCACCGACTAAAAGGCGGACCAGAAACGGAAAGGAGGAGTCGATAAGCACCCAAGAGATAGGGAGTTTTGACAGAGGAGGAGAGAGGACGAGAAGAGAGAGAGATCACGAGAGGAGACGAGAGGAGAGACGGAGACAGAGGATCAGAGAGCTTGGAGAGAAGCGGTCAACAGAGACCGTTTTTGGAGCTTGGTGAATATCCGTTCACTGTTGTGCATTTATCCCACCTTGGGATCCTATACTCGCCGGAGTATTTTAGTGAGAAAGGTTCGACTGTAGCCGTAAAGGAGAAGCTTCCTAGAGATCCGTGTAACTGCTCATCTTAGTAGTGATCCTGTCCGGAAAGACTGAGATTTCCTGCCTTGGAACTCTGTACTCATTCGAGTAATTTTGTGTTGAGAATAGGCTCACCCGTAGCCGTGCGTTAGACTTCCCCGAGCGAAATTGTGAGGCTCGCCAGCAGCCCTAAGCGCCTCGATAGAACTTTGGACCTTCCAAGGGACTAATATTAATGAACTTTACATTCATTTTCCGACTTTTTGTACAAATTGTAAAATAAACCAATTTAGTCCAGAATCGGATATTTTCAATGGTAACTAGTCTAGCTACCCGTGAATCAAGACGTTACACTCCTATCGGAGACTTGAGAAAGTCAAAACATCGCTCTTAGGTCGAAACTCTTGGTGTTGGCCGATTGAAAAGAGAGATCCAGAAGGAACAGGTTCCCCTTTTTTATCCAAGGAGCCATTTCTTTACATTTACAGAACTAAACATCTTCCACGAAAAAATGTATAACAAAACACAAAACTCTATGGTAACATAATGAAACAAGATTCAATAAGGACAGGTCGCAAGTTTTACAGGTTGCTCAAAATTTTAATCACTTTTTACACACATCACAAGGAATACTCCCTTTATTGGTTTAAACCATTTTTAATGATCTCATAGTCACAGTACAGGCACGACACACAACACAAAATAAAAGGTAGTACATATCAATGTCGAAACATTACAGTTTCGATCACCTCCCTTCTCTTTCATAAAAACCAACAAGTCTCCGACCACACTCATTCAACTCTTTCATCTATCAAAGTCCTTCCGGGCATGAGCAAGAGCGCCATCTATCTGACTCCGTAGAAGTCTTTACAAGGTGAACGTATTTTCTTACTCCTGTAGGTTTATTTTCGAAAAGCTAAGAAAAAGAGCTGGCTTTCTTACGATCAGAGTAGCCTTCCAGTGAAACAACATTTACAGAATTAGAATTCGAGCAAATATTTTTTTTTTGTCAACAAAATCTAATCTAAAATATCCAATATATAGGTCCAATAGAAATCTACTACCTCCTGTGAACTTTGAATTAAGCTTGAGGCAATGCTGGCCTCAGGGGAAATAGGGGACGTTGAGGAGCAAGTAAGGGCAATAAGAAGACGCTAAAATAATTGTCTTCTAAAAGTGTTTCAAGTAAACTTTTATCGACTTGACCACACAGACACACTCACTATAGTAATGTGCATTGTTCTTTATTGCTTCAACTAAAAAGAGGAACCGACAACAAATAGTTGGCTGCAGGATGATAAGGATGTTGCTGACGAAAATAGAGCCTAATATAGACGAAATAGTAGCACAACAGTGAGGGTAATAAATTAACCTCGCATTGGAGCAACACGACGGGTTATTGGCGAAGGTCCGGGATCAATCCCTAAGGGAAACAACACCTCGTCATTTTGAACAGAGTCAATAATCAGATGTCGAGAACAACACCTGAGCTGGCACCCCACTCTCCAAACTTCCATACCACGCCAACGTGAGGACATTTGAGGCTACGACAGATTTAATGTACACCACTCCTCACGACTGTCTTTGACTGTGCCTAGTTTTCAAACTCGCAATCCTCTGGTTGCTAATCCGTTGCTCTTCCAACTGGGCTACCGTGGCCAGCACGACAGGGGCTCATCCTTCTTATTAGTGATTATTTTTAATTTTATTGATTTGATTGATTTTAATTATCAGTAATAGTAAGAAATCTAGTGTGTTGATGTGCAATTAATTTTTTGTATTTCATTTTAATAAATTACTTTATAATTTTGGTTTCAAGTTGATTTATTACCAAACTATTTGTTTCGAATTCTAAAATTACACGCTCAGCTACACATTTTTGTGAACTGCATACCTTTAGAACATACACTGCTGGCCACCCAAATTGCAACACCAAGAAAGACAAGAGATATCACAACAAAATTTATTTTGTAGATAACATGTTGACCAAGTATCAAATGATTGAATTTATAGACTTCTGTGAAGTGTGGTTCCTGCCAAAATCAGTAGCCAGAGTAGCCGCCATTGTTGGAGATCACCGCTGCCACACGCCTCGGCATTGATTCAAAGAGACTTTGGATGTGTTCTTGGGGTACAGCAGACCAAGCAGCTTCCACACGTTGCCAAAGTTGATCTGGTGTGGCAGCTGGGGATGTATTCTGGGTCAATCGTTGAGGACCACATGTTTTCTATCGGCGAAAGATCCGGAGAGCGAGCTGGCCAGGGAAGCAATTCAATCTGGCGATTGACGAAGAACCCTTGGACAATGCGTGCCACGTGTGGTCGCGCATTATCCTGTTGAAATATGGCTGTGGGCAAGCCCTGAAGGTAAGGAAGGACAACTGGCTCCAACACCTCGGAGATGTAGCGCTGGCTGTTTAAAGTACCGGCAATGCGTACTAGAGGAGTGCGAGAGTGATATCCAATACCGCCTCATACCATAATACCCGGTGCAGGACCAGTGTGGCGGTGCATAACGCAGCTGTTCAGCATCCTCTCTCCACGGTGTCTCCAGACTCGAATCCGACCATCGTGGTGTTGCAGACAGAAGCGTGACTCGTCAGTAAAGACAATTTCATTCCATTCTGCCGTCCACATCCTTCTTTCATCGCACCATTGGCGGCGGAAACGTCTGTGGTTCTGCGTCAAGGGTAGACGAAGCAATGGACGTCTTGCGGACAGACCACTCTGCTGTAAACGGCGTCGAATGGTACGCGCAGACACTGGATGATGCGGTACAAACTGAATGTGCTGTGCTATGGTTCGTGATGTGGCTGAGCGATCCGTCACTGCCATACGCACAATATGCCTGTCATCACGTGAAGTGGTGCACTGAGGTGGATGCGATCGAACATGTCGGTCCGTCGTACCCTCCTGCATCCAACGATCACATATCCGCATTACAGTTGTTTGGTTTCGTCCAACACGACTACCGATTTCCCTGAAAGATAATCCACAATCTCGGTAGGCCACTATCCTTCCTCTGTCGAACTCGGATACTTGATCAAAAGATGATCGCTGTTTTCTACGAGGCATAATTGATCGTTTTTTTGAAAAAACCACAAGAAAAACACAATTGCCGTACTTGAAATCGTCGAAATCTCCAAGCCTTAAATAGCGCTTTGAAGTGGCGCCACAGGCGCGCGTGATGTGCGTCTGCGCTGAAATTCTAATCATTTGCATATCTCACCTCCGCTAATGCATGTTGTAAATTTCATATTATTTGCATGCTTCCTTCAGGGTGTTGCATTTACGGTGGCCAGCAGTGTATTTTGTCACAGCTATACTTTCATTTTATTATTACTAGTGATAAAACTTTACAGAGGAATATTGTCTCTGAGAGTGAGAAAAAAAATAATACTTGAAAAGAGGGCGTTGAGCCAAAATATTTGGGAAACTATGATCAAAATCGGAACAGCTGCAGTATAGACCCCCCAATCCATTTGGCGACTTTTTTTGTCGCCAACCTTCAATTACGATTTGTTGTTTTTGATACCCCTCCCCACTTTTTTCCACTCCATTCTAGCAACCCTACAGCGTCCCAACGCTATGTATATATAGACATATTTAACCCAGACTTATATATTGACTGTGATAACTGTATTTTTATACATAATCAAGATTTACGTTATTTATTATGGCGATTGTGCAATTTCTTTGCACATAATAAAACGCCAGGGTTTCTATAATGGTTGCTTTGAAATTTCGTTTTCCATTTTACAAAAAAATCGAATGGGGTGCGACTGAGGGTTCAGTTCACGACTGGCAGCCCCGTTTAAACAGGAAACCCTCATTTACAGTGAAATCTGTTAAAAGATTAGAATAACTTATATTCAACTTATGTACATTTTTTTGTAATACGACTGTTAAAAAATGTCGCCAAGTAACGTCAGGGTTGGCGACAAAAAAAGTCGCCAAATGGATTGGGGGGTCTATACTGCAGCTGTTCCTCAAAATCATAAATTTCTAAATTAACTCTAAATATTTTAATTCACTAGTAAAAAACTCACTTTGTATATAACAACCTGTTGAGTTGGAAGAGCATCGGATTAGCAACCAGAAGGTTGCTAGTTCGAAGCTCTGTCCTGCTAAAGACCGTCGTGTACGTAGGGTTGGTGCACCTTAAATCTGTCGTGGTCTCAAATGTCCTTACGTTGGCGTGGTGTGAAAGTTTGGAGAGTGGGGTGCCAACTCATGTGTTGCCTCGTCATCTGACCGTGGTTCAAAATTACGTGGTGTTGTCCTTGGATCTTTCCTTTCTGTTTCGATCCCGTACCGTCGCCAAAAGCCCATTGTGTTGCTCCAGTGTGACGTTAATTAACTACCTACCATGGAATAATAAGGCTTTTTTAAGTTTAGTATTTAAACTCAACTTGGTAAGAAGTTTATCATCAAAGCGATGCGCTTAAAGTTTCCATAGTTATATTCTTTTTAAATTTTATCTTGAATTATAAAGAGTACATCTTACACACAAGCTATAACAAATTACTTATTCATTGAATATCTAGTTCCTGAGGAGATAACAAAAATGTTATCTTTATAAGAATGGAATGAAATTTAAAGGAAATGTGATTTTATAAGTAAGAAAAGTTTTTAAATTAAAGTAATTTTAATTTTTAGAAATAACCATGCATAAAAAAATTTCTATAATTCAAATCAATGTTGTGCTTTCTATCTACAACTCTTACTGTGAATGAAATAATTCAAAATTTCCATTAAATATGTCAACCTTTAAAAATAACTTTCGACGGTACTTATGACATTAATCATACAATGAGAAAAATAATATGTGGCGAGACAATGTATTTTAGTGAACCACAGAAATGTAAGACTTAAACAGTCGTTTTTTGAAGCTTTAAAATAAATAACTACTGTTTTCGCTCAAGGTTTTTCTAACTGCTTTCACAAGATTAGTGTTTTCCCAATACTTTTTTCAAAATGCTAAAGTTTCTGTTGAAAAGTTCTGTTTTCCGTTTCATCAGATGAAAATGTAACTTGTTAGATTTATTTTTGTTATTATTTCTTAAACTTCAACGAAAACATTTGTTACACTTAATAGAATAAAAAAGTTGATACTGTATGAAAAAATTAAAAAGTCGAAATTATATCATTTTTATTGGTTCCAGATATTTTCTTGAATATCAAAAAAATAATTATAATGGTCCTAGTAAAGTTTTCTGGAACTATTTAAATTTGCAAATAGTGTCTTATTCGATACTATCAGATGAGTATTATCAGACTAATATATATATAGAGAGAGAGCAAAACCCAATATACTGCTATTTTCCCCACACATACTTTTCAGTAAAGTTCAATGCAAAAGTTATTTTTGTTAAGGTATATTTATCAGATGTTAATGTACGGTTGTTTATGTTAAGGTATATTTATCAGAATGTCAATGAAATATCCTGGGTAAAAATTCTAGTTAGAAGTGTAATTTAAAACTAGAAATTTCAGAATTCAAACTATAGAAATTTCACTTTATTACTTTTATTACAATATATATTATTTGAAGCATGTTGCAACATTGGATCATGAAAAAATATATTCTTTCATTGAAAAACTTACCTCGTATTACCTAATATTGAGGCTGATAAACAAGAATAATGAATTTCTAATTTTTATACCGTTGAAATGCTACGCATTCATACGATGCTATGTTTACGAATGAATCAGGACATTTACAGGGTGTTTTTTATGTAAGGGCCATTTTGTTTGAAAATTTTTAAATAAAATATTTATAATTATAACATTTTATAAATAGTTGACTTAATGACATTGTCTATGGAATTGAACGTATTTGGATACAAATAAAATTACCACAATTGACCGCGCTGTAATTTCGCCCATATTTTCTAATACGTTTGAGTTGGTGCAGCCTGACCAAAATGGCCATTGCGCCAATAAAATCCAACCAACCATTTTGAGCACATTTCCAGATGGATATGTTCAATTCGAGAACATTTTGATTAAGCTGTTGAATAGCTGACGGCTTGTTAGCGTATACTCGTTCCTTTATGTAGGCCAATAGAAAAGCATACTCTGTATTGAAATCAAGGAAATTGTCCTTTAGAACCCGCATGGTTGCACGATGAGCAACTTTGTTACATGTTGCTCATCTTGAAAACACGTTTTCTGTAAGCCTTGCCGATCAATTTCAGGCAGATAGAAGTTTCGTAGCAGTTCACAATTGATAGTAACCGCATTTTCATTTCATTCTCGGGAAAAAGTGGTCCAATAATGCCTGCACTATAAACTGCCGATAGTCATTAATTGAGTAAAAGGTATGCAATTTTTTTAATTAAACATGTTTTATTTAAGGTTCGTTTTCATCTGCCTGACTCCAACAAGTTCCGCATTTGCCTTGGTGAGAAAGATACTTTGGAGCATATCTTGTTCGAATGCACCCGAGAGGATATTTTTAGAATTCTTCTATTCTTACTGTTTTCTCTAATGTTCATTTTATATATTTTCCCATTTAATGTTCATTATTGCTTCGCTGGTTTGTAGAACATCGTGAAATTGGCGTTAATAAACCGAACTCATGTATCAAGATGTAATGTTCCATTTAAAATTTATTCGAAAACAAAATGGTGCACCTTGCATAAAAAAACATCCTTCAGTACAATTCCATCTTATCTTGTAGCTCATCCTCATTTCTTTTTTAAATTTTGCAACCCATAACAAATAAGAAAATGTATAAATGCTTTGCAACCTTACACCACATGACCGATCACTTAATGACATTCCTTAGTGGCCGATCACAGTTACTAATTCGATTCCGTGGAATGAGCAAACGCGTCCCGAGAAAGCTGACGCAACTCAAAATTAACGTTCTATTCTTTAATTTAATATGATCCGATTAAACTCTAACGAATCTTGGAAATCAAATCAGGCAATATACTACACATTTTATATAAAGATATAAACACTCTGCTAATTTTAATTCAATAAGTAAGAAATCCTTAAAGATTTCCAATCTTCTTTTGACTTGGCTGTAAAATTTCCCGTATTTATTTCGAGTCCTCTTTCAAATAAAAAAAAGGCAAAACGCCTTCTATATTTCTCTGAATAGCCCAATTCGCTGAAAGGTCTTTTTTTCTGTGTGCTTTTCCTCTTCTGCGAAATTCAATAGCCGTCCTTCGAAAGCGAAACATAAATAAAATCACAAAACGCGCTCCAGTATCGACCCCAATCGACCGAGCCTGCCCCGCCCACCTCGGGAGGCCCCTCCCTTCGTCCAATGAGCTCCGTCGCGCTCTCCGCTCCGGCGATTGGCCACCTGACGGTGACACGTCTTCTTTTCAAGTATAAAATGAGAAATGTGCGCCCGCTCCTGCGGCCAGCAGCAATTGCTGTCAACCGCAGCTCCCGCCGGAGGCTTCAAAACCCTCCATTCTGTTTGTTGGGCGCTGCGCTGGAGTCAGCTTGCTTTGAAAGGACCCTCAAGGGTCCGAAAAGCGCCATTTTCATAATTTCGCGCGGGGGCCCCCCATTATAAAAGAAAGGTTATGACATCGCTGGCCCACCAGTCTTACTCGAGCAGCTTCGCGCGAGGTTCGCCGCCGGAGTACGAGGGGGAGCTGTACGCCTCGCTCCAGCAGCACTACCCGAGGGGGGAGATGCCCCCCAGACCCTGCCGCTACGACGAGGCCTCCTCGCCTCGCGACAGCCCCGACGAGCGACACAGCGGAGGCGAGGAGAGGCCCGCGTGCGACTACGCGGCCCCCCATGCTGTGCCCCTGCAGCAGTATTCTTCATGCATATCAGGTGAGATCCCACTTTCCTTACACTCTCTTAAATCCTCTGCCTCGAACCCCCCTCTGGGTTCCGATCCACTTTCTCTCTTCTTCCCCCAAGTGGTTTCGACGAGATATCTCGTCCACCGAAATCAGACCTATTTTACTAATGACGAGATATCTCGTCATCAAGATCTGGTCAGTTTTCTTCTAATGGCAAGGGACGACGAGATATTGATGGACGAGTTATCTCGTCCATCAAGATCTATTTAGTTTCGCTAATCACGAGTTATCTCGTCGAGACAACCACCAGGAGGGTTAACACGCATAAATCCGTCTTGCAATCTGCAGTCTTCCCTGTCATGTTCGTAGTGCCTCGGAATCCACTTCAACCCTCTGAGGTGTTCACACGCATAAATCCGTCATGCAACCAGCAGTCTTCCTTGTAACTTTTTAAGTTTCCCTGTTACTTTTAGCCAGTTTTGGCCTTCTTGGCCAATAGAATCTTTCCTCTTATTCTTTCTACCAATCGATGGGGTTATTTAGTCTGTACGTGTGTTGTGGCGGAAAAACAATAAACTTATCGGAAATCTCGTGTAATTCAGAAGGTTAACTTCCTGAGCGTCTCAATATTTCCCAGTAACTAGTATTGTTTTATTCCACAGCACGCATATGACTAAATAACCCCATCGATTGGTTCAATGAATACGAGGAAAGATTTCATTGGACAAGAAGTTAAAACCTGTAAGAAGTCATACAGGAAAGACAACAAGTTACAAGAAGGATGTATGAGTTTGGAACTCCTCAGAGGGCTTAAGACCGTAACCTCTAAGAGAGCCTTAAGGCTCGGCCTACTTAGCCATCGTTTAGCAGAAAATTGCTTCATAAGCTCTGGGGCTAAGTGCTTTGGTGATCGATAAATCACCAAAGTATAGAATATCCCACTTAAAAACTTCCAATTTACAAACTTAGTTGGGAAAATATAAGATTCAAACATTTATGTTTGATGTTTTAAACCCTCGTCGCGTCAGACGAGGCTAAATGCTTAGGGCTCCTTCACACCAACAGAATCCGGGTCGATCTGAATCCAGTGGAAACTGACTGTCATAGATTCGAGTGCACTGACGATGAACGCTCAGGATTTAAGCAACGTGAAAGATTTTTAGACGAACGAGCTATTTCTTATGGCAGCGGCTTTCCCGAATCTTCGTTCGTCAGGTTCTATTTATTTCAGATTAATTCGGATTGACCCAGATTCTGTTGATGTGAAGGGGCTCTTAAATTAATTAATCAGTAGGTTCAAATTTGGTGAATAAGTCTTACGCATCCCAGAGAGCCTAATATTGTCGTCTTATAAGTGAATCACACTTAATTAAAAAAACAGTTCTAAGAAAACATAGGAGCAAAATTCTACTCACCAAGTTTGCTTTTCAAGAAATCTAATCTTCATGCAAAGAAATAATGTTTTACAGAACTTCCGAGTCTAAAGATCAACACATTCTAGTCTAGAAAAGCTAAAAACTCATATCTTGAAAATTTTGACTGCGTGTTTCACTTATAAGCCGACGATATGTTCAGTTTGACCAACGAATTCACTCAAATCAAACAGATTTTGATAGACCGAAAAGAGTTTTCTACCTCAAAAGTGTAAGTAATCGTTTGCCTAGATGACACTTGAACTCGCAAAAGCAGTTTAATGTTTAGATTATTGACCCAGACAGAGTAAATAAGTTTATTGTAGTGGACAGAGATTGAAAATAGAGGCGTGCATCTGAAAAGTTGCAACACTTTACACAATCCTTAGTTTTCAGAGGAACGATTGCGAAAGATCGAGAAACGCAAAAATTAAAAATCTCCATATTTCTATTTTTACTTAAGACTGTATTCTATTTCTAAACAAACAAATTAATTCATTAAATAATATTAATCTTACTATATAAAAAGCATGACTTGCGACGACGTGGATCACTTTTTATCCTCTCCCCCTATCGTGGTTAAAATTAAATAAAATATTCAAATACTTTCATGAGAAATTGTTCGCGCACAATAATTAAATATTAAATCAGATGTAAGGAAATGATGCAAGCGATAATATTTATGGTAAAACAATAAATACCGCAAGCTATATTTACTCGGAAACTTAGTGAATATGAGCATGAGCTAGTATAATTAAATTTTTAATAAGTATATAATTTTATACATCTGGCAAAGCCAGAAATGGGTTTAATTTTTTTTAGTTCCATTTAGAAATATTATTGAGATGTAATTTTGAGCTGTGAGTTCGATTGAGAAACTATGTTACTGAGTTTTTGTGGGATTATTACTGGAACTGGTATGTATTTTTGTGTTGCTATATTTATTAATCTACTTACTATTCTGAGTATTTTGAGTTGTAAATATTCGTGAACAATAAAGCATATCAAGAGTATGTTTCAAAGCGCATCCATTATTTACGATTACTCCGCAGAGGTAATAATAAGCAGTTGAATAGCAATAAGTGATTTCTAAAGTACGTCGTATTCTTATCTCAATGGGCTCTACAGCTAGTTATAAATATATATGAGATTTACAAGTGAAGAAAAAGCGACTTATTTACAGTATGCTATTAAGAGGGAAGTATGTTTTCTAAATTCTTTTTTAGTAATTTTAGGGGAAAAGGAACATTTTCGTTCTTAAAGGTTAATCAAGAAAAGAAACTTTGAGAAGTAATTGATTGATTCGCGTGAATATACAAACTGGGGTGATGAATTTCTAGAAGTGAAATTCTTTTCAGGCAACAGTAGGAGAAAAATTAACGAGATAATATATAAAAGTATAACTATTTTGTTACAAGGTAGGTAGTTGAATTTATTTCACACTGTAGCAACACAGCGGGCTATCGACGACGGTACACCTCGTAATTTTGAACCGCAGTCAGTTGACGACATTGCATATGGAAGGATAGAAGATTTACCTCGAAAGACTTTGTAAAGACATACACCTAAAGGGAAAGATTTTGAACATGTCAAAAACACAAATTTGAATGAATTCGTAATGAGAAAATGATAATCATCCTTAACCAAAAGTGAAGATATGACTCCTCCGGCTTTATAGTGAACTAATTTTAAAATCGAATAAATTTTTTCGGTTAGAACTCGTTCAATAATTTAGTTCGGTGCAGGTTCGATTCCTCCTTGGATGCATTTCTCTCCTCTGTGTTAACAAATCTTTCCTTCTGTGTATGTTAATTTACTTGACGTTGTTTGGCACAGTTTTGCTAAATATGGTCCTTAAGTCGTAAAACCCAATCAATCCAAAACGATACGAATTGTATGCATACATTGCTTACTATAAAGTGCGCCAGGGACTCCTGATCGAAAAGTAAAAGATATCGAGCCAAATAAAACTAACAAAACTAATGTAAAATTAATGATTAAAATACAAAAATCTAGTGACTGTCTTAAATCTCCAAAATACGATATGTAGTGTACAACGATTAACTGCAGTCGTTGATCAAAACTTCTCATGAACGTTGTTCTTTGAATTTAGTTTGGCGCATATAACATGCTGCTTACTTATTGCTATGACGTATGCTGTTGTACATATCACCATACATAGGTATATAGATCAATTGAATGTACTTTATTTTTATCATGACACCAAGTGTTGTTGATGAAGTAAATGTTATGATACATCTGTACAATCGTAATAGAAATGTTATGTGATGTTTGTTAAAATATATTGTTACATATCGTTGTATGAACATTGTTACTAACAAGGGCTCGATTGTTAAAATTATTGTCATGGATAAATTCATAGACTAACCAGGACTTGATAACCCTAAGAGATTGACTTTAATATACATGTTGTACATATAGTATAAGATATAATGCATAGATAAATTAATATGGCGATACACACACACACAACCAAGCATTCTGGACAAACAAACTACCACGATGGCATGTTTTATTCATCCCCACCACCCTCATTTAAACTGGTACAGTGTCTCAAGACACTATGCAAAAGAGTGTGTGTTGTCTTAATTGCATGCAAACTTGGGAACGTATTTCAAACTTTTTTCAAATTTTCATTGCCTCAAAATGAAATATCTATCTTTAATAACTTATAAATGGGCATAGCAATGCCTAACATTACAGTAGGCACATCCTTGTATCAGCTTGAATAATAGCAAATATTGTTACCAAATTTTAATTTATTTTGCCTACTGAACGAGGCAATTTAATACCTGTTACTTATTGGCAAAGAAAAGGTTTGTGTGAGTTCGAACATCACAAAATAGATTATTTATTTCAAAACAGGTAATATATAGGATATGTTAGAAAAGACAAATGAACTCTTTCTCATATTTTAATTCTAGTAGATTGTCTGTTCAAATAATGCAGATGCAGCATTGAATCGCCGTCAGAAACAACTCGTTTTTTTATACTTATTGTTTGTGCGTGAGAGCTGGATAGTTATTGTTTGTCCGAATGCCAAATGGTTAGCTTTGCGAGTGGATTGATATCTTGGCTCGCGAATAATTAAGAATCGCGTGGAGTTTTTTATTTTTGTTTTTATTCTTAGACACCTATTGGTGGCAACATTAAAAAATATATATTTGGAATTTGTGTTATTGTTATCATTAGAACTGTTCGTATTACGATTTCTTGACTAGCTGTACATCGATCTTTATGCTTTAGTGCAAATTTTGTACGAATGCATAAAAGCGCTCTACATGGAAACATTATTTTAGAGCAACGGCCTCTGTTAATGCACATACAGTTACGTGAAGTGTGCATGAAACGGTTTTAGAAAAACTGTTAAATGGTTTTAGGAGAGAAACTATATTTCAAATGTAACAATTATAAAAACATTAATGGAATTCGTTAGGGAAATTTCTAACTAATTTCTTTGTAGCAACTTGCACTCAATAGAATATGGTATCGTTATTTCATGTAGTCGATAGCCTACTCAATCTCCTTTTCTTTTCGAAATCCTGGATTCTGAGAGAGAGCTCGCTTTTCTAGAGATTCTTGTGTAGTTTCACTCAAAATTACTCTCCAGTTGAAGGTCTACTTCTGTTTAACGAAGATTTTGGAGTCATTTCAAAACAATTATGATGCTAAATTTCTAATAGAACATCAACTTTGTATTAGCAAAATCATAAACAAGAAGCGCAAAACTATCTATGTATAACGATTAACAGATTTACTCATATTTTAGAGACGTATATAACAATGCATTACTAAATATGTTTAGCTGTAAAGATGACATAAATGTTCCGCCAATTTTCATTAGTATTTTATTTTGGAACTAGCAGGATTTTCTGCCGACTTGGACTAAAATGTGATCAGCATAATTTCTTGTCTTTCATAGACAAACATAACTACTTTTTGTGTACCTAAAAAAATTGTAATTCCATTTTCAATGTTTTAAAAAATTTAAACATTGCACTTTCGATGCAAAGTATACATGCTATATTCATCCAATAATCCATCACACTAAAATTCTGAATGACATCAGCATGTTCTGAGAAACGTGGTCCTGGTGAAATATCCCTGATAACATTAAAGCTATATATATGTTGGGTTAAACTTCAAATACATGCGAAATGAAAAAAAATCAGATTAAAATAACTTGTCTTTAATACCGCTATAAACATTTTTGATAAAAAGAAATCACTGTTTTCAATAAACATCTTACAAATAACTGAGTTTAATTTCGCTTTAGTTGTAAAATTAATAACCTCGTTACTGAGACAAAGATTTCAAAATTTTTCAAACAACGTAATTTCAAATGGTCTCCTAAACTAATATTCTTCAGAGATATTGGCGCAGTTTTCCAAGTAATCTTGTTTTACTCCCAAATGGCATGTAATAACAAATTACATTCTTGCAACACATATCCAGTTAGATAGATAGGTATTTTAATTTACGTCGCACTGGGGAGCAACACAACGGGCTATTATTTCCAGTTAGGATATTTTCAGTTTCTGAACGGGGATTAAACACTTGTTCAGATACAGGACAAGGCCCTTTTGCCTCATAACTTTATATACCAATGTCTTTATATATTGCATATGTCTTTGTGTATTGTATATTGTATGTCTTTGTATATTGTGTGTCTTTGTACATTGTGTATGTCTTTGTATATTGTATGTCTTTGCAAATTGCATGTCTTTGTATATCTTTGTATGTCTTTGTATATTGTATGTCTTTGCAAATTGCATGTCTTTATATGTCTTTGTATCTTGATTCTTAGTGGAATTGCCGATTTTCATGAGGAAGCAACCTTTGAGTCGTAACTCGATTTTTCCCGAAGCATCAAAACTTTGAACGCAATTTTGTAGAAACGCCAATTTTGCAGATTTCCGCGTTTAGCGTGGTGGTAACGATATTGTAACTTCTTCAAAACCACGCTTTACGGTGAAGTCAATCATCAAACCCCTACGGGATCGGACCCGTAGGATTTCAAAATCAAAATCCTATTGTCTGTTTATTGAGTACATTTTCAATGAAACTCAAGTTACAGTTCCAGGAGAGAGAGAGAGTGAATTTTACATGGAGCTCCTGGGCCGAAGGCCCTCTGTCTCCAGATAAGTCCTTGTGTTCCGAATACGTTTAGGTAATCAAAAACTTTCAACGGTGTAGCAAAGTCTTGGGTGTCAGGTTATCAAGGAGATTGTAGTTGCAGTTGGCAGGAGAAGGCGTTACAATGAGTGGTAGGCAAGCCCATCACTTGAGTGAGATCTCTGAAAATATCAGAGTTTAGAATATCTGTGGCTACTGCGGTTAAAAGTAGTATTAAAATTATGATTTAATAAGGCTTGGAAGACTACGTGATTTTCCAAATGGAAATTAGATTAATTTTTTTAACAAATTTGAATTTTAAATCGAAAGTATGATTTTAAGTTATTTACATTTTTAGCATAATTCATAATGGCTCTTGGTCTGTTTTTGTTAATTGGCAGTCGATGATCATATCTGGGGATTTGCGCTACAGCTGAGTTTTCATTGCAACGAAGGGAGCGGAAAAGAGTTTTCTAATTTTGCCAAAAAATTCTTTGCAAGTTGCCAGTTAGATTCTTCTATGAAGTCGCGTCGCCAGAATTTCTTTTAAATTGTATGTATGCCATGCGGGTATATGAAATCAGGATAATCAAAACGGATTATGTGAATAAAATCATACGTTGCCAACAGTCGTGATGGATTGCACTCTTTCAAGCTTTCGTGACTGCATATAAATTTGCACTGCATGTATAAACTTCTCGTTTTTTGTGTTGTCTTTATTGCAATATTTTTTCACTGTATTTACTTTTACATTACTTTTTTCATGTTTGTGCTGCTCCTGTTTTTATATTGTATATATCTGTTTTTATTGTCTATATCTATGTATATGTCCACGTAAAGGGAAACATGCTTTTCATATTGTCTACCCATTGTGTACATTTTCAAAGAAACTTAAGTGACCCCCAGTTAAATTCTTCTATAAAGTCACCAGAATTTCCTTTAAATTGTTTTTTATTGTATACGTCTATGTAAAGGGAAATATGCTTTTCCATTGCTGCTCGCAATATCTTCGCAACACTGCACATCATTTCTGGTGAGATTTTCTTGAATAATTCTCAACTTCTACAAATCCGCACTCTACGGTGAAGTGAATCGTAAATCCATTCAGGATCGAATCCGCAGGGCAGTCAAAATCATACTGTCTGCTCATTGAGTACTTCTTCAATGAAACATTAAAGTTAAGTTCTATAAAGTCACCAGAATTTCATTTAAATTATGTTATTTTACTGCATATATCTATATCTTTATACGATTATATATAGTAATGTATTTAAAAAATATATTAACTTGCACTCTATGAATAGACTAGTCCAGGGGTCGGGAACCTTTCGGAAACGAAAAGCCATTTCAACAATAAACGTACAAAAAATAAAATTTATGGAGCCGTAATTTTAATTCGATTTATTTTAAAATTATTTCAGTATTTACAAACACATATTATACAGATGCAAGTTTCAAAATAATTCTCATGTTTATTTAGAATAGTTATTGATTTGTGGGCATAAAAAATAAAACGACATTTTTGGGAGAATTTTTATTTCATTCATATAAATGTTAATACAACAAAGTATTGCAAAAATAATATTACAATTATTTATTTCAATATTCAGTTCACATTCAATGCGATTTTTGGACTTGGATTTTCTCTGCCAATTTAGTCAAATTTGGAGTGTACTTCATGCACTTTAGGAGTTCCGCTTTTAAACTTGCATCCGTTATTCTGCTTCTATGTTTACTTTTAATGTAGTTCATCGGTAGAGAAAAATTGTTCACAATTGTATTTGGACAAAATAAGGTCAAAATCCCAAAACCTAATCTGGCATTTGAATAATTAGTTGGAAAGGAGTTCTAACATTTAAATATAATGTCCTATGGTGTTTCCTCCATAGCTGTCTCATTTTTTCAACCTGTGCTACCATTTTGCACCCATGTACTTTTATTCTGAATTTCCAGAATCTCCATTTGTAGATCTGCAATAGATATTCCAGGAAAAGTTTTGACGTCTATTAATTTTAAATCACACTTCAGCGAATGTAATATAAATTTCATCTGATGTTTTCTAAAACCCTGAAATCTGTTTAAAAATGAAACTAAAATACAATTAATGATTTCAGCGAATATTTTGCAATCAATTTTTTCTTGATTTAAACTCAACCTATAATTTCTTAGATTTTCAAAAGTACAAATTCGTCTTTGGTATTGTCTTCCAAAATCACTCTTAATTTCTGTTCAAATGTAATGACTTCTAATAATTGTAGAGCTGTATTTCCTTTTCCTTGTAACTTCAGATTCAATTTATTAATGTTCGGTCATATCAACCAAAAAACAAAAATTTTGAATCCATTCGGGATTGGTGAGAAGTTGTAAATGTCCTGTGTTGTAATTTTTAGAAGTTAAGAAAGTTATTACTTCTTTCAAACACTCGAAAAACCATTTGAATGCTTTTCCCCTTGATTACCATCTTACAGACGTAAATGTAAACAAATCTGTATATTGACTACCTACTTCTAACAATGCATTAAAAAGTCCTGATTCAACGCTTTAGAACGGATGAAATTAATCATTGGTACAACGTCCATCACTCTTTTCAGCTGAAGTAATAACCCTAAAGATTTTGCAACTAAAGCTTCTTGATGCAAAATACAATGAAATTAAATAATTTCACGAGAAATATGAGTGGAAAATAATCTAACGAACCCCTTGTTTTTTGCAATCAGGGCAGACTCGCCGTCGGTCGCAATGCATACTATACTATCAATATTTATATTTTTATTCTGTAAACATGTTAGGAGGTTGTCTGTAATATATTTATCTATAGTATGTTTTTCAAGTGACAAAACATCAAGGAGTTCCTCTTGAATACCGGAAGATGTGATATATTTAATCATAATACAGCGTTTGGCTATATCAGAAATATCAGTCGATTCATCAACAGCAATAGATATAAATTCAGCAGAATTAATATCCACAATTAGGATACTTGATACTTACTCAGAAATAGTTATGATTCGTTCCTTTACAGTTCTTGAGAGGGGTAAATATTTTATTTCTTACATATATCATCCTTATTTTTCATATCTTTAAACAGAATTTGAGAGACATTATACATGCAATTTTTTAGAAATTCGCCATCAGTAAAATATTTTCTCGCTTTTGCTATTTCCAGGGATAACAAAAACTTGTTTCAGTGGTACTTGACGATGATTTCGTCCAAGATGACAAACTTCTTTGCTGAAGTTGCGTTTTCTTTTGTAATTCTTCAACAACTTTTCTTCTATTATCACCATGAGGATACTTTTCACTAAAATCTAAATGTTTTTTTCGAAAATGTCATTTTATATTACTTGATTTATTATTTTGAAATAGCAAGTGGCAAATTAAACATTGAGGACTTCCATTTATTTCTATAAATGCAAATTTCTCTGTCCATATTTTATTGAAGCCCCTATTTTCTCCAGATGTTTTCTCTTTTTGAGCTCATTGTTTTATAAGGGTTATTATCACGAATTTAAAGTACTTTAATATAACTGTGTAGGCATAACATTTTAACAAAACTATTCTGTCAATATAATACAAATTAAATTGTGCATAACATATTCTGGCACTATATTGACACACACTCGTATCCAAAGCACAATCTCAACTGACAATTCTGGTGCGGGTGCGGTTCGTATAAAAGCAGCGTACGAGTATCTCTTGAGCTTGCTACACCGACACGTCGTCTTCTTGTGTCTTAAGGCGCATACGCTGAGACGGTGAAGTGTCGCGAACATAGCACTGCTAGCGGCGTTTTCTATACATGACTACTTTTTTAATTTACTTTACCGACGCATTATAAATTTTTTTAGGGGGGGGAGTAAGTGTCGGTTCTGTGGTGGCCACAGCAGATTTATTTATGAAACATTCAAGAGCCGCGCTTTTTTCAGCAAAGAACCGCATGCGGCTCCGGAGGCCGCTGTTTCCCGACCTCTGGACTAGTCGGTGGGAGTTGTGTTGTTCTTATTGCAATTTTTTGTTTTTCACACTTTATTTACTTTTACACTGTAGTACTTTTTTTACCCTGTTTGTAAAAAAAGTACTACAGTGTAAAAGTTATGCTCTTGTTTTTTATGTAGTAGTTATGCTCTGTTTTATGTAGTTTGTTATGCTCTGTTTTTTTAATGTAATCTGTCTTTATATATTGCATATATTTATTTAAAGTGAAACATGCTTTTCCATTGCTGCTCGCAATATCTTCCCGTCACTGTTCGTCATCTCTAGTGACAGATTTTCTTGAATAATTATGAACTTTAAATCCTTGTTCTAAGGTGAAGTGTCAGTCGTAAATCCTCCCGGAATCGGATCCGTAGGGCAGTCTAAATCAAATTGTCTACTCACTGAGTACATTTTTAATGAATCTTTAGCTACAGTTAGATTCTTCTAGTCATCAGAAATGAATTTAATCCTCCTGGTGGTTTCCTCGACGAAGTATCTCGTCATTAGCAAACCGACAAGTTATTGATGAACGAGATATCTTTTGATTAGAAGAAAACTGACCACATCGTGCTCTCGTCACCATAAAAAATTCGACAATATCTTGATAACAAGATACCTCGTCATTAGCAAAATTGGTCAGATCTTGATGGATTAGATATCTCGTCCAAATCACTTGGAGGGTTAAACCATGTTTATGCTATGCGTATATTTCAAATCGGGATCATCAAAACGGGTTGTTTGAGCAAATTCACAGGTGTCGTCAACAGCGCGGTTAAAGGAGGGAACGTCGGTTGGAACTGCCCAGCACCGAACTTCCGCTGAGCAGCTTCACGGCAAATGTCGTTCTTTCTCCCGCAACGGTTATCGCGGTGTTTCCCAAAATGTGGGGCGCCTCCCAAGAGGTGCGAGATAATTTAAAGGGGTGCATCTATTACCCGAAAGTATTATTTTGAATACAATTTTCCCATAGTCATTATTCCATGAAAACAAATACAAATAGTTGTCGAGAGAAACGACGTTACGAAATCGATTATACTTTACTACTGAGCATTATTGAAATAGGATTTACTGTCATTTGTAGAGTACCTATTTTAAGCTGGGGACCTCGGTAGCCCGGTTGGAAGAGAAGGTATTAGCAACTAGAGGGTTGCGAGTTCGAATCCAATCAAAGACCGTGGTGAACAAGGGGGCTGGTGCACGTTAAATCTATCGTCGCCTCGAATGTCCTCACGTTGGCGTGGTGTGGAAGTTTGAAGAGTGAGGTGCCAGCTCAAGTGTGACCTTGTCATCTGACAGTGGTTCAAAATTACGTAGTGTTGTCCTCGGATCTTTCCCTTTGGGTTTGATCCCGGACCGTCGCCAAAAGCCCGTTGTGTTACTCCAGTGCGACGTTAATTAAAAATGAATACATACTTTTTAAAGTATTTAAAAAATAAATAGTTTGTGTGTGTGCATTTTAAAGAAAATTATTACGACTTTTAGGAAAACAGAGAGGCGTGACAATATTTTATGTGAAAAAGGGGCGAAGATCTATCGAGTTTGAAAACCATTGGGTCATCGATCCTGTTATAGAATTTAACTTGATGATAATGCCTATGAGAAAAAACCATGCAAACCATCGATTTTTCTAGCACACTTAGGGTAAGGTTTTTATCTGTAAATGGCTGCAATCTGCATATTGATTGTGAAAAGTGGGCATTTGAGTGTGATGAAACTCCACTTAGATTGCTACCAAAATCATCAAATTTTTTCAACGAATATGCCATTTTTAAAACATCATTGAATATAAAAGTGATTTATTCGTAATAATAAGGTTTTCATATAAATCACACTAAAAGACCGCTCACCATCCATTTTTATATTAAATTGGTTTTCATTATACTAGGGGGCTCGAGGCCCCTGCTCGCTTTCGCTCGCTTTTCGCCAACCCCCAGGAACTGCTAACGCAGTTCTTTTCGGATCGCTCCTCGATCCAAGCTCTCTTTGCTCGCTCACCATGTACTAAACCATTTTAGTCTACTAAATTAGTAGTTTTTCTGTATGTCAGATTCTTGACAACATAAATATGCAGCATGAAAAATAAAATGTCTAAGATATGCAAATTTCAATAAATTACCATGCAAAGCAGTTTATAATTTTTACACGAATTATCATGCAATAAGTATGGATGACCAACTTCCTAATTTCAGGAAATTTCTATATTTTCAACCTCTAATACGTCTCGACATGACATGGATTGTTGATAACATAAAAAGGAACTGTCTAAAAGCATGCATATGCATATTTAAAAAAATAGCAAAAATACACCTGGCATTCAATCACAGAAAACTTCGTAAACACAATTAAATATTTCACATTTGGGAGCTACTACAGAAACTGATTCAAAAGATCGTACACTACAAAAAATGAATTGTTTGAAAGCAGATATGTGCATATTCAATCCATTAAGATATAAAATGTTACAACATTGATATAAATTAGAAATGTAAAGCAAAAAAATACACTTGACAATCAACCACAGAAAAATTCCTCCATATAAGCACAATTAAATATTTCACATTTGAGAGCTACTACAGAAACTGATTCAAAAGATCGTGCTCGTGATAAAGAGTTGTCCATGACTAAAAACAGGTTCACTGAGCACCAAACATATCTTTTCAAACGTTTGGGCTTGCGACTTATTAATTGTCATGGAAAGGGCTAAACGAATGGGAAATTGCATACGTTTAAATTTTAAAGGCATGTTAGTCTGAGATGAAATCAAAGGAATTTGAGAAATGAGAAATGTCTGTACCATCAATGGATTTTGTCTGAATAATGTTTTGCTGCAATTTTGTGACAATTAGACGTGTGCCATTGCATAATCCTTTAGAGGGAACTAAATTTCTCAACAGCGTTATAATGCAACCCGGTTTCAACTTTAACTCATGAAGGTATACCTGTTGGTGTCAAAGAATTCAAAAATTCTTCAGGAAATGTCAATTGATCTCGAGGATCTTCACTGATGACTATATCAACTGCATTGTAACAGTTTCATTTCCCGGCATATATTCCAGCTCTTTATTGTTGATTTCCATGGATCGCTCAATGGTAACAGTAAGATGGTTCGACCTTTAAGCTCCTGTGGAATCATACTGGAAAAATCTATGTCATTGTACAATTCCTGTATTGCTGTTGTATTGAAGGGTAGCATTGCAAAGGTAACTTAATCGTTAAGCCACTTTTCTCTCCAGCGTACAACAAGCACCAAAACCCCTTTCAGGGCACGCATATAAATTGTCAGATATAACTTATGGAATTTCAACTAAAGATAGTGTTTTTTTAAGGAGCTGACAATAGTCAATGTTCTTGAACCTCTTAAAATAACAGGAAGAACTTAGCGAAAATTTCCATCCAAAAGCATGACTTTGCCCCAAAAAGGTTCTTTACACTTTGTGAGATCTCGTAAATGTCTGTCAACAGCTAAGAAAGCATGGACATGTGTCATGGGTGCTTCGTCCCACACAATTAACTTGGTTTTCAGCAACATGTCTGCTTCTTTTGTATTTGACTTCAAATTGCAAGTAGATGTTGCATTTAAATCAATTGGAATTTTAAAAACAGAATGAGCTGTTCTTCCCCTATTAATAGAGTTGCAGAAATACCTGTAGATGCAACAGGAATAACATCATCACCTCTACAACGTGAAAATTTCCTCATGATCAAGATCACCTTTTTGTATTTTTACCGAGGCTGCATCATGTCCTTTGTATACATATTTACAGTACTATACTATACTATACTTTGTATACATATTTATATAACTATTTAACACTTTTAACTGAAGCACAAACTTCAATATTAATATGTGCATTAAATTTTTTAAGCAATTAAAGATTATATGGGACAACCCATCTATTATCGATGGAATATTTCCCTACTTGGACAGGTTCAGTGACCCTTCTGCGATAAATAGGATATCCATTAACATTTTCCTCGGTACCATCCGTTTGGGAAAACCAGCACTGTCCATCTTTCATGCATGGAAAAGATATATTTATAGTTCCACATGGCCCATGTACCATGCATTTTGTTACAATTTCGAAGAGTCTAAGATCAGTGCTAGGATCTGGAAGTTCTGCACTCACAAACTTGTCAATATTATCTTTAGTGCGAATTTTGCTTTCTGAATCTAATGTTAGAAGAATGTGGGCATGAGGCAAATCTCGCTTTTGGAACTCAATAACATAAATATAGGCCAAAACAGTTCCAAATATTCCATGCTTGTAAATCTATATATATAAAATAGGATGTGTGTGTGTGTGTATGTGGGTATATTTTCTATACAAATCTACACCGTTTGACCAATCCACACCAAATTTGGTACACTTATAATTTAGAACACTGCGGTCAGCATAGGCTAACTCTTAACCCCCGTTCTATTGGCCCTGGGGGGCTAAAAACTATTCGAAATCGCAATAGAAATAACATTGAGCATAGATTGATTGCTTTAGGCAGCGATGGTTGCTTTACCACTGTTGATCGAAAAACAATTTTTTCCGAAACAAATTAAATTACAGTATTTATGTTTGAACTGACTTTTTAGTTCTTCCCATGATGTAAATAAATTATAGATATTTTATTGATGAAGGGGGAAAGAATATTTTAAAATATTTATGTTTGCAAGGAAATTCAAGGAAAGGTTTTCAGGAGTTCAAGGATTATTTTCAAGGAAAGTTGGTGTGTATTTCGACCAACTTTCCTTAAATAATTTATCGAATACGTAATGATTTGTAGAATTCTGTTTCACGAGGCTTTTTAGGTAAGGCGTGTAACTTATTTTAAAATGTCCGGAATAGATACATGTGAATCCTCCGTTGAAAGCAGTGATTTTCTTTCTGAAAAATTCTGTAAAATCGACCTTCTGCTTTTTGAAAAAATTTTATCTATTCAGTTTAATTTGTCTACACCGATTATATTTATTTCTAAACCAAGCACCGTTATTCCGAAAAGCACAAACGAAAAACTCATTGATCATAAAAGCGTAATTTTGCTACTCGGTATCTGGCAGCACCAGAATTAATGTTTACTTTTTTTATAAAACTTTGTAGAACTTTCTAGAAAGTTGGGGAAACGGAAACTTAATTGGACTCATGGTGGAGAACATTCCAGCACCCACTCGATTCTTAGCTGGTCGTATTTAAAGGAAGCTAACTCGGTAAGTCTTCCAGTTTATCATCTTTCAGTGAATCTGGCAGTTTTATTTCGCTCTTTTGATTGTATAAGTGTTTCCTACTTTATTCGACAGTGATAGTGTACATTTTGGATTTATATTTCTAAACGGATGTAAGTACTACATAATTTTAAATTCGTTTTTTCGTTAATTTTAGCTTTTTATTGTATTCTATAATAGATTTCATTGCTCAGTGAGATGTGCCTTTTGCTTAATTTTTTAAATAAGTTTAATGGGATCAGAATTAATGCTTTTTTTACACCAGAATAAAAGTTTATTTTTAACATGATTTAGAATTCTGTGTTTGAATATTTTGATTGACAGCTTTTAAGTAAGGCATTAATTTTTTTTATTTGTGTTAAAAGTTTGATATTCTCCTAAACTGATGTAAGTACTTCACAATTTTAAATTTGTTTTACCATTCAGTTTATATTAGTTTTTTATTGTATTCTATAATAGATTTCATTGTTCAGTGAGTGTGCCTTTTGCTTATTTTATGAAATAACTTTTTAATGACAGATTTCACTGCTCTGTGATAGTGTGCCTTTTGCTAATTTTATGAAATAGCTTTTCTTTGTATTCTATAATAGATTTCATTGCTCAGTGAGAGTGTGCCTTTTGCTTATTTTATGAAATAGCTTTTTGTATTCTTTTACAGATTTCTTTGCTGTAGCAATGCCTCCAAGGAAGCGGAAGGCAATCGGCCAAGTGCAGTCAACGGCTAAGATGATGAAAAATGAGCGTAGACAAGAAACTTCCGAGGAGAGGAATAGAAGACTTGCGATTGCGAGAGAGAGAGCTACTACATCTAGAGCAACAAAGACGGCACAACAGCGTGAGACCCTACTACAGGATAAGAGAGATAGAGCAACTACATCTAGAGCAACAGAGACGGCACAGCAGCGTGAGGCCCGACTACAGGATATGAAAGAGACAGCTACTACATCTAGAGCAACAGAGACGGCACAGCAGCGTGAGGCCCGACTACAGGATAAGAGAGATAGAGCTACTACATCTAGAACAACAGAGACGGCACAGCAGCGAGAGGCCCGACTACAGGATAAGAGAGATAGAGCTACTACATCAAGAGCAACAGAGACTGCACAGCAGCGTGAGGCCCGACTACAGGATAAGAGAGATAGAGCTACTACATCTAGAGCAACAGAGACGGCACAGCAGCGAGAGGCCCGACTACAGGATAAGAGAGATAGAGCCAAACGATCACGGACTGCGAGCCATTTTAGCTTAGCACTGGAAGGATTTCACTACGATTCACATAAAGACTACTCGATGCATGCAAGTGTTACGATCGGGAAAATGGAAATGGTTTGTACTTACTGTCAAGCCAAAAAGTTTAAATCAGAGTCTACTGGTATTTGCTGCAAAAATGGAAAAGTTAAACTTTGCCAACTGGAACCACCACCACAAGACCTTTTGACTTACACATCAGGAGATACGTCAGAGTCGAAGCATTTTCTAAGTAACATCAGAAAATACAACTCATGTTTCCAAATGACATCATTCGGCGCCACATCAGTTGTTGGACAGCCCGGATTTCCGTCGACATTCAAGGTGCAAGGGCAGGTTTACCATAGAGCGGGATCGTTGCTTCCGCTGCCAGATCAACCACCAAAATTTCTACAACTATATTTTATTCAAAACGAACAAATGGAAACTAATCAGAGGTGCGCCTACATCTCGGGAACAAGACGTCAGATTGTGTTAAACTTACAGAGGATGTTTCATGAGCACAATAATCTTATTAAAACGTTTGAAACAGCATTGGAACATATGCCAACAGATGAATATAAAGTAGTCATAAGAGCAGACCGAAGACCAGCAGGCGAACACGAGCGGCGCTTTAACTCTCCTCAAGCAGATGAAGTCGCGGTGGTTCAGGAGATGAGTTTCATCAACGGGATATCGTTATTCAACGACGAGGTGAATCATTGCAGCGTATTTCGGAAACACATCGATCTTACGATGCTCTGCAGTACCCAGTAATATTCCCCCATGGTGAAGATGGATATCAATTTAATCTGAGGCAGATCAACCCAAGAACAGGTGAAACAACGAGCAAGAAAGTTTCAGCGATGGATTTCTATGCGTACAGATTAATGGTTCGAGATACTGGGCAGAACCACGTATTGAACTGCAGGCAATTGTTTCATCAGTTCATCGTCGATATGTACGCTAAAGTCGAGAGTGAACGTCTCCTTTACATTCGTCTAAATCAACGTAAACTGAGAGTTGACGAATATATTCACCTGAGAGATGCTGTGGCAAATGACGGGAACGTTGAAAACCTCGGTGCCTTAGTCATACTACCAGCTACATTTACAGGCAGTCCCAGACACATGCACGAATACACACAAGATGCTATGACGTACGTGAGGACGTACGGGAGACCAGACTTATTTATCACCTTCACCTGCAATCCCACTTGGACGGAGATCAAGGAGGTTCTTACCAATGGTCAATTACCCAGTGAGCGCCACGACTTGATTGCGAGAGTATTTAAACAGAAGCAGTTGAAACTGATTGACGTTATAACAAAGGGCCATGTATTTGGAGTGCCGAGATGCTGGATGTATACGATTGAATGGCAAAAAAGAGGGCTGCCACACTCGCACAATTTGATCTGGTTAGCGGACAAAATTCAGCCCACTCAAATCGATGACGTTATATCTGCCGAGTTGCCAGACCCGGAACAAGATCCCGAACTTTTTGAAGTGGTAACGAAAAACATGATCCACGGACCGTGTGGAAATCTCAATCCCATTTCTCCGTGTATGAAGGACGGAAAGTGTACCAAGAAATACCCTAGAAAATTCATTAAAGAGACACAAACTGGAAATGACGGCTATCCCCTGTACAGACGGCGGGCTCCGGAAGATGGAGGGTTCACGGCGAAACTAACGATACGCAGCAACACGGAAATAGAAATCGACAATAGGTGGGTTGTGCCCTTTTCGCCGCTGCTGTCGAAAATGTTTCGGGCACACATCAACGTGGAGTACTGCAACAGTGTGAAATCGATTAAATATGTGTGCAAGTATGTCAACAAAGGTAGTGATATGGCTGTTTTCGGTATCAGCGACGAGAGATCGAACGATGAAGTGACGCGGTATCAATTGGGAAGATACCTCAGCAGTAACGAGGCAGTTTGGCGAATACTGGGTTTTTCGATTCACGAAAGACACCCTACTGTTGTTCACCTCAGCGTCCATTTAGAAAATGGTCAGAGAGTTTATTTCACAACAGAGAGCGCCCCTAGAGTGATTGATCAGCCACCAAACACGACTTTGACGGCATTCTTTCAACTGTGTCAGCAGGATTCTTTTGCGAGGACTTTGTTGTATCCTGAGATACCTCGATATTACACGTGGAATGCGTCGAGGAAAATTTTCTGTAGGAGAAAAGTTGGCCAGCCCGTCCCTGGACATGATGCAGTCGCGAGTGACGCCTTGGGTCGAGTGTACACTGTTCACCCCAACAACGCCGAATGCTATTTCCTTAGGATGCTTCTTCACTCGGTACGAGGACCTAGATCTTTCGCAGAGATGAGAACGGTAAACGACGAAGTATGCCAGACATTTAGAGAGGCCTGTCAGAAGTTGGGTTTGCTGGAAGGAGACCAGCACTGGGATGACACGTTGCGAGAAGCCGAATTGATCTCCCTACCAGAGCAAATCAGAAACCTGTTTGCTATAATATTGACTACATGCAGTCCATCGAATCCAAACACTTTATGGGAAAAGTATAAGGAGGCCCTGAGTGAGGATATACTCGCCAAAGTCCGGAGGGAAACCCCGACATTAGAAATCGCGTTTGGTCCGGACATTTTCAACGAGGCTTTGGTTATTCTTGAGGACAAATGTGTGGCCATGACAAATAAAACATTACTGCAATTGGGCCTGCCTGCACCAGTAAGAGATCGACGAGACGTACTTCGCGCAGATTACGTGCGAGAAACGAACTACGACGTCGAAGAGCTGAGTGCATACGTCGCGGACAAGAAGCCACTTCTGAATCGAGATCAGAAAAACGCATACCAAATTATCATGGATCAGGCAGCAAAACAACAAGGTGGTATCATTTTTCTTGATGCTTCTGGGGGCACAGGGAAAACATTCTTGATTAATATAATACTGGCCGAAATCAGGACTCGGGGAGAAGTTGCTCTTGCCATCGCCTCTTCGGGAATTGCGGCGACGTTAATGGAAGGAGGGAGGACGGCCCATTCTGCACTTAAGTTGCCACTTGACATCGCCAGGCAGGAAAATCCTACCTGCAACATAAGCAAGGCAAGTGGTCGGGCGCAGGTGCTCGAGACTTGCAAATTAATCGTGTGGGACGAATGCACCATGGCTCACAAGAAAGCTCTCGAGGCCCTCGACGTCACTCTGAGAGATCTGAGAGGAAACGACAACCTGATGGGAGGAGCTCTGGTACTCCTCTGTGGAGACTTTCGTCAAACTCTGCCCGTCATCCCGAAGTCGACGCCGGCCGATGAGATCCATGCATGTTTGAAACATTCGTTTTTGTGGAGACATGTGCGAAAGATAACTTTGAAGCAAAACATGAGAGTACATCTGGGGGATGAGAGTGCTCAAATTTTCTCAGACAAACTCCTGGAGATCGGAGAAGGCAGATTGGCAGTCGAGTCTTCTGGCAAGATTAAATTCCCATCCGATTTTTGTAATCTGGTGTCGTCCGTCTCAGAGCTGATAGATGCAGTCTATCCGTCTGTTTCCCAAAACTATCACGATTTGAACTGGTTGCGAGAGAGGGCCATTCTTTCTGCTAAAAATGAAGACGTCCACGACATAAACAATCAAATACTTGTCATGTTACCAGGCGTGGTCACTGAATACAAGTCCATCGATACCGTAGTAGATGCCGATGAGGTCGTCAATTTCCCGCCAGAGTTCCTGAACTCGCTTGATCCGGCTGGATTGCCACCACATCGTCTTTTACTTAAAGTGGGATCTCCGGTTATTTTACTGCGGAACCTCGACCCGCCAAAACTTTGCAACGGCACGAGGCTGTGTGTCAAGAAGCTGCTGGGCAATGTAATGGAAGCGACTATCTTGACAGGAAAGGGAGAGGGTGCAACAGTTTTTATCCCACGGATACCACTCATTCCGACGGATCTCCCTTTCGACTTTAAGAGATTGCAGTTTCCAGTAAGACTTGCGTTCTCGATCACGATCAACAAGTCGCAGGGGCTATCAAGTACTGCGGAGTGGATTTGAGATCGCCGTGTTTCTCCCACGGACAACTTTATGTTGGTTGCTCGAGGGTGGGTTCACCCAAGAATTTATTTATTCTTGCTCCCGGAGGTGAAACTAAAAATGTTGTGTATAATCAAGTTTTGTGTTAAATTTATATTGCAGTGAATTTGTAAAATATTTTACTTTATAATGCGTGTACTGTACTTATACTTTTAGAACCTGTTAATATAATTACTTTGATTTTACACTATACATTGATTTCATTCCTTTTCCTGTCCAATAGAAGATTGGGATAAATACCCGGGCAAAGCTATGTTGCCGTTGTTTGAGCATTACTAAATCTAACTTTTAGTTGATTGTATAAGTATTTCCTACTTTATTTGACAGGTGTAATGTGCATTATTGAATTAAAGTTTATTATTTTATTTCTATATGAATTTTATATTTTTACATGAATATTTGTTTGATAAAAAAAGGATATTTAAAATATTTCATTATTCATAATTTACATTTTGTAATGAAACACGAAAAACTTCAACTCATTAATCATAAAAGCGTAATTTTGTTATTTTAGATTTGGGAAACCAGAATTAATTTTTATTATTTTATAAATTTGATTTAGCATCCCGTGTTTGTCTATTTGAGTTAACACAGCGAAATGTTGCAGTCATATTTGAGCATTACTAAATTTCATTATCGTCTTTATCAATATTTTCAAATATCTTTTTTCGAATTGCTCTGTTTCAGAATACACTCAGGCAGTCGAAATTCGACACTGCGTATCATTCGTTTTTTAGAATTCTGCATTTTTTCGTCGGAATTTCGTTTCTGTTCGTATTTATGTCTTAATCTTTTAGATATTGCAATATATTCAGGAATTAAATGCATATATTTGCGTCCGAAGTATATAGTAGAAGTTATGGAAAAGTTAAAACGTATTTTCCGTACAACTTAAATGATTGCATTTTTCTGTGAAAGAAAAGTGATTATTCTAATTCACTTTTCAAGCAACATTTAACTATTTCAACCCGAGCAACGCCGGGTAATTCAGCTAGTATCTTCTAAAAGTTCTTTTAATTTTATATTAAACACACGTACAACAATATCAGATAGATTTTCTGGACGTTGTACTCCCTCCATGCAATTTAAAATTTCAGGCCAAGATGGGTTGCAAGTAAACGTCAAAAAGAGATCTGGCTTACCAAACTTGCGTACCATTGCCATTGCATCTTGGTAATTCTGTTGCATATGAAGTGGGCTCCCTTGGAAAGAAGATGACAGTATAATAAGTTTTCCTGTGCGCATATTTTCATTATGTTATCGACATTCTAAAGCATCTAAAAGCCCCCGATAAAGTTCAATTCGCAAATCTTTTTGATTTTGTCTCAAAAAATGTAAACGTGAGACTTCAGTTTTCACATACGCATCAACAGTATATTACTGAAAAAGTTTACCACTACTGTGCAAGTTACTGAAATCATTTCGCTGGGAAAGTGTATGCATAATATTGTAGTTGAGTGACACGTGTGCGCTTTGCTGTTCTCCTCTCTTCTACATGTTCCATTCCAGTGTTCCAACTACACTCGCCCTTTGGAAATAGCAAAGGATAGGTCATTGGATCACAGCATTGATTTAGTGGTGAAATGCTTTGGCATGTATCACCGATTGGGTACACACAAATGTCTCAGTTAGCTGATTGCTCTCCATTATCACCAACAAATATATCTGCAACTTTAGTGCACAAAGTAGGAGCATTATAGCGCCGCATATCCAAATTTTTATCTTACAAAAATACCATTTTTACAGATGTAGTTAGGTGTTCTTGTACCAGACGGTGCATTTGAAGATAAAACTGAGCAAAGGGATTGATTTCTCTTAACATAAAATCAAGCTTTTCAAATACATGTTGCAAGCAATTTTGATTGTTACTCAAGCGTTTCTCTGTTGCCTTACTGGAATCAAATATATAAAGATGCCCGTATCCTTCTTTATGTTGGTCACTTGCATAGAGGGGGGAACTCTGTGGTACACTTGACCATGTAAACTGTAACAATATGGTACAGTTCTACGTGGTGGCTTAATTTGTGCTCCCATCGAAGTGAATGCTGATGCAGAGTTGTATTCGCTGGCTATAATTTTTAGCATCTGGAGAATTTTCAGTTAGCAATACTTTTAATAGCTCCGGTGCATCAGATAATGCCGGTAGCCGAACCTTTCCATCATGGCAACATTTGGTATACTTATTGGCAGTATTTAGCTCTTTCTTCCAATAAAGAGCCCTACAAAAATCGCACTGTTCGCACATAGTTCCACAATTATGTTCGTCAATATCGTTTCGAATACACACACGTTTTGCACGACTGCGATTATCGGCTTCGTTTCGAATTGATCTTCTTAAACTGGATTCTTAAACTGTTTCCTGGCTCCGTTCAGTTTGTCTTTGTAGATTTCGGATAAAATATCCAACAGCACGACTTAAATTCATTATTTTTCCTAATTTCCAACTGATAATAATGATTTTATAATTAACAACTGATAACTGATAAGCTTTTACTTGAAATCCAAAGCAAACGTAACAAAAATAAGTTAAGATATAAAATAAGATATATTTCAAATCATCTGATCGCACTATCACGTGACATCCGCGTTAAGCGCAAACGATCACGATTTTTTATGCTTACAATACAATAAACGTGGAAATGCAGTTTGTTTATTCTGACCGACGAAGCTGAGTAAATTTTCGAAGATATGTTGTTGCCATCGGAGATTTAGGAATTCGACCCCTTTTTGTCGCCACGTAAGATAATTATATATAGAGATATTGAATGCTTTAATTGTTCATTTTTCTTAACACTTTTACCATAGTAGTATGTAGTAAGAAAAGTTATTATTCGAATTCGTTTTTAACATTCTACGAATTTTTTTCATTGCAGTTACTTAAATTAGTGATATCCAGCTATTCCGACATTTTGTTTTTAGAATTACTAGAGCTTGAAAGAGTAAAAACGATACTATAAAAGATAAAATGTTATGTATTATGTGATGTTAACTGTGTGATTATTTTACTTTCTTGGAGAGTTCACTTACTTTTCAATCGGTAAGACTTCGAGAAGTAAGCAGTGTCCTCAGATTCATGGTGACTCAGTGGGATTTGCTTCACTGCGATAGTAGCCTGAAAGTTGTAGGCAGCTCGGGTTCGATTCCTCCTCGGTGTATTTCGCTCTTCTGTGTCAGTACAACTTTCCTTGTGTGTATGCCTATTTACTTGACGTTGTTTGGCGCAGCTTGGCCAAATATGACCCTTGCGCCATAACACCCAACAAAAACCAAACATCAAAAAGTAAACTTCTGTTAATAGTTATTTCTTTGATATCTTTTGAAATTAGTTTGAATTTTCGTCAGCCAGTTTGTCCTTAAACCAAACACTAGCAACATGAAACTTAAAAACAAAATGCTCACTAAACCTGCAGGTATTCTTATAGTAACAATTTTCTAAATACGTATGAAAAATTACAGGTTACTAGAATGGGGATGCAATGAATATTTTTATCCAAATTTATGGAAGCATTTTTTTGCTCCCGAAAAGTATTAGAATTCGAATATATGAAATCAAAAATTTTGTATGCTATGTAAATTCAGGATTAACAAAGGAGTAAGCTGAGGTATATAAAAACTTTAACTTTATGTTGCTAATTACTAAATATCTGGTAATTAGCAAAATTGGTGCAGAATGAAAACGGTTCAAGCTGGATGAAAGTGAATGGTGATACTTGAATTGTGGAATATATCTATCACCCTATTGCGCCAAGAATCCTTGTGTGAATGAATTTGGCGCATAGCGAAAATTTAGTTTTATAGTTTTTAACCCCCTGTTATCTCGACGAGATATCTCGTCATTAGCAAAACTGATCAGATCGTAATGAACGGGATACCCCGTCGTTGGATAAAAAATTGACCAGATCGTGATCTCGTCATCATCAAAATATCGACAACGTCTTGATGACGAGGTATCTCATCTTTAGCAAAACTGACCAGATCGTGATGGACGAGATATCTCGTTGTTAGGAAAAAAAATTGATCAGATCATGACCTCGTCATCATAAAAAATCGTCAATATCTTGCTGACTCAATGTCTCGTCATCAGCAAAATGGGTCATAATTTGATGAACGAGATACCTCTCGTCAAAAGAAATAACCGACCAGATCTTTATATAGTCATCATCAAAACATCGTCAATATTTCGACGACAAGATATCTCGTCAGCAAAATCTTGGTAGACGAGGTATCTTGTCGACTGGAGTGTTTGATATCATTGGGTTTAACGTTCGTGTTTGTTTCCCGACAGGCGTGCACGGAGACGGCAGCTACTGTGGTGGCGGCGGCGAGTACGGTTCAAGCAACGGGTTCCCCGGCAGCCCGTACAAGGTCCAGCGTCACGCGGCCAACATTCGGGAACGCAAGCGCATGCTCAGTATCAACAGCGCCTTCGACGAGTTGCGCTGTCATGTGCCCACTTTCCCTTTTGAGAAGCGGCTTTCCAAGATCGACACCCTGCGGCTCGCCATCGCCTACATCGCCCTGCTCAGGGAGATACTCGTCTCAGAGTACGACCCTCTCACCCACATTGAGAAGTGCCTCAAGGGGGAGCTCAAGGGCGAGCATGCGGGGGAGTGGAACACCAGCGGTCAGTACCAACTCTCTCTAGCTCTCTACCCCTAGAATAGCTCGAGGTTACTGAATTAACGTCGCACTGTTTCAATACAACGGGATATTGGCGACGGTCCGAGATCAATCCCGAATGGAAAGATTCAAGGATAACACCTCGAAACTTTGATCCTCGGTCAGATGACGAGATCAACACCTGAGTTGGCATCCCATGGAATGTGATCAAATGTCATGGATGTTTTGGTCACATGGCATGTGATCAAAACTAGTAGTAACGTGACCTTCAGACTGCGTTCGTCTGTTAGGTAGAAACGAACATTCTTCATTTCATTGGTCTACACTGGAAAATTAATTTTATAAACATTCCAGGAAAAGTTGTCAATTGAGAAAAAACGGTAAAACTTAAAAAGTAATTTTAAATCAATTTTAAAACAGATTATTTGATTCGCTTTGTAAATTTCGTGTTAATATGCCTAGAATGAAATATATTTACTTCTTGTTGTCGGGCGGTGGTAGTCCAGATGGAAAAGCAACGGATTAGCAAACCGGAGGGTTGCTAATTCGAAACTCGGTCTAGCCAAAGGCGGTCTACCAAAGACAAATAAATACGACGGAAATGAAACATTCGTAGGCAAATTAGCTAAGATAAACGCATTTATTAAACGAGACAAAAAGTTGAACAGATCATCACATACTTAAATCAGTGAGAAACGAAAGCATTTAAAAGTAATTCGTTATAAGTAATTGAAAATACAAAATAGATTAGTAGGGATCATTGAACCAGAAACATAACTTAACCCTCTAAGTAGTTGCGACGATGTTTCTAGTCAATGAGATCTGACCAATTTTGTTAATGACGAGATTAGCTACATGTTAATCACAACGGCGAAACTATTTAAAGTAATACTCTCTCTATCCCAAAATAAGCGTTGGTGTGGCGTGGAAGTTTGGAGAGTGGGGTGCCAGCTCAGGTGTTGTTCTCGTCATTTGACCGTGGTTCAAAATGACGAGGTGATGTCCTCAGATATTTTCCTTCGGGCTGGATGTCGGACTGTCACTTATAGCGTATTGTGTTACTCCAGTGCGACGTTAATAAACTACCTACTATCTACCTTAATTGTCGCCGACATCTAAATTTAATACGCTACTTCCTTCTGCCAGCAACATTCACCAAAGCCAAAATAATATTGAGATATAAATGAGAGTCCCCCCTACTCAAAATGAACGAGCCCTGTTTCTGTAGGGACCGTCATCATCCAGACTTAGTGGTCGGAGCAGTTGTCGTGGTAAACAGAGTACGAAGATAACTTTCATCGTGTAACCGAATACAGAGGAAACAGATTCAGTCTTAAGACAAATGAAGGATCATAGAGCGAGATTGCTTTTTAGGTAGGTAATTGAATTTACAACGCACTGGAGCAACACGACGGTTCGAGATCAATACCGAAAGGGAAAAATTCGAGGACACCTCGTAATTTTGAACCACGGTCAGATGACGAGATAACACCTGAGCTGGCACCCAACTATTTAAAGTGCATCAGCCCCCGTGTACACGACAGTCTTTGGTTGGACAGGGTTTCTTTAGAGAATAGTACGCGCATGAGTGGAACACGAATAGTCAGTACACTCTGGCATTCTATTCACCAGTGGCGTAGAGTTCATAGAAGCCCGGAATCCCTTAATAAAAACTGCTAGGTTGTGTCGAGCACACAAACCGTAGTTTTGACGTGAATACTTGGACCTGCTGTTGGATTGTGGAATGAATGAAGCAGGCATAGGAAGTTTGAACGATTATTTATTGCGATTATTCAACAGTTAATTTGCAGTTTGAATGATTAAAATGCAGTTTGACATTAATTGTTGTTGAGAGATTGTTGCTGTCCAATATTGATTGTAGCGTTGTTCGATAGCTTTCGAATGACACCACTTAAACAGTTCTCATTCCACGGAATCTAAAGTTACGCTGACCCAAAACTCGCTCAACACAGTAGAAATTCGAAAGTATGGACCCCTCCCAGTGCTCTGTGCACCCGGGCACTCACTCCGTATGTCATGTCAAATACGAACATCCTTTGCCTACTCGACACTATATTTATCTCCTGGTTGTTTCTTCTAGTTTTGAAAGCATAAGACATTTCACATCTGACTGGGGTGATAGGCATGACTATCAATCACTGCAATACTTTCTTTCAGCATGAACTGCACCCCCACACTCACCAGCTCTATTTCCAAGTATCTATCCAGATTTATGAAAGCTTTTGTAAATACAACGTCAATTATAAACTCGAAGAGCATCATTAACTCGAGACACACAGAGGGCCCTGCTTCACGAAATACCTATCCACGCCTCTTCATATTATAAGACAAAACAGTTGTAACGCTCGACTTTTCATGCATGGCCCCAGTACGGTTCCGATTTTGAAAACGCATTCACATCAAAAACTTTAATATTCGGAGGCAAAAAAATTAATAATAGATAAAACCTGAAACAAAACCTACGATTTTCTTAACGTATATCTGAGTGGACTTCAGTTACTAATATAATGTCCTTGATTTGCAACCCAAAAATAGAACCAAGGAAAACAAAAAACAAGACAGAAAATGAAGATTTTACTAACGCTACATAACTGCCCTCGAATGATACATATCGAGGCAACCTTCACTCTCCAAGTGATTTCGACGAGATATCTCGTCTATCAAGATCTGACCAATTTTGCTAGTGACGAGAAATCTCGCCATCAAGATATTGCCGATTGTTTTATTATGACGAGATCAAGATCTGATCAGTTTTCTTATGACGAGATATCGCGTCTATCAAGATCTGGTCGGTTTTGCTTGATGACGAGATAACTCGTCGATACAACCACCAGGAGGGTTAAATCGGAGTTAATCGCCATTTCGCCGATATTTGATGTTTAATCTGATTGACGTTGACCCATGAACTATTGTATACCAATTCGGAATTCATTCTTTGGAATTTTTATTGGCAAAGTGCTGAAATAGTTTTCTATAAACAAGCGCAAGTGATGGCACGTTCGCAATACGTACAAGATACATGTTCTACCACAGAAACACTACTACCACCTTTATTTAGTTTCCCTACGAAAAATTTCTATAGAATTGTACAAAAATTTCTATAGAATGTGGTCTATAGAATCCTACAGAATTATGGCCAGTTTTTCTATAAGCTCTATAAAGTAATCTTTATAGAAACTTTTCTTAAAACTTCTCTATAGAATTATAAAGCTCGTTTTCTCCATAGCTAAATTAAATATCTCAATCTCTATAGAATTCTATGGAATTTTATAAAATTTTTCCGTGATGGTTGACAGGCAAAGCCTCTTATATTGTATACTGTTATATTCATAATATTGTCATATGTGTATTGTCATATATGTTCCTTCAATCGTAACAAATTACGTCATGACTTGAATGTACGATTCTTCTTTTAGATTTGACTGCTCGATTATCCTGGATCAACTGGGAAAATTTAGGAGTCAATCCAAACCGCAGGAGTGTCCTGACCACTCTGTCTTTAACGACGGATACGCTAGCTGCCTGCCACAATGGAAGCTAGAATCCAGCCTCACCCTGCAGAAGAATCAGAGGAAGAAGACCAACACCAGAGATACAGACACGGGAAAGATGGTCGACAAACAGCCTGTAGCTTTTTTTTTCACCTAGGAATATTATTACATGATCTAAGCGCAAGAAGCGAAGCTGAGTGCTCTAGCCTTGTGCGGTTAATAGTAATAAGATAAACTTTTTTGTGATATTGCGCTTGCATTCCTAAGGCGCCTATGAAATGCACTGATATGCAAGAGCAACTAAACTGCCGGTTTCCTTGGTGTTATTGTTTATGGTTTTGAGCACATTCATATATGCTATGGATACCATCACTTTCGTTCACTATCTCATAAGTTTTGCTGAAATATCTTTTCCTTGTCGCATCGTTGTTTTTCTTTGCAATGATGTATCCATTCGTAAATAATTTTTCATTTCATCCACATTTTAGTTTACAAATTCATATTGTCAATTAAAATATATACATGACTGATGTACTTCAATAAATGAAGGGCACTCATTGTGATTATAAGACAAACGAAAACTCCTTTTGTGCAATTAGATATATGCAATTTTCACCATAGTGTTTAATATGATTGTATATATTCCTTATTTATTTAGTGTATATAATAATGTGGAATATTATACGTGTAGATATACTCGTGTGTATAATCTGTACAGTTTATTATTTATATTATTTTGTTAGAATAACAGTTGGTGCATCATTGCAGTTGACAAGATGAATAAAGCTTTTATGATGGAATCGTAGTAATGTGATTTTTAAGTTTGTAAACCCCCTAAACTGAATGAATACATTAAAAATATCAAGCTGTTTACTCGTGTTTTTACTTGTGTACATTAAAATCTTAAATACTTACAACGCAATCTGTTCTATAAACATGTATTTACACATATAAACAAGAGAAAATTACCGATGATTTTAGAAGCGTTCCGTTTTTATAATAACAAAATATATTTTCATAGCTACCCCAAGAGTATTAACGAAGCAGATGCTTTCTAATCCTAGTTACATTTGACAGCACTCAATTTCTTACGAAAAATCAGGAAAAGCATGAAATCTTGTTTACACTGCCGAAAGTATAACATAGCAAAGAAACAATATTTACAGAATATCTTCTGAAAAAAAAGGAAATCTGTATAATGATGCAGTAAAAAAACTCAAATTCGGAGCTCTGTCGTCATGAAATTAGCGCAGCGTATTCTGTCTGGAATTTCTAAGTCAACGCAACTATTTTAATCTTACTACTTCAAACCCTTAGTACCACCGAAATGAAATTTGATATAGAACATTGCAAAGAGACCAATTTTTAATCAGACTCTAATCAATATAAAACGTCAAAAACTTTCACGAGTCGACTAACCGAAAGATGGAAGCAAACAAGCACGCAAAGTGGATAAAGCTCAAAACCTGTTTTACGACGCAACAAAACTGTTGAGGAAACAGGGGCTGCTTGGTTTGTCTGTAGCTCGAAACCTGGTTGGTCAAAAACTTTCGCCCTAATCATAGGAAGAATAGCCCGGATAGCATAAAGCTAGTAATCAATAAAATGAATTTAAAATGGGGATGTAGTTAAATAGTTCCTCAATTTTTCAAGAAAATAAGAGAATAAGTTTATACACATCTTTCACTATGAATTTACAACTCTGGAGTTTTAATACTGTATAAACTAAGGGTATCAAGAGATTGAAATCTGCAAACGGGAGATAATTTTTTGTTTATGAATACGTGGACATGATATATTTTGTTAAGTACATTAATAAAGACTTGTTCTGCACATAAACAAACGATTTTTTATTTATGTAAACATACATAGTTAAAAATTTGTTTAAAAAACTTTTGAGGGCTATTATCAACTGTCCGGGATCAATCTGGAGGGAAAAGATCCGAAGACAACACGTCGTAATTTTGAATCACAATCAGGTTACGAGGTCAACACATGAGCTCACACAGCACTCTCCAAACTTCCACACCTCGCCAACGTGAGGAGATTTGAGGCCACGACAGATTTAAGGTCCACCAGCCCCCACGTAAGCGATGGTTTTTGGTTGCATCAAGTTTCGAACTCGCAACCCTCCACTTAGTAATCCGTGACTCTGCAAACAAAAGGTTGGCAAGCCACCAATTTTGCTGAACTTTCTCAGTGTTGAGCAACAATATAATTGAAATTAGTACGTATGGGTTTCTTTAGATCAGGGGTGTCAAACTGGCGGGCCCCGAGGTAATTTTTTGTGGCCCACGATACTCTGAAATAAAATGAAAACAGGACACTATGTTACAAAGAAAATAGCACTTAGGGGAGATCGAGGCAATACCGTACATACAATTTCGTCATGTTAAAAATGAGTTAGAGCCCTCTGGATGTTATTATCCCTCTTTATGGAACTACAACTAGTGAAGATATTTTTGATGCTGTATGGAGCATTTTAGGAAAATTTAATCTTCCTCTTGACAGGCTTGTTTCTGTAACAACTGACGGCGCTAAATTGATAACGGGTGAAACTAAAGGATTTGTGTCAAGACTGACAAGAAAATTATGAATATCCAGATAAACTGAAAATCAGTACTTTCCATTTCCTTATTCACCAACAAGTTCTCTGTTTAAAAATATTAAAAATGGACGAAGTACTTAACTTGCACAATCAACTTGATTCGATCGAGAGCACTTAACCATCGCCAATTTACTTCGTTCCTTAAAGATTTAGAATCCGAATTCGAAGATCTTCCTTATTACACAGAAGTTCGTTGGTTGTCCTGCCACAAAGTCCTGAAGAGCTTCGATCTGCTTTTGGAGGAAATAATTGTATTTCTTGAAATGAAAGATGAAAAAAACGAAAATATATTGATTATAAAAGATCCTTTGTGGGTAAAAGATCTGGCATTTTTAACAGATATTACAGGTCATCTGAATAATCTTAATATTACATTGCAAGGCAAAGATCAATTAATAACGAATATGTACGATGCAATAGCAAGTTTTGTACAAAAATTGACTTTGTTTAAAAATCATCTACAAAAAACGTTTTGACGTATTTTCCTACGTGTGAGCAGTTAAAAGCACAAAATCAAAGTTGCTCATTTTCACAATATTGTGGTAAAATTGAAGAAATCAAAAACGAATTCTATAAACGTTTTAATGATTTCAGAGTTACAAAAAAAATGTTCTTTTATTAGGCCTTTTTGCTTTGAAGTTGAAAATGCTCCCACTTCGATACAACTGGAATTAATTTATTTCCAGAATGATTCGGTTTTAAAAGACAAATATCGAGAAGTAGGAATTCCCCAAATATATTTTTATTTAGGTGAAAAATACCCGGAAATTAAAATGCTTGCTGCACAAATTTTATGCTATTTTGGGAGTACGTACTTGTGTGAGCAAGTACGTACTCCCTTGAAATTTTCGTCCTTGAAATTAAATAAAACGGTCTACAGATCAAGATTAACATATATCTGCCATAATGAAGATTGTCTGTTCTGGCTTTGAATCCAGATATTGGAAAACTAGTAGGAGGAAATCGCTGGCAAGTTTCCGGTAAAAAAAAAATCAATTTTAAGTTTATAAATACATTAAATTAAATAAACGTTTAACAAATTTAAATAAAAGCAATTATATTGCAATATTATAAATCATTACCCTAAATTCACTTAATTATATAATGTGTTTCAATTATCCTATCCATATTCCTGAATCCTCACTTCAAAATATAATTTTAAGAAAATTTGTAAATGTGATGTGGCCCGTGTGAATCTTACCAGTTGTGGCCCGTGTTTTAATTGAGTTTGACACTCCTGCTTTAGATAATAGATTTATTATAAAATCGGGCCACGGCAGCCCAATTGGAAGAGCAACGGATTAGTACTCTCAGGGTTGTGAGTTCGAAACTAGGTCCAGTCAAAAACCGTCTTGTACACGGGGGTTAGTGCATGTTGAATCTCTCTTGACCTCAAATGTCTTCACGTTGGCGTGGTGTGGAAGTTTTAAGAGTAGGGTGTCAACTCAGGTGTTGTTCTCATCATCTGACCTTTGTTCAAAGTTACGAGGCGTTTTCCTAGGTTTTCTTCCTTCGGGATGGGTCCCGGACCGTCTCTAATAGCACGTTGTTTTGCTCTAGTGTGATGTTAATGAATCTACCTATTATAAAATCAGTAGTGTGAAAACTTGATTTGATCAAGAGGGAAAACAAGGTATTTTTGTAATACAAATATGATGGTTTTATTATTTAATGTTCATGTCAAATCGGAACTGGAATATGGATCTGTAATTTTGAATTCTCATTACGACTGTCATATCATGGATAGTGAAAAAATAAATATTAAATTTTTGAGATACATTTATTTAAAGAATTATGAATCTTCAGGTGTACGTACTTCTGAATCTTCTCGTAATCTGAAATAATTTCGATTTTATTACTTAGAAACTCCTTAGGTACATTGCTTTAACAATATTTTTTTGCAACCTCATACATAACAGAATTGATTCGCCCTTTTTAGTTTCTTGTGTTGATTTTAACATCCTCAAGTACATTACCAGAAACTGATTTATTTTTCGTTAAACCTTTTAAAATAATATTGCAGTTTTGCTACAAATAATGATTTCAATTCAATGAGAAATTCACTTCAATGAAATGTTTGATCTCTTATCAAACTGAATTTGTGTATGTCCTTTTACTTGAATTTTCGAATATAGTTTTTGACGTGGAAATATGCCTTTAAAATCGGTACTGGGGGCATGCATGAAAAGTTGAGTGTTTCAAAAAAGCGTTACACCTGTTTTGTCTTGTGATTTCGGAACTAGAAGAAACATCCAGAAGATAAATATAGCGTAGTGCAGAACTGTGGTTTGTGTTCTTGAAACAATCAACCAATTTTTTTTCTTGCATTTTTGGATGCTATATTTTTTATATTCTTAATAATTATACATTTTCTGTAGAGAAACAAGAATTAATAAATAAATAAAAGGTGCCTTTTTTACTTGAGTGTCCTTTTTAATACAAATATGTTTTTGTATATTTTTTATATTTTGTTTATAAATTTTTAATACAAATTTTCAATCATGCTTCCCTATCACTACTGAATTAAATCGAGCCCTTAATTCAAGAAAGTAAAAAAAAGCCACACCAAGAATAAAAAGTTTATGAAATTCTTGAATCTTCGATCTTGTCACTCTTTTTCCGTTTATCGTTCAAAACCCATCAGACCTCGCGATACAGAACAGTCAACGGTGTCGCATGTCCCATTTTCGACTCGGTGTCATCTTCTACGGCAACCTTTCTCACGGAACTTGGCGGAGTCGAAAATGTCGCCAAACGGTCTCTCTTCGTTTCAAAGATGTGCGTTCTGCAGAATTATTAATTTTAATGCGTATTTTAGAACTTTAGTATTTTGAAAACTTGAGTTTTAATGTTGTTGTGTCCATTTCTGAGTCAGATGCCGTTTTGTGCATTTTGCACAGCTTTGGCGATGTCAATTTATTTTCTCGCTGTAAAGCTGTTCTTCGGGACGGTGATCGATGGTTTGAAGAGCAGCTACTATTGCAGGGAAGGCGAATATATGATTAGGTGTGAGTTCAACTCCCAGATAGTTGTTACAATGTCTATCTATACGTTCTGATTTCATCCCTGTTAACTTTCATGCCTTTAAAATGTCTTGTTCTCGGTCTGGATATTGTGGTGGTATTTTTCTATCGGTGTTAATTTCACAAGTTTGTTGCTTTATTTTAAATTTTGTGATACGAGTTTGATTTTTAACAAAACAATAGCATCAATAAGAGTTATTGGGTCTTAGCATTTAATTCTCTGGCTTCCTTTGCCAATTGACCTGCAGCTTCATTTCCTTCAGAGTTTTAATAACAGTGTTAATAACATAACTGCATGTCATTACTGCTGAAATAACAAATCAAATTCCCCTCCACTAAACAATGGTCAATATCAGTTAATATTGAATAGTAACAAATGTTCTGGATTTGCGTTTGATTTCTTTAACATTAAAACTGTACTTAAAAGATATACCATTAAGGACAAAATTTTAAAAGTTAACCGAGGATCTGTAAATTTTCTTTTGAGTTTAAAATATATACAGTGGCTCCCAAAAGTGTTCATACACTTACGAATTTCAATGAAATACTGCTCTATTCATTAATAAAAATTAATATTTCAGAATGAGAATTTTTTAATAACATCTATAACTTGTTCTTAATAAAACTACATAAAATATTTAAAAACATAGTAAAACTTTTTTTTTGGAAAATCAATAATCAAAAAGTAACAAAAAAGTTACCTCACAAAAGTCTTCGTACACTTTAAAAAAATTTCTACATATTAGTAAATATTTCGGTAAATTAGTGCTTAGTAGGATATCCTATAGCATCCACAACAGCTTTTAAACGTCTGAGAATAAAGTTCACAAGTTTTTTGGTAATTTCTGCATTTATGTTCCACCATTCTTCAATCATTACTGTTTTTAGTTCGCTTTTTGTTTTAATGCCGTGCCTTCGTACTCTAACCTCCAGTTCTCTCCAAATGTGTTCTATTGGGTTTAAATCTGGCGATTGAGGTGGTGTTTTCAGAACTTGTGAACAATTATAGAGACACCAGAGGCGAACGTTGAGAGCCGTGTGCTTAGGATCGTTATCTTGATAAAAAACAAAGTTGTTTCCAATACTCAAATTTTGGGCTGATAATTTCAAATTGTCTTTTAAAATATTTAAATAAAGAGCATGATTCATTATGCCATCAATAAATGCCAAATTACCTAGTCCTGATGCAGACATGCACCCCCACACAAGGACACCTCCACCGCCATGCTCTACTGTTCCAACTTAGTTCTTGGGATTAAGTTCCTCATTTTTTCTTCTCCGTACAATTATACGCCCATTGGAACCAAGCATGTTAAATTTGCTTTCATCTGCAAATAAGACATGATTCACATTTGTTTCGGGCTTATTTATCATTGATTTTGCGAAGGAAAGCCTAAGCTTTCTATTTTTCGTACTTACAAAAAAATTTCTTCGGGCAGAACGCCCATTTAATCCAGCTGATCTGAGCACTCGTCGAACAGTTTCAGATGAAATTGAAGTAGAAAATGTTTCAGTAAATTTTGTAGAAATTTTTACAATACTCAAACGTGGATGTTTCACAAATTTTCTAACTATAAATCTCTGATCACGTTGAGTTAACTTTACCGGATGACCTTTCCTTACATTGTTTTCGATCCGATTTTCTTCTTTAAAGCGTTTTATCACATACTGCACCGTAGAATGGAATAAATTTGCTAACTTAGAGATATTCCGAACTGATTTACCACTACTATGATGAAAAATAATCAATTTTCGAATGCTGTTCGTTGTTTCCTTACGACTACGAGCCATTTTTAAATAATAAATAGAATATATGTCACCACAATGCAAAAATAAAAAAAAGCTATAAACGATAATTTTATTTATGAATTTATCCGAAAATATTTCGGTGTACGATCACTTTTGTGGCGTGTTCTTTCTCTGCCTCCTTGCATTTTCATTTTTATAAAAAGATAATGAGTCAATATTTTTTAAAAGAATATTAGGTTTTATTCAGAATCACATGGAGATGATATGAAAAAATATTGGACTTTGCATTCGAATTCAATTCCCGCTTTTTCTACAAGTTTTTCAAGTGTACGAACACTTTTGGGAGCCACTGTAGCTACTATGTAAAAGAAAGAGTAAATGTTTTTATACTGTTCCGGGGAATTGTTAATAGTTATTAAACGTCAGCTGTTTAACCAGTTTCAAACGCTTCTTAAACAAACGTCTAACGTTGAAAAACTGTTGTATCTTCAACATTGAAGATTCAACAATATATCAACGTTTATCTAGTGATTAACTTTCAACTGGTCTTCAAAGACAGCTTTTCAAAACAGAAATAGCGTTGAACATTCAATTCAATCAATTTTCATAATTTTAGAAGATATTTTTAAATTTCAAATTCCTTTGGACTATTTGGAATATATTGGGTTGAGTCACTTTAAAAGCGAGCGAGGTGAAATTTCTCAAGGATTAAGTAAACTATCTGCGGTCTCTCATATTAATTACTTATTCTTCTGAGCAGTTCTTTTTATTTATTTGTTAAACATTATAAGTCATTTATTTATAGTAATGCAGTTTTTCAATCAATCATCGGCCGATGAATCCAGTTTTTTTCATTTTATACAAATAAAAAGAACATAAAAGCGAGCTCCCTTACCTCCATTTGAAAGCCGCCTTGGTGAGTTCGCAGATCTGTTTTCTAAAATACGAATTTTCAAGAAGCATGTAAACCCTAGTTTTTCAGTCCGAGACGAGAATCGATTAGTGGTAGAATGTTCGCCTGCCACGTGGTCGGCACGGTTTCGATTCGCGGTCAATGCATTCTTTCGCTTTCATTTTACACATTTAAAAAAGCACTGGGAAGTGCGCTCCATTACTTCATTTAAAAGCTGTCTTGCTGGGTTCACAGATCTTTATATTTGACTGAGCACTTTGAAGAACGATGAAATTCTTCGTTTGTCGCTCTCGGAAAAGCTCCAGTGGTTCAGTGGTAGAATACTCCCTGCCCCGCTGGGAGCCAGGGTTCGATTTCCGCAAATACATTCTCTTGATTTCATTTTACACATTTAAAAAGCACACAAAAGTACACTCCCTCACTTACATTTGAAAGCTGTCTTGTTTAGTTCGCACAGATCTGGTTTCTTAAATAAGCATTTACAGGAACGATAAACAACCCTCGTTTGTCATTCTCAGACTCATGCTTGCCTGCCACGCGGGTGGCCCGGGTTCGATTCCCGGCACATGCGCCCAGTTGTTTTTTTTTTTTTTCATTTTACACAAATAAAAAAAGCACGAAAAAGCGAGCTCCCCTACTTCCATTTAAAAGCTCTTGCTGAGTTCGCAGATCTGTATATTTGAATGCGCATTTTGAAGAATGATGAAATTCCTCGCTTGTAGTTCACAGACAAGCATCGGCTGTTCAGTGGTAGAATGCTCGCCTGCCACGCGGGCGGACTTATTTCAACTCCCGGCCGATGCTTTTTAAGTATGAATTTTCAAGAACGATGAAAACCCTCGTTTGTAGTTCGCCGACAAGGATTGTTGGTTTAGTTGTAGAATGCGCCCTACCATGTGGGTAGACCGGTTTCGATTCCTGGCGGATGCGTTCTTTTGTTTTCATTTTACGCAATTAAAAAGCACATAAAAGCGCACTCCCTTGCTTTCATTTAAAAGCTCTCTTGCCTAGATCAGAAATTTGTATATTTAAAAGCGCATTTTGAAGAATGATGAAATCCTTCGTTTGTCGTTCACAAACATTGGTGGTTCAATGGTAGAATGCTCTCCTGCCACGAAGGCGGCCGGGTTTGACTCCTGTCCGATGCATTCCTTCGTTTTCTTTTCCACATTTCAAAAAGCACACAATAGCGCGCTATCTTACTGCCATTGACAAGCTCTTTCTGAGTTCGCAGATCTGTATATATAAAGGCGCCTTTTGAAGACCGATGAAATCCCTCGTTTGTCTTTCTCAAATAGTCATCGGTGGTTCAGTGGTAGAATGCTCGCATGGCACGTGTCCGTCCCGGGTTCGATTCCCGCCCAGTGCATTCTTTGTTTTCATTTTACACATTTCAAAAAGCACACAGAAACGCGCTATGCACAATTTGAAGAACGATGAAATCCCTCGTTTCTAGTTCTCAGACTAGCATTGGTGGTTCAGTGGTAGAATGCTCGCCTGCCAAGCGGCCGTTGCATTGTTTAGTTTTAAATTGACAATTAAAAATGCACAAGATCTGCACTCCCTTACATTCATTTCAAAGTTGTCTTGCTGAGTTCGTAGATCTGTTTTAAATACGCATTTACATGACCGATGAAAACCCTCTTTTGTCGTTTGCAGACAAACATCGGTGGTTCAGTGGTAGAATTGGATTGGATTTTGAATTTTATGGTGCAAGGTTCTAAGGAAAATCTTCGACTTAAGATTATAAAATTAAACTTTAAATTACAGAGTATCGCTTGAAACTGAAATCAAGAGTTAAGACACAAGTATAGGAATTTGATTTGCATACATAAAACTTTTAAATTTAAATAATTTAATAATAAAAGAATTTGAAAAATTATATTCGTGTATCATTTCGAATTTGAAAAAAAATATGAGTTTTAAAAACCAACTGAACGTTAAAATGCGAAAAGGTTAGAATAGGGAATTTCCCCAACCAAATCTCGCAGATTCTATTTCAAGTTTTAAAATATTTAAAACGTTGTTTAAAGACAGGACAGACAATTAAAATGTGATAAACAAAAAAAAGGAGTATAGCTTATGTTGTAATTAGGGGCTCTCTCTACTAGCAATATATGACGATGGGTGAATCGTGTGTTCATTGTGAAGGCGGGTCATTTTGACATCAGTCTTCCGCATTGAAGGCACTGACCACTGATGAATGATGGATTTTAATGAACTCTTTTGAGAAAATCTTGATGTCACTAAGAAAAACGGCTGTCTGTAGTGGAACGGAGGCTGCCTTAGCAGCACTGTTGGCAAGTTTGTTTCCCTTAATGCCCACGTGACTGAGGATCCATCAAAACAAATATCAAAACCCTTGATTTTCAAGGTACGCAAGATCTTAAATATGTCCGACACGACAGAACGACAACTGATGGTATATTTTTCCAGCTGTTGTAAAACGCTCATGCTGTCAGTGTAAATGCAGAACTTAGAAGAACTAGAAGATATCTGCTGAAGGGCGCAATAAATTGCCACAGCTTCATACAGTTGATATAGTTGCTGGAATATTGTTGGAGCGGTGTCAGGCTGGCGTATGGAGTGAAGGGGTTTACATAACTCACAGATGGAAAGTCCCGTGGTGGAAATCGGAAAATTTCATTTTGTTGGGGCAAAATATCACTTAAGAATCGTCGATGATGGAATTTGTCCTCTGAAAAAAATTTTATGCAAGAGGAACGAGAGTCGAAAAGTCGATTCAAACCTGGGACAAGAGTCATGCTTCAAAGGATGGGATGACAAGGATTTGATCTTGAAATAATAGTTGATGGACAACTTCTTCCGTCGCAAGTCAAGTGTCGGTTCATTGCATTCCATATAGAGGCTGTTAACTGGTGATGTGTGGAATGCACCAGAGCATATCCTTAAAGTAGTGATGCACTGTGTCTAGTTTACGCAAATTAAAAGGGTTTGCTGTGCCATATGTAATGCATCCGTAGTGAATGCGAGATAATATTTCAGATTGATACACTGGAGTAATATGTTCGGTCCATTCCCCAAGGTGTATTCGAGAGTATCTTTAAGATATTGAGTGATTTTTCACACTTCCTTCTCAGGTGTAAAATGTGAGGGAGGGAGGTGAGTTTACTGTCGAAGATTACTCCTAGGATTTTCATCTCGTTGAATACGGGAATTGGTGAGTTCCTGATGTGGACTGTAGGATCTGGATGTAGTCCTCATTTCCTACAGAAGTGGACACAGCATCTCTTGCTCGAGGATAACGTGTGACCATTGCGGTCGCACCACCTGACCAAGTTGTTGACTGTGGTTTGAAGTTGTCGCTCAAACAAGGGCATATATGATCCCTGGCAGGATTTCTGCAAGTCATCAGCACATAACGCTCCTTGAACTGATGGCTGAAGAGTATGAATGATACTACTGAAATGAAGGATAAAAAGGACGACACTTAAAATGTTCCCCTGAGGATCAGCTTGGATGAAATGTTTAGAAAAATTTTGTCCAATGCGCACTCAAAAATTGCGTAATAATAGAAAATTTTGAATGAAAATGGGAAGATTTCTCTTAAAACTAAACTGAGACATATTTCGGAGAATACCGTATCGCCACGTACGGTCATGTCTTCTCTACCTCGAAAAAGATGGAGACAAAATGGTTCCTCTGCAGAAGAGCATTTCGGATTTGTGTCTCCAGGTGTATGGTGTTATCCAGATCGGAAACCTTCTTTTGATCGGTAGTTCAAAGAAGCAAAGGAAGTTATCGTGTTTCATTCGGGGAACAACAAATCTGTTTAATTGTGAAATCCTTATCCAAAAGGGTTTCATCTTCATCAGATGGATGCAACTGCAGCGCATCTGAGTCTCGAACTTGTCGAGGAAATCTGTAAAGAGAGGTATTTTTCCTCTGTGTTCTAAGTTTTAATGCTTTTTCTGAGTTTGATTTAGCTGCAATTTTTTTAGGTGGTGAGAGCAATGACTTTCTTGATGTTGGTTGATCTGTTAATCTTGAAGGTAAACGTTAAGGTGCTTGCGGTTTTCATAACTTTTTTATTATCGATGAATAACTTATACCTGGTGTTGGAGTTCGGGAGTTCCCAATTCGTCTTGATTCAGGATAAGAGATTTTATTCTTAACTTTTAGCGTAGTAATCTCCTTTTCCCGTGCCCAGTCACGACATGAACGGGAGTTAGAGAGTAAATTGCAACCCGGCATTGCAATTTACACATCTCTCTATACCCTCGCATGCGTGGGCCGCGGTAGCCCGGTTGGAAGAGTAACGGATTAGCAAACAAAAGTTTGCGAGTTCGAATCCAATCAAAGACCGTCGTGTACAAATGGGGATGGTGCACACTAAATCTGTCGTGGCCTCAAATGTCCTCACGTTGGCGTGGTGTTTGGAGAGTGGGGTGCCAGCTCAGGTGTGACCCCGTCATCTGACAGTAGTTCAAAATTACGTAGTGGTGTACTCGGATCTTTCCCTTCGGGTTTGATCCCGGATCGTCGCCAATAGCCTGTTATCCTGAAGCAACACGACAGGAAGCAAGAATCTCTTATCCTGAAGCAAGACGAATTGGGAACTCCCGAAATCCAACACCAGGTATAAGTTATTCATCGATAGTAAAAGAGTAATGAAAACCGCAAGTACATTAACTCCTTCTCTAACTGAAGCTTTAATCCTACCAATAGTACGTTTACCTTCAAGATCAACAGATCAACCAACATCAAGAAAGTTATCTCTCTCACCACCTAAAAAAGTTGTAGCCTGTTGTGTTGCTCCAGTGCAACGTTAATTAAAATACTTACCTACTTTGCCCCCTTACCTACTTGACCCTCTTCGCCACAACGCTCACAGACGGGTTTCGAGAGACAGATCTTCGAGTGTCCAAATTGCTGTCATTGGAAACATCGCACAGAATTAGGAATGTATGGTCAGACGGAACAATGCAGGTAACCAGCTTTAATGCTGTCTGGTAGTTGAGGAGTTTCAAACATCAATATTATATGTTTGGTGTTAATTACTTTGTCATCTCGGTTAATTGTTATACGCCTGACATCACAGACCTCTTGCTCCTTAAGATTTTCAAGGACTTCATCATCTACAGCAGAAATTACGAAATGGAAAAAGCTAAGATTTGTATGGGGTGAGACGGTGACTGCGAAGCTATCGAAAATACTTAACTTGGAAATAATTTCGGCCTGTTTGCAAGTTTTAACCTTTAATAATAGATCTCCAGAACGCAGTTTTTTATATCTTTTACTTCACCAGTTGTAGCTCTTCCTTTTGAAATTAAGAAAGGGGAAGTGTTTTGAAATGTACGAACAACTTTTCATTACAAGAAATCTTGTAGAACTAGATACGATTTGTTGCTATTGGTTGGGAGAGTTAGAATTTATAGAATCCATAGTAAATAAGGGTAAGAATTCAGACCCTATGGCATCACCCACCATGGAGTCCTACAAGGAGATGCCAAGACAACACCAGTGTTGACAGGTTCCATACGCTCATAGATCACTCTTTAAGCATCCACCACCGTTAGCGAAGTGCCCAGTAAGTGATTGATCACTTGATTCCTAGCCTACGACGAAGTTCAATCGACCAGCCGATTCATGTACATTAGACCAATGTGCACCTCCCGTTTACCTGAAGCTGGGGCGGAAGCAGTGTGTTGGGTCTATGTTGCTCCTCAACTGCCTGGATTCCCTTTTCCAGGGACACTGGTCTCCACGCACGGCAAACACGTGGGTAGTACAATCCCCAAGAGAAGCTAAAAGCAACAGAGCGGCGAAAAGCTTCTCAAGGGGAGCCCTCACCTCTGAAGGAGCAACCCCGACGAGGAAGGGAAAAGTAAGAGAACAGGGGGAAGAAAGAAGAGGGGGAAAGAGAGAAAGATCACTCCGGTACCATGTGGGTCGTGAAGCCTGTACACAAGGAGATGTGCCCCTGTTTCGACGAATTGGAGGATTTATAAGATGTAAATAATATGACATTATCATTATCATTACATGCCAACATTATCTATCGTCGGCTTAGAGTAGATGCTCATTAAAAATGTTTTTACTGCAGTTATTTGTAGGCTTAGTTTTTAGGTCAAAATTAAATATCAGAAACTTTTTTGGGGGGGCGATATGTATTATAAACAGATAATAATAGGACAATGTTTCCTCATTACAATAAATATAAGGTAGCGTGGATTCTTTCGCGAGTCTACTAGTATAACTTAAAATATGACTAGATCATCAGGACCTGTTCCCACGAATTGGCGTGTTTCGCATGCAATACCGTCGCCATCACAAACTTTTCGACATTCAGAAACTAGTGCAGATGCTATGCCCGCCGAATCTACTAGTACAGCTTAAAACAAAACTAGATCAAGACCGATTCCCACGCTTTGGCCGTATTTCGCAGGCAATACCGTCGCCATCACTAGCAAACCCGCCGCAGAGATAGCGTGACCGATTGGGGGAGGTTTGTTTCCCACGACGCGTGAGGAGCGCCAAACCAGTGCCAAATTGAGCGTGATGCGCCAATTTCGCGCATCAACGGACGCGCGCTCCGAAACACGTGTTCCCGAAAGACTAGCGGCCGTGAAATATGACTCCAATGACTCCACCTCGTCCCTGACAATACGGTTTTTCAAGTGGCACTCCAATGACCTTTGTAAAGAACTCGCCCAAGATATGATAGATGCGATTCGCCGTGCTCGGGTTACAGATACACTGTGCGTTACCTACGTTCAAGAGCACGGATCCCGTGAATCAGCGACCGTACGATGCCATCCGGTGTTGAAAACATGGGAAAAGTTGTTTTAAAACGTCCTGATTAAATGATTGTGTGAACAAACCGATTTTTCTATAGTACATAAGCAAATTTATGTTACTCAATCCTTGCAATCATCCGTACGTGGGTTAAATGATTCGTGGATTGATTATCTAAACTTCCGAAGTTGCTTATTCCTTAGTCATTAATTCAATTACACGGTCGGTCAAGGCGTTATCATTGTTCAGTGAATCGAATATACTATAAGAATTCTCTCGAGGAGGGTTAGAAAAGTAATCTAGTTTATTGTAATCCTCTTTCTGAGATTTATCCATATATAATTAGACATAATAAATGTCGTGGCCACACAAAAATACAAAATTTAGTGGAATAAATATATTGACATTAATTCAAATTGCTGTACTATCTTAAGTAGTACCTACACCGATTCTAATTACCGTCCTCTCCTGAGTACATAGAATTCCTGTACTATCCTAAAGTACAATAAAAGTCGTAGTGTCCAGGTTGGAAGAGTAGCAATAAACAATTGGAGGGTTGCGAGTTCGAAAGTCGGTCCAACCAAAGACAGTCATGTACACGGAGGATAATGCACGTTAAATCTGTCTTGGCCTCAAATATCCTTACGATAGCGTGGTGTGGAAGTTTGGAGTGGATACCAGCTCAGGTGTTGTTCTCATCATCTGGCCGCGGTTCAAAATTACGATCCGTTGTCCTTGGATATCTCGTTCATCAAGATCTGACCAATTTTGATAATGATGAGATGTATCGTCATCATGATATTGCCGACTTTTGATGATGACGGAAATCAAGATCTGGTCAGTTTTCTTCTAATGACGAGATATCTCCACCATCAAGATCTGCTAAAGGTTTAACTAATGACGAGATACCTCGAGACTACAACCTGGAGGGTTAACTATCTAAACTTCCCAAGTTACTTTTTCCTTGGTTAGTTGGTTTTAGTTGGATAGTCCGTTAGTCGGTTTTCGGCAGTTAATTATTAATTCGATTGCACGGTTCAACAAGGCATTATCATTGTTCAGTGAATCAAGTCAGTGATTGGACGAAAACCGGTGTGTTCACTATGAAGAATTTCATCATTAGCATATGCGCATGAGGAATAAGTCGGTTTGACCCTTTAAGACTAGGGGCGACCTGGGAAGCGCATCCCAGGTCGCGTTTCTTTTCGTCGCGATTTGGCTGGCGACTTGGGTGTGGTTCAGTCGGTTTTCTTCCCTGTCAGGAAGAAAAAATGAGCCCTGGTTGTGCTTCCAAGACGCTTCGTTTGTCACCTGCCTGTGAAAACAATAGGTGACGATAGCGCGACTTGTAAATGCCCGGAGATAGCAGATGGTCGACCGTTCAAGCTCGATTTGTGGGGGCAGCGCTACTCCGTGAGACAGAAGTAGTATAAATGTATTCATCCACCAGAGTGGGCTACTTAGGTCTTCCCTGTTACTCACCTTAGACATTAATTCTCGGTGTGCAGCTAGTTAACGTAATAAAAAAATAAAGTCAGATGTCTTTTATTCGACATATGAATAAATGCTTAGCCTTTGCAATAACGACGCTCCAAAGCTTATCATGATTCTTGAACTTGAACTGCAGGAAAAAAGTCCTGGATTTGATCATTGAACAAATGTCGCCAAGAACTCTAGAAAATTGTGTATCGCGATCGTGACGAAGACAGAAAAGGTGAATAAACAAACGTGAATACTAGTGATCTTTTTGCATGACACCGCAGTTTCAGTGTATTGATGCAATGAAAACACGGTTGTCGATAACAAACAAGCATCGGTGGTTCAGTGGTAGAATGCTCGCCTGCCACGCGGGCGGCCCGGGTTCGATTCCCGGCCGATGCATGCTTTTGTTTTAAATTTACACCGGTGATATCAGCTTCCCCCAAACTTTTTTTGACACAACTCCCCCTTTCCAAAGACAGTTTTTCTTTCAAAACAACGACTTCATCTTAAATAATAATAAATGGCAACTAGCTGTGCCTGTAATTTTTGAATTGTACTGAAATATTTATGTAACTGTGAGTGAAATTTTATAATTTCAAAGAGCTAGTTTAGAAATAAAACGACTTTGAATTATAAACCCATTTATTTAAATTACATTTATTTAAAAGTCATTTATTATGAATTTTAAAAATATAAATTGGGTACATTCATACGCCAGATTGCTCACTATTAGTTATTAATATCAATCTTGAAATCAGTAAAATTAAAAAAAAATCACTAATGGTAAGGAGGAGTGCATGTTGTGTTACTAATTTGTGTACATTAGGCTCTACATTAGTCAATATCATCATTAAATCTTCAGTCAACTATTTGCACGGTTCATCTTTTTACTTAAAAGAATCAATTTCATCACAGTAGTGAATTCTCCTCCCTTATCTCCAAACTATGTCCACATAAAATTGCTCCCATCCAAACCCCCTAAATATTTCCACAGCTCTTGCGTTTTCCACCTTCCTATCGGACCAGATTGTCTCTATGTACTTACTTCTTCGGAAAGTGAATAGGACTCCTAATTGTATCCGGGCCGCGATAGCCCGGTTGGAAGAGTAACGGATTATCAACCGGACGCCAGCTAAGGTGTGACCTCGTAATCTGAAAGTGGTTCAAAATTACCTGATGTTGTCCTCGGCTCTTTTCCTTGGGGTATGGTCCTGGACCGTCGCCAATAGCCCATTGTGTTGCTCCAGTGCGACATTATTTAAATACCTACCTATAGTACATACAAAGATTTATGTTCTTAATCCTTGAAATTATTCGCACGGGGTGAAATGACTCGTAGATTGAGTTGAAAGTGGTTTCGACAAGATATCTCGTCCATCAAGATCTGACCAATTTTGATAACAATGAGATGTATCGTCATCATGATATTGCCGACTTTTGATGATGACGGTAATCAAGATCTGGTCAGTTTTCTTCTAATGACGAGATATCTTGACCATCAAGATCTGCTAATGGTTTAACTAATGAAGAGATACCGCGTCAAGACAACGATCTGGAGGGTTAAGTATCTAAACTTCCCAAGTTACTTCTTCCTTGGACAGTTGGTTTTAGTTGGTTAGTCCGTTAGTCGGTTTTCGGCAGTTAATTATTAATTCAATTGCACGGTTCGACAAGGAATTATCATTGTTCAGTGAATCAAAATTCAGTGATTGGACGAGAACCGGTGTGTTACCACTATGAAGAATTTCATCGTTAGCATATGAGTATGAGGAATTAGTCGGTTTGACCCTTTAAGACTAGGGGTGACCTGGGAAGCGCAAACCAGGTCGCGTTTCTTTTCGTCGCGATTTGGCTGGCGACTTGGGTGTGGTTCAGTCGAGCTCTGGTTGTGCTTCCCAAAACGCTTCGTTTGTCACCAGCCTGTGAAAACAATAGGTTGACGATAGCGCGACTTGTAAATTCCCGGAGATAGCAGATGGTCGACCGTTCCAGCGCGATTTGGTGAACAGCGTTACTTCATGAGACAGAGGTAGTATAAAGGTATTCATCTACCAGAACGCGCTGCCTTGGTCTCCCCTGTTGCTCACCTTAGACATTAGTTCTCGGTGTGCAGCTAGTTAACTTAATAAAAAAATAAAGTCAGATGTCTTTTATTCGTTATATGATTAAAATGCTTAACCTTTGCAATAACGACGCTCCTAAGCTTTTCGTGATTCTTGAACTGTAGGAAAAACGTCCTTAATTTAATCACTGAAGAAAGGTCACCAAGAACTCGCGAAAACTACGTATCGCGATCGTGACGCAGACAGAAAAGGTAAATAAACAAGCATGAATACTAATGATCTTTTTGCAAGACACCGCAGTTTCAGTGTATTGATACAATTGAAACATGGTTGTCGAGTAACAAACAAGCATCGGTGGTTCAGTGGTAGAATGCTCGCCTGCCACGCGGGCGGCCCGGGTTCGATTCCCGGCCGATGCATGCTTTTGTTTTAAATTTACACTGGTGATATCAGCTTCCCCCAAACTTTTTTTGACACAACTCCCCCTTTCCAAAGAGTTTTTCTTTCAAAACAACGACTTCATCTTAAATAATCATAAATGGCAACTAGCTGTGCCTGTAATTTTTGAATTGTACTGAAATATTTATGTAACTGTGAGTGAAATTTTATAATTTCAAAGAGCTAGTTTAGAAATAAAACGACTTTGAATTATAAACCCATTTATTTAAATTACATTTATTTAAAAGTCATTTATTATGAATTTTAAAAATATAAATTGGGTACATTCATACGCCAGATTGCTCACTATTAGTTATTAATATCAATCTTGAAATCAGTAAAATTAAAAAAAAATCACTAGTGGTAAGGAGGAGTGCATGTTGTGTTACTAATTTGTGTACATTAGGCTCTACATTAGTCAATATCATCATTAAATCTTCAGTCAACTATTTGCACGGTTCATCTTTTTACTTAAAAGAATCAATGTCATCACAGTAGTGAATTCTCCTCCCTTATCTCCAAACTATGTCCACATAAAATTGCTCCCATCCAAACCCCCTAAATATTTCCACAGCTCTTGCGTTTTCCACCTTCCTATCGGACCAGATTGTCTCTATGTACTTACTTCTTCGGAAAGTGAATAGGACTCCTAATTGTATCCGGGCCGCGATAGCCCGGTTGGAAGAGTAACGGATTATCAACCGGACGCCAGCTAAGGTGTGACCTCGTAATCTGAAAGTGGTTCAAAATTACCTGATGTTGTCCTCGGCTCTTTTCCTTGGGTATGGTCCTGGACCGTCGCCAATAGCCCATTGTGTTGCTCCAGTGCGACATTATTTAAATACCTACCTATAGTACATACAAAGATTTATGTTCTTAATCCTTGAAATTATTCGCACGGGGTGAAATGACTCGTAGATTGAGTTGAAAGTGGTTTCGACAAGATATCTCGTCCATCAAGATCTGACCAATTTTGATAACGATGAGATGTATCGTCATCATGATATTGCCGACTTTTGATGATGACGGTAATCAAGATCTGGTCAGTTTTCTTCTAATGACGAGATATCTTGACCATCAAGATCTGCTAATGGTTTAACTAATGAAGAGATACCGCGTCAAGACAACGATCTCTGGAGGGTTAAGTATCTAAACTTCCCAAGTTACTTCTTCCTTGGACAGTTGGTTTTAGTTGGTTAGTCCGTTAGTCGGTTTTCGGCAGTTAATTATTAATTCAATTGCACGGTTCGACAAGGAATTATCATTGTTCAGTGAATCAAAATTCAGTGATTGGACGAGAACCGGTGTGTTACCACTATGAAGAATTTCATTGTTAGCATATGAGTATGAGGAATTAGTCGGTTTGACCCTTTAAGACTAGGGGTGACCTGGGAAGCGCAAACCAGGTCGCGTTTCTTTTCGTCGCGATTTGGCTGGCGACTTGGGTGTGGTTCAGTCGGTTTTCTTCCCTGTCAGGAAGAAAAAATGAGCTCTGGTTGTGCTTCCCAAAACGCTTCGTTTGTCACCAGCCTGTGAAAACAATAGGTTGACGATAGCGCGACTTGTAAATTCCCGGAGATAGCAGATGGTCGACCGTTCCAGCGCGATTTGGTGAACAGCGTTACTTCATGAGACAGAGGTAGTATAAAGGTATTCATCTACCAGAACGCGCTGCCTTGGTCTCCCCTGTTGCTCACCTTAGACATTAGTTCTCGGTGTGCAGCTAGTTAACTTAATAAAAAAATAAAGTCAGATGTCTTTTATTCGTTATATGATTAAAATGCTTAACCTTTGCAATAACGACGCTCCTAAGCTTTTCGTGATTCTTGAACTGTAGGAAAAATGTCCTGAATTTAATCACTGAAGAAAGGTCACCAAGAACTCGCGAAAACTACGTATCGCGATCGTGACGAAGACAGAAAAGGTGAATAAACAAGCATGAATACTAATGATCTTTTTGCAAGACACCGCAGTTTCAGTGTATTGATACAATTGAAACATGGTTGTCGGGTAACAAACAAGCATCGGTGGTTCAGTGGTAGAATGCTCGCCTGCCACGCGGGCGGCCCGGGTTCGATTCCCGGCCGATGCATGCTTTTCTTTTAAATTTACACCGGTGATATCAGCTTCCCCCAAACTTTTTTTGACACAACTCCCCCTTTCCAAAGACAGTTTTTCTTTCAAAACAACGACTTCATCTTAAATAATAATAAATGGCAACTAGCTGTGCCTGTAATTTTTGAATTGTACTGAAATATTTATGTAACTGTGAGTGAAATTTTATAATTTCAAAGAGCTAGTTTAGAAATAAAACGACTTTGAATTATAAACCCATTTATTTAAATTACATTTATTTAAAAGTCATTTATTATGAATTTTAAAAATATAAATTGGGTACATTCATACTCCAGATTGCTCACTATTAGTTATTAATATCAATCTTGAAATCAGTAAAATTAAAAAAAAATCACTAATGGTAAGGAGGAGTGCATGTTGTGTTACTAATTTGTGTACATTAGGCTCTACATTAGTCAATATCATCATTAAATCTTCAGTCAACTATTTGCACGGTTCATCTTTTTACTTAAAAGAATCAATGTCATCACAGTAGTGAATTCCCCTCCCTTATCTCGAAACTACGTTCACGTAAAATTGCTCCCATCCAAACCCCTAAATATTTCCACAGCTCTTGCGTTTTCCACCTTTCTATTGGACCAGATTGTCTCTATGTACTTCTTCGGAAAGTGAATAGGACTGCTAATTGTATCCGGGCCGCGATAGCCCGGTTGGAAGAGTAACGGATTATCAACCGGATGCCAGCTAAGGTGTGACCTCGTCATTTAACCGTGGTTCAAAAATACGTGATGTTGTCCTTTGCTCTTCCCTTCGGGTATGATTCCGGACCGTCGCCAATAGCCCATTGTGTTGCTCCAGTGCGACGTTAATTAAATACCTACCTACCTTCTTATATCTGGATCTTCATTCCACTTGGAGTAATAGGACAGCTCTGTCTCAACGTTGTATCTTGTTATTAACGAAACTGACTAGATCTTGATTGACGAGAGATCTCGTCATTGACGAACTTGGCCAGATCCCGCTGGACGAGGTATCTCGTCGATAACACTTGGAGGGTTAAAGCATTTCAAGCGACAATTTTTTTAAGCATGCTAACATGTTATTCCCCACTCTTGCTCGACAATTCTCCTTTATTTACCCTGTGTCCTGCATTGCCCCCAAGATTCTTTCAGAGCCCACAGGTGGGACTCGAGGATCAGTATTTCTCAGTACCTTAGTGCTGCCAATAATATTTTGAATACAACCACCAAGCCAAGGACACGAATCTGCAAAATTGACGTTTCTACAAAAATGCGTTCAAAGTTTTGATGCTTCGGGAAAAATCGAGTTACGACTCAAAGGTCATTGTTTTCTCATGAAGAACGGCATTTTCCACTAAGAATCCCGATTCGTGGGTTTGTTATAGTATAAAACATGAAAAGTTGACTCGAAAAATGCAGTTAGGTGAAAATCGCCAAAAATGCAGATTCGTGGCTTTGGCGTGGTAGTAGCGATATATCACATTCTTAAATACCCACTAACTGATTACTGCTTGATTTCAGAACTGGACATCCTGGAGGGATTCAGAAGAGATATAAATGACTAGTTATGAATTCATCGCAGTGGTTATTTCAAAATAGTCCGATGCCACTTTCTTCTTCACTTACCATATAAAACAATTTCATAAATGAAATAAATTAAATAGAAATTTTTAATGTAATACATAAATAGCAGTTACAACTATTCAGTTTTTGAGCTTTTCATGAAAGTATAAAAATTTAAAAAAGATTTAATTTTCCCCACGATTTTCGATATTCGTGTCGGAAACACTGTTTATTTGAGACTTTTTTTGGGGGGTATACTAATTTAATTTAGAGTTTTAAAAATTCTTTTCACTCGTTTTCTTTCAAATTAGATTTTGAGCTTTGTAGGTATTTCTTATCCGATTCAGGAATTTGATTTACAATCCTTATTTTTTATTAACTCAGATATATGAAAAGAAACGGAGTCACATGTTATAGTTATTTATGGTAAACGTGGATAGCATAATTATATAACGGACGTGATTCATGATATTTACTATGATAACAAATTAAAACAAAATGAGATAACATAAACGAGCCTAGAGTATATTATCGCATCAAAATTTAGAACAAAAAATTGAGTATCATTTCTTCAAACGTGTAAAACCTCGCTATAGATTGATTTGGTTTTATGACGGATTTGGCCAAGCGGCGCCAAACAAATCTAAAATTTATCTGGTACAGAAGAGAAATACGTCCAGGATAAGTTACAGGAATCGGAGCTACGCCGCCTACAACTCGCATGTTAGCACAGTAGACAAACCCACTAAGACACAGCGACCCAAATCTTTATAGAGCTTGGATACTGGTACTTGTGAAAGTGTTATGTATTTTATGCAACTAATTTTAATTTAATTAGGAACTTGTAATTGAGAAGCACACTCATGTCCAAAAGCTAAGCATAATTCGTAAAATGCAAAAAAAATCGGAGTAAATATGGATACAATGGTTCAAAATTACTTGTGGAGAATCGTGGGACAAAGGTAAAACACTGTGCATATGCAAAACAATTCAGTCGACATGCGCAAAGCACCAGCGCACGTCGGAACGAGTATAAAACGGACTCGAGCGGCATGGCCAGTTTAGACAGAAAAATTTGCAATTGCTATGGTACGGAGCGTTGTTAACAATCAATAAGGGCGAAAGATGTTATAAAGATGACAATTGACGTGTTTGTGAAGGGATGAATTATTGAAATACTGGAATCTGATCGATCCCAAACCGAAGCGTCTCGAATTTTGAATGTGCCTCAGCGTGTGATCTCCAGACTGGCAGAAGTTTCAAACCACTGCAGATGTTACTCAACGACCAGTACTAGGTCGGCCAAGCGGCGAAGGGTAACAACCGCTCGACAAGACCGATATTTGGCGATAACTGCGCAACGTCAGCGGAACCGCTCAGCCAGACAACAGCCCTGACAGCCGTCACAGGAGTCATAGTTTCGAGACAAACTGTTTACAGGATACTCGGACTTGTTGGTCTCTGCCAGACGACCAGCAGTTTGCATCCCCCTGACGTCTGCACAGAAACGCTCGCATTTACAGTGGAGTTTGGAACATCGGCAGTGGAGTCGACAACAGTGGGGCATTGTCGTGTTCAGTGCCGAATCCAGATTTAGTCTGCAAACTGATTCTCGTCGTACCACGATCTGGACAGAACGTGGAACGCGTTTTCACCAGGGAACAACACGGAAAGACATCTTTTTCCTTCAGGGGGAGTCATGGTCTAGGCAGGCATCATGCTGGATGGCCGCACAGACCTCCACATCTTTGACACGGGGTCTGTTACCGGTCAAAGATACAAAGACGAAGTCCTTGAGCCTACCTTTCGCCTGTTTCGAGGTGCTGTCAGTACTGGTTTGATATACATGGATGATAACGCGCCTCCTCACCGTGCAGCCCTGGTCGACGCCTTCCTTCAAAGTGAAGGTATCCACAGCATGCAGTGGCCTGTCAACTGTCCTCATCTGAATCCTATAGAGCATGTGCGGGATATGATCGGGAGACATATTGCAGCCCTCCGCCACCCACCAAGTTCCAGAATTAAAAACTGCTCTCCGTGGGGCTTGGAACTCTGAGCACACAAATCCATACCCTCATCGAAAGTATGGGAAATCGTCGTGCAGCATGCATGGCTACCAGAGATTCTCCCACATAGTATTAAACTTCAGAACCACATTGTTTTAATCATTCTGTTTCACTAAAGTTGACACTCGTATTGTGAACCTGTTTCTTTCAACCCTTTTTTGTAATAAAGTCATTACCCTTGTTTTGCATTGTTTTCTTCTATAACCCTATTACACTCGCATACCGCGTTTCCTTCCATTCCGATGTAGATTTTCTGAAATATTCACATAAACAGCAATTATGCTTAACTTTCGGACATAAGTGTATATGTCACTCACGCTGTCCTGGTCTGAATAAAGAAACTCATTGCGATTTTTACACGTATTCTGTATGTACATTGACCAATCTCAACCTATTTGAGACAATAACCATAGTTAAGTGTTGCAAATCAAATAAATATCCTCAACAGCAATAGGCTTTAATTTCATCTGTAGGGAGATTTTAAACAAGCCGGTCAATGTCAACCATAAGAAAACCAGAAACGTTTTAAATCTAAAAAATACACGGAATAGTGAACAATCTTTATAAAGGAAGCAGCTCATTTTTCTTAATTATCATTCAGAAAACACAAACTTCAGTTCAGTGATATGTGAATACATCAATAGTGTGCTAGTGTAAATAAAGTGCAGCAAAGGATCCTTTGTAGGGACTTTTTCCCACGAAGTTATTTTGGCATGTAGTTCTTAGTTTTGCACACCTGTGGATCAGCTTTCCCCTCCACAAAAGGATGGAGTTTCAACGCATCCACCATACGCTCCCAACGAAATACACTATTCCCCTTTTAAAGAACCCCTACTGGTTGCAACTGGGACCAGTTTACTGGACCGTTACTGTTGTGGATGTCGTTGTAACAAATGGGGTTGCTAAATTTCTCTGGGGTGAAAAACGGGCTTGAGGATGATGGAATGGGTTTTTAAGGCGACGTGCACTTTCAAAATCCCCCAAATTGTTCGATTATTTGTTTAATTTTTAGCGTTAAATATTAATTTACATCAAATTCTGTGAATAGCTAAAAGAATTTTTCAACTGCGATCAGCTTCGATGGAATAATGTATACATAAGCATCAAAGATATAGTAAAGTACGATATATAAAGATATAGTATATATAGATAATAGTATGTATTTATGTATACGTTATATAAAGATATAACATATATACGCTATAGAGTATATATAGATTATAGTATATAATACGCTATAGTACATATAGATTATAGTATATAATACGCTATAGTATATATAGATTATAGTATATAATACGTTTATATAGATTATAGTATGTATGGATTATAGTATATATAGATGTAGTACATAAGGTAAGTATAGTAAGTCTACTACACACAAAAACACTTTTTTTTTCCGATTGCGATTTTTTAACATTCTTCTGATTTCCAAATGCCCATTGCACACACACACATCTGGTTTTCATTGATTTACTTGAAATATTTTTGGGTAGTCCTTGAAATTTGATGTATATATATATATATATATATATATATATATAAGTGTAAATGAGAAATGCATAATGCTTTTTAAATTTGGAAATTTTGGTTTAAAATATTGCTTAACCCTCCTGGTGGTTACCTTGGCGAGGCATCTTGTCATTCGCAAAACTAACCAGATCTGGATGGACGAGATATCTCGTCATTAGCAAAATTGGTCGGAGTTTGATGGATGAAATATCTCGTCAAAATCACTCTTGGAGAGTTTAACAACCAAAACAGGTAAAACACACATTGAACTTCCATAAAGAGCAGAATAACAACCAAAAACAGATAAAACACGTAATGTGAACTTCCATAAATGAGAAAATAACAACAGAAAAACAGATAAAACACATAGTGCGAACTCCATATAAGACAAAATAACAACCCAAAACAGATAAAACAAGTAGTGCGAACTCCATAAACGACAGAATAACAACCAAAAACAGATAAAACACGTAATGTGAACTTCCATAAATGAGAAAATAACAACAGAAAAACAGATAAAACACATAGTGCGAACTCCATATAAGACAAAATAACAACCCAAAACAGATAAAACAAGTAGTGCGAACTCCATAAACGACAGAATAACAACCAAAAACAGGTAAACACGTAGTATAAACTTCCATGAACGACAGAATACCAGCCAAATGCAGCGGCCACTGACGATCTTCCAACAACCCTCCCAATCCGCAAACGAGTGATAAATAGTCGAGGCGCCCCACAGAGCGCGGATTGCGTTAACAGAAACGGGCCCCTTCCGTTCCACGTGCCGTGGAGTGGGTCCTCTGCTTACATAGGGGGTCGGACCGCTGTCCGAGGGCTGAAGTGCATGGCTGGAATATCATTGCTGTGTTTAAATCACAGCTTGTAGTATTTCATATGTAAAGATTTACGTTTTCAGGCAATGTTTAGTTCAGAGTGGGCTAGCTTATTATTGTGATTCCATTGTAGGAAATGTAAAATAGGATACTTAGGATAGGGTCCTACTGTTATGATTTTTTAACACAAATAATAGGGTAAAATGCTTTTATAGCAGGTAGTTAATTAACGTCCCACTGGAGCAACACAACGGACTATTCACGAAGGTCCGGGATCAATCCCGAAGAGAAAGATCCAAGGACAACGCCACGGAATTTTGAACCACGGTCAGATGACGAAATCAACACCTGAGCTGGCACCCCACTCTCCAAATTTCCACACCACGCCACCTTGGGGACATTTGTGGCCACGGCAGATTTAACGTGTGTCAGCCCCCACGTCTTTGGCTGAACCTAGTTTCGAACTCGCAACCCTCCGGTTGCTAATCCGCTGCTCTTCCAACCGGGCTACCATGTCCCGATTTTACAACAAAAACTGGACTTTGGAGTATAACTCGTTAATCTGTAGGTATGCAATAGACGGCATTTAATTTCATAAGAATAAATGAAACACACAACTTTAAAATACTATGAATTTTAGCAGCGACAGAAAAATGTACATTAATTTAAGAGCTTCGAATTGTGGCACGAGCGCGCAGATTTAATTTATCATTTATTTTCAGAATGTACTGAAATTGTTTCGTTTCCTTTTCTTCGCATTACTCCACCCCTTAGAAATGGAGTTTTCTTCCACGTTTAGAAAGTATAGAAAATCAGCAGGTGTCTATACTTATCTGATGAAACCGAAACCTTCGTGAAGTAAGCGTTGGCTTTAAATTACGTGATGGAACAAGAGTCAGTCCAGGTTCTGACCAATAAGTATGTTGGACTTCAAACGATCTATTGAAATCCATTTCTGTTCTTTTTCTCTACAAGATTATTATTCTTTATAATTAGAAAATTGGCCAAGGGACGGATATAAAAAGTTATTTAAATTTACGATAGTGTTTACGTGATAAAGCAAACCACTTTATGATGCTAGATCTCAGATTTTATATTAAAACGTTCATGAGCATTTCATCCAAATAACATTTTGTATACAAAACTGCGAAAAAACGATCCACTCCTTTTTCATTTTGTATCGTTCATAGAAGAGCATATTCAAGGTTACCATTCGATAAGAAATAAAGTCATCTATAAATTGATGCGCATAAAATTTATATAAGGTGTAGCTTTTCCATATATAGAATATATTATGGAATTTAATAGAATTATCATATCACAATGTCGTCGGCTTAGAGCAGAAACTCAGTAATTGACATTTTTAGGAAAGGCATTTTTAACACTAAATGGTTATTTTAATGATGATGAGAAATAAATTGCTATATTGTATTCGGTTTGATAGAAAATGTAACTCCATCTAAGATGCTTATAATTTTTATTTTTGACCTAAAAACTAACAGTTAGTCTTTAATCCGACTGTGCTGAAGTTTAATTATTTGTCGACTAATGAGTTTCTGCTCTAAGCCGACGGTATGTTCTCTATCACAGATTAAGTTTTTAATTAATTGAAAATTAACTAATCAATATTTTTTGCCAAAATTTAAGTGTAGTGCAAGTGTCGGAGTATTGAGTCATCATAGGTTCTCTACTATTACATCAAATATAGTCAGGAGAGTCGGTAATGTTACAATAAAATAAGTGTGCACGCAGACAGTCTTGCCCAGTCAGGAAAAGAAACTCAACAACTGAAGCCTTCCTTTGAGAGTATGGGACGATCTCACTGGAGGAGGTAGGTATTTTAATTAACGACGCACTGGAGCAACACAACGGGCTATTGGTGACGGTCCGGTATCAATCCCAAAGGAAAAGATCCGAGGTACACCACGTAATTCTAAACCACCTCACTGGAGGAAAAAGGCATTCCCAAGATTTAGCCTTGGCAGCATTGACAGGACTTTCTTTTGGAGGAGTTAAAAAGTAAATGTAAAAACATGAAAGGTAAAAAGTTCTTTAGGGCTAAATATTTTTGGGTGTAAAGAGATAAAGAGTTTTCAGTTTATTTGGGATGAATTCATCAAGTCTTCCATAATAGGTACCATTTTTCAAATAGGGGATTCTCACTTTTTCTTCTTTTTTAAGCATAACTTAAAAGTTTCTAAGCTCTCTCACAGATTCTTGATTAATTTTGTCATTATCTGACGCTTGTTTCGTTAAAAAACTATTCCCCTAGTTTTGGGAATTTACTAAAAACAGATGTTCTTACCCTACAGAAAATTAAACAATTGAACTCATACCCATTCAACAATAGAATAACCTAAGACAAAATACACGTTGATGCCAGTTGCACAACATGATCTTGATGGTTAGTTTTCTGAATTTTTATTTTTAAATAACTGATGTTATTTACGAAAAGCTCCATTGAATATGAGAGTATAATATGAAGCCTCTGGAATTTTATGTAAGTTTTAGTTGATTTTTTAGCATTTCGAATTCACTAGGATATTAAAAGAAATCCAGGAGAAAGAATTTTAAGATTAAATTTCTTTGTACTCATCTTATCGGGTTGTGTCCTGCTATTAACTTCCAACTTTTACCTCTTTTGACAATATACACAAGATTTAAAAGAGTATTTTATTTTTAAATTTCAATAATTCATTTCAAAGCTTAGCAAGACACCTCGAACCTTGAAATATCAGATCCATTCCTGCCTATTTTATTGACTAATAACTATTATATTTTTAACTCTGTTTCAGAGACATTTGAATAATTTGTATCTATATTCCACTAACGCACGTGGCACAGACAGTGGCGTTATTTATTGTCGAATGTCAGCAACGGAAGTAAACAATATAAAATCGACCTTCAAGGGATTCGTGTGCCAATTTTGCCCCTTCGTTTGAATATTCTTGATTTGAGCTATGGAACTACATAATATTGTTAAAATTACACGGAAGATATCTCAGTCTAATGAAACTTTTCAGCAGTCTGATTACAGTAAACAATGAGAAATCTGGAAGATAATCAGGACAGAAAATAAAATATGGGCGAATACAGTTTCGCCTTTGAATAAGGTAAGGTAGGTAGACATTTGATTAACGTCGCACTGGAGCATCGCAACGGTGACGGTCCGGGATCAAACCCGAAGGAAAAGATCCGAGACCACGTAATTCTAAATTTCATCAAGTAATTTTGAACCACGGTCAGATGACGAGAACCCCTGAGCTGACACCCAACTTTCCAAACTTCAACAATTCGTCAACGTGAGGACGTTTGAGGTCACGACAGATTTAACGTGCACCAGGACACCGTGTGCACAACGGTCTTTGGCAGGAACTAGTTTCGAACTCGCAACCCTCTGGTTGCTAATCCGTTGCTCTTTCAACTGGTCTACAACGACCCTCTTTGAACAAGGATGAAATTGAAGTAGATGACTTTCAGAATCTAATTGCGGTAATATAACTGAGCTGTGTTTTTTGCCAAGCATTTTGTCAAAAACAAGAACTAACGCCAGTAAAGATCAACGAAATGCTGTTATATATTTTTGGATCATTTTATTTCATTTAGAGGTATGATGTTGATTCATGTGAATCTCTGTTATCTTGATCTCGTTGTTATCATAAAAAAAAACGGCAAAATCCTGATGACGTGATAACTCGCCATTAGCAAAAAATTGATCAGATCTCGTCGAAACCACTTGGAGAGTTAATAACTGTCATCGATGGATACAAGCAAATAGACCAGGGATGCACAGACCGCGGCCCCCGGGCTTCATACGGCTCCCCGTTGATTTGCTGGCGGCCCGCCTCACTATGTGTTATTTTAATTTCAACAAGCCACACGATGAGTAATTTTGGTTAAGACTTGGTTGATGCGAGAGCCTCTGACGGTCAATATATATCTGGGAACAAACTTTTTCAGTCATGAATATTAACAAAGCGAAAAATTGGAACCGCTTGACTAATGAAAATTTATAATCGGTTTTACGCTTGGCTACTACAAAAATCGAACCAAATATTAAAACAATTGTTAAATCTCAATGCAATGTCAATCATCAAATTAAATTCTTCATTTGCTTTTCATTATCTTCCGTTTTTGCGACAATGTAAAATATAAATAATATTAATAATAAATATAAATAATATATGATAGATAACTTCCATGCTCTTTGGGAGACCCTCTCACAAATCACAGTGAATCTATGGCCCTTGGTCTTAACACGTCTGTACATCCCTGCAATAGACCCTTCAACTCGGATAGACTCTGCGCGGATAGATTAGTATCGCCAAATTCATAAATTTTTCTCTTTCGTACCTTAGAACAACTCCCAATTTTATCAAATTTCCGTTTAATTATTTAAAATAAAAAACACCATCACGAAACCACAATCGCAGTATTCCCAAAATAGTGGCGATCAATCGAAGGAGTAATAAACCTCCCTTCTCCACACCACCCTCCAATTCAACTGCACTCCATCCCCACTGCATTGCCGTACACGACACCGCTCTTCAGAATTGACCTGTGCTGCTGCTAGAGACAGTTTTCCAAATTGCGTCTGCAGCCGATCGATACTCCGCAGCTGACTGGGCCCCGCCCCCGCAGCTCGCTCGCCCCGCCTACTCGGCCTCATTATGCGGAGCCTGCAGGAGGCCACAGCTTTCAGTGACGAACAGGCGGCGATGGCAGGTTCTAAAAGATAGCGGGGAAGGAACTATCTTTGGAAAGAAATCGGCCATCCCTTCTCTTTCGCTTGAAAAGAAAACTGCCTTTTAAAGAGACTTCTAAAGGTTTTTCGAAGTGGAAAATTTCCGATTAAGTACTTTTAAGAGTTTGGTGGGAATACGCGTAATAAAAGCCTCTTGAGTTTTTTTTTATCTTCACGACTTTTCTAGAAATTAGTTGACGAAGGAATACGATGTACTTCATCCTTTGTATTTGGATAATTGTGCGTGCTAGAAATATGGAGATGAAAGGGATTGGAACATGGGTTTTTATGTCTTTTTGTGACGGAAAGAAATGCCATTTTAAGCAAAAACAGTTGGTAGATTCGTGTAAAAGCCTCATTACAAGACTTGATATCCGCATTCGCGTTTTTACTTTGAATGATAAAACTTAAAAGGTAGTGGTTTAATAAATTGCTGTTACTTCTCCAAAATCAAAAATGATAACAATTGCTTCTTACAAATCCTTCCGAAGTTAATTTTTTGATTAAAAAAAAAGCGCAATTCCGGTTTTTTTTTTCGCTTTTACAAACATTATTTTTATATTTTGCTAAAAACTACTGAAGAGAAGAAATGTGATTTTAAGCATTTAAAATTATTTAAGCCTCGTAACAAGACTTGATAACTTTGTACACGATTTTACTTTGAATGAAAAATTATATGAATTTAAAAGACAGTTATGGAATAAATAGCTGTTACTGTTCCAAAATAATAAAAAAAAAATTGCTTTAAAATCCTTCCGAAGTCAACTTCTTTATTTAAAAAATGTAATTCTTTTTTTAATATAGCGTCGACAAACGTTATTTTTATATTTTGTTAAAAAATATGTAACAGAAGAAATGAGATTATGAGAATTTAAAGTTAGTAGATTTATCTAAAAGTCTCTGTTCAAGACAAACGGTTTTACTTTGAATGAAAATTATACGAATTTAAAAGATAGCGATTGAATAAATTGCTGCTACTGCTTCAAATTAAAAATTGCTTTCCAAAGTCAATTTTTTGATAAAAATGTAATTCTTTTTTTTCTAATTTGGCGTCGACCTCTAATTATATCACTACTTTTAAAGTAAATTCGGATTTTAACGCTCTCTTTTATATTAATTGTTAATGCTCTTCTAGCAAGATTAAACAGCTGTACAGAGGATAAGTCTCCGAGCCAGAATAACCTGGTCGCGGCTAGTAGACGGGAGAGTCACCTCTTGACTACGTTGCTATTCGGCGAGTGCCTTTTGGTTTTGTACTAGCTGATTTTTATGCTCATTACACACAAGCGCGAGCTCGCCCCTAGATCAATATCTATATTTTTAATTTAAAATTCTCCCTCCCTTGTGTAAATTTCTTTATTTAAATTTTATTCTCTTTCTGATGTGGAGATGAGCTGTTTTACAGGGTGTGCTCCGAAAGTTATATGACCTATCCTGTGTGTTATGATTTGTGTCTTGTTGGTTTATTTGCGGCGTTCAAGACGATCCTAGTATTCTAATAATGTGTTCCTAGTATTCTAATAACCTGCTAAATGTATTTTAATTTATTATTTAACAGCTTTACTCGTTAATATATGTTTTTCTACTGCAATCTAGAACATTCCATCTAGAACATTCCATCTAGAACATTCCATCTAGAATATTCCATCTGGATTATTCCATCTAGAACATCCCATGTAAAATGAAAATTTTTATCGTTGAATAAAGTCACTTCGACTACACTAACTGGCGACTAGGATGCACACGTGCGTTTATTTGTGCACAACGTGCACAAATAAACAAGCAAAACGCAAATCATAACACCATGCAGTCAAGGGCATGAGAGGGAGTTGCAAACTAGACAGTACAGGAGCAAAAAGGAAAGTTTTAACTGTAAATCGTATGAATTTACTTGTGTTGTATTTATTTTTGAAAGCTATAGTCATTAATTCACTGAAGTCGATGCTCTAAGTCATTCTTGTCTTGTATTTAGATTTTGGATGAGGCTATGAGGTTCTTTTTGGAATATTTTACGATGAAAACATGGTCTAGTGAGACTTCTTTGCATGTTTGACATTCTCATGAATGTTAGAGGTTCAATCAATAGTGAAGCGCATGGATGTTTGACGTTTTGGTTCTGCATCTTGTTAAAAGAATATCTTCTGTTCTGCTTTTGGACTATTTACATATTTTTTAATATCGGACGAATCTCCAGAGTATTATTCGCATTGCATCCATTCTTTTTCAGATTATTATTTTTTAATTTACTATTTGTTGCATAAGTGTGTGTCTTCAAGGTGAGTCTTCATCAGAATGAGTCTTCTGAAATCTGTTCTAATGTCGCGTCTTGAGATTTACTGCTTTTGCTAAATCGTCCACTGCTTCGTTGATTCTTATATTTTTTATGACCTGGAATCCAGATTAGCTTAATGAATATCGTTCAAAGGAGAGAGAGTTTAGAGATACACAAAACTATCACTTAACTTTAAACATTGCTATTATATTCAACACATTTAGAATGAGTCAGAGAAGATTTTATAAACGAACGAATCCATTGGTCATTTAAGCCTAAATGATTTTTATTTTAGTTGCTTTTTCTTGAAATAAATAAATTATAATATAGATGCTTGACTCGGGAATGATATTGTTCTTCTTAAGTAAGACCGATACCTAGTTGTACAACACGCACTGGTCAGTAATCGGGCCAAGTGTCTACTCAAATTTTCTCTATATCTTAGTTATTATTTCTCTACACCAGATTGGCAAAAAAGGATGCAGGAGCACCAATTAGTACATGATAAAAATCTCTTTTGACATTAAAACACCCTATACGAAGATCGATATTTTTGAAATACCATCATGAACTATCCCATATTATCTCTTACAGGGATTGGGAAATTCTGGATAGCATAAATATCCTTGTTGGGCCTCTAGGTAGCCCGGTAGGTAGCGTTGAAGAGTAGCGTATTAGCAACCGAAGGGTTGCGAGTTCGAAATTCAATTCAACCAAAGACCGTTTTGTACGAGGTGGCTGTGCACGTTATATCCGTCTAGGCCTCAAATGCCCTCATGTTAGAGTGGTGTGGAAGTTTGGAGAGAGGTGTTGACCTCGTCATTTGACCGTGGTTCAAAACTACGAGGTGTTGTCCTCGTATCTTTCCCTTCGGGATTGATCCCGAACCGTCGCCAATAGCCCGTTGTGTTGCTTCAGTGCGACGGTAATTCAACTACCCACTCTGTTGGCCCTCATAGTGAGACTGTGACCTTGCTTATCTCATCACTGGCCATGACTGCTCTGCGGCACACTTTACTTATTTATCTTTTGCTCAGTCCCATCTCCACCCTCTGCAGTTGGTTGGGTTTTATGGAGCAAGGACCATATCTAGCCAAGTTGCGCCAAACACAAGATAGACAACGTCAAGTAATGGACCCGCACACACGCAAAGAAAGTTTTACTGATTGGTTGGTTTTGGGTTTTATGACGCCAAGGCCATATTCGGCCAAGCTGCGCCAAACACAAGACAGACAATGCAGGGTAATTGTGAAAAGAAAGGATGGAGATCAGAAAGTAGAGAAAGATTGCTTGAAAGATCCTTGGGTCGCGATCCCCATGTTTACCAGAGGAGTAAACCTAGAATAGATCACTCGAGTACCTCGAGTTTGTGAAGCCCGTACAAACCTAAAGAAGATGTGCCTTCGAGTTTTACTGACCCAGAAGAGGAAAATACACCCAGAGTAAGCTACAGGAATCGAACCTAGGCCGCCTACAGCTTACAGGCGTACGCTGAGGAGGAAATTCCGTTTGCCTTTCCACTTGTATTTTACTGTTGTGGGTTTTTTACTTTTTTGGCTCAAGGGTCATATTTGGCCAAGCTGCGCCAAATACATGACAACGCCAAGTAAACAATATTGTGAAAGGGGAAAAAAGAGAGATTGCGGGAGAGAGTAGTGGAATGAAAACAGGAAAAGGTCGCCTGTGTAACCCGGAAGCTCGACCCCTTGTTTGCTAAAGACAATAAACCCCATGGGAAAAGAAAAGATCACTAGAGTACCTTGGCCCCGTGAATCCCGTATACACCTAATGGAGACGTGTCCCTGAGGACTTTACTGTCGTGTATTCCTGTTATTTCCTTGTCAAGTCTCTGCCATTGTAAACAAAAATAAATAAGAAATCCATAGACTACTAATTATTACCGTTTAATAGAAATTACAAAAAACTTACTGTATCAGCCGTTCTTAACATAGCGCACGTAACCTTAGTCCTTATACACAGGGATAAGGTATGTTTTCAGACAGTTTTTAATCCCTGGATACCTCTTGTATCAAATTTATTTTCTCGACATCCCCATTTCAAACGATCTATATCCAATGCCCCTAAGACTCAAGTTCCTCTTGAATACATATGCTTCTGTTCACAACCCCTTATTAATGACTGCTACAAAATATTAACTTGGATATATCTCAGTTCAGTATATGTTGAAAAAAAGGTGGAACAAGTTTAAGTAGCTTTTCCCACTATAATGCAGTTGAGTAGGAGAAAACCGTTTTACAGATTTAAAAGTACTGCCGAACTGTAGCATCTGTTTTAATACGATTTTTCCTTTGGAAGTAAAGCATTACCGGATAGGGTATTTTTTAGAATGATTTCTTCGATAGTTTTAAAATTATTGATTTCCCCTGATTGCATACATTCTCATAGTCTTATTATTATTATTTAACTAATGGAATCGAGTATAGAATAAAACAGTTGTAGTAAATGTTTCGTTTGCATCAATAACACGCATTTTCCGAAAAAGTTTCCCAGTGTCTAGTCCCTCATTTCAAATCATCTCATTCGATGGAACAAAAGGTAACAACTTTTTTGAATACAGTGTTGTTTGTGAGACTTTAGATCGCAGTTGAAAAACTTTAAAAAAAATCGAAATGTCGACATATACTCGTCGAAAACCAAGCAGAAATACAACGAATATAGTACACATGGAAGAGCAACTCGTCAGCTTTCGATAAGCATTGAACTGACTGCTGAATTTATCTTTCTTTTTCATTTACTACACTCAAATAAATGCACTAACGAAACGTATTCACGTAAAACCTTGTGGTCCTGCTCCGACACAAGCTTTTTTGCTAATATTGACGGAGGAAAGATGTAGTTTCTTAGTACATATCTTCACGGCGACAAGCAAAAATTTTAACGATATTCTCCAATTAAGGATTAGAATAAGGTCTGTATCTAAGGCAACATAGATACGGATTACTGGGACAAATTGTGTCTCGAAAAGTTATCTTGGCAGATAGACATTATAGACTATTTCTATCATTTTGTTTTTATCTTATCGGTCAGTTTTTGAAGAGCTTAGATTTTCACTTTGATTACTGAGGTTTTTATCCTTACACCGTTAGTTAAAAATGTCAGAGGTTAAGTTACTCTAGCAAATAACCATGCTGTGTTTCAACAATTTATATGACCTATGAGTTTATCTTTTCATATTCAGGCATTATTCCTCACTGCATTTTGAAGGATTTTCCTGCATTGCTCCTGAGCAGTTTTAGCTTTCGAAAGTTTCCTTGAGTGCAATGTGAACCAACAGATGTAGCCATTTAAGGGGACAGAGAATTTTCAAAACAAACTTTTGCAGTTATCCTATTGTTATCTGTATAAACTGTTTTTTTTTCTTCTAAAAGCGTATACATAAAGTATAGTAAAAAATAGTACGTCATTTTGAAGTTATTACATAACGCAGTCACAAATGTTGAAAAATTAGTAAAAAGTCATAGGTTTCATGTGCATTAATTTTCTATGTATTGTCAAAATTGTAATTCACACAATAGTTTGTAAGCATATAAATCAAACTACCATTTGATAAGTGTATCGCTCAATTGTAAAAAGAGAAAATTGCACCAAAACACCTAAAGGTTTTCAAAAAAAGGACAGGTATAAAAGGACAACATTTTAAGCCAAAATTTCTAAATTTGGAAGCATGATGAACTTCTCATTTTCACTTACTTAGATACATACAACGATTTCAAGAATTATTCAAAAAACATATCTAGTAAATAAATAAATCTTATGCGTAAGGAGCATTTTGAAATCAGAAGAATGTCAAAAAATCACAATAGCAGCAATACGTTTCGTACTAGACTTACTATTCTTATCTGTTTTATTTTCATGCTGTTTATGCAACTCCGTCAGGTTCCGACGTAGTTGCAACTTTTTTATGCAACTTTAGACTTATGAAGTCCACTAGGTCATTTTCTTTTGAATGGAGGTTGGATTTCTTCTTCAGAAACATACTTAGTTTGTAAAAAAAAATTCCTTTCGTTTTCTCGGAAGTGTGTTTTTTGACTCAGTGTGTTCCACTTGCAAGCCGATTATATTAAGCACACTTCTTTAACCCTCTGAGCGTCATGAGATTCATGAGTAATGTAGTACATTAATTCCCTCACATAATGAATACCCACATCGAAAGAATCCTAGGAAAGATTACATTGATCAATAAAGTCGAAACTGGTTAGAAGTTACGCAGAAAAGACGTTTGCAGAACGGATATATACGTGTGAACCCCTCAGAGAATCAATAAATCCGAAGGCATCGTCCATTTTCATAAAATCGAAGGAAAAAAAGTTGAGAAGTAGTGGTTATACCAAATGGAGTAAATATTAAGCAGAATTGCTTACCTGCCTTAGAGCTCTATGATACAACCCTAAATGCTTGTTTAACCATGCTTTATTACAACCATCAACACAAAACTCATTGCAGAGCTTTTAGTTGAATCTACGCCGCATTTCCAAAAGAACTTATTTTCCCACTTACGTAATCCTCACCCCATTCAACCCTGTTCCTTTCAGAAACTCCTGTCACAACTTGTCCGAAATGCCGAAAATTCCCCTCCCATCACCCGTCCTCCGCAAATACTGGAAGTGTTCGGCAACAATTGCGTGTTTTTTCAGCAAAACCGCTTTCAATCCTGCGCATGCGCGGCACGTGACCGCCGGAAAAGGCCGGGGGCAACCCGACCGGAAGCACATTACCCAATGTTACCGAAGCATATTGTCCTTCGCAGTAATTCTCCCACAAGAGTGTGTTGAGGGGATGGGGACAATTATTGGAGGGGGTGTTTTTATACCCCCGCCTCTTTTATCCCGACTTATTTTAAGGGAATTGCCCGCCTTTCGTGGCAAGCCGCGATTGTTGTGTTGCCCAAATCCTCTTTGCTTTGTCAAAAAAGTTTCCATTGCGTATTTGTCATCGAGTATTTGTATCGCGGTGGGTACTTTAACGCTCCATTAAGCCGGACTCGTGCTGGAAAATGTGTGGAGCACACGGATGTGGGAGCTTAGTGGGAGGATACTCAGCATTAAAAAAACGCCTGTTATAAGCTCTCGACTCAATGAGTTTGTGATTAGGTTCTTGTTAGATACGTAAATTCCAACTCGAATGTGTCAAATTAGTTCGTGAAATTGCGGAAATTAATACTAATTTTCACTATGGTAAAAAAGACAAATTTCATTAAGTTAGTATAGTTGAATACAGTTGGTAGGTAGTTAATTAACGTCGCACGGAAGCACACAACGAGCTATTGGCGACAGTCTAGGATCAATTTCGAAGGAAAAGATCCGAGAACAACGGTTCGTCATTTTGAATCACGGTCAAATGACATGGTCCTTACCTCTCCAAGATTCCACACAACACCAACGTGAGGATATTTGAGACCATAACAGATTTAAAGTGCACCAGCCCCCGTGTACACGATGGTCTTTGCTTGACCTAGTTTCGAACTCACAACCCTATGGTTGCTAATCCGTTACCCTCCCACCTGGGCTACCACGGTCCTCATTAGCGTAGACGTAGAGTAACATAGATAACTGGGTATGTCAAGATTGGATCGAAAGCAAAAATCTAATGCTTAATGTTGTAGTGGGAGATTTGATTTCAGATGGACATTAATATATTACTTCTTAGAATAAATAGAAAAAAGGAACTAACAAATATTTGTTTGTATAGAAGAATGACTGTTATGGTATCAAGTTCGGTTCATGTCTTCAAAAGTTTAATTAATTCAAAAGTATTGTAGTTAATTTTCTGGATAAATTTATTTACCTTTTTATAAGAACACAAATAACAAAACAGTTCCAAAGAATTATTCAGCTTGCTAACGATAAATTCTAAAAAAGCCAGCTCAGTTGCTTAGCAACATACCAAATTTTATCCCTTGAAATATCGATTATTGCTCTATTGATTTTATTCTATAAAATATAAGCAAAATTCTCGTAATTAATCATCTTTTTTAAATTTTACTTTTGGAGTTTTTTTAATCGGATGAGCCTTGATCTCTACTTAATGATTCCCAAAGGACAAATGGCGTGAAAGTGGTTTTTAAATTTGTATATTTTATTCGCACTAAAATGAATTGTGTTATGCTTGAAAATAAAAGTGTTTTATTGTTACATAATAAAGCGTTTTTGAATTTCAAAAAAGCCAGCTTTTATTTTTACAATAACGCTTTTTGCTAAGCAACGGAAAGAGTTTTGTTGTTATGTTGCTAGTAATTCTGTTACTAGTCCAGTAATTCTGTTACTAGTACGCACGCCCACAGCTTTGTGAGCACTTTCCAAAATAAAAAGTCCGTGTCTCACAACACTTAATTTTGTTGTATTCCCTGAGTCTAGGTCTATATCAGGTCAATAAGACCTTGTCGCCTGAGCGGAAGAGAAGCTGTCTCTCCTTGGTACTCCACCAATAAATCCAAAGAGACACCGATACAGTCAAGGACATGAGGGCAAGGTAGTAAAGGAGTAAGATAGAAAAACCTTGTCTCGGCACTCGAAAAACATACTTTAGGTGTTCAAACTTCAGAATCTTCCCAAAGCAGTTTGCAATAATCTGGGATCACCAAGCTGAAGAGGAAGTTCAGCGCGCTTAGCTGGGTATCAATGATGAATAGAGGGAAGGAGTCCAAGGTCTTTTAGATTTCTTATTTTTATGTTTAATTTTAGACAGCCTTATAAGTCAACTGGATTCGTCGTTGTTTCTTTTCTTCAGACAATAAAATACAAATCATTTTAGCCCTAAGTTAAAAAGGAGCCCGAAAAGCGCAGTTGCGACTCATCCTGGCAATCTAAATGTGGATAATCCAAACACTGAATCGGAGAGTTGCGAATTCGAAACTCGGTCCAGCCAAAGACCGTCGTGTAAATGGGGACTGGTGCACGTTAAATCTGTCATGACCACAAAAGTCCTCACGTTGGCGTGGTATAGAAATTTGGAGAATGGGGTGCCAGCTCAGGTTACGAGGCGTTGTCCTGGGATCCTGAGCGTTGTCCTGAACCCGGACCGACGCCAATTGCTCGTTGTGTTGCTCCGGTGTGTCGTTAATTAGCTACCTACCTACCAAACACTGCCTTAATTTCCAAGCGCAAGTTTAATGGCAATCTTTTTGCAAAGCTCGGATTCGTCTTTTACTTAACCCTCTCGCTGCGCATCCCGCGATTTCGGTGGGCTACGTAGAAGTAGCAAAATTTGCGCAGCCCGCGATTTTCGCGGGGATGCATTTTTGCCGTCTATTTAACTGTGCAACCGACTCTTTCCTCATTCATGGTTTCATTTTGGCTTTTCTGTGATGTTTAATTGTTTATTCAAATCTGGGTTAACAGATGGCTTTAGATGTCCACATTTCTGCGAAATATACAAGCATTTTTTGCAGCATTTTGCGCGCTCTTTTCGGAAGCGTTTCGCGAGTGATAGAACCTACATTCCTGACAATATTTCCGACACTGATAGCAGTTCTGACTCTGATATCAAGTATATTGAAGATAGTTATAGCGAAACTGATGAGAATTTCTCGGATTCCTCTGCGGATAGTGATTTCTAATTTCTTCATTTCTAATAAATGTTTTGTATTTTGCATATTTTCATTAGTATATACGTTTTACCTTTGTATTTCATAAAATAAATCATAATTTAACCAAGATTAATTTTCAAAATTTTGCTTTTATATGATTATTCTTCAATTTCAATATTCCGACATCCTATTATGATCTAATTCTATATTGAAAAAAAAAAACTCTTTTACAAAAAAATTTTGTATATTTTAACTCTAAAATATATGTAGATTTGAAATATGTAATAAAAAAATACGCAATTTTTTAACCTATTTTGGTAAAAAAAATTACGCAGCGAGATGGTTAAGAGATATAATAAAGCGTAGTAGTGTAACATTGGTAATGGGTAGGCCAAGGATGTTAAAAAGAAAAAAATCTAATCCTTAGCTTTACGCATTCTTATAAGTCAACTAGATTCACCGTTATTTCCTCTCAAATACAATTAAATATGAATAATGAATATAAATTAAAAGGAAACCAAAAGGCGCAGTTTTTACGAATCCTGGTAACTTCGTGTGGATGATACAAGAGCTGTCTGAGCTCAAGGGCCGTGGTAACTCTGGAATGTTTTGTATAGAAGGGACTCAAACAGAAAATTATTGATATCATTTTCAGACTGGAATTTTCATGTCATTTTCAGATGTAATTTTCAGACTATTTCCATAGAAATCTATGAAAAGTTTCACTTAGTACTATCATTAGTTTATATTTGTTAATATACTTATAAGAATTTACCATTTTTTAATAAAATTATCTTATATTTTGATCAAATCAAGGGATAGAGGGGCCAATCGACAACACCAGATTTTATATGGCCACAAAATGCTTCCTATAGAAGTCGTATGGTTAAACAAACTGTATGACAAGTTGCTCTATCTTGTTGAAACCACGTGTGTTGTAAACCTTATCGATCACTTTCAGACAGAGAGAAACTTTGTAACCATCGTACAGTATCGTCCATAATTGACAGTAACAGCATTTACCCCCCATAAGCATCTTCGAAAAAAAAGATCCAGTAATACCTGCTCTCCAAATTGCCAATTGTCATTAATTGAGTTAATAGTATGTATAAAAAATCAAATTAAAATGTTTAATTTAAAAGTCAGGTGCCCTGACATAAAAAACAACTTGTATATGAAGTAATTAGGGTCTTACTTGATCCCCCTCCCAAATAATTCCTCCAAGTTACCCCACTGTAATTTAAACTAAAAATCATAATATATCTTGTTTTTCGTTTACATTCACTCGGATACTCCCGAAATTCATACAGCAGGGACCAATAGGAGAATCGGTGAATCAATCAATACAAGACACAAATATGAAAGGAAAAACTGGTTTAGAAATTGTTCCCAGTCAGTGTGTATTTTACTTTTTGTGTAAATTCTCAACTTTTTGGTCTCCGAAATTTTCAACTCCAACATCGAAATTCACGGTGTCTGGAATTTTAATATGGATGTGTAATGGTCGTGCTGCCATCTATTGTAATATAATATATTGCAATATATGAACTAGTGCAAGATTTGATCAGACTGTGCTGCCATCTCTTGCAATATGTTTAAACTAGATACAGAAAAGTGTGGTTTCGCAGTTTCTTATGTTTTAATTCGATACATTGGCTTAAATATGAAAATCATGTTCTGGTCCATATTTAAGATATATTTTTCAATAAAAAATGTTCAAAAATGGAAGAAATTTTGTACAGCTAAAAATATTCCATTTTTGATCAAAAATCAACTTGATATTTGAGAAGAGTATAATAAAGTAGTATATATAAAGAGTATATATAAGTAGTAAATATCTAGTAAAATCATTAGAATATTTAAAAGATTCTAATTGAATTTTGAATTTTTCTATAATTTTATGAATATATTACCACGCAGACAATAAATAACAGAAAGAATTTAAAAATGATATTTTACTGTTATTGCAGTTGATAATTTTTCCTTAATTATTTTTTCATTTAAATTTAAACATTTTATTTTGCATTTTTGCGATTGACATATAGTAGCTTCTTGTAGCCAATCCAAAAACGTGAAACGCTTTTTTAATATTGTACATAATATCGTATTAATATTGTCGTATTTAAAATTGATTATTTTTTATTGATGATTCCGATTCCGCTTTTGTTATGTTTTGCTGTATAATATTATCCTTCTATTTTTAAATTATTTTTACTTGACAATTATAATTTATTAAAGTCAAATTCTAGAGACGAAATACGATATAAATATTACTAGCGAAAATATCAGAATATGTCGATCAATTTCTTATTTCAATAAATTTTACATAAATTTAAGTTTAAAATTCCGTAAACTGAAGCCTAATGATATCTACACATTGTTTTTAACCATATTGATCGGAAATATTCAACATTTGAATCAAGTTTGTTACGTCGGTGTAAATGTTTCTTTCCGGTTATATCAATAACAATTGCAAGAATAAATTAAAAGTATTTTGATGTTTATTAATATGGATGTTTCGAGATAGTATAGATATTATTTTTAAATGCAAATTGAAGTTTCGAATACTTTTCTAAATATTCTTCAATCAAATTCTGTCATTTATATGTTAACCAGACATGATTGAATTTTGCAGGTTTCTATGATTTTCATTCGTCATAACCAAAAGAAAGATGATACAAAATGTTAATAAAGTCCACATTATCTAGCATCTTAATTGTGGAAGATTTAAACGGTATCGGTCGGTATAAAGGACAATTCTTTAGAAACCCCTCAACAATAATTTGAGGCTGAAACTAAATAATCTATTGATAGATTCGTACGTATGAATCTCAATGTTGTCAGCTCAGCTACATCATATTCATCTTTTTTATCAACATTTACTGTTCCGCTTTCATTGCCCGATGCATATCTTACATAATGTTCTAAATACCCATCTATAGAGAACATACAAATACAAATGTAAACTATTATAACTTTATATTCATATAGGTGGCAGCACCTTCTCACAGTGAAAGAAATTCTTGACTTGCACACTTTCTAAGCAACATTCTTGTTGAGAATGTTTTGCATTCATGAAATGAAACATTGTTTTAAATGCGGAACAAATAAAACGTTTAAAAGAATATCCATAGATTCTTACAACCAACAGATGTGGGTAGTTAGGTATTAGAAAGATTCCATAGATTCTTTCAACCTTTGGAAAGATTCTATTTGTCCTTTCCTTAGAATAAAATCCTTTGTGACGATTTTATTCGTCCTCTCGATGGAATGAAATCCTTTGGAACGATTTTATTGGCCCGTACTATAAAATAGAATCATTTTAAAAGATTGGTCAAGCTCAAACTAGGTTAGAAGTCATAGGTTGGGAGGGTAGAATTGGCGCCTGAAAAGATTGGAAGGTTTAATTATGCGCCTGAACCTCTCAGATGGTTGATATAGAAAGATTCTTTTGCTCTCTTCTTTAAAGTAAAACTTTTAGATAGATTCTATTGCTTATTATCTTAAAATAGAATCCTTTGGAAAGGTTCTATTGGTCAAGATCAAAATCGGCTTTAGAAGTATGCAGTAGACTGAAAAAAGTTGGAAGGTGAAATTATGCGCGTGAACCCCTCAGAGGATTAATAAAGTCGAAAAGGCTTATTAACATCTGTTTGTCAATACCAGTGACCTTTCGTTACGTCGTGCATCCGGGTTATACTGCTCGTTGTTACTCTTCTCCGGTAAATGTTTATTTTTCGAGCAGTAGAAGAAATTTTCAATCTGTTTCCTTAGAATTGAGAGTTCAAATGTCGTTGTTTTTCAAGTGCATTGGGGAAAAAGATTTGGGAGTCTGAAGTGTGGATGAGAATGAATTATATTGCACAATTTTCTATTCATATTTAGTGCTCTCTGCCTTTGAAAATAAGTCATTCAGTAATAAGTTCACCTTTTGTTTCGAATGTTTATAGTTGTCTTCAATTTTCAAGTGAATTGTGCCAACGAGATCAAAATTTGTTTACTGTATATGGCAATCTAAGAATTCCACTCGATCGCTTTCTTTTATTGTAAACAAAGGTTGGTAAAAAATCGAAAAAAAAAATAACTTTTTGAAAGTGCACCGGAAGAAAATATTTTCTTAACACTGTAAACATGTATGGGAAGTATAACGATGTCATCTGGAAGTAAAGCCTAAAAAATGGTACACATTAAGAAAGATAAACTAAGAGGTGAAAATCGACTTCCGATTTTTTTTAATTGTAATCCTGAAGTTATATTACAAGTCAAACACTGTCTTAACAAGTAATATCTAATAAACCTTTTTCATTTACAGAAAAGTAAACCTTTTTTTTTCCATCTTTCTTACAAATGTGGCAATTATTTCGAAACAAAATTGAAGTGTTAAATGTGACACTTATTTTGGGACACTGGGAGTATTAATTTCAAAGGTTTTGCCCATTGCAATTTAACATGTAGTTTTACATTCCTTTAAATAAAAACGTGTTTATTAATGTATATTTCTAATCACCTCAATTTTCTCGGCCGTGCTATATCCCTCCTCTTGGAATGTCGTTGCTTTTCTTGTCCCCCGAAAAATCGCGATGCATCGATGGGCAACTACACTTTTAATTCAGTTCAAAAACACTATGCCACTTTTAAATATTTAATTTTATTACTTTAGTAAGACTTATTTTAGAATATGTCTGCGCGTAGTCTAGCATCCATCTTTAAAATATCTCAGTATCAATATTTAAAAAATTCAAAATATATTTTTTCTGAGAAATATTTTTTTTTAATATCTGGAATTTTGTGAAAATCAAATGTCTGATTTAGTTTTGCGATCCAGATACAATAAGCCCTATCTAGAATGCATAATGTCGTGTTTAATTTTTTTATTTATTACATAATAAATTAATTGTACCAGCCTATTCAATGAGATATAAATATTCGTGTTCCCCTTATAATACTAGCAATAAAATTATTTTTCAGGAAACTTCTTTCAGAAAATTATTTGAAAAATCAACAATAAACCCGATTTGACTTCCGATTTTTTTTAATTGTAATCCTGAAGTTATATTACAAGTCAAACACTGTCTTAACAAGTAATATCTAATAAACCTTTTTCATTTACAGAAAAGTAAACCTTTTTTTTTCCATCTTTCTTACAAATGTGGCAATTATTTCGAAACAAAATTGAAGTGTTAAATGTGACACTTATTTTGGGACACTGGGAGTATTAATTTCAAAGGTTTTGCCCATTGCAATTTAACATGTAGTTTTACATTCCTTTAAATAAAAACGTGTTTATTAATGTATATTTCTAATCACCTCAATTTTCTCGGCCGTGCTATATCCCTCCAGATCAACAGTTTGGATCCAACCCTTGATGGTTTCTTTACTTTCTTTAGTAATTTTATAACTTTAACGCTTGATAATTAAGTTTGACTTTTTTTCACTGTGGTTGTTTCGATCGTGATTCTTTTATACGTCAGTTTTGTTCTATGTAATTTTTGTTTCGTATTTATGTGAGGTAGTTCATGTTATATAAGTGTATTGTTATTTTTCTGTCCGTCGAATTTTCTGTAAATTTGATCTTATTTTGCTGTCATGTAACTGAAGTAATCTGTTTGACATTAGGAATAAATAAATAAATAAATTAATTAAAAACTAATTAGAAATAAAATTCAGGTGTTAAATGTGATGACTATTTTGGGTAGGTAGGTAATTAACGTCGCACTGTAGCAACACAATGGGCTATTGGCGACGGTCTGGAATCAATCCCCAGGGGAAAGATCCGAGGACAACACCACGTAATTTTGAACCACAGTCAGATGGCGAGATAACACCTGAGCTGGCACCCCACTCCAAACTTCTACACCACGCCAACGCTTATTTTGGGATAGAGAGAGTATAACTTTAAACTGTTTCGCCATTGTGATTAACATGTAGTTAATCTCGTCATTAACAAAATTGGTCAGATCTCATTGACTAGAAACATCGTAGCAACTTAGAGGGTTAAGTTATGTTTCTGGTTTAGATCCCTACTAATTTATTTTGTATTTTCAATTACTATTAACGAATTACTTTTAAATGCTCTCGTTTCTCACTGATTTAAGTATGTTATGATCTGTTCAACTTTTTGTCTCGTTTTATAAATGCGTTTATTTTATCAAATTTGCCTACGAATGTTTAGTTTCCTTCGTATTTATTTTACTTTAATTCAAAATTGCTTACGTGCGAAAAGGTTTTAAAATACATCCTTTAAATAAAATCGTGTTTATTTATGCGCCTAAGCACGTTTTTCCTGGCTGTGTTATATCCCTCCCCTTGGAATACCACTCATTTTTCTTATCCCCAAGAATCGTGATATATGGGAGGGTTACTTCACTTTCAACTCAATTCAAAATCATAATGCCACTATTAAATATTTAATAGTAAAACGCATACAATAAACCACGTGCTTCTCTAAATATGACTTTACAGTCAACAAGAGGAGATTAACTCGAATCAAGCGAGTATTCCTCCTCTAAGGCGTGGATAGCGAAAAGCAGGTGAAGATTATTCCAAACGCTCTCTTGTGCCCAGAATATCCCCCTCAGATCTTTGCATCCCCGCTTGGGTGACTGATGGCAAGACCCTATCCCACTTGAGATAGCGAAAATTTGTAATACCCTGAGGACTGATAAGTCTCCAGAGCTAGGCAGAGAAGAGATTACTTTTTCTTTCAGAGATTTTCTTTCATGACGTACTGAACTATTGCTGACACGCGTGTGCGTATGTGTGTCCACACATTGATACGCACATGAGTTTGAGCGAATTTTCAAGTGAAAAATGTTAAAAACACATTTCATTCTATATAAATGAGAAAATAGAACTATAGACATATTTATGTCAACAAGAAAGGAAATGTTTATCAATCTGCAAAGAGATTAAAATTTTAGATTTAAGTGTGGTAAATTTAATTTAACTCCTGATGTTTGTCTCAGCGAGGTTCTTGTCATTAGCAAAACTGACCAGGTCTTGATGAACGAGATATCTTGTCATTAGAAAAAAATGACCAGATCTTGATTTAGTCATCATCAAAAAAATTGGCAATATCTTGATGGCGAGATATCTCATCATTGGCAAAATTGCTCAGATCTTGATGGACGATATATCACGTCAAACCACTTGGAGGGTTAACTTATTTTTCTGCCTCAGTGTGATCTCAACTAATTTATTTCGTATTTTCATTTACTTTAACATACATTAATTACTTTTTACTGCCTTTTGTTTTCTACTGATTTAAGTACGTGATGATCTGTTCTCCACTTTTTTTGTCTCGTTTCAATAATGTGTTTATCTGACCTAATTTACCTACGATTGTTTAGTTTTCGTTGTACATTTATGCTTGAATTCAAAATTGCTTAGGTACGAAAAAAATCTTTTGAAACTGTTAATTACAGAAGGAGCTGAAATGAAACGTTCAGTGTTCGGTGGGTGTATTCAATTAATTCTTTACAGAAGTTTATAATTAAACATTCTGTGCTTTCAATAATAAACATATACTTCCAGAAAATTGTATTTTTATAATAGAATATTTTAAGTTATTTTCAGTAGCAGTGTTTTCAAATAGTTCGTTATAGAGAACAGTACTGATTCAATTTATCAAAAATGCTTTTAACGTACTAGAAAAGTAACTAAAATAATAATTTGATTCCAGAGTTCCATCGTATAGATTGTAGCTTTAAATAGGCGGATATCATGTATCATCTTGAAAGAAACGAACCTAAGGTTATAGCATTTTTTTGTCTCCCAGCAACAATAAAGGCATTCACATCTGCCTCTCGCAGATGCCCATCATCCATTTCCAGTTACCAAATCGTAATAAATTATATTATTCTATTAGAGACTGAGGTTACGGATGAGTTCCTATGGTAGCAGAACCCATTCCTATGTTAGATCCTCTGACAAAGCGATTCCAGAATTTGAATATGCACCAGATTTAAACTGAATATCATCAATTATGCAAATCGCCATTGGCTGTTTCATTTATTTTTGAGGTTGTAACCTTTAACCCTCCAAGCGGTTTCGACGAGATATCTCGTCCATCAAGATCTGTTCAAATTTTCTAATGACGAGATATCTCGTCGTCAAGATTTTGCCAATTTCTCGATAATGACGAGATGAAGATTTCGTCACTTTTCTTCTAATGGCGAGATATCTTGCTTTTTTCTAATGAAGAAATACCTCGTCGAAATAATCACACGGAGGGGATTAATGATAATGGCGTTCCTTAAATTTTGCAGAGTGCAGCGTATAAGAAGAGCAATGGAAATCAATCACTTATGACTGCATTGTCATCATTTTGTTTTCATCCTGTCAGTTAAGCGTCTTTAAAAACAATTTTTCATGAAAAAGGATTTTTAAATTACGAAAGAAGTTTTCATATGGAACGTAACACCACAAGCAAGTAACGGATTTTCAAACCCAGCGACCGAAAGAAATAGCATGGAACTAAGTACATATACTTCGTCTATTTCATTAGAAAAGTCGATGTGTCAGAGCCTTTGACGTCACTACTCCAAAATTCGAATATGCACCAGCTTTTAACGGAATATTTTCGGTAATGCAAATCGCCACAGGCTGTTTCGTTTAATTTTGAAGTTGTAACCTTTAACTCTCCCAGCGGTTTCGACGGGATATCTCGTCCATCAAGATCTGACCAATTTTGATAATGACGAGATATATTGTCAAGAAATTGCCGATTTTTTTATGGCGACGAGATCAAGATCTGGTCAGTTTTCTTATGACGACCGACAACGAGATATCTCGTCCATCAAGCTTTGGTCAGTTTTGCTAATGATGAGATATATCGTCGAGACATCCACCAGGAGGGATAAAGATAATGGTCTCCTTGAAGTACTGCAAGTAATTATTCCTATGGAAAACTTTGAAAGAAAATTATACATTCCATTAACCACTTAACGCATTTACCCGTGTTTGACATGGGCGAAAGTTACCGGCAAATTTGCACATGCCCGTGTCTCACACGGGCGCTCTTCCGTTCTAGTAAAAATAGATAGGCTAGATTAAACTTATACCAAAGATGGCATAAGCTTATTTATCATAGACGATTTACCACTTATTTATAGATGGATATTAAACGTATTTACCGTAGATGGCACCACTATGCACCATTTTTCTTGTGTAAACCAAGTGGTGCATTTTGATGATTAGCTATAAATTTGTTAGGAATTCTTTGTTATAAAGCAGTTGTTAGGTATCTAAAAGGTAATATATCCATTTTTATTACGTTAAATATCATAAAAGTAAACAGTTAACCATAAATTAATTTTTACTAAGTGTTTTTATAACGTTTAGAAAAAGTTATCTGATAATGAGCGACTGTGACGATTTTGAATATGCCAATTTATCAGAACGTTTCAACGATGAAAGTGATGATCTCTTGAGTGATGGAAGTTAATCTGAAGTTAATATTTTATTATTATTAATATTTTGAAATTCAAAATAAACATGTAATTAAATCGTTTACACTTTGTTTGTATAATAATTTTTTTATAACTTTTACCCCACCCCCCGCAACTGAAATCACAAAAAATAACTTACACTATACCTATATATACATTCATTTTCTGTCAAAAAAACTCGATCATTTTTTACCAGTTTTTCCGAAAAAACTTGTGCTTTAAGTGGTTAATAAACATAGATTTTTACAAACTGTTCAAAATTAGCAAATAGTGGGAGCTACGACCCACACAACCTTTCCTTAGCAGAATATAGCTTAGCTGAGAATAAGCAGAAAATTACTCAATTTTCAACCATGCCCGATGACTAGACGGATGCGACCGCAGCAAGCAACAAGGGTCGACTCCATTTTTAGAGAAGAGGGGATAGCGCAAAGCATGTCCGCGGGAGATTTAAATGACTCGACAAGGAACACTTGACCCCCGTCGATCCCGAACCGTCAATAACTCTGCAGTTCCCGTCTTTCGTTCCAACCTATTTTGGGAAGGGGAGAGCCCGTGGAAAGGGAAATCCCTAATGGGGACTATTAGATGCAGGGTACCGTTACAGGTCATTGGGGGCGTGGAGGGGTACCTTTTTTTCTATTCTGAACCTCTGCGGTGAAGGTGCATTTTTCGCTGAAGGGAACGGATGCCGACCCGTCTGGGAAACAAACAAACAGAATCTGGGCTGCATTTTGCACGGTTGCAGTCAGCAACAAGCAGTTAATCTTTTCCGGGTCCTGAGGTATCTCAGATGATTTTCAACAACATAGGAGTGCTTTTTTTATCAAGTGATTTATAGTTTGACCCTCTTGGTAGTTGTGTCGGCGAGGTATCTTGATATTAGAAAAACTGACCAGATAGTTATGGACGAGATATTTTGTCACTAGTAAAACTGACCAGACAGTTATAGACGAGGTATCTTGACATTAGAAAACTGACCAGATAGTTATGGACGAGGTATCTTGTCACTAGCAAAACTGAACAGATAGTTATGGACGAGATATTTTGTCACTAGTAAAACTGACCAGACAGTTATAGACGAGGTATCTTGACATTAAAAAACTGACCAGATAGTTATGGACGAGGTATCTTATCACTAGCAAAACTGAACAGATAGTTATGGACGAGGTATTTTGTCACTAGCAAAACTGACCAGACAGTTATGGACGAGGTATCTCGACATTAGAAAAGCTGACAAGATATATCTCGTCATTATCAAAAAATCGGTAATATCTGATGACGAGATAGCTCGTTATTTTCAAAATTGGCCAGATCTTGATGGACGAGATATATCGCTGAAAGCACTTGGATTGATAAAACAATTTACGTCTTTCAACCCCCTGAGCGTCATGTACGTATTATTCCACCATGCAGCCTAAACCCTAGGCAATCTGCTGATTGATTAGAGAGAATGATTAGACACCGCCTAACCAGTCTAACCAACTTTATACTTATTGGCCAATCGAATCTTTCATAGAAATTTTTCAACAAGTAAATGTAGCTATTTAGTCATTAAATGTATTGCAATAATACACTTCTCGGAAATTTCTTGTTGCTGAGGGATAAATGATACAAAAAAGCAGTTGCAACTTATTCATTCTTTTTGTTTTTCTTAAACATTACAACTGAAACAAACCAAGTTAAAATTCTCTAATACGAGGTTTTTAGTTTTTCTTAGAATGCGGTGATATTTAGACTGATGAAGTGTGTGCTTACTTTTTCTTTACATGAAAGTTAGATTTATTGAGATACCTATAAGCAAATCAAATATAAACATATAAGCAAATCAATAAATGAACAGTATTTATTATAATGCTATAAATGAGTTGGACATCAATGCTATAAATGAATGAACATCAATGCATAATAATATTGAAAGTACTCATTTCTGAAAAATAGAAAATTGAATAATTGCAAAGTGTATTAAATAATTGTCAAAATTATAAAATACAATTTCCGCATTGCTTAAAAGTAAGAATTTTTTTCCTTAGTTTTACCATAATTGTTTTTTGACTAAACGTGTTTCACATACTTGTGTGTCACGATATATCGTGAGGAAACGTTATATTAAAAATATAAACATAATTTGAAACACTCTTACCAATCTATTGTTTTTTTTTTGTATTTTGCGCATATTTTACTAATATTTTGTTTTGTAAAAATGAATCAACTAAAACAACATTAACTGAACTGCAATTTATGCAATACATCTGCAAAAAAACCGGATTGGGCTGTGTTGGGACACGACCGCTAGGTTTAAAACGTAGAATACGTCAGTGGGGCCACATGGTGAATGAGAGTGAAAGCAATAAGTTAGTACAACACATTTAAAAGAATTTAATTTCTGATGTTGATGATTATGACTCAATGCCGACCCCAATGGGTTGAACTCCATCACTCGATAATGAAACGTTTATGTCATCAGATATGCTATTTGCGTCGAAGTGAGCGGTGGATGTACTAGATGGCACTCGTATCAGGCATTTGTGCATTTTGATGGCGCAGCGCCTCAACTTTCAAGCACTCCCGCCAAACCCGTTGACGTTCGCCAACAGACATTTCGGTCTTCTGGATCCCCATATCTCGATCTTTCTTCCTGGACGTTTTCTATAATTCTTCCGGTGTTTAGTATGCATATATTTGGACATTTTGAAATTGTTGTGAAATTTCCATACTTCGAAGTCCGATATCGACAGTATTAAATATTTGTTTGTTTTTTATATTTTTATTTATAAAGCGGAAAGAGACGAAACAAATGACAGTCGTACTCGGACAAAGGAGGCCGGAGCTAGACTAAATTAACGTGTACGGAAGCACTCATTATCGTGACTCAACTTTTCGCTGTGATTGCACCAGTCGATGACGTCAGCTCAGGGTCATTCAATTTATTTGCACTCATTGTCTTCATAAAGCATTAAACAAAGCATTAACATGCATTTATTGAATGCAATATTGTTCATATATCTAACATTGATAGTTTTCATGTTAAATTTTTCGTGATCAACACTTTTCGTGACACTCACGAATTGAGCGCGGCACACTGGTTTCGAAGTGTAAGACGTATTCTAAGTCAACATTCAGAAAAAAATTTTTGATTGTTAAGTGATAGATCAATAACTACGATAAACCTGTTTAAATAAGCACTTGACGTCCTACTGAAAACCCAAATAGTCTGGGGGTAGAATTAATGTCGCACAGGAGCAACACAACGAGCTATTGGTGACGGTCCGCGATCAATCCTGAAGGGAAAGATTCGAGAATAACACCTCGTCATTTTCAACCACGGTCAGATGTCGAAGCAACACCTCAACTGGCATCCCACTCTCCAAACTTCCGCACTACGCCAACGTGAGGACATTTGACGCCACGACAGATTTAATATGCACCATCCCCCACATACACGACGGTCTTAATGTTGATCGAGTATAGAACTCGCAACCCTCCGGTTGCTAATCCGCTACTCTTCCAACCTTTATTCCGAGCCCCAATGTTTGTACAATTAAAATTTATTAATTCAAATAGAAATTTAAGTAGATATATATTTCCCAAACTGGGCTCGCAAGGTTACTTATGGGGCTCGAAGTATTAGCCGGGGTGGGACACGTCACTTGGCTACCATAGAACCTTTATAATGTTGCCACGTTCTAAACTGTTGATGCGATAAATAACTGAAAGAAAAGAGGAGTTCCAGGTTCACATACTCAATTAAACTCATAGCATACTATATTTTTCGCACCTATTTCTTTATTAAAGTTTGTATTTTTGATCCGGACATCGTAGAACTTTCTAGAAGCATCTTGTAACGAATCATAAAATCTCAAACGAAACTATGTTCATTATTATATATATAATGTTTATTATCATTTATTTCTCATTCCATTCCACTTCTGTTATGGTTTGCTCTGGGATTGTCTTTTCAAAAATAAAACCTTAAATTTTCTTTTAAATTTTTAATTATTTCTACGCAATATTTTCAGAAAAATAATATTTCACGAATAAATGTTTGGTACTTTTTAACAGATGGATCTGCACACTACACTTTCACTTTAGATTTCTATTCTTAGAAGTGTGCCCGTCGACTCAAAGACACAAAAGTTTAGAAAAACTCATTTTCGAGTTCATGTTATTGGCTTGGAGAATTGCACTCCGATAAATATTTTTACAGTTACATCTCTTTTTCTCTCTGTTCGACTTTACACTTCGTGACATCCCGATGGGATTACGAAAAGTGAATGATGGAACGGTTTATTCACTAGAATAATATCGAAACCACCATTAGGATCATCCATTCAGAGTATTTTTATTCCCTTTATTTTCACACTGAACGAAAAAAAAATTTATTCGGCTCTCATAAAATGGCATTATCTACGACAGAAGAGGAAAAAAAACGTTTCGTCAGTGGACGTGAAACCCTTTTTCTGTCTCTATATTTGATGGACGATCTGGCAACGGCAGCGGTTGATTGACGCTTGTCGACAGATCTGTAAGATCCGGGATCCCCGTGACGTCATTGGGTCGTTGTCAAAGCCCCGCGCGTTGACAGATGAGGCCGTCAAAGGACTTCGCTTTTCATCCGAACATAGGGACGCTATGATGTGGTACTTATCTCTTTGAAAGAGTAATTATTGTACAAAATCTTTCCAATTAATTATTCACCCTTCAAGGGATTTCAACGAAATATCTGGTCAATCAAGATTTGACCAATTTTGCGAATGACGAGATCAAGATCTGATAAGTTTTCTTCTAATGAGGAGATATATCGTCCATCAAGATCTGATCCGTTTTCTTATAATGAGGAGACATATCGTCCATCAAGATCTGGTCAGTTTTGCTAATGGCGAGATACTTCGTTGAGACAACCAGCAAGAGGGTTAGGAAATTATTAAGATAAGATTAAACTAGATTGGTTGATTGGTTAGGTTTTATGATGGAAGGGCCATGTTTGGCCAAGTTGAGCCAAGCACAAGACAGACAACGTCAAGTAATGAACATAGGCATGCAAGGGAAGTTTTAATGACTCATAAGAAAGAAATACACATACAAGGGAAATTTATACTTACACATTATATAGAAATACATTCGAGGAGGAAAAGGTTAATTTAGTGAAATTATCTCTGAACCAGTGACGCCAACTGGAAGAAATTATCCGGGAAGCAAATAAAAGCACTGTTAACTTAAAACATTAACTGCAAATTAGGGGGGAAATTATCCTTGGAGCCACACATTTTTATGTTAATTTGTTATGAAAATACTCTAGATTCCTCAATTTTTGAAGAATATTTGAATAAAGGCAGTTTTTTATTTGATTTAGGTCTATTAGTTACGCGAAAATCACAAGACCAATTTGGGAGTCGCCATGGATCAGTGGGTTGGCCCAATGCGCAAGCAATCTGCAAGTTGTTATTTTAATGTCCAAAAAGAGCCTCTCAAGATAAATGCAAACCTCACTGCATGATCACATGAGATCTTCAGTATAAACGAACAAACCAGAGGGAATGCGAAGATTTTACTTCAGCTGTCCAAATGCTCTCGCATGAAATATGCAGGGGTACCTTAAAATGCAGTTTATCGTTAAACCTAATTGGTGTTGATCAATCAAATATCATGTATCAATTCGGAATTCATTCTTTAGAGGAGCAGCGAGGATGAATCCCGTATCGTAGCCAATAGCCGGTTGCTCGAACGCTACGTAAATTCAACTACCAACTTCCTACGGTAACCGCCATCGAAATTATCATGACTCACCTCTAATGAATTTGAGATTCACAAAAAAATTTAATGATTAATTTCAATGATTAAATAAAAAAACTTAATAAAATTATAAGCCTAAATCGGCCCTACTGGTCAAAATGGCACTATCTCCAAGTTTGGTTTTCTAGGTTGGTTGTAGGACCTCTGTAACCCAGTTGGAAGACTAGCGGATTAGAAACCGGAGGGTTGGAAGTTAGAAACTCGATACCGTCGTGTACTTAGGGGAATGCATGTTAAATCTACCGTGGCCTCAAATGCCTTCACTTTGAGTTGGTGTGGAAGTTTGGGAAGTGGGATGCCAGCTCAGGTGTTAACTTCGTCATCTGACCGGGGTTCAATATAACGAGGTGAGGTTCTCGGTTCTTTCCCTTCGGGAGGGATGGATCCTGGATCTTCACCTATAGCCCGTTGTATTTCTCTAGTGCGACGTTTATTCAACTACCCCTACCCTGGTTAGTTGGTAATATGCTATGTAAAAAAGAACCTGATGCCCATGGACCCCTTAAAGAGTAGGATCCTGATCAACTGTCAACAATAACTAACAATACTCTCAACCCAGTGGGGGTACCTATGTGTTGACAGTATTGTCCAGAAGACAAAAAGTTTTGATTACTACTATTTTTTCTAAAGTTAAAATATTATTTCCCAAAGCAACCCTACGCAGAGCAAATGTATCCTCATAATCTATTCGTTCTACGCTTTTTGTTCTCCAAGGGGAACAGAAGCAAGCATCGCGCGATTTATCATCTCGTATCACTCCACCAGCTGTTGTCGCTTCACACCCCCTCCTCTTCTTTATTTTATTCACTTCAGGAAAAAGGACGTGCCTCCAATGTTTACATAATCGCTTTCATCTTTTATGTATCCTCATTATGTGCTCTAGTAGGAAATTTTTTCTTATGTTGTGGTAATGAGTTTTGAAAATTCGGTAGTTTTTAACTGAATAATCAATTAGTCAATTTCCACTAAAGATCAAAACTGTACATTAAATTATTCCAATTTTAAGTTCTGTATCGTCAGCAGAAGAAACTCATAGAGGAATAGAGAAGAAACTCATTGAATGACAAAAAAATTTATTGTACAACTGTTTAAGATAGGTGGGTAGTTGAATTTACTTCCCTCTGGAGGCAACACAACGAGCTATCCAGGATTAGTCCCGAAGGGAAAGATCCGAGGACAACACCTCGTAATTTTGAACCACGGTCAGATGACAGTACAACTGTTTAAAGGAATTATGTTTTAATGCAGTCTTTAATATTGTGCTCTGAAAATTTTAAAAATTTAAGTATCGATAGAATTGTATATCATCTCATTAACTAAAGCATACAAAACATTTAAGCGCTCTTTGATGAGATAAATCGATTAATCGTTGACTTATCAATGTACATTCTAATTTATCTTTAAAAATCCAACATCATCAAGTCTTCAAAAGCCTGGTTTCTGATCCTTGGTTCAAAAGGTCCTTGGTTCCATCATCGGCTATGGCAGCATGGATACATGCAAAGGTTCGGAATCTACTTTAAGCCGTAAGTTCCGCCAGATTAGTCGTGTAGCAAAAAATGACTTCATAACAACCAACAGATCATTAAGACTGCATCCTTTTCCTGTTTGTCTTTTGAGCTTTTTACATATACGTTTATATTTACGAACATTGCAATCTTTAATATACGCAATTTGAGTTGAGGAGCCGCCGTGGCTTAGTGAGTTTGTCCACTGCGATAGCAATCTGTGAGTTGTAAGGCGGCTCAGGTTCGATTCCTCCCTGGGTGTATTTCTCTGTCTTTTGTGTCAGTAAAACTTTACTTGTGTATGTATGTCCATTATAGTGGAGCTCCCGGGAGAAGGCAGTCGAGTCATGTGGTCTTGAAAGATTTTATTGGATAAATTAGGGAACAGGGTGGTAACGTAAACAAATCACTTACACAAGTGATGTCTTTAGCACGGAATCTGGTTCTAATTTTGTCCGTCCTGTACCGAAAGTGATAGTAGTGATAACGCTTTGACATGGGGAAAACAAATTCACAGCGATCGCCATTCATGATTTTGTGTATGACAGACGTTTTTCACACCTTTTCAAAAATCGACTGACCCAAGGTCAACTGTCGTCTCACCGGGGCAGCACTATACTCGATGTTGTCTGTCTTGTGCTTGGCGCAACTTGGCCAAATATGGCCCTTGCACCATAAAACCCAAACAACCAGTTTGAGTTGCTTCTTTAACCCTCCTGGTGGTTGTTTCAATGAAGTATCTATCCGTCACAGAGAAAATATTGACGTATGGGGAGGTAATCTGGACATTTGGGGAGGTAAGTTTACCAACGAACAGAAAAAGAAGCTCCAGTCAATTCAAAGATCTTTCCTTTTAAAAATGACTGGAGCTTATAGAACCTCCCCAACCGACTCCCTCCATGCTCTCTGCGGAATCCCCCCGCTCCACGTGACCTTGAAGTCTCTCTATTCCAAATTCCAAATTATTAAAAGGCGGCAACTCAAACCTTGGCTCAATCTGTCACCTAATGAAATAGATTTCAACCTCCCCTTAATAGATATTCCCATAACAAATAGAATTATTAATTTCAGCAGTCAACTACTCGACGCAGATTACGAGGTGTACACCGATGGCTCCGGTATTGATGACAATATCGGGGCCTCGGTGTGCATCCTTGAAAATAAACACCCAATTCAGATTTTTAAATACAAATTAAATGGCTACAACTCTGTCTTTCAGGCAGAGTTGTCAGCCATTCATCAATCAATTTTATTTGCTATAAACAATAATAAAAAATTTATATTTACAGTGACAGTTTGAGCTCTATTCAGGCTCTCATATCACCTTTCATTAGATCCTCATTTTTAAATAAAATAAAATCCGATATTGCCGACCATACTAACCTTTTTAGCCTGAATTGGGTTCGAGCACACGTGGGGATGGAGAGTAATGAACTGGCTGACCAACAGGCCAAGCTGTCCGCTAATGTGGCGAGGGATTGGTTGTTCCTGCCCCTCTCTCTTTTATTAAGAAATTGAGGAGTCAATTGATTCTTGACTGGCAGGAACACTACACTAGATCGGAGTCTGGTCTCCGGCTGAAGGAGTTCATGCCGGAGATCAGTACAACCGTTACCTCGTCACAAACCGTTATTTCATATGGTTCCTTACGGGTCATGGCCCGTTCATGGACTAGCTTAAAAGATTTCACCTTAGTGACACTGACCTCTGCACCTGTGGGATGGTGGGCAGTGCTGACCACTCTCTCTTCAGCTGCGTAAGCACACTTAAATACTATTTAAGGGAGCCAACGGCGTTGAACAAACCCGTGTGGCTCTCTAGTGTGCTTAAAAACAATATATCGCTTAATAGAGTAAAATCTTACGTATTGGCAACTGTAGAGGTGGCAAATCGCCCGCCAACCTCAGATTGAACTCCTCTTCGTGGCAGTTTAACCCCCTCCGTTCCCCTTCTGTATTCTTATTTTAATATTTTAAAATTTTAACTAATTCACGAATTTCATTCATTACCATCATCTATTTATATCATTTTTCATTCATTGTATTTATTCCATTGTCATTCATTATTTTACACTTTTAAACAAATGTAACTATATATATATTTATTTTATTCTGTCGCTGTTGTTCTTTTTTCTCTTTTTCAGTTTCGTCTTTGTAAACCGTAGGTCTGTTCACCGGTCGTCCCTTTGTTATTATTATTCAATGTTGTTTTATGTGTATTATACGTATTTCGTCCCTGTAAACCGGCAAATTGTTGCCGGTCGTCATTTCTGTTGGTCCTGTTGGCCTGCTTTGTAGGTTTTTTTATTTTGTATCAATAAATGGTGGTGCCCTTGGTGCTTGGGGCCCCACGTGAAAAGTTGGGGGTGCTTTCCACCGGGGGGGCTGGTTGACTCGCTGCCCTCTTTCGTGGTTACGGTGGTCGTCTCCCCCACTTCCCATGCAAAAGCTCCAAGCCTTATTTTGGCGAGCTGGGAAGCGGTGGGTCTAGAATGAAGTATCTTGTCATTAGATACAAATTGACCAGATCTTGATGGATAATATACCTCGTCATTAGAAAAAAGATGATCATATCTGGATCTCCTCATCATCGAAAATTCGTCAACATCTTCATGACGAGGTATCTCATCACTTGCAAAATTGGTCAGATCTTGAGGGACGAAATGTCCTAGATCACTGGCCATAATCGCTCCTCCATTACTATGACTAGACCTCCCTCACATGAGAGGAGAAACGACATAAAACAGGACCACCCACACCGCACATACGCTGCACTAAATTGAAAACGTGCTTATAACCAGAGCACTGCAATGAACGTCGACCACACAAAGAAACGAATGCAGCTTCACAATTCCCGAATTATTTTTGTTTGAAGATACGGAACGCGCAAAAAAGAAGCCTCTAAACAAGCTCCAAAATGAAAAAAATCAGGCGCAATGAATGGAAAGACAGTGAAAAATGGGATACTTCCTCCAAAGGTAAGTAGGACCCTCATCGTCAAGAAAAATAGTCCTCCACTCGCTTTCGCGTTTTCCGACAATTTTTTTTTAATAACCCAACTTCCCACGGGCTAGAGAAACTTCCAGTGACATTTATCGGCGACATATTTCGTCCCCCGTTCCCTCCCCCTTTCTGAGGGATTCTTCCCCATTTCGCGCATTGCGGGGAAGGAAATCGGAGACGCTGGGCTTCCGTTTTGTGGGCTTCTAATTATAACTTATGTGAAAAAGAATGATCGGCTCTAATGAGATTTGGTGTCGCCATCTAGTGAGGTCAGATTGAACTTCGACCCCGTACAGCTCGGGGGATTGTTTACTGTCACTTCCAGGATGAGGCTGTCTTTTAATGGTGCTTTTTTCCTCTTCTCTTTCGGTTTCAATGTAAACATAGGGGGATATTTGAGCATTCTTTTCTTGAAATGTTACCGTAATTATGTAGATGATTATGTTGGGGGAAGTAACCAATAACAAGAAGTGGATAACTAGGGAATAGTTTCGAAGAGAAAGCTTTTTCTTTACCCGGCATTTTCGAAACGAATGTGGTCTGCGGCAATTCTTCAGTTTGTTACTCATTGTGGAAACACTTGTGGTTTGTTTACGATAACCACGAAACACAAAGTAATTCACAAACAAAGGGCCACCAGCTTCCGCATACACAAGCACACATCGGCGCTCAGGGCCCCATTACAAAGTTAATCGGAGACACCACCGTATTCTCAATTCATCAAAGGCTCGGATCCTCTATACGAGGTCTGTCCGGAAAGTATATCCATCCATGTAATATGAAACAAGATACATTGCACCTATGACTTTTTGCGTCTAGTTTCCTTCAAAGTAAGCACTTTGGGATCTCCCACACTTCTCCCAGTTTCATCCACTTTTCAAAACACTCTGCGAATTCCATTGTTGAAATCGCTATCAGCTTCCTTGTCGTGTTTTCTTGAATTGAATCCACTATCTGAGATCTTCCTTTCAGAGGTGATTTTAACTTTTAGAAAAGCCAGAAGGTCACAAAAGAAGGGCTTCAGCACTATGGAGGCACTCGAGAGTCGAGTCGCGTATAACCGGACTCTATCGAGCTGGTAAACAGCCCTTTGGCACAAGATCGAATACCGTTTTCGGGGTATTTCTGATTTTTTTAAGTGTAGTATTAACCCTTGGTATCCGAAAAACTCTTTATTTCTGATTTTCTCTCTCTTCACTTGAGATTGGACGTATGGAGGGTCGACTGTAAATTAAAAAAACAAAGCCAACAAAAACAAATAAATAATTAAGTTTTAGTTTTTATCATTATAAATGTAAAATTAATTAAATAAAAAACTAACTCTAATAATTTTAACAGGTAGGTAGATAGTTGAATTTACGTTGCACTGAAGCAACCAACTATTAATTTTAATAACAATAAGCTGTATGTAAAAACAGTATGGAAAGATGAAAAGACAAAAATGTGGTCCAGGTTGAATTTCACCTGTACATTAAAATAAAGTACTGGTAAAATTCAAGGCCCATACGTGAAATTCAATTGCTTTTTAATCACCCAAGAGCCCTATAAGTTATGAACGTTAATTTTTAAAAACAGATTTACTATCGTTCTTTCAGGGTATGATAATTTCCAACCAAGAGTAATGCGGTTGAAGAAATAATGGAGAAGCTATTCGTAAGCTATTTATAATATAGAGAAATAAATTGAAGAGTATTGAATGAAATATTTCATTTTGAACACAGAAAAAGGTTTTCAAAAAGTTTTTTAAACACCACTGGAGCAAAAAAGAGTAATTAACTTTTTGTAAATCAATCAAAATTATATCCATTATTTGTGGGATTGAAAAAAATTTTAGTAGTTAGTTTATGTGTGCGTGAGAACAAAAAGCGTAGGTAATTACTATTTTTGTGTAAATCAATCAAAATTTTGTATATTCTTGGTCATATAGGCAGAAATATATTTTTTTGGTATCTCACATAATTTTAGGAATTAGTTTACGCGTACCATGAGATGAAAATGGTAGACAATTGATAGTCTAGCGGATTCTTTCCCCCAGTTTCAGATTCCAGCTTTGGCATTTTTCTTCGAATGCATATTTTTATTTTCCCTAGTCTAAACAAAAAATTATTATGATAAATTAGAAAAATAGAAGTATTATCAGAGCAAAGCCTTATGTTTTTTATTTATAATGTGAAAATTTGAAATTAACTAAAATTTTTACTAATTTTTGCTTCTTGAAAAGTCATTTCTAATTACAAAGTTCACTCTTCCGAATGGAATGCATGAAGCGAAAAGAAAAGTTCCAGTATATTCTTTGACAAATAAATTTTTGAGTGAAAAATTATTATTAAAGTAATTGTTTAAACTATAAAAATTCCAAGAGACGTATATTCAGCAAGCCAAAAGCATTCGTATACCCAAGAAAATGTGTATTCGCTTTAGTAATCATGATTGCTTTTGAAATACTAGGTTAGAAAATGAGTTGCGATACCTTGCACTATATTTAGACAAATAAAAGGAAGCCCATTATATAAATTGTTGGGAAATTGTAGCTAATTAAAATATCAGTTCCTATGAATAGGAACGAATTTTATAGCTTCGGAATGAATCTAAAACTTTAAATGAAATATAACTTATAGTTAGGAAGCAACATTATTACATATAGTTAGGAAACAACATTTTACTACACTGTCCATTATTGGAAGGCTTACGCCTCTTAAAGGTTTCATAATTATCTCTGTTCGACCTCATCACTTCCAAAGCTTTGCTTCCTCTCTACATCTTAACAAAAAGTGAACATGGAATTGCGAGTTTCATATAATTATATTTCCATAACTTAATAAGTCCCAGGTCATCAAATTAATAATTCTAAATATCATCAGTGAAATAAAACACAGCAGGTTGGGAGAAAGTAATTGTATACCTTTGTATTGACTTTTAAGGTTAATTAAATAATATATGAATTTTAGAAAGTTGTTGCATTCCAAACGATTTGTTGCAAATTCTATATTTGATGCTAAATAAAGGACAAAGGAATACATACAAAATTGTAAAAATTGATAGAGGGGGTAGTACTAAGGTACCTACCCCTCTATCTTTATTTACTTCTAATACTAAATTTTCTTCTATCAGAAAAAGTCTTTTTTAAACAGTATTCTTCTTTTATTCTTTAGAACAGTTTATTTATTTTCGGTACTGCCCAGTTCCGTTTTCTGATGGAGATGTTAAGTGGACCGTTTATTATCGAGAAACTGGCAATTTCACCATACTGTATTCACCATACTGTACCATACTTCAATTATTGTTTCAACGTAATACATACACACTCATACAAGACATTTTCGCATAAATAGATATGCAAAACTGTCAATTCTTAATATTACTTCTATCTACTAATACTACGACAACTGAAGCAATGTTGAATACAAGGATATTCATAAAAACATCCATAATCACTTAAATACATATACAAAAATGTCAATATTTTTTACTACTACTATTATCCACCAATACTAATACTACAATAAAAGCATTGCATGCATATTCATACTAAACACACACATCAATATATAACTACATACTCAGAAAATTGTCTTAATCCTTAATACTACTATTTTGTACTCATAATACTATCATTTTTCAAATCAAAAAATTCTAAAGATTTTCTTTTTAAAGCAGTCTTTTCTTGATTCTTTGAGACAGCTTGTTTCTTTTCAGCATGCGTCTAATTCCTTTTCCTGATGCAGATTTTAAGTTCTCTGATCTAGACGAGATCATCAAGTTATTGGCAATTGCATCAGAGATAATGGCTTCAACGTTGGTAGAATGTATCTCTTCATCAACTTCATTCCCTTCTTCAATGAATCTCAAACCAAGTATGTATTGAATACTCTTCTTCAGATTGCGCCAATTGAAGCGATAATGGATGTAAAAGTATCTGTTCTGCAAGAAGAAATCTCGACGAGGTATGGATTCATCGCTTTCCGCGGTCTACAGATGTCTGGAGTTTTCTGCTTCTAGGTCTTTTTAGGCCCTTTAGCAAGCCTTATCCTTATCCAAGCGTAGGCCAAGGGCGATTTCTCGACTGAATATCTTTCGCAATCATCTTAGTACCCATTTTCACAAATGGGGCAGAGGATTTCTACTTGCAAAACTAACGATTCTTTTCGGTCCTTTGAAAGTGTCCACTATCGTTTTATTTTCAATCGGCTTCACAAAAGTATTCAGTGAATCTCCACTAGTAAAACTGTTAGTTTCTTTGTACGTATCCAAAAACTTGCCGCTCTCATCTGGTTTCATGCAGACATTCAATGTATCTCCACAAATGAAATTTTCTGCTCCTGTTTGTTCTTTGGATGCGAACTCAATCTCGTCATTCTCATTTGTTGCAAGTACTTTTGTGGTCGATAGTTTCATCTCGCAATTTAGTTCACAACTTGAATTGATCTGTTTATATATTTATCATTGTTGTTTACATCTGAGACATCTTTGACAAATCTCTGTATAGGAGTGTTTAATCATTCCTTCAGTCGCCATTGCTTTGATATCTCCTCCTACTAAGTCAGCATTCAACTTTTTTCCACAGTATCACTGTTGAAAGACAAGACCAACATAAAGTATGCCGTCAAGTAAATATAAGCTGTATTGACAATGATAATCAGCTGAAAATCCAAGGACATAAAAATAACCCTGCAATAACCTCAGGTTTATCCATATTTGGCTCGCTTTAGAAAGTTTGTCACTAAGAAATCATAATATTTACTAGCACAAAAAAAATGTACTGCTTGTCTAATATGATTTGTAACGCTGCTTTAAAAATATTGTTATAAGTGTTCTATTGTTTAACCTATTTGAAATGAAATTAAATTTACAACGCTGTAATACATTTATTTGAATTGATTTTTCCGTAAAAGATTTTCCGTATCCCAGATTTTACACACGTGTGAGAATAAGTTTTTCCATAAAATTATACTTAATATATACTAAAATAAAAAAATTACAAAAAAGTACAAATTTTAAGATTTTTAGATTGTTTAAATTAAAGCTATTTTAAATTAAAAGATTTTCTTTTTAAAACAGTCTTTTCTTGATTCTTTGAGACAGCTTGTTTCTTTTCAGCATGCGTCCAATTCCTTTTCCTGATGCAGATTTTAAGTTCTCTGATCTGGACGGGATCAAATTATTCGGGATCTAGACGGGATCATCAAGTTCGTTACCACAAGTCAAACTCATCGACAACTAAATGTTTCTTCGTATTTTTAAAATTTATAAAAATTCTTAGTTCTTATTGCTCGGAATACTGTTTACAAGTCAAGAAAGTTTAAATACAGAATTAATCTGCTCATTTTTTAAATAGTAGTCAATTTAGATAAGGCATCCCTTACGAAAAATTCCTATAGAATTCTATATAAATTTCTATACAATGTGGTCTATAGAATCCTATAGAATTATGTCCCATTTTTTTCCTATAAGCTCTATAAAGTAACTTCTGTAGTAACCTATAGAAAATCTATAGTAATCTCTATAGAATGTAGAAACCTTTAGAGAATTCTATAGTAGCTCGTTTCTTTTGTTTCACGACATTACTTTCCTATAGAATTCTATAGAAGTACATTTCTATGGAATTAAAGCTCGATTTCTCTATAAAAATCTCCATATAGTTAGTTCTATAGAATTGTTTTTTATAGACACGAAATTTCGTTTCTCTATAAAAATCTCTATAGCGTTCTATGGAATTCTATAACAATTTTTCGTAAGGGATGCTCACACTGTAAAATAAAGTAGTTTCCAAAAATTCATGAAGTATGACACAGAATAATATTATTATTAAAGATTACTACTTAAAGAATCTATTGAGTATAAGTATCAATTACGATTTTTTGCGTCACAGTTCGTCCAGTGGTAGCCAGGTTGAAAGAGTAACGGATTAAGAACCGGAGGATTGTGAGTTCGAATCCAACCAAAGACCGTCTGTGCACGCTAAACCTGTCGTGACATCAAATGAGGCCAAGTTTCAGTCCCAAACCATGTCTGATAAAGATAAAAAAAACAACGTTTAAGAGGAAATTTATTTCTTTAGAAGTAAAGATACAAATCTTGGATCGTCTTTCAAAAGGAGAAAAAGCATCTCACATTGGAAAGTCTTAATTTAAATGAAGCAATAGTCCGGACTATTAAGAAAAATGAAAAAGAAATTAGAAGTGCAGTTGTTGCAGGATCTTCGATATCCGCAAAATATGCAGCTGGTCCCCGGGCGCCAATAATTGAGAAAATGGAAAAGGCACTCAGCATTTGGATTGATGATAGCTGTCAAAACAGAATTCCATTGGATGGTAACATCATTAAGCAAAAAGCACTTAAAATTTACAAATACCTTAAAGAACACGGAGCATCTTCAGTCAACCCAGATTTTGTGGCAAGTAAAGGTTGGTTCGAAAAATTCAAAAAGCGCTTTGCAATTCATAGCATAAAAATTCAAGGAGAAACTGCGTCGGCTGATCATGAAGCTGCCAGGACGTATCCAGAAAAAATTCAAAACATAGAAGAGCAAGGATACACAGCACAAGTTTTCAATGCCGACGAAACTGGGCTTTGGTGGAAAAAAAATGCCCAGTAGAACCTTTATATCGAAAAAAGAAAAAACTGCACCCGGATTTAAGGTATCTAAAGATCGTATAACACTACTTTTGTGCAGTAATAGTAATGCGTCGGGGGACTTTATGACAAAACCCTTGCTAGTTTATAGATCTTTAAATCCCCGTGCACTTAAAGGCGTAAATAAAAACACCTTACCGGTATATTGGAAAGCAAATACAAGAGCTTGGGTGACTGGAAATTTATTTAAAGATTGGTTTTTAAATTGTTTTGTGCCAAACGTTGAAAATTATTTAAAACGGAAAAAATTGAGCTTCAAGGCGCTATTACTATTAAATAATGATCCATGTCACCCACAAGGTTTGAGTCATCCCAATGTCAAAATAGTGTTCCTACCACCTAACACTACTTCGTTGCTCCAACCATTGGATCGAGGTATTATTTATACCTTTAAAAGTTATTACATAAGAAGAGCATTACAGTGGATTTTAGACGTAACCGATTCAAAATCAATTAATGTAATGGAAGCTTGGAAGCAATTTTCAATTAAGCACTGCATCGACATTATATCTTTGTCGCAGAAGGAACTAAAAACATCAACGTTAAATGCATGTTGGAAGAAGATATGGCCATCTTCAGTTGAAAAAGAAAACGTGCTTGAATCGTCAGAAAATGAAATTGGTGGCATATTAGAACTTGCTAAATCTATCGGAGGCGAAGTCTTTGTGGATATGGCTATTGAGGACATTCAAGACTTGTTAGTGGAAGAAGTTGACGAAGCGGATTTGATGAAAATGGCATCCGTTGGAAATCAAATCGATTCTGAGGACAATAGCACTGATGAAGATTGTGAAGTTAATAATTTAACATTAAAAAAATTAGAAGAAGGCCAAAGTTTAGCTGAAAATCTTGAATAATTTTTCTTGAATGCAGACCCTTCCTCTGAAAGAAGCCGAAAATTCAAAAGGGAGCTGCAAAATTGTCTGTCTTCATACCATGAAATCTACAATGACCTTGTAAGAACCAGCAAACAAACCAAAATTACAGATTTTTTAAAGAGGATAGAAGGTGCAAAAAATCTAAATGAAGAAGATTCAGAGTGAAGGTGATATCGTTCAACCGAAAAAACGTTCTCATTTGATTGTACTGAGTAGTGACGAGGAAGAAATTTATTGAATTAAGGTTACATTAAATAAAAATTATATTTTTTTGTTTTTTTTCGTTTTGTGTTATACATACATTTATATTTTTAATAAAAATTAAGTTGCTTATATGGAATTTAAAAAAATATTTGTTTTTGATAAGTTTTCGGAACGTAACCCCCCTTTCTGTACTGGCTCTGGGTCTCATATAACACGGTTTCACATAACACGGCATTTTCTAGGAACCTATCTACCGTGTTATAGGAGGGTTAAACCTGTAATTCAATACAGGGTTTCATCGATTATCTTGAACAGTGATATATGAATAATACTGGTCTACAGTATGGATGTGAAGCGATTTAAAGTGTGTAAAATATTTCATTTTAACCCTCCAAGTGATTTCGACGATATATCTTGTTCATCCAGATCCGATAAATTTTGCTAATGACGAGATACCTCGTCATTAAGATATTATCGATTTTTTTATGATGAAGAGATCAAGATCTGGTCAGTTTTCTTCTAATGACGAGATATCTCGTGCCATCAAGATCTGGCGAGTTTTGCTAATGGCAAGACCTCATCGAGACGGCCACCCCAGGAGGGTTAACCATTTGATTTTGAATTTGTACCAAAATGTTCAACAATAATTTCAAGTAATACCGTAAAATATTTTTGAGTATTATTTTTTATTATAAAGTATCATAAGTAAATTGTATAAAAAATTCTTTTAAAAACTATTTTTTGAAGCCACTATGGGGTAAAAAGGGTGAGTAATTGCTATTACTTTTTGTAAATTAATTAAAATTATACCTATTTGTTTTGTCAGATCGGCAAAAAATATAAATTTTTGGCGAGCCCCGGAATTTTTGTAATAAGTTTATGGTTGGTAAGGTAGTTGAATTTACGTCGCACAGGAGCAACACAACGGGATATTGGTGACGGTCCAGGATCCATCCCGAAGGGAAAGATCCGAGGACACACGTCATAATTTTGAACCAGGGTCAGATGACGAGGTAAACACCTGAGTTGGCATCCCACTTAGTTTTTCCATGCCCCCACCTCCCATTAGTTTGCGTGTTCCATGAGATGAAAAAGGTTGAAAATCATTGATATAGACCACACCTAGACAACAGAACATCAAGCAAGAGGATATTTATATACTTTAGCTGTTTTGATATATACTTAGAATATTAACATATCTAGCCTTAAACATTTCAAGATTGGATATCAGATGTCCCAACAACCCTGAAAAGGTTAAAGCAAGAAATGCAAATTTATAATTTTTATGTATTGCTATGATTTAATAAAAAGTTAATTAGCTTTATTTTATTTATCTGTTGATTCTAAAGCGAAGTTTCTAAAAGATGAGTCTAAAATGTTTGGGTTAGTTGTTTGACTGGTTGATTTTTTATGGCGCAAGAGACAGATTTGGCCAAATGTTTTTTCGTCAAGTAAATGGACATTCACAAGTTAGGTGCTTGGAAGAGGAGGCATATTTTGTAATTACCCTGGACGTTATAATTACAAATTTAGCCGCCTAATCTCTTGTGGTCATTGAGCTTGTCTGCCACCCAGTAGGAAGCGAGTTCGAATCTTGGTTTGTAAGAGCATGGTAGGTAGGTACTTTAATTAACGTCGCACTGGAGCAACACAACGAGCTATTGGTGACGGTCCGGAATCAGTCCCCAAAGGAAAGATCAGAGGACAAATCCGAGTAATTTTGAATCACGGTCAGATGACGAGGTCACACCTGAGCTGGCACTCCACTCTCCAAACTTATAAGCGCATGGATGTTAATGATTGTCCTTGTTAGAACCATAGAGGAAATATAAAAGTAGAGTGAGCAATGGTAACCTTTTTAGATGCCCATGATCACGTGATCAAAACTAGTAGTAAAGTGACCCTTAGACTATTTTCGTCTTCCAGGAGGAAACGACTATTCATCATTTTATTGGTCCAGGCAGTTTCGTAGATAAGAGGGGCAGTCAGAGGCATTTCTCTGAAATGCCGCCTGGTCTTGTTTGTCTTGTCTGTAAAGACGTTTGTAAAGTATTCTTTGTAAAAATGTTGTGTCTCCTCATCTGACTTCAAAGCAGTTTTATTAGTGTTAGTTACTAATTTTGGGATCATTAGCCCACTTTCATTGTAGCTGTACGTTTATATAGTATGATAAACATTATTCCCATTGGACCCAAAGAGGATCAAGTCTATTTAGATAAGAGAACGAATAGAGCAGGAAAATCTGTAAAAGGTAGATAGGTAGTAAATTAACATCGCACCGGAGCAACACAACGGGCTAATGATGTCCTTGCATCTTTCCCCTCGGGATCAATCCCGAGGGGAAAGATGCAAGGACAATGCCTAGTAATTTTCAATCACGGTCAGAGGGCGAGAATAACACCTGAGCTGGCACAGCACTCTCTAAACTTCGTACCACGCCAACGTGAGGACGTTTGAGGCCACGTAAGATTTAAAGTGCATCAGTCCCGTGTACACGACGGTCTTTGGTTGCACCCTCTCCAAAATTCCACTCCAACGTGAGGATATTTGAGGCGACAACAAATTTAACGTGCTCCCCATGTACCAGAAGGTTTTTGGCTGGACCTAGTTTCGAACTCGGAATCCTCCAGTTTCGAATCCGTTTCTCTTCCAACTGGGCTACCGCGGCCCCTCGATTTTTTCCGAGTTCCCTACATTATGTTTCGCTTACCTAACTTGCCAGGGTCTCCTTTTTATGTCGAGTAGGGATCAGAACGCACATGCTAGTACAGGTGGATCTTAATTACTTCAATCTGATATGTTAGGTATGGTCATTTTGTTAATCAGTCATCCAAAGATTCCTACTGTTTCGTTAATGGCCACAGTAATTTAAACCCACAGGTGCAAGGATGATACTCATTAGTAAAAAAATTATTGTAATAGGCATAGTAATTATTTTTGCATTTGGAACTAAATACTGATTTACTGATTCCATTGCACTGATTTAAGTTAGAGATTGATCAATTAATTGTGCCTTTACCAACACAGAAAACACATTAGGATTCTTAAAAGATTCTCCACCACGCGAAAAAAGGGATTATATTGTAGATTATCCATTCCAAACTCTCCCTATCAGTAAGTACAATATCGGAAGTCCTCTAATCAAGTTCAGCTTCAGTAACAGTAGTTTTCCTCAGTTGAACGTTTAGATTTTTAAGGGCACAGCATTTTTCTTCCTCGATTGCTTCTGGGGCAAAAAGGTAAGCTTTACTTCAGTAATAAGTTTCATTTTTCATGAGTTTAATTTTTCTTTAAAAAATATGTTTCGTAAAAATTGTCGTGTATCATTGACTATTAAATCGAATCAGATGGCAAAATGTGACATACCCCCTTTTGTGAAATCTGGACATGTTGCGTTTTCGTATCTGATTATAGGACTATTTGGGTACTTTTGAGATTAATAACATTCACCAACAACTCCATTCCTAGATCTATTCTTTTCTCAACTCTATACTCAAGAAATATGCGTGATATGATATTTTTGGAAACAGTTCGTTGTAAGAAGGTGAATCTATCAAATTAATGCTATGAAGTACTTTTTAAGTAAAAAATAAATTGTGTTCCAATTAGATAAAAGTTTTAATATAAACACGTCGGTGACTTTAAAATTTGTTAGATTAATGTAATTCTTTTGAAGAAACTTATGAAGGCAGTCCTTTTAAAATAACTCGAATTTAAATGCAACTCAAATAATCGAAATAATCTATTAAATTTTATAAGCTGTACAGAAAGATTTCAAACCAGCTTTATCCAGGTGTAAGTTCTGGATGCTATTATTTGTACACAGTTTCTCCCAAAGACTCTATCCTAAAATTAGAATCGTATTATGCGAAGCATTCTATTGTAATTTACAAAAAAAGCATTTATTATTTTGTATTGGGATATTTACTGTTATTAGTAGTTTTATTTATACTTGTTTTATGTTCCCCCAAAAGACATTCTATCACAATTAATATTTGATCATTCGATTTTTTCTGGTAATAGTAATGATAATTAATTAGCGTCGCACTGGAGCAACACAACGGACTATTGGCGACGATCCGGAATCAATCCCCAAGGGAAAGATTCGGGGATGGCACCTCGTTATTTTAAACCACAGTCGGATGATGAGGTCAACACTTAGCTATCATCCCACTCTCTAAATTTCCACACTACGCCAACGTGGACAATTGAGGCCACGAAAGATATAACGTGCACGAGCCCCAGTATAGACGACTGTCTTTGGTTGGACAGAGTTTCGAACTCGCAACCCTCCGATTTCTAACCCATTACCCTTCCTACCGGGATACCGTGGCCCCACAATTTTTTTCTGTTAGTGAGAAAATCACCATTCATTTCGCCATTTTTGTTGCTACTCCATAAAAATGTGCATTCCCACATCTAACCTGTCATAAGATGTTATATCGCCAAACGAGGCGATAAAATGACAAATAGGTCAACTGTCAATATTTCGCAGAGCGGTCACGTGACTACTAGTCGACGTTGGTCACACTTTTTGAAGCTTCTCTCAATAGCAACGCTCAGTTTCCTTGTGTTTCACGTCTATGATTAGAACCAGGGGTGGCTTACCCACTGAGGGCTCCTTCACAAGTAGCTGCGTTAGCCCTGTTGGAAGAGTAACGGATTAGCAACCGGTGGGTCGCGAGTTCGATACTCGGTCCAACCAAAGAACGTCGTGTACGCGGGGGCTGGTGCACGTTCAATCTGTCGAGACCTCAAATGTCCTCACGATGGCGTGGTGTGGAAGTTTGGAGAGTGGGGTTCCAGCTCAGGTGTCGACCGCGTCATCTGACCGTGGTTCAAAATTACGAGGGGTTGTCCTCGGATATTGCCCTTCTACCGTCGCCAATAGTTGTTTGCTCCAGTTTGACGTTCTACCTACTTACCATCACAAGTAGCCGTCAGTTTGTCCCTTGGCTGAGAGGTCAGTGGTCGGGCATTTTTTTTTAAATTATCAAAACAAATTTAAGAATTTTTTCTATATGAGAACGAAATAACACAAGAAAAACTTGAAAGCAAAACATTTGCTAACGTAATGGTGTAGAGAATTTTTGTTAAAAAAAACTAGCATTTCTTTTGCTCAACAGTGGAAAACTTCTGCAACATATCACACATATTTCTGAGCAACAAAAAAATCCTGGGATTAGATCGTTTAATGGCTTTCACAGTACGAAGAGCCATAATATATAAAGTAGAAAGCGATAAAGACCAGGATTCATGTCCCTCAGAGGAGAACATAAAACTTTTTTTCATGTATAAATAAGAAAAACGCTCAAATGTTGAGACTGCGTACTCTTTCGCTTTAATTAATGTAATAATCCCACAGTATTTTAAATGTCTTGAAGGAAGAAATCTCAAGCAGCAGGTGCAGTATGGGGCCTTCTCCTTCCCCATTGGTTGTTCGGAGCACCCCTCCTACACAACGAAGATCATTCATTGGTGCTGGAGTCGTTCCCCGCATCTCTGAAAAATCCCCGCCACAAAACTCTTTCTTTCTCTTTGCAGTCTCGATGTGTCAAACTGAAGCTGGCATCTCGACAGATCGTTTGCAGATAATTTTCAGCGTTTCGAATTGTTCTCATGTGCATTTTAACTTACTATTCGTTTGCTGGTAGTGGGTATTAATTTTTAAAAATTAATACTAAAATACTCGTAATTATTCGAGTTTTGGAGATTTTTGTTTGGATATTTGGTGCTATATTTTAATTGGAAAGGAGAAAAATTTTTCATAGCTCGTGGCTTGAAACGAAGTATTTTTCTGTCTCAGAATTCAACGAATATTTGTTCAATCTCTGAAAATCCTGCACAGGAAATACGTTTCAGGAAATAAAAAGTCAATGGGACCATTCTAATGCTAAAAATGTACAGTCGATGACCTTTCTTCGATTTTAAAACTTCATATCATTTTTCATATCATCGAAACTAGTTTCGAAAGGAGAAATAAATTTCAAAATTCTGTTTATTCCATTTTGCATGAGCAGGAATCACTCTATCCGGACCGAATACGTTTCATGTGCGAATAATTCATCTGTGCTGAAAAAGACTGGCAATACAGTTAGAGCGATGAAGGACTTAATGTCTGACGCCGAGAACAGTCTCGACATCTACATAACTCCAGAAGAGGGTTTGCCGACAGATACCGTGTCTTCGGAGGATTTGAGTGACGGATGCATAGCCAAAACGAATCCTGAGATCAAAGCTGAAAACCGTGTGGGTCTACCATTTGTCGGGTCCCTGTGCTACTTGCCCTTCGAACACAATGGGCAAAACCTAGTCGCTTTCACGATGGGAAACCAGCAAAATTTCCTTCAGAAGAAGAAAAGGACGTCGAAATCAAGGTAAGACATACTTCTATTCATTACAATGAGATTATTCATATCTGGTACCAAACAGACCACCCTGTCTCAGTCAGGGTGTTAGTTGCCAACGTGCAAACCTTAGCAAGCCTGCCACTTTTCTAAAAAACACTTAACTTTTTAAAAGAATTCCCTTTATCAAGCATGAATTGAGAAAATAATTTAGAACGATTGTCTTTTCTCAACTTGTTCCCTACATGCCATAATGTTAAACAAACATTACGTTTAATGATTGTTTGTATATTTACCAGTATATTTTAATGCTGTAATAATATATTTATGTAGTGTGTACGAAGCTCAGATTTCAGCTTATCTAACTAGCATGCGTTTTGATAGCTTTTTAACCCATCGATCTTCTAATGAGATAGACGGAGTAAATGCTCGTAGCTTCATGTTATTTCTTCCAGTCGCTCAGTTTTAAATTCTGACACGCGGTTGTGGGGAAAAGCGTGAATCCTAATGTGAGACAAATTATTGATTGGTTAAAGTGATTATTCAAAGTGATAAAGCACTAGTCTTAACTTCAATAGCTCAAGACGATTTGTAAGCCCATGTGACTTACCCTTCTGAGATCTTACGACAGCGACTCAGCTGTAGTTGGGTTTAATGGAGCACATGCTCCGTAGGGGCCTTAATCTTCAATCGATAGGTGAGTGGCAGGATAAGTGATGCTGTCAGGTTAGATGTGTGTTTGAGCAATGATTGAAGACTGAATAAGTTGGTTGATTCTGTATTAATGTTTAATCAGTTTGGGTACGGGACAGCGATTCAGCCCATATTAATCATCAGCGATCAGTCAATTTAACCCTCCAGTGGTTTCGATGAGATATCTCGTCCATCAAGAACAGACCAATTACACTAATGACGAGATGTCTTGTCATCAAGATATTGCCGATTTTGTTTATGATGACGAGATCAAGACATGTTCAGTTTTCTTCTATTGACGAGATATCTCGTCCATCAAGATCTGGTCAATTTTGCTAATGACGAGATGAGGTGGATCTGTAGCTCTAATGTTACTTTGATGCGACAAAGACTTTCGACCGACTACTTTAAAAGGAAACATTTTGAAAATTCTACCCGAATATGCATCAAATGTGGACCGATTATCAATTAAACTCTAAAATATTCGCAGGTCTGTGTCTGTGGTAAGAGCTGGCCATGTACAAACTACAGTAAGTCGCCCCTTCTCAAAAACATTTGACTCCCTAAAAGAACGCCCTTCATAAAGCAGAAATTTAAGCATCAATTCAGAAAATAATTAATATCCCAGTTGTCCCGTGCAATGTAGTAGGTTCAAATAAGTGGACTGTATAGTTAAAAACTTATTTATTTACAAAATTCTATCTAATATATTAACAGAAGCCGTGGCTCTGAAATAACGATTCCATGTGGAGCACTTCTATGCGTCCATACAAAATTTGCGCTAAGGTATAAAGATAAGACGTATAACTAGTCGAAGAATTCTTAACACGAACAGTTCTAACGATAACAAGGACACAGATTCTGAAGATATCTTTTTAAATGTTGCTATAATTGGCGTCTAAAGAATAAAAACAGAAATAATATAACTGCAAACTATTCCTAATTTTTCGCGGGCCGCGGTGGCCCGGTTGGAAGAGTAACGAACTAGCAACCGAAGGGTTAGTGTCCAGCCAAACACCGTCGTGTACAAAGGGGGCTGGTGCACGTTAAATCTGTCGTGGCCTCAAATGTCCTCACGTTGGCGTGGTGTGGAAGTTTGGAGAGTGGGGTGCCAGCTCAGGTGTTGCCTCGTCATCTGACCGTGGTTCAAAATTACGTGGTGTTGTCCTCGAATCTTTCCCTTTGGGATTGATCCCGGACCGTCACCAATAGCCCGTTGTGTTGCTCCAGTGTGACGTTAATTGAAATACCCCCCCCCCCTAATTTTTCGCGGGCCAGGATATCAATGCGCGCACGCAAACGACAATCATTTGGCATTCGCGCAACGATAACTATCTGACACGCGTACACAAACACCAGTCTCCTTTCTCCTGATTCTTTCAATGAGAATTACGTATGATTATTTTTTTACTATTTTCAGACTGTTGATGTGTTCAAATGTATATTTTACCCGAGTGATTTTCGAAACCTCGACTTGTTTTGATATATATCTAGCCTTTGGCATGTACTTCTTGATAACTTTTTAATTACAAAACCATTTCGGAAGGATTCTCGAGACCCGAGGGCATTCTTTCTGAATACATCACAGTCCTTGATTATTGTTATTTGAATATTCTTATATTTTAACACAATTATTCTATAAAAGCACAATGTGCAGATTATTTTAGTATCTTATTGCAATCGAAAAAGTAATCGACACACAAAGAAGTATAATTTTATTTAAGAAGTATTTTATCGAAGTGCGTAATTTTCCGATTATATTAACTTATACGTAACGGATAAGTTGAAAATATCGGAAAATTTATTGCTGGACAAGCTTATTTAAAGTTAAAGATATACGGCGAGCTGGGCCATTCCCGGAATATTAGATACCCACGTGCAAACATCATAACGTCACCCGTCTTCACGAAAATCGTTTATTTTCTCGTAAAAACTCCTTTCATCAGACACGTATTCAGAATGCAATTTCGGAGAAGGCCCTGTCTTCTTTCTCCCGGTATCCTAAAAGCAGTAATATCAAATGAAAATTGCGTTTAATGATTTTTTCGACTGTTTTCATATTATTGATGTACTTAGATGCATATTTTACTCATGTGATTTGCTAAATCGATTGTCTCATATTACTAGTTTCAGCATGTCTTTTTCACAGTTTTTTTAATTCCAAAATCATTTCTGGAAAATTTCTGGCCTAATGGGTTTTTCTTTCAATCCATCCATGTCCTGCATGTGTGATTTTTGAATAGTCTAATGCCATAAACAAAATATGCTAATTCGTATCGTTTATTACAATCACAAGAACTTACAGGCGAATCTACAAAGAACAGATGAGTATAAAATTATTGGAAAATTTATTAGGGGTATTTTTAAAGTTGGAGGCATACTGGGCACTTCCGATCGCCCCAATTTTATCTGATGACGTGCAAGTGCAGGCTCTCTAAGGAATGGCAATCAGGGCCACCACTAAGGAACGACAGAGAAGTTTCATATCGTAGAGTCATTCATCTTTCTAAAAGAACTAGAATATATATAGGTAGGTAGGTAATTAATTAACGTCACAATAAAGCAACACAACGGGCTATTGACGACGGTCCGGGATTAATCCTGAAGAGAAAGATCCAAATTAGAATATATATATAAAGAACTATCACGGTTGAACTATCACGGTTATATACTAACAGCATAACTAACAGCTATACAGCATAACTAACTTGGAAATAAGAATGTAGGTAAGTAGGTAGATGAATTGCCGTCGCACTGGAACAACACATAGGGCTATTAGCGACGGTCCGGGATCAGTTCCCAAGGGAAAGATCCGAGGACAACATCTCGTAATTTTGAATGACGAAACTTGATCCAACCAATGACTATTGTGTACGTGGGGGTTGGTGCACGTTAAATATGTCATGGTCTCAAATGTCCTCACATTGGCGTGGTGTGGAGGTTTGGAGAGTGGGGTGCCAGCTCAGGTTTTGACTTCGTCATCCGACTGAGTTTCAAAATTACGAGTTGTTGTTCCTTCGGGATTGATCCCATATCGTCGCCAATAGCCCGTTGTGTTACTCCAATTAGACGTCAATTCAACTACCTACCTTCCCAACCTGTTGTAGAAAAAATAAAAAGATGTTGTATCCACTATTTTAATCAGGACATTTTGATAACTGAATCTGAAAAAACTTTGGTTACTCAGATCATGGATCTCATGGAACGTTTACACAATTGTGGCCCTCTTGTAAAAAATTATATAAGCGAACTTTGTGTGCGATTCATCACTGCATGTGTTTATAGTATTTTAACCCATGCCAAACATCTTATTGTACTCATTCTCTATCTTAATTCAATTCGAAATTTTACGTCATATTATATTCTGATATTTGCATCATTCTAAACCACTCAGTCTCTAATACTTAATAAGAAAAACAATTGCTCATAATAGTGAAAATATGCTAATGAAAAGTAATGAATCGCGTTTCTGCATAAAAGATTTTTAAGACTATTCCCCACGAGTTTGTAACAAAAAACTTCAGCTAAAAATTATAAGTTACTTATAACTACCCTCAAATTTAATTAAAACCTTTTTATTTTGTTTTTAAATTTGCAAATTTTACTACGAAATTCATTTTACTCAGAAATTAATTCTAAATACAATGGCGTGCAAAACGTAAGGAAACCACTATTTTTAAAGGTTACAACTTCAAAATTAAACTAAGCAGCCAGTGGTGATTTGCATAACCGATGATATTTAGTAGAAATCTGGTGCATATTCAAATTTTGGAATCGTGAGTTAGAGGCACATCAACCTTCTATTGAAATAGATGGAGTACGTGCGCCAGCTTCATGTTATTTCTTCCAGTCGCTCGGTTTGAAGAACTGTCACGGGATAGTGGGAAAAAACATGAATCCTAATGTGGGATTGGTTGAAGGGATTATCCAGCGTGATTAAAAACACAAATCTGCGCTTCGATAAGCCAATCAGCCGAAGTAGATTCGTAAACTCACGTGACTTACTTCCGTCACAACTTCAATTCAAATACTTTTTTACTGTTCGCTTCTGTTCTTTTAATCGTTTCGTTCGTCACACATTGGTTCGGTAACTCCCAACGTTCTTCTTGTATAATCATTTTCCCACATCCAGGTCACTTCACTCCAAAGTAGCAGCTGAAAATCTTATTGTTCCTTAAATTATGCACGCCAGTTAATAACTTCTGGATTGTTTTGAATGAGATTCGTATTTAATCTTGTTAAACAAGCATAAGTTTGCCTTACATTTGTACCGAGTTTTGAAAAGTATTTGGCAACGTTTGCAACCAACATAGTTTTAGTTCCTCGCTTTCGCATTCTCTCGAAATATTTAATCAGATTACTATGAAACTGATAATTTGAACTGGCAAAATTTCCCTGTTCTATCCGATATTGCCTTAACCCTTCATTACGCTCGGTATCTGTCAGATACCTCTCTTTAGAGTATTACCCTCTGGAGAGATTTACACGTAAATATCCGCTCTATAACGTGTAATCTTCCCTGCATGACTTCTAACCAGTTTTGACTTCCTTGACCAATAGAATCTGAGCAAGCGATCCGAGAATTTAACACCATTTAATGTCAGGGGATTACAGGGTGATTCCGAGCCTACTTTTCGCTTCTAATTTTTTTTTCTTATTTCGAGAAGAAAATTTACTCTATTCACTTTTGTATGATCGAATGTCAGTTCGATTGTATTAAATAATTATAAACCGGCTTTTTGTTTGCATACGTGGAGACGAACGCTTATTAAAGAATTAACATTTATAACTAAAACTATAGACCATACAAAATTATACAAAATTATACAAAACATCGATCAACACTTTCTCACTCGGTCTTAAATTGTTCTAAATTCCAAATTATTTTATTTTATTTTTACATTCCAAACATGGTTACAGTCACAATATTATCGTTTGTTGCATAATAATATAATTTTCGGATCGTTTGCAAGCTCACAATAAAAATTAAATTTTCGGATCGTTTGCACGCACGCACATAATCCTTCATAGGATTCTTTCCACTAATAGGTATCCTTATTTTATTATTGTGTGAGTTGTGGGGTAAAAGAATACACTACTTGGAAATCTCGTGACGCTGAGAGAGTTCAAGACATTCAACAGGAATTCAAGATAATCATTAGCGGCATTCCTTTGGCAGATAGATTGCACAGACTTTAATCATGACAATCGTCGTATTTTTTATTATTCTTCATTTAAAAAAATTTAACTTAAGACTGTCTTCCCTTCATGTAATCTTGTTCCAAATTTTTGGGTACATCTGTTCTTTCTTTCAATATAAAAGAGCTTATATCAAGCCATCGCGTTTGGGACATCTCAATGTGACCAGATATGTTCCAAATGTGACTGACTGTATGGACGAGGTGTTGAAATTGTCAAATTATGATGGGAACAAGTGATAAATGTACCTTTTATAAAGTTGAAAATGTTTGTTTTTTGCGTTATTTTAAAACTTGCACTAAAAACCTCATTACTCTTGAGATAACCCAATGTTTTATTTCTTTATGATCTTTAAATGTTCTACCGAGGTACAAAGCGACTGCTTCCTTGGAGATAACCACTACTACTATTCTCGCATTTCGATTGCTCTACCTGAAGGGTTAAATTTCTATCAATTATTACATTTTTTAAATAGAAGTTAGTTTAAGAACTCAATGCCAAGATGGTAGATTTTGATGTGCTTAATTTAAAGACCCCAAAGCAGCATTTCGGCATCTCTGTTTACTACAGGTTTATCCTCTTGTTTTTGAATAAGTAACAGTTGGTAGACGTATGAATTTTTGGAAGTTGAAAATCGAATTTTTACCATTATAAGATATTTATCACTAAATTTGTTTTAAAACGTTTGTTTTTGTTAAGTTTATCTTGAAAATTCTGTTTTGTAGCACGTGCAATAACAAATGAACTTGTTTCAAAATTTAATATCTTCAGTAGTGATAAAGCAAAGGTATAACCTATTACCATTTTTAAATGGTAAATTAATTTGACAACTTTTCTTCTAAAGAAAATCATTGTTTTGAACAAACTTTCCCTATATAAGTTGCTTAAATATAGCTTCGATTCGTAAAATAAGCCACCTTGCCCATCTGTCGCTATGACAAAGAATTTGTAATATTTCAAAAGTCCTACTTAAAATTTGCTTTATTCTAACGTACATGCCACTTTAAGCAGAATACTTTGTGATGGTGTTGCGTGTGATGAAAAGGATTACAATTTATTAAAATAATAAACATTTAAAACAGAAAACAACAGAAAATAAAATTAAAACAAAATAAAAGTTGGCGGGAAAAAGTTTTAAAATTCATGATTCCTTTTTATCTCTTGATCTCGCACAGTTGCCATAACTTACAACTAAAAATTAGATAAAATTTAAAAATACGAAATTAATTCGGAGCGAAAAAAATATCACTGCACGTGGCAAACGAACGCGAGTTTCCGTTTTGTTGCAAAATATCGTCTGTCTCAAATGTTCGGAAATAGTTTATATTTTACAAAGAAAATAAATAAGGCTCAAAATAAAAAGTATTTGAATTTAAATTCTGCAAAAATAGTTTTTAAAAAATAATTGATTTTTCACAGTACTGGTAAAACAATTTAAATAATTGCAATGCGCAATATGCATTCCAGCTTCTCCAAAACAACCAAATTATGGTTGATTTAAGTAGAGTTACACAGATGTTTTAGCATGAAATCTGATCTAAATATGTAAGCAAAGGAATTTAAAATAATGCATTCACTATACTAAAATATAATATATCAAATTTAGAACATTGCATTAAAATGTTTTAAATAAATCTTATGTGATACTTGTACAAACACACAGACACAAAATCGAACATAGTACCGAAAGACGGACAGGCAGACTTACGCAGCCAAGTTCAGTCACTAAATGAATGAAAGAACTCACAGTATGGAAAGTTTCATGAAAATATGCTCGATAGTTTGGACGTAGCACGGGCACACACATAGACAGACAGATGGACAGACAGACAGACACCAAACACGCAAGAGACGGATTTTGCATTAGAAGGGTTCAAAACGGATAGAAAACTTGAAATGGGTCGAAAATATTCAATGTACAAACAAACACTTCATTCTTATTTATATAGATATATATATATACGTATATATATTGTAAAACTGTAATTGAAGTTTACAGTTTGACTTTGATATGACGTTAAATATTGCAATTGCACAACAAATAATTATGTGTAAAGATGTATTTTATGTTTATCTATACAAAAGTATATTTTTACGCTATAAGTAACATTAATTTTTATTGAATTTTATTCAAGTACACTTTTAATTTTAAACCTCATAACATGAAATATAAAAACTGACAGCCCAGATAACCGAATTCTTACCAAAAACATTTTCTCTATCAACCTTCAAAAAAGATTAAATTTTAAAAGTTTCTTCATTATAATGAAAAGCAACTTTTACACAAGTTGTACAACACCATCTAAAGACAGGGACATTCCTGAGTGGTATGCTGGGCATGCATTTGAATGTAGTCGGAAAAAATAGGGGCGTCTGAAAGACAGGCGTAATGTGACTCCAACTTTAAATAAACATGAGCAGCAATAAGTTTTCCGATATTAGTTTTTATACTTATTCGTTCTTTGTAGTTCCGTTTTGCCCTATTGTAATAAAAGAGTTATGATTCTTCATATTTTGTCCTTTACGTAAGACTATTGAGAAATCATCAAGGGGAGGCTCCACTGTAAAATTCGATCCATTGGAATCGAATTCTGCCCGCACTTATTAAAATTAAAAAGCTATGAAAAATACACACTGAAGCTAGTTGTATGAGAAAATCAGTTTCCTACATCACAAAGGTAAAATACACGTCCGAATACTTCAAGTCTGAAAATAGTCGAAAAATCATTAAACGCAATAATCATTTAACATTTCGGGATCTATGGAACCGCGAAAAAGAAAGTTTGGTCATCCGAATTATTTTCTGAATACAGGGTCGTTCCAGAGTGGTGTGCTGAGCGTTCTATTGAACGTCATCAGAAAAAATAGGGGCGATCGAAAGACAGGGCAGCATGCCCCCAACTTTAAGTAAACATACAAAGCAATTTTCGATAACTCAAATTTTATGCTTAATCGTTCCTTATACGGTAACTTGGGCAAATATGGTCTTTGCTCCATAACCCAACTCAACCTTGAAAGCTCTCTTTTCAATTGAGATAAGATGCTTTTGAAAAAGACACTGCATCTTTCTTCTAATTTGCATTAGAATATTCAAGAAGCACTCATCAAGAGCAGGAATGTATTGGGAGGATCCCACTGGATACGAATCCTTGAAGTGATTTTGGAATTAAGAAACTATCAAAAATACATGCTATCAGTTGGTCAAAAATACATGATATAGTTATATCATAGAAAATAGAAGCTTCGAAAATCCCTCTGGTAAAATACACTAATGATCTGAACACAGTAAAAAATCGTTTAACTCAATTCTCATTTAACATTCAACTTCAAAATGATTCCGACAAGATATCTAGTTCAAGTTCTGACTAATTTTGGTAAGGATGAGATACTTCTTCGTCACGATATTGACGATTTTTTAATGATAATTAGATCAAGATTTGGTCAATTTTCTTGTAATGACGAAATGTCTCACCCATCAAGATCTGGTCAGTTTTGCCGATGACAAGATGGTTCGTCAAGATAACCACCAGTAGGGTTACGGCATTTAGGGAACTTGGGGAAAGAATAGATCTTTCTAATTATGTGCTTGGTGGAGGGCGTTCTTTTAACCTCTCAATTCTCATTCCCATTAACCCTCCAAGTGGTTTGGACGAGATATCTTGTCCATCAAGATCTGAGACCAATTTTACTTATGACAAGATATCTCGTTATCGAGATATTGCTGGGTATTTTTATGATAACGAAATCAAGATTTGGTCAGTTTTCTTCTAATGACGAGACATTTCGTCCATCAAGATCTGGTCAGTTTTGCTAATGACGAGATACCTCGTCGAGACAACCATCAGGACGGTTAATGGAAGGCGTTCCTTTAGAAAATCAAATGGTTTTGAGAAGAGACGGATTGTTGTGACTTGCACGTGGGGAAGCTGATACCTCAGGAATTTCTAAAACCCATGCATTAGACTATTGAAAAACACCACTGCTATTAAACAAAGCGATCGTTTTCTCAGGTCAGTGATTATGAGGCACCGCAACCGGCGAATGTGCAGCAGCGTGGAGGAGCTTCAGAGCCAGCGGGTGCTGGCCAACGTCAGGGAGCGGCAGCGAACCCAAAGCCTCAATGACGCCTTCTCTGCACTCAGGCGGATCATCCCCACTCTGCCCTCGGACAAGCTTAGCAAGATCCAAACTCTCAGGCTAGCCGCCAGATATATAGACTTCCTCTACCAGGTAAATTAGCTTTGGGTCTCAGGAGAAACTAAAATGTAGCTGAATTTTCACATCTTCATATATAACCACACATTCCTCAAATAATTTTACTTTCAGTTTTATTTCTTTCTGTTATTTCTTAGACTACTTTGTGAGGATGCTCAAATTACGAATAAAATATTTCAGATACATTTTTTATTGGTAATATTTGACCAATTGGTCCAGTGGTCAGGGTGCTGGCTTCTGGATCGAAAGGTTCCTGGTTGTAATCCGGTGTCGAGGCATGGATGTTAGTCTGTCTGGAATGAAAGTGTGGCCTCTCTATAACGGGTTGGGCCTAGAATGTGTGTATATGTGAGGTGTAATGTAAACCCACCCCTGTGGTGCATAACATTAAGTGGTTCACAAATCCACCCTTGTAGTGCCATGATGATTAAATCAATTGGACGGGCATTAACAAAATATAAAAAAATTATAATCGAAAGATTTTACTGAGTTCTAACAAAAGGGTGGTTTAGTGGATTTGAACACTGTGCTAGGAACCTGCGATTTGTAGACGTGCATGGTCAATTCCTATATTCCATAAATAGCCCGTTGTGCTGCTCCAGTGTGACGTTAATTAACTACCTACCTAGACTACTTCGTCTGCTGGGGGAACCTAACATTCATCATTTCATTTTCCACGGGATGGGGAGAAGACGCCCATCCATTGATTCATCATATGATTTGTCCATTGATTGATCATCTGATAGTAATAGACTTTGGCGATTTCTCCACTTTTATCTCCACTCTATATAAATGCATTCACACACCTACCCTTTCATAATATGTTATATCCCCAAAGGAGGCGATACGATGCCAAATACGATGTCGATTTTTCATCATTTAGCAGTCACGTGACTACTAGTCGACATGTTGGTCACACTTTTTGAAGTTATTCTCAATAGCAATGCTCAGTCTACTCCTATTTCACGTTTATGTACCAAGCCCACCATCACCAATGTTTCATAGTCGTGACCAGGAATCTCAAACATAATGCCTAAATACAACAAGTATAGATATTAATTATATGGGTAACCAAATATATACATAGTCAATGGGCCTCACTGAGATCATAAGGATGCTATATCAGGAGATAGGGATACCAAATTGTCGAATTCGACCCCTTAGGTGTCCCAAACATGATCAAATCACCCATTAGTGTCGCGCCTTAAACGTCTTGGTATATAAGAGCCTCAAAGCGTGAAAAGTATTAGGGTCAAATTAACATTTTTCAGAAAATTTCCAAATAAATTCATGTTTCATTCAATACTATTATTTATTTGCAACTAATATTCGTAATTTATAGTTTATATAATTATAAGAATTTAATCTACGATTTTTTAATTAAATGATATCTAAAGATACTTTGACCAACAAACCTGAGAATAATCATGAAGAGATATATCTGTGCATATGACCTCAAAATGACACGATCAACCATACAGGAATATGAAGCAACTGATCCCTTCCCAATAATTTTCTGAGCCGTCATGGCTCAGTGGTCATGCCCACTGTGCTAGCAATCTGCGAGTTGTAGACGGCGCAGGTTCGATTCCTGTCAGGTTCTACTTATCCCTGTGTGTATTTCTCCCCCTTCTGTGTCAGTAAAACTTACCTTATGTGTGTATGTCCATTACGTAATATTTTCGTCTTGTGTCTGGAGCAGTATGGCCGAATATGGCCCTTGCGCCACGGAACCCATTTCAACCAACCCAATAATTTTCACAAAAGTGGGAAAAAGCAAATGAAAATGTCATGAGGTTTTTGAATAATTATATACTCAAAAACTCAAATAAGTCGCAGAGCTCTGCCTGATTGAATTTTTGTCACAGGTGCTTCACTACGGCGAAGTGGAAGACGGTGTCCAGCAGCAACAAGTGTCCAAAGCGTCCCCCTGCAGCTACCTGGCTCACGAGAAGCTCAGCTACGCGTTCTCTGTGTGGAGGATGGAAGGAGCTTGGTCATCCTCCACTCACTGATCTTCCACCTCCCTCTCAATGTCATTAAAGATGGTAAGAACTTTATCAAACCATTTCGAGCTTATGACATTGTAAAGAGCGTGAACCTTGTAAGACATTCGACATGAGTTAATATGAAGGTAAACCTTGCAAGGACATCTAACTTGCCCTGGTGTATTTCTCTTTCCTGTGTCGGGGCTACTGTGCCCAGTTGGATGAGAAACTGATTAGCAACCGGAGGATTTTGAGTTCGAAATTCGATTCAACCAAAGATTATCGTGAACTTGGCTGGTGCATTAAATCTATTGTGGCCTTAAATATCCTCACGTTGTCTCAAATATCGTGAAAGTTTGGAGAGTCGGGTGCCAGATCAGATGGTGACCTCGTTATCTGACCGTGTTTCAAAATTACTAGGTGTTGTGTGTTCGGATCTTTCCATTCGGGATTTATCCCGGACCGTTGCCAATAGCCCGTCGTGTTTCTCCAATGCGGCGTTAGTTACCTACCTATCTATCTCTCTTCTGTGTCAGTAAAACTTTCCTTGTGTGTATGTCCATTACTTAATGTAGTCTGTCTTTCGTGTGGCTCAGTGTGGTCGAATATAGTCAGTGCGCCATAAAAACCCAACCAATCAAATTTTTGTGTATGTGTATCATCTATTTCTATACAAAAAGAACTAATATCGAGCCGACGGTAGATAAATTTTGTTTAATGCTTTGGCAATTCAAGGTTGGCGAGAAATCATTGCTCAGGAGAATCCTCGTTAGGTACAATAGGAAACTTCTCAAACACTCACGCAGTCAAACGAATTTCACCTTGCTGCGTTCCACGAGCTAGTGTAACCACGAAGTGGACAGAAGCAGCTGTTGGACTGTCTGAATCCCTTCCATACACCCGTCCTTCTTCCTCGGTCGGTGATCACCAGAGACTCATGGCAGGGGAATCTGGAAGGGGGACAGGAAGCACGACTGTTTGTCCCATTCGGATCTTCGGCACCTGTGCACGTCTCTCTTCTGCAAATCTCCCCACCGCGTCTCCTGTCAACCCCCCCTCGCGACACGCGCCATGAAGCACGCGCGCTCCACACTCTAAGCTCCACTCCATCAGCAATCGTTTTTCTAAGTTCCTTCATCGCTGAGAGGATATTGGCAGTCGGAAAAAGTGTTTTATCAGATCGAAGCGTTTTTTCTATCGTGTGTTGTTTTGAGGAAATTATTGTTTCAGATTTCAGAGCAAAACGGCGTAGTCATCATTTTCCTTGATGAAGATTCTAAGTTTCATTTCAATGGTCTGGGACAGCTGCTCTCATAATTCATACAGCCGAGCTCCCCACCCCCTCTCAAATCCACAAATGTAGAGGGTTGGTGCATGCTTGTTCTGTCGTGACCGCAAATGTCCTCACGTTGTCGTGGCCTAGAAATTTGGAGAATGGGGTGACAGCTTAGATGTTGTCCTCGTCATCTGACCGTGGTTCAAAATTACGAGGTGTTGTCCTCGGATCTTTCCCTTCGGTATTGATCCCGGATCGTTGCCAAAAGCCCATTGTATGCTCCAGTGAGACGCTAATTCAATCTACCTGCCTACGGCATTTAGAAAATCGGGAGAAAGGAGACAGGGCCATCAATATTTTATCAATGCGTGCTTGAAGGACGTTCTTTTCGAGAATCAAATATTTCAGGAACGGCCCTGTGTTCAGTTCATCAAATGATAATTCTGTGAATACATTGTCCTACATTATGGGGTTGCACTTGCCTCAATCATGAGGAGCAAATGCGACTCTATCACACTTGCTTCAATCATGAGGAGCAAATGCGACTCTATCACACTTGCTTCAATCATGAGGAGCAAATGCGACTCTATCGCACTTGCCTCAATCATGAGGAGCAAATGCGACTCTAAAAGGTTTTTTTTTTTCAAATTATAATGATGGTAAATTTAAACAAATAATTATTTTAACATATTAGCAAAGCGTCTGGGAGTGGGGTAAAACATGAAATTTTTAGAAATTATTGGGTACATTTAACTAATTGGTTCATTATGAACTTTGAAGATTTAGGTTCGCATTTTCCCCACCACACCTTTTTTCGGACCACACCTTTTTTCGGCTCATTACTTCGTTTTTTGTTTTATTTGCATTTTTTTCCTTTGAGAAGCAAAAGGACCTATTTGCGTTTAATTCATGCTGAACAGAATTTATGCGGTAATTTAAAAATAGTGGTTCCCAATAAATAAAAATGTGTATTTAAGAGTCTTTCATACACATTAAAATTAAAAATACATTTCATCAAAATAAACTATAGTGTAATATAGTAACTCTTTTCTCTCAAGAGAAAGATCATCCTTCGGTCAGTTGATTTTTGAAAAGGTGTGGTAGGTGTTGTCTCGTAGAAGGGTTGCCACACGCAGAAACCAAAGGAAACATATACAGTGATCACCATAGATGATTTTTTCCTCGCCAACTTTAGAATCGAACGATAAACTTGATACCTGAATCAGCTTTAAAGACGCCAATCGAGGAAGTGATTTGTTACGCTACACCAGTCCCCTAATTCAACTAATAGACTCACACATCACGTGATCCAACTGTCTTCTCGCGGGAGCCGGTCTATTGCAAACTGCGAAAACTGCCTTTTTTTATATTATTTTATGATTATAATTTGAATAGATACACATGCAAATATGACAAAACATACGTATAATCGAACAGCAAATAGGAACAAATGTTTACATGATGGTTTGGTTTGATTTATTGCACAGCTAAATTAGAAAACTCTGTGTAAATATGCTATCTGAAAACGTTTACAAAAATGTAATGATAATTCAATTCTTTTGTTATTTTTTCTTTGTACTGTCACATAATTTCTTTTCTATGTAAATTCTCATCCATTTATTTCAGGGGTCCAAAATCATTATGTACCAGACAAAAGGTTTTATTTTAACTTCCTCTGACGCTGGACGTTCAAGAAGAAAAAATACCACTGATTATAGATAAGACTTTATACCTATTTTTCATTTATCAGCACTCTGTATAGTTTTTAATGCTTAAGAAAAAGATTTACAAAATTCTGGTTATTAAACTTATGTATTTTATGATACACTAAAGTGATAAAATTTGTATACGACAACAAAATATTTTAATAAATAACGATAAAGTGTATTTACTTCATAGTCGGTTTGCAAATGAACACATTAAGTTAAAAAAACAGTTCTGAGAAAACGAAGGGAATAAAATTCTATTCCCTATGATTCACTGTGTTTCTCAAGAAAAAATCTAAAACAAACAAAAAGTAACTTGCCTGAACTTCATCAGGGTATCACCACATTCTGGTATAGAAAAATCATAACTCTTACATGAAAATTTTGACAGCATTTTTCACTTGTAAGCCGATACATGGTAATACAGTATATTCTAATGTTCAATTCTTATACTTGATGTGGAACACATTTGTTATTTTCCAAATACATTAGTGAAATAATTTTTTACAACTTTTTATCTTCTATTACGATGTAAATATATAATGTGTAATTTTTCTTATTTCTCAACTATAAAACAAATGAATTTCTTTAAAATAGTCAAACAATAAAATAAGTCCAGGTTTTATCAATGTCGTATTACCAAATATTTTATCAATGACTTTTAATTTTCCACTAGAGAAGAAAATAGCTTCAATAATATTAATAACTTTCAATGTTTTCTTTTAATGTTGTATTATCCTTGTTTTTATGGATTAAATTAAACTTTTATTCCACATTTTTATATTTTATATTTAAAATGCAAAAATAATGTTTAAGACTTCCACATTTTAGTCGTTGTATGAAATGATACTTATAGTTTTAAGAAAATGCAGATACAACTGTAGAGCGTATTTCTGTGTATGATATTGGGTTCTCATAATTCTGCAAAGAAGGATGTGTGAATATTTTTAAGTACGAACTGGAAAAGGACGATTCTTTAAATATTTTCTAAAAGGATATGTATATATAATTGTGAAGAATGTAATAAATATATTTTTCATGTACTTAAGAAAGTAATATATTCAATAAATTTATATTTTAAAGATTACTTTTGTTTCAATTCGTATCACAGACATTCATAATGTTAATTAAAGATAAATTAAATATTTAACTCTCCTGGTGGTTATCTCGACGAGGCATCTAGTCATTAGAAAAACTGACTGGATATTGATGAAGAGATACTTCGTCATTAGCAAAATTGACCAGATGATGATGAGGTCTCGTCATTAGAAAAATTGGTCAAATCTTCATGGACGAGGTATTTCGTCAAAACCACTTGGAGGGTTAAGGTGGTAGGTAGTTTAATTCACGTCACAACACAACGAGCTCTATTCTGAATATTGAAGACAAGAAGAAAACTCGTAATTCTCGCTGTAAATCATTACATGATCCCACGCTGTGATGGTAAATTTTCTTATCCAATTTTCCGAGAATATATATTCAAGTACTCAGCTATACTGATAATTTAATCCTGGTATGTTTTCCATACATTATTGTTACAGATGAAGTATTATTGAAAATTCTTAATACAGAATAGCAAATGTTCATGCCCTAAACCAGCAATCGAATATCGAGCAAATATTGAACACCCCTAAATATGTTTTATCCTGCTCTTGTATTTCTCCTGCTTCGTATCAGCAGAATACTTTTACCAGAATATCAAAATTGGATGAATGTTTCCGTTTTAAAATCAGTTTTATTTTTAGAGTAAACCCTCCTGATGGTTTATCTTCGTGTAGTGGCCAGTCTCTTATACGAAAATCTGTTCGAAATTGTCACCAGTCCAGGTAAAGGGACAATTTTTTCTACTTGGATCTACGTTCCCCTTGGAGTAATAGGCCAGCTTTGTTTCGACGAAGTATCGTCAGTATCGAAATTGGCGAGATTATGATGGACGATATATCTCGCCATTGTCGATATTGGTCAGGTCTTGATGGTCGAGTTATCTCGTCGAAACCACTTGGTAGGCTAACGAAACACGTGAGTTCTTTTGTGTTTATTGGTGGGTAACTCCAAAGCCTTGCAAAGACAGACTGATTGTCTACTGGGAAGAAAGAAAATACTGAGAAGTTATATGCTGTTGCTGAGGCCACCTTTACAACAAATTGGCTGCAAAATCATACTTCTACTAGACGGCAAGAGAAATGGATAACCTTCCGTTTTCTGGACAAAATGTTCTCTTATATGGGTTGTTCCTGAAATGGGCGATATTTGCATAGAAATCTGAATACTTCCCTGATTAGCTCATGAAAATTTAGATTTCTCGCATCCAGATTGAGGTGTCAACGTACGGAGATTTAATAACTTTCTATTTCGTAGACAACCGTGACGCCTCAATATTTCGGGAAAAAATCATCATTTTTGCATGAAATATAGACAATGTACACAATATACAAAATAAGACATATCGTCTGCTTAGAACAGGAACTCATTAACTGAAATTTTTTCGAAGACACAAAATGCTTATTTTCGTGATGGTGAGAAATATATATTGATATTGTAATCTGTTTTAAAAATATATACTATCCAAAATTCTTATAATTTTATTTTTGATCTAAAATACGGGTAACAATATTCTCAACGTTGTTTGAGTTACTTTCGATGATTTGTAATGTTATTGAGTAAATTTTGTACAGGGATTTTTAGTAGGCATCTTGTATTGAAGTAAGCTAGTAGTATTACCTTTCCTCTGAAATTTTTCTTTTGAAATTGAAATAGTAGTTATGAAGTTAGGCAAACAAAATAAAACATTTTAACTTGGGTATTAAGAAATATAAATTTTCTTCCGTTCTATGAAAAATGCAAAATGGAACACAAGAGATAAGAATATAGGGGAAGGAAGGGAATTCCTATCAAAGGGTAATGCCGATCACCAGATATTTAGCGCTACTGTTCGTATTTAAGAGTCCTAGAAGATGCAGCCATCTGGGGGTGACGTGTTGACTCTATTCCAGCAGTAAAAGAACAGTTCATGCTTGAACATTTTGTGCTGTATCGTTATTGTGATTTTTGGGGGTTTTGCTATAATACTGTGCGTTTGTCAATGGAAGGTAAGTCACAAAAATTGTTTTATTAAATATCTTGGTTAATCATAGTACATAAAAGTCGATATTCTTATTGATTTAATAGCCTATTTCATTTGACATCGCTATAACTTGTATCATGACAATGAGCGTAAAAATGAAAATGGATGCCAATGGGGAAATTCCGATCAGTTCTTTCAGGACCGTTTGGGGGACAAGTCGTGCCTGTAGTTGAAGATTCGCCTTCCTCAGACATGGATGAGCTAAGGACTATTTCCCAAAACAAAGAAGTGATAGACCAATCATCGATTGACCTCGAGCAGCCTTCTACTTCTTCTGCATCTCAAACTGTGCAACTAACAGATGTTTCACCAGTTCCTTCCAAACTGTTTGTTGCCAACAACTCAAATGCTTCAAAAGGGTCCCTAAAGAAGCAACATTCAGAAATATTGAGTTACTCCCCTTAAAGAAATGTTGGCCCAGAAAGAAAACCGAAAACGCCACTCCTAGGATAGCAATGTAGTGACTAGAGAAAGAAAATAGAAGGAATTAGTACAGTCAAAGAAGACTAATAATAATGTGTATAAAACAGACTTCAAAAGTAAGATGGTAACGCGAAGATAACTTTCGTTTGAAGCATCGGAAAGTGAAGACTCTGAAGATATTGTGTACGATGATGAATCTGACAATCTTAGTGAATTTGACGAGAACATTTGTTTAGTTTGTGGAGAGGTAGGGAAAGGAGGTAAGCTTTGGTATAGATGTATTCGATGGGCACATTCCCTGTGCAATGTATGGGATACACCAGATGACTATGTTCATGATTTGCATAAAATATGATTTAGATGAAACTGTTATCTGATGGGAATTACCCATTGTGTGACTGGTATTACCTTCCTTGGATGGGAAATGCCGATCAATGCCTCTTCATTTTTTGTCTCTTTTTTTACATTCTTATTTCTTTCTTAAATAATTACTGTTTAATAATATTCTTTTAAATATATTTTAATGATACATGCCAGTTTCACGGTAATAAAATAAAATTTCTTTGATTTATAGCAATTTTTGTTTAGGTGTCACAATTCCCCCTCCTTCCCCTAATATATAAATCTTGAGACAACAATAATTTTCTGTTCTTCAGTTTCCTTATTATTCTTGACAATACCTTGCGAAAATTAAGACTTCTGTAAAACTCCTTTTTGCATTTTTGGTTTGTAAAAAATTAAAAATGTCACTGCAGTAATTTAGTAACTCCTTATTTACGTTAGATCACAAAATACACGATCGCTATTAATGTATTTTCTACACACAAAACTAGGGGAAACATTCTCAAAAATACAATTGTTCTGGTGGAAACATTAACTGCTGTTAAATGTCCTTGCTGACACAAAGAAAACATATCTAAAAAGCAATAATTAATAAGCCAAAGAAATATATTCCGTAATGAAAAAAATTAAAAGCAAAATATTCAAGAGAATCAAAAAAATTTCTGATTGTTTGAATGACACATAACCCTCCAAATGTTTCGACGAGACATCTCGTCTACGATATGGTCAATTTTGCTAAGAACGAGATATCACGTCGAGACAAAATTGCCCTATTATTCCAAGGGGATGAAGATCCAAGTAGCAAGAATAAATTGTCCCTTTCCCAGAGCTATTGACAGTTTGAAACAAGTTTTTGCACCAGGAGCTGGCCACTACAACGCTATTTTCGACGCGAAGATAAACCACCAAGAGTGTTAATACGTTATGTTTAAGATGTCATGACTTCTTGGATTATAGATAAACCATTATAATTTTAGTATTCCTTAAAACTTAAAAATTGTTATCCTAAAATATTGATAGTGGCTTATCAAATTGTTGCCCGAAATCTTGCAAATCACAACTCTTATGAAATGATAAAATATACGCCTTCTCTATGAATATAGAATTCAATCAATGTAGTCAATTAATACCTCCAAAGCACCTTTTCAGAAGCCATTGAGAAATTCCAATCTCTCCTTATAATACTATCTGTTGTGTTGAGCAACTTGCCAGTTCCTCAAGGTTCGATAAAGAATTATAAAAAGAACATCAGAATAAAACGCTGCTATTAAACGATCAATGGAATTGCGAGTTTCAAGAATTCTCTTTAATTAAAACTGTTTACATTCTGAAGCATAAACTGATAATACGTATTGCCATCGACGCAACTCTAAATTAACAAAACAAACTATTTTTTACAGTTATTCTGTGGCGATAATAATACAATTCTTTTACTGCAAACGATATTTAACACTATCTGACCATAATAAAGAAGTTTATCTGCAGTGGATATCCAGTCACTGCGGTATCGGGGTCAATGAGATGGCTGATCTGCTCGCCAAAACAGGGACAGAGAGTTCTCAGACATCAAATGCTGAGATACCCTATCATACTATCAAATCAATAATTAAAACAACTTTCAAGAATATCATCGCAAAAGAATTTTTGAAGAGGAATTTCTCACGAAAATATGGTAATAGGGTTGGTGTAATATTATCTCAGACCATCTTGATAGATCAAGGAAGAGAGCCGTAGTTGAATTCCACCTTGATGTTTGTCACGACTGACATACTAAATGCGGTATCTACTAAACTAGCCCAAAAAATTGTACGTGACATAATAAAATGGTGCTAGAAACCCTTCAATTCTACAACTCTAATGAAAAAAGAAAAAATGCACTTTCTCTATGGATATCGAATTAAGTCAATGTAGTCAATTCCTCCAGAGCGCCTTTTTCAGCAGACATTGAGAAATCCCATTAATTTTTCATCATATTCTATATTATGGTTACAGTTTGCACATGCATGATTAAAAATACATTCACAAATACAGTTTGCGAGTGCTCAATAAATATAAGATACAACGTTTACAAGTAAGTTTGTAGCAGTTGCACGTTTGGAGCATTCAGTTTAATAAAAATCAAATTCACAGGACGCCTGCACGCGCTCACAATTTTCAAGAATATCCTTGCAAAAGAACTTTTGGAGAGGAATTCCATGAATACGTAGTGGAATCATATACGTGAAACAAAAGTAGACAGAGCATTGTTATTGCGAGGAGCTTCAAAAAATGTAACCAACATGTCGTCTAGTAGTCACATGACTGCTCTGTGAAAAATTGACTTGGTTGGTCGATTTAGCATGTTATCTCCTCGTTTGGTGATATACTATCTTATGACAGGTAAGTGTGGGGGTCATTTCTATAGAATGGCGACAAAAGTGGTGAAATCGCCAAAATCTGCTACTTTGTCACACGGACCAATCATGATGATGAATCAATGGATGGGCGTCTTCCACCATCCAGTGGACCATTCAGATGCTGAATGTTCGGTTCCTCCCGGATGACAAAAGTAGTCTAAAGGTCACGTTACTACTAGTTTTGGTCACGTAATAAGGTAACCATTGTCTCCCTCTACTTAAAAATTTCCTGTATGGGTGGAACAATATCTCAGACCTTCCCGATTGGCCAAGGAAGAGAACCGTGACTGAACTCCACCTTGCTATTGGTCAAGCTTGACCGAATGACCCTTTTCGGTCCCTTGCTTCCCAATATCTATTGAAGTAGAAGAGAGGGCAGGATATCGGAGCTGGTGTGCACGATCCATGTCCTGAAGACCACAGAGCTTGCGAAAAGGATGCGATGCAGGCCCTTAGCAAGCTTGACCAATAGCAAGGCGTTCAGTTTCGGGTCTCTTCGTTGGCCAATCGGGAAGGTCTGAGATATTGTTCTACAAACTTTTCATTCTGTTGTCATTTGTTTTTATTTGTTCTGTTATTTGGCTTCAGTCTATCTTTTGTAATTATCACCCGCCATTGTAAACAAAAAATGAATATAGAAACTAAAATAAAACGTTCTCTAGAAACAAAATTTCGGTAAAACGTTCTTTCGTCACAGCCGGGACTCACAGAAACCCGTTCATAACCCGCTGCCATCAAGTTGCAACCTCTAGGATGCGCTCAGCAGATAAAAACAACGATATTTCTTTTTTATCATTAAAAGCGGTTCTCCCCCACTCCAAGGTCAAAGGGATCGAGCTCAGAACGTCTCCCTCCAGACCACATACTCCCGTCTTCCATCATAGCTTCCGTAAAACGCATTACCACGAAAGAAAAAAATATGACGGAAAAGAAAAATAAAACTAATAAAGAAACCTCGGAATTTCTTTCCCCTTTTTTTCTCTAGCAAATGAGCAAGAGGTTATGAAGCGGAGACACGGAATATGAACATAGATCTCGCGTAGACAGAGGAAATGCACCGAAATCTCGTACGGTATTTAGGTCAAATAGGAGATTTTGAGTGTTCTTGTGAATATTTCTTTTGCAATGTAAAATAAGTGCAGTAGAACCTCGATTATCCGAGGTTATGTGGACCGAAGCCTCCTCGGATAGCAAAAACTCGGATAATACTGGCGTAACACAAAACGGTCTATATGAAAACGCAGGAAAAACTTGCTGCACTACATCTTACAAAAACTGCTAATGTGTGACGGACTCATAAAACAAGGATTAAGAAAAATCTATCTTGGATTTTTGTCACAGTGTATTTATTGCATTTTCTCTCCTCTTTGGACAAAATGCGTACACTCGTGCTTGAAACTACATTTAAAGCTGAAAAAACAACCGGAATAATAATTCTCTAGTTTCACACGAGTGTTCCAGCTTCAATTTATCTCAAATAGCCTGAGTTCAGTTGATAAGTATTAGAAATGTTATAAATGTGATCTGTGTGTCTTTCTTTCCTTGAATGTAATGCTTTTGTTTTTCAATCTGGTAGTGAGGAATATGAGTGCTTTAAATATCTTCGTTTGTTTGAACGTAATGAAATCGACGTTCGCTTTAGCGAACTCCTATTTCATTGGGGCCGGGATAACCCGGTTGGAAGGGTAGCGGATTGGCAACAAGAGGGTTGCGAGTTCGAAACTCGATCCAGCCAAAGACTGTCGTGGGGACTGATGCACATTTAATCTGTCGTGCTCAAATGTCCTCACTTTGACGTGGTGTGGAATTTTGAGAGTGGGGTGCTAGCTCAGGTGTAGACCTCGTCTTTTGACCGTGGTTCAAAATTACGAGGTGTCCTCGGAACTTTTCCTTTGGAATTGATCCAGGACCGTCTTCAAAAGCCCGTTGTGCGGCTCCAGTGCGAAGTGTCTCCAGTGCGAAGAATTCTACTACCTACCTACTTCACATTTTCGAATTTTTCATTAAGTCCTGTCTTAATACCACAGAACAAATTTAAACTCCCTTTCGATGAACTTTTTAATTTAAAGAATTCCTACCTCGGTATCTTGGAGTTCGTAAAAAAGTGCTTCAACTTTCCTTTAATCTGTTTTGCTGAACGTTTGAGTTCCTTCAAACGAGTAAGAGCAAACAGAAGTCTTGGAAAGTCGCTACTCAAATCTAATCTTCATTTACCTGATAGATATCGTGTCTTAGATGTGTATAAAAATGCAAGATAACTAAAGGAATTTACCGATGGATCGAAATTGAATGATTTCTGCAGTTGTCCGCGTTTAAAAATTAAACCGTGTAAAATTCAATTTTACCTCAATCAACATACACAGGTATTGGAACTATTTTGAATCAATGTAAGATGCTTCTAAATTGTTTTCAATTGCATTTATCATTGAGTATGAACCAGAAAGTTTTTCTCATTAATAACCAGGGTAAAAAACACTCTCTACAGCAGCAGTTTATATTAATTTTTAATTCACATTAATTTAATTCATATTCTTATTCTCACATATTATAGCCTCTTTCACTAGCATTCATGCTGTCATTTGTTAATTTTGTTTCGATGGATTTGAAAAATATGTGCCTTTTTTCATCTGAACCATGGTATTTTAGGAATTACTGAAACAGAGAATTATGCTTTCCACCCAGTCATAGTCATAGTCAAACACATATAATCTTAGAAAATTCTACACTGGTTCAGAAAATATTTGAAGCTACTTAATTCTCCAAGTGGTTTCGACGAGATATCTCGTCCATCGCGATATGATCAATTTTGTTGTGACGAGATATCTCGTCATCAAGATGTTACAGATTTCTTATTGATACGATATCAAGATCTAGTCAGTTTTCTTCTAATGATCGTGATCGTGTTTTCTTCTAATGGCGAGATATCTCGTCCAACAAGATCTGATCTCTTTTGTTAGCGAGATAACTCGTCGAGACAACCACCAGGAGAGCTAATAAATTACTGAAATTACAAATACTGATAGCAAAATTTTTCAGAAAAACGTTTTCGTATAAATACTATACATTTTCTGTTTTAAGATTAATGCTTTAATTTGTTGAGTTTCAAGGGCATCAAAAATTAAAGAACTGTGGCAATAATCATTAAGCAAATTTTAAGCTCGTTAGCACGCTGCTGTCATCAAACAGCTCTGCGACAAACCAAATATAAAGTGGCACATATGCGTGCTATTTCTCTGCATTCAAAATTTAATTTCTGTTCCGATTTTTTTTCGCGAAAGTCTGAATATCAAACCATTTTATTTTTATTCATTTATCAGTATTAATTATTATCTTTCAGATATGAAGACAAACTGATGTTCTGATTCAAGCTCATTCACTGAGCGCAATCATAAAAATTAATAACACTCTGAAATAACATCGAATAATTGATTGCCAGTTTTTGAGTTGGGGTTCTTCCGGAAGCCAGAACTGGAACACCCAAAAAACTAAAAGTTCGACAAAATCATTGTTTTGCACATATTGCAGATTCACTATTGAATCCAGGCAATGTTTAATCTATTTTGAAGTATCACTAACGACAGGCTCACAAGTGTCATTATGCACCACTGTGACACATTTTGAAAAAGTAAATACATACCTATAGAAAAATGATAAAGATATTTTTATGTCAATGAAAGAGATTAGCGTGAAGTCAAAATGCAGAGAACAAATTAAAAGTTTATAATTTAGAATGTTGCTGTGGATTAATTGTTTCCGTTCTTTTACTTTTTATAAGTGGGTTGGTTGGCTTTGGGGTTTTATGGCGCAAGGGCTATATTTGGCCTTGCTACTTTTTATAGGCTTTTTAATCCTCCTGGTTGTTGTCTCGAAGAGGTATTTCCTTCGTTAGCAAAACTGACCAGATCTTGATGGACGAGATATCTCGCCATTAGAAGAAACTGACCAGATCTTTATCACGTTATCATAAAAAAATCGGTAGTATTTTGATGACTCGTCATTATCAAAATTGGTCAAGTCTTGATAGACGAGATATCTCGTCGAAACCACTTGGAGGATTGAGCATAAAGTTATGTTCAATGTCGAATCGGCTGCAAAAGAATATAATTTATATGAAAATAAAATTGCTGGATACTATATAACCGCACATTTTTCAGACAAGGAAAATAATTTTATAAATACAAATTAAATTTAGTTTACAAGAATGTTTTGGAAAATTTGGAGAATAAACAAAAAATAATCTGCCATATGAAAGCAATACTCCTCCAACATATACTTCGCCCTCCCTTTTCAAAGTTTCACGTTAAGTTCCGCAATGCATAATGCAAAAAAAAAATAATTCTTACCTCATCGCAACTAACAAAGCAGAAATTTACCTCCACTATTGTCTTTCGAATCCCTAAAATGAAATCAACATTGAATAAGTAAAAATAACATTTTATTAATTTGCTGAGATGAAGTGGATACACAAAACTATTATTCTAATCTTAAACAAAAACTCAAAGAATATTCTCAATTAAATAAAATATCATCTGATTTGGATTTTTCCCGTTGGTGGGGCCGCTGTAGCCCGGTTGGAAGAGTAACAGATTAGCAACCGGAGTGTTACGAATTCGAATCCAACCAAAGACCATCGTGTACAAAGGAGGCTGGTGCATGTTAAATCTATCGTGGCCTCAAATGTCCTCAAGATGGTGTGATGTGGAAGTTTGGAGACTGGGGTGCCAGCTCAAGTGTGATCTCGTCATCTGACCGTGATTCAAAATTACGAGGTGTTGTTCATTAATCTTTCCCTTTGGGTTTGATCCCGGACCGTCGCCAATAGTCCGTTGCGTTGCTCCAGTGCGACGTTAATTAAATACGTACCTACCTTTCCCGTTGCTAAACAGAAAAATAAATATTCCTTCCTAACAAAATCATTTTCGAAATTTAGAGATTGATATTCTGTTATTTGCTATCGTGCTGCTCTCTAGTGAAGATAATTGGAATCACACCTTCATTTTCTTTAATTTGGGAAAGTCAGGTTGTAGTACATAAAATAAGGGCAAATGGGGCTCATACCTTCCTGTCTGATGCAAAATTTGTTATTCAAAATGATGATAAAGTATATTTTCCAAATAAATAAGTTAAAATATACTAATTAATACCATATCAATTTCTTGAATTGCTGTTCACTTTTGGGTTGTAATTTTTCATTGACGATGCATAAAAACTAACAAAAGGCAGAGTTTTGTTGATAGCTCCTGTTGTCCAAGATGGAAGTAAAAATCCACACACACCTCTGTTTTTGTGTTCTTTAGACATTTGTAAAAATATAATTTTATTAGGGGGACCGGAAAGTAATGTCGTTTCTGAGCATGTCAATATTTGTTTACCATTTATCAGCTCATTGTGTACTTCAAAGTCGTACCAAAGACATTTTAAGGTTAAAGTGACTTGTTTACTTGTAAATAATTAAATCTTAAATTTCTTTTGCAATTTTGGGTGAAATGGCCAGCCAAATACCAGAAGAGGTACATATCCGGCATTGTATGCTTTTGAGTTTCACAAGGGTAGTAACGCAACAGTTGCTACCAAAAACATTTGCGATGTTCATCCAAATGCATTAGACGTTCGTAAATGCCAAAGGTGGTTTTCTAAGTTCAGATCCGGTAATTTTGATCTTTCCGACTCGTATCGATCAGGAAGAAGAACAACTTTAGACAATGACGTGTTAAGGGCGAAAGTGGAAGCAAATCCATGTCAGACAATCGAGGAACTGTCAAACACTCTTAACCAACCTTGGTCGACCATCCAAGAACATTTGCAGCAGATTGGTAAAGTAAGCAGATTGGTAAAGTAAGCAGCGTTTGGGTCCCGCACCCAACCTTATTGCTTCAACGGCACAATACAGAAGCGTTTTTTGATCGCTTGATCACTGGAGATGAAAAATGGGTCCTCTATGATAATCCAAAATGCAAAAGGCAGTGGTTCTCTCCGAATGAATCGCCACGAAGTACTGCTAAGCCAGGTTTACATCCCAAAAAGGCGCTCTGTGTGTTTGGTGGAGCATTCGCGGAATGGTTCATTTGAAGTGTTGAAACCTGGACAAACTGTGAATGCAGACCTTTACTGTGAATAATTGGATCGAGTAAATCAATCTTTAATTGAAAATTGTCCAGCGATATTGTCAACAGAAAAGGCGTTATTCTGCAACACGATAATGCAAGACCGCACTGCGAAAGACGAACCCTGGAAAAAATTAATGAATTGGGGTGGGAGGTACTGCCTCACCCACCATACTCGCCCGACATTGCACCATCGGATTTCCATTTATTCCGATCGCTACAACACTTTCTATGTGATAAAAAATTTGAAAATTTGGATATTAAAATGCCATCTCCAGATATCTTGCTCAAAAACCAATTGATTTTTATCGATTCGGCATTGAAAATTTGCACACTAGATGGCAAAAGGTTGTTGATAACGAGGGTGATACATGATTGATTGAACATCATTGAGGGTGATTACATCACTTGTTAAAAATTTATTTGTTTGAATTTAATGTAAAAAAACGACATTACTTTCCGGTCTCCCTAATATTTTTCTGTCTCCTCTCTTATACGAATAGTAATACGATTGCAAGGGGTGAGTAAGTAGGTAGTTAATTAATGTCGCACTGGAGCAACACAGCGGGCTATTAGTTACGGTCCGGGATTGATCCCGAAGAGATAGATTCGAGGACAACACCTCCTAATTTTGAACTACGGTCAGATGATGAAGTCATCACATGAGCTGCATCCCATTCACGAAACTTCCACACCACGCCAACGAGAGGACACTTGAAGTCACGACAGATTTAATGTGCCCTCACGTACAAGATGGTCTTTGATTGGATCTACTGTGATTCTACAAACTGTCTACTACTGTGATTCTACAAATCTGTGATTCTACAAACTGGTTTACTGCGGTCCTTGGAAAAATAAAATGTGGCTTTGAAAAAGTTTACATAAGAAAGCCTATTCCTTACATCTTGTCTCCAAGATGCAAGCATAATGCAACAAAATTAAAGATAAAAATCTTAACCAGACCACAGTAGTCAATTATGTAAAAGTTTCAAGATAACATGTTTGAATTCGAATTTTCCTCTTGTTTATTTTGATCCTGATGATGATAAACGTGTTATTTTTCACAATATAAGCAATTTGTTTTATCATCCTTATTAATCATTTTTGAAACTTACATTTACTGTATTACAGGTGAATTAGCTAAAACATTGCACATGCTATTGGTATCAGTGATATGCTAATTGCGTCTTCTAAGCGGTTATATTATATAGATAGCACCAACAATTGAATTTCACTGTCAGTATGAATGTTTGTTTATTTTATAAGAATTCTTTCTTTTTAAATCTGAAATAGTAAAGCAACAAGACACCTAAGATCAAAATTCCTACAGTGACAAAAACAAATAAAATAGGCCAAAGTTATCAATTCTCTCATTTTTTAAGTGACAACGTTATATATTTAATTTAGAACTCATATAGGTAACATCCACTCAACCCTTTATTCAGTATCAAATTGTACAAGATAAATTTAATATTATTAAAGACAATTTCACGTATTTCTTGAAAGTCAAGGATATAAAAGATGCAGGACACATTCTCTATGAGTTAATTTTTCAGTGAAATACAAATTACCCGCAAGAAAAAGTACTTCTTGTTAAAAACTAATTCGATTTATAGCTGTTTCGACGATGTTTGATGTTATCTTTCTATGGGAGGCTTTTTCTATCAAGATAAATGTTGACGATGGTAAAGTTTTGCGGAGGAATATGCTTCCTGTAGGTACTCCGGACGTAACGATGTTTCGAATGCGATTTCAGCACTTCACCAACAAAAATTCTAAAAAATGAATTCCGAATTGATCTTCGATAATTGATTGGCCAATGTCAATTAGATTTAACATCAAATGTAGCGAAAATGGCGACAAGCTACATTTTAAGGTTTCCTTGGATATGTATAATGCGAGAGCAGATGGGAGCAGAGCGAGAGCAGGATGTAATATTTCATTTTTCGTTGGTTTGTTGGTTTCATTGAAAATCGCTACATAATCCTTGTCACCTTTCATGAGCAACATGTAATTGATTCGACTGACATCCCTTGAGAAAAAATTTTATGAATTCCTTTTCCATTTTATACAACTCTATAGAATTCTAGAGAGATTTTTATAGAGAAACGAAATTTCTTTTCCATAGAAAAAAATTCTATAGAATTTTATAAAGAAAACGAGTTTTGATTCGATAGAAATGTATTCTATATAATTGTACTTCTATAGAATTGTACTTCTATAGAATTGTACTTCTATAGAATTCAATAGAGTTCTATAGAAAAGTAAAGTCGTGAAACAAAAGAAGGGAGCTTCGATAGAATTCCCTAAAGGTTTTTACAGACATTCTATAGAGATTTGTATAGACTTTACATAGAGGTTACTTTATAAAGCTTATAGAAAAACGGGACATAATTCTATAGGATTCTATAGACAACATTCTATAGGATTCTATAGACAACATTCTATAGAAGTTTTAATATAATTCTATAGAAAATTTTCGAAAGGGATACCAATTTACGAAGAGGTTACCAAAGCACTAGCGCGAGTTTTATTTAGAATTGCAGAAATATCCTCCCATACAAATTCAATTGTTGAGAGGGAATTTTAGTGTAAACAAACAAAGCAGAAGGTATGCGAATATTTATTGTCGGACTCCGACAAATAAGATGATCAAGTAATTTTGAACGAGTCTATTCGTTAAATTAGGTGATTGATTAGACTGTAAACAAAGCGCTTCCACACTGGAATCTTTAGAATGGATTCTGGTTCCTCGGTACCGAATTCAATTGTAGTTATAACGAGTTGTCAAGAGTAAACATCCACGAAGATTGCGATTCATGCTTTTGCTTAAGGCAGCCTTCTCTTAACGATGTGGCGAATTTAGCTACCACTACAAAAATTAACCAACTATACAAGAGCATATATAGCAGTGTAACCCAACTCTACCATGGAGTATTTTTTGGTAGATAAAAGTTGCACTGTTTCACACGAGCTTGCTAAATTGATAACCCAAGGACGTGATTTGAACATACAGACTTTACACACTTCGATGGATGGTCCACGATGAGTAGTTGAATTTCCAATGCGATGCTAATCACTTTCAGCAACTGTCTGAGGCTCATATTCCTATCACGGCTTCACTCCATTCGTTGCTGCTCAGTCTTCTCTTCACAAGGTGACTCACACTCGGCTGCTAAAGGCAACACAGGAGGAGCTTTACCACTCTGCGAAAGTACACCCGTGATCATAATACACTTCTCACGATCCCACGCAAATGGCAATGATTCAACTAGTGGTGAATCAACTAGTGGTATCTATCGAATTTGGCTACCGTTAAATTCTGGAGGGGGAATATTGTGGCGAATTTAGCTACCACAACGAACCATACAATACCATATATAACAGTGTAACCCAACTCTACCATGGAGTAATTTTTGGTGGACAAAAGTTGCACTGTTTCACACAAGCTTGCTAAAACGAGCTTTCACACCATTTCAAAAATCGACTGATCCAAAGTTGGTTTCCTTCTCGTCGGAGCCGTTCTATACTTCCATCTATTCTAATGCTCTCGTACTATATGTATCAAGGTTACCTTAAAACGTAGTTTATCGCCATTTTTGCAATGTTTGGCGTTTAATCTAATAAGTGTTGCTCAATTAATTGTCATGAACAATTCGGAATGAATTCTTTGAAATTTTTATTGGTGACATGTTGAAGTCGTTTTCGAAATAGAAGTCAACTGACTTCACGTTCACAATACGTACTTGAAACACTTACCTCCGCAGAAACACTACTGTCACCTATATATAGCTTGACGGAAAATGCCTTTCATATTCTATGGGATGCGGTACCCAGTTGGAAGATAAACGGATTAGCAACCAGAGGGTTGTCAGTTCGTAACCAGCCAAAGACCGGGTTGCGTATACGGGAGCTGGTTCTCGTTAAATCTGTCGTGGCCTCAAATGTCCTCACGTTGGCGTGGTGTGGAAGCTTTGAGTGGGATGATAGCTCAGGTGTTTTTCTCATCTGACCGTGGTTCAAAATTGCGAGGCGTTGGCCTTGGATCTTTCGCCTCGGGATTGATCCCAGACAGTTTCCAATAACCCACTATATTGATTCAATGTGACTTTAACTACCTATTATATTCTGGGTTTCGATTCTTCTATTTTATAATTTGCCAATGGCAACACTTCGCAAGGAGCAGAAGCCAATCAAAAACAAAGCATGCAATCGAAATGAAATCGAAGATGCTAACACGATCCCGGTAAATAACTTTTCAGAAAATTAAAACATCCCTTTATTGTAATGGTAGGTGTCCACAAAATTAAAACCTATGGCAACGTTCATTACTTTATCTCTTCTTTCTTCTATGATCTGTTTTCTCTCTTCTGGTACCCTGGGAGCTTTGCGGCCTCGAGGTGTATCAATGCCAAGTATGGATTTGTTTACGTTACTCTATTTCTTTTTCACTCTTTCTGCACTTATTTTTCTGGTTGTTTGTGTATAAAAATGTTCCCAAACAAATACATGAAATATCTTAACAGCATTTGAAAGCTTTGCTGTGCATTTATTTTTGCCAAAACCCTGATATATTTGCTTGTAATATCTAATATACGAAGAATCTCAACCTGATACATTTGTCTTTATTTTTGAAACTTCATCTCATCAATCAACTGAAATAGAATTTAAATAGCACTAATTCATCGAAACAAATGCATTCGGTTCATATTTTTGTACCACAGGTTAAACTTAAGAGCACAGTACCATCGCTAATTGGCAATACTTTTCTATTGACAAAAGTCGATAAGTTTGGAATATGGTAACCCATCGTGAGTATATCCAGACTTGGTAACCACAATTTGGCGATAGGCAGGTACCATTGTTCGTGATTTCACCATACCACAAAATTATTGTGTATGTGTAAAAATATTCTAATACTTAAAATATATCAGCATTTGGAAGCTTGTTGAGTAATTCTTTTTGTCTAAAATCTAATAAATTATCCTATAATTTCTTTTAAACATTAGAATCTCAACCTAATATAAGGACCTATTTTTAAAATTTCATCTCCTCAGTCATTAGAACAAGAATTTAAATAACATTAATTCATCGTTTACAAAACTAATGCATTCTGTCCATATTTTTAATATACCTCAGGTTAATAAACTCAAGAACATGGTAAAATTGCCAAAACATTTTGTATTCATATTTTCTTTTTTGTACTGTCTATCTCAATGTATATTTTGGGTACAGCTGTATGTAGCGCCTTGCCTGGTGGCAATGGCCTTTTGCACTTTTCTTGATGCACTTTTTATGTTGCCAAGGAAGGAAATCTTACAAAATATATAAGGTGGGTTACCTTCACCTGCCATAACTCACTTCTAAAAGTGCGCCAAAAAATGCACCAAGGGCCGTTGCCACCGGATGAGGCGCTACATACAGCTGTGCCATATTTTGTGCACGAAATCCTTATCCACATCAATATTAATAATTTTTTCAAAAAAATTACTTAAATTCAAAATTTTTCCTAATTTGCATTGGTAAAACTAGCTGAGAGTACAGATTTGAGAGTGGTTTTCTTTTTCATCACCATGGCTGAAGAGTGTCACCCATAGCATACCCAAACTAATATCAAGTTCAAAGTCAAACCATCAAGTAGAGTTCACCATTCTCTAAACCAGTGTTTCTCATCCATTGGGTTGCGTCATGGTACCTGGCCTTGGCACCAATTATACTGCTCCGTGAAAAGTTCTGGAATTTGTCATTTTTCTTTTTAAGCCTTTTTATGAATAAATATTTTTAGTTGAAATATTCTGAGGAGAATAATATTCGAATGTGTCTTAAAGCTCAGATCCTAAACATCAGTGTGGCAATTGTCAGTGAAAAATAACGAAAGTTTCAGCGTAATGAACACAATTTTATATTCAGGTTGATTTATTATAAATTCAATGCGTTACAATTTCTTTCATTGTAATCAGAAACAGCTTCAAACTTATGTCATTAAGTATTAAGTGTTACTCATCTCCAGTTTCATAATAAATTTCTCTTTTAGAAAAGGTATTTTATGATCCATCTCAACAGTTTCGTTGCCTTGATGGTTCAGGCTCATACCCGTTTCATTTTGTCAATGATGATTTTTGCGATTGCAGTGATGGATCTGATGAACCAGGTTTGATTTATTATCATTGCCCATTTTTATTTTATTTTACACTTTTCATGCTCATTATATTTACCTCTAAGAAAATGTTGATTCCATTATTCTGTTTATAATTTCCTTTTAGGAACTTCAGCCTGTGAGAATGGGATGTTCAGTTGTTTAAATCATGGTCATTTATCTGTTAGCTTACCATCTTCACGTGTGAATGATGGCATTTGTGGTAGGTAAATTCTTTATCAGACTTTCATAAGTAAATTACTTGAACATTCCACCAATCTTTTATGTGATATTAATATATTTTATATGACATGACATTGAACTGTGGAAAAAATCATTCATAGCTGTACTTGCTTTCACAGACTGTTGTGACTCTAGTGATGAGTACAGAAGCTCTGCTGACTGTTTTAATAACTGCAAGTAAGCATTATCTTTTTTGCTAAAAAATATTGTTTAAGTTAACTTTTAAAAGCGAGTTACAGTAAAATAAAGTTTATATTGAACGATAGTTAATTATGGTTGTGCCCTAGAACAAAGTGTTTAAAATCTTCTCCAATTATATATATGTATGTATTTGTTGGATTATTTTCAGTTCACTATGATATGTGGTGTCAGATTAAAACTCGTTTAATTTTACAGTAGGCAGAAAAATTACAATCAAGCACAATTAGTATTTACAACAAAAATGAAAAATAAGGATAACATGACAGCAGGGAACGACAAATCTACCCTGCTTCAAGTACTAAAAGGAAGTCTTTGTTCTCCACACCTTTTCTCCCCACATGCCACTACAACCTTGCAGTTAGAGTTAGTGGTGGTGATCTCATAGTATGTTTGCTGTACTACCCCCAGAAAACAAGCATATTAATGGGCCTAATACAGCAGACTAATGCACTAAAAGTACATTTCTTGATTTATTGGATCTCTAAGTAAATACATCATACTAAAGGAGATATCAGACACACACATTGTCCACTTGGTAGCCTCCCTCTGAATATTCAGGGATGCACTAAGTGAAAGAGAGCCTCTGCAGTGCAGTCTAGAAAGTTAGGATATGGGTGAGTTATGTGACCTTGTCTGGAGTGATCGAACTTGAGAAGTGGTTCTGTAAGAAAATGCAAGAGTGAGACTAAAGGTTTCAGGAACTTCATGGTGTGGCTATGAATTTTAAGAGTGTTTCTTCATTACCTTTCAATATCTACCTTTATTGAAATTGAGTATTTTGTACCATTATAGAATCTATCAGTTGTAGGTGGCACAGGTTCAATTTCTGTCAGGTTTAATTTCTCCCTTGGCGTATTTCTCTCTTCTGTGTCATTAAAGCTTTCATTGTGCTTGCCCATTGCTTGACATTGTCTGTCTTGTGTTTGGTACAGCTTGGCCAAATATAACCCTTGTGCCATAAAACTCAATGCAACCAACCTATTATAGAATCAGTAAAATGATAGAATCTATACCTCATTAAAGTATACTTTAATATTTACCATTTTTTAATTTGAATTTTTTACCTGCAATACAATCAGTAAAATGATGAAATCTACACCTCATGGAAGTCTACTTTAAATTTTTCACCATTATTGAAATTCAATTTTTTACCTGTAATAGAATCTGTAAAATAGAATTTACACACCATGAAAGTCTTTGTAAACAGTATATATATCACTATTTAATGTGCAAACCTTAAGTATAGCACAATTTTATGCCAATCTGCACAGGTCAATGAACTGAAACAAATAATTTGATGTTTTATCCTTCAGACTTATTAAAAAGCAAAAGTCATCAAATATGGATTTTTGTTAACTGTTTTCAATTGATCTATTCCCTACATACTTAAATTTTTAATTAATAAGTTTAAGTATTCCCTTCTCACTTTGAATTCTGCCACCTTCCTTTCAACCAGTTTATAACAGCCTCCTTTGGCAGCATCAGAATATTTTCCACACAAGATCTGCTTTAAATTAGGGAACAAAGTAGTATTCCAAAGGTGCCAAGTTGGACTATACCGTTTGCTTAAAACCCTCCCAGCAAAACTGTTCAAGCAGTTCCTTTGTTTTCTAGGCAGTGTGTGGTCCTGCTGGGAGTAGTGGACTACTAATCATAAACATTTTTGCTTCCAGTTTTAAGCATTACGTTCTGGCATTGGTATTTCGGAATACCTCCTTGGACTTTAAAAAAAATCTCCTTTTAATGTCTCCATTGTATTTGGCTGGTAGCACTTGGCGAAGTGTGGCCCTTGCCCCATGAAGCCTAAAAGCAAGCAACCAATCCGACCTTGTAGTGGTTGGGTGTTGGGGTAGATAGAAAAATGCATTGTTTTATTTTATATTTGCATGTAAACATATATTAGCATTTACTCTCAAGACTCATACAGTAAAAAATGAAAAGTGTTTTTGGTTTAAAATACACATTTTGCATAAAATTGTATTCAAACAGAAGATCAAACTTGATGTCCAATCAGGGTACTAGAAAAATGTCCATTTATCACAGCTTATAACTGCACATGATTGCTTTATTGTGATTTCATTGTTAGTATAACGACTGTAAGCTTCATATTATAATTGATTCAGTTTTTCTTAAACATGTTTTGTTGATTGTTTTTCTTTTAAGGGAACTTGGTGAACAAGCCCTTTCAGCTGCAAAACTGGTACATGAAACATTCTTAAAGGGCCAAGAAATAAGAAGTGAATATATAAGATTAGGAACGGAAAAGAAAAATGAATACAAGGTACTTCTCATGTAATTATAAAGCCTTAAAAGGTATTTGTTTTAAAATTTGTATTACAAAAGTGCCTATTAATTGTAAACTATTTTATAATTTTTTAAGATTACAGATTGTTTTACTCTGCATTTGCTTCTAAAACTATAATATAAACTTACCATTCAAATATTATTGGCTTAGAACAGGAACTAATTTGCTGACATTTCTTTGGAGACACTCTAAATGCTTATTTTCATGATGACAAAACATTAATTTTCATGTGGTAATCTGTTCAAAAGATGTATAATACACTGTCGAAATGCTTATAATTTATATTTTTTGACCTAAAGGCTAATAGTTATTCTTTAAACAGCTGTGCAGTAAAAAAAATCCTTTTGTCATTTAAAGAGTCTCTGCTCTAAGCCGACGATATATTTTGATGAATGTTTATTTACAATCATGAACTCATCTCAAGCTACTCAGAAACTGAAATTCTTAATAATATGAAGACCCTGCATACACATTAGATTGTTCATAAATATGAAAGTTTGCTTATGCAGCACAATTAAATTCATTTAGAATATCATTACTTATAATTTTTCATTATGCAGATGCATTTTTACTTAATATGTTGAAATATCTTGCATGCAGAAAATATTAGGACTCGTTAATTTTTTTAAATTGTATTATTTAATATTTTACATACCAAAATATATTACTTATTCATAAAATCTTTTATATCTGACTGATTTCATACAAATGTTCAATATATATGTGGAATTAAGATAAAGTTTTTATTGTATATCTGTCTTATAATGTGACATAAAAAGAAATGAAAATCTGTTTAAAAGTCGTAATTTACTAAAACTGCACAGTTAAATCTCTAACCATTATTTAATATTTAATAGGATCTGTTAGAGGAATTGTATAAACAAGAACAGGAAGCATTAAAAGTTAAAAATGAGAAACAAGGTAGGGTGTCAAAAATTCTAATGTTCATAAATTCTCTTATTTGAGTTTATTTTTTTGTTTGTTTACAGAAAAAGTGACTAATTAAGTTACAAATTGAAGTAGTGACATGCTTTTTGAATAAGGCAATTGAAGCTATAACTTCTGGATGGCAGTACTCTCTAGATCTCATGTGATGCATAGCAATCGATGCTCTAAAGCAAAACAGAGAAGCAGTTGTTGCAAGATGATAGTATCTCAATGAGTGTGCCATTGTCACAGTGCTTTGCCATGCAATTTTATGGTCAAGAGGTTTAGCAACAAAGAAGATCCACAAAGAAATGCTGCCCTTGTATAGTGAGACATTGCCTTTTACATTAAGCTGTCTAATTCAGTGCAAAAGGTCTCTGAAGGACAGAGATATCTAAGATGAGCACACCAAGTTGTTTGGCCAGTGGAGCCTTGCATTCCACTTTTGTACAGATACCATAATGTCCAAATCCTTCTGTAAAATCTTCAAAGGCCATCGTTTTGCTATTGCATGACAACATGCATCCTCATACAGCCATTATGACAAGAGACGCTGCCAAAATTCAAGTGGAAAATTCTTGAGCATCCACCTTTTATACCATTATTTTACTTGCTGACTTTCCCTTGTATACGACTGGATAAAATTTTTGAAGTATTTTAACTTTAGGATATTACTATATCTAGGCACTCCTCACTTAACGACCGAGTTCCGATCCTATGACTAGGTTGTTAAACAGGAGCTTAATCGTTTTTATTTATTCTGAATGAAGAAGGGGTTAAAGGAAATTTCAGCTTGATGTAATACAACATTCATACATACGTGCATTCACTGTGTCAACAACTAGTCCAGAACTTTGATGCTACTGAATAATCATAAGAGGAAATGACGGGTGTGAGGTATGTCGATCACCAACAGAAAATGCAATTAAAACATTCTGGCATCCGATTTGTCACCCGATGTACTCTAGTGATTTCTTTTCCCATGGTGTTTACTGTCTTTATTAACCACAGAGATCACACTCCTGGGATACCCAAGTGATCTTTTTTCTGCTTTCATCCCACTACTATATTCCCCAATCCATCTACATTTGCCTTTTGCAACATTTTTACTTGATGTTGGTCTGTTGTGTTTGGTGCAGCTTGGCCAGATATAGCCCTTACGTCATAAAGCCCCAAACCAACCAAATAAATGATTTGTCAAATTCATTATCAGTTGCATTTGCCGATGTTGGTGGCTGGACCAAGCTATGTGTGAAAGGTCAGTCCAGTGTTAGCACCTGCTCTGGTTTGTCTGTGTCACCAAAAAATTGATCACTAACAGAACATGTAATAAGAACATTTCAGCATTCAATTTGTCAGGTTCAATGTTAGCTGCATTTGCTGGTGTTGGCAGCTGGATTGGACAGAAATTCTCCATTTGATTACATTGAATCCGGAGCAGGCATTGGCACCAGCTCTGTCCTTGCCAGTTGGTGCAGCTTGTCTAATTTTGGACCTTGTGCCATTAAACCCAAACATTCAATCGTGGCTTTGACAGTGTATGTAAAAACACTCTTAAGACAAGAAAAGGGAATACTTGAGATTCAAGCAGAGAAAAGGGATTTCCAGGGCTGGTCATAAGTCCAAGCGATCATTAAATGAGGAGTGCCTGTAATATAATAATAAAAATTCAACTTACTTTAATCATTTTTGCTTTAAAATAATTCAATAAGAATAAGCTTGTAGAACACTTGAAATTTTATTTTATTTTAAATTCATATTTATAATGTAAAGCAATTGCTTCTTTGAAGTAAACAAGGAAGGACTTCATGTGTTTTCTGTATTCTATTACTGTCTTTAATTTCAAAGTTTCCATTTTGCCATGTGTAGCAAAATGGCCACGTAAAGGGACATGTCAATCAATCATTTCTGAATCAGAATATTGCAATGTGTGAAATTTGAAAGTCTATATTTCAAAGTAACATTGCATCCTTTTGTAGATGAGAAAGAAAATGCTGAAACTAGAGAAAATATCATTTTCCATCAAGAAAAAGAATTCAAAAAAGGTTAGTTTCAATTCTACAATTTCTCTTTTCATGTGTTTCTGACAAATTTAATTTCATGAGGTCTTTTAATCTGGGAATAATGAATATGGTCTGGATCCTGCAAGTTTGCAGTCTAGTGACATGATTTTGAATGAGTCTGTTAGTTAATTTAGTGGACTGATGATAACATAAACAAATTGCTTCCATTTTAGTGTAGATTCTGGTTCTAAGTTTATTGTTCAGTGCTGAAAGCGATAGCAGTCGAGAATGACCCAGCCACAACGATCCCCATTCGTGCTTTTATGCATGTCAGACTTACTAAGGTTTCACACCTTTTCAAAGATCAATTGTTCCAAGGTCGACTGCCCTCTCATCAGACATGGACTATACCACAATTGTTTTGTACTCCCATTTGAATTCTAAACTTTAACTCTTTGCTGGGATGAATAGAAATTAACAGAATGTTGCGAGTGTGAAAAGCAAAATGTTTTGTTTTGCATTAAGTATTGATTTAATGCAGTTCCATACATAATAAAAAATACAATTAAAGTCATCATTAGAGACAAGTTAGAACCTTCATGATTGGACCTTGGCCCTTAATCTCTTATTACTGTATTCTCAGTTTTCATATGGACAACATCGAGGCATTAAATTGAGTCACCAAACTGATCAAAGGAAATTTCTCACCTTCAATCTTATAATGTACATGAAAAATCAATTGCTTCTGCAACCATTTGAAATTTGCATCATTTCAATACAATTAAAATTAGGACAATAATTTAATTTGTATATCTAAAATAAAAAATTCTACTAAAGTATTGTCTTGTTATCTTACATTTTACTGGGAGGTCGTCAATGAACCATTGTCCGATACCCACTCATTGACGTTTCTTGAGCTTTACTCTATTAGAAAGAATCTTGATTAGAAGGCATGGATCATTCCCTCGGTACACTCTTGGTATCGTGGGGATCACCTCATAACATCTCGCTCTCAATTGCAACAGACATTCAGACAGTGCTCTCCCGCTTTTTCGGTGGCCATCTGAGGTGTCTCACATTTTGCTGTGGTCGCAAGATTCATCCTGTTTGCCTTAAATACCAGTCTGACCAGGCCTCCCCAGCACACATACTCGAATGCCTGGGGTTAACCTGAGACAACCTGTTTTTTGAACCTCTTTTGCTGTATGACGGCGGGTGAATGGACTTGTGGATTTGGTTTGGCTGGAGCTAGACATGGAGATTAGCAACAACATTTTACTGGAGTAAAGTAGAATTGTTCTGAGCTAAATGTTTTATGGGTGACCTTTCTCATAAATTAACTTGCTCCATATGATTGAAGTCTTTTAAACTTAGTATCCAGAACTTGTTGAAAAATCCATAATCCGTACATTAAAATGATATTTTTTGATTTGGAGGTGTGTTTGGTCCTTTGTCTCAAGTAAGCTTCAATTTTGTTTATAGTTTCTTAATACCTGTTGCCAGTAGCATTGCCAGAATCTTGTTTAGGAGGGCTTTTATTCCAAATGAAGATCTGGATCTTATTACATTTTAAAAACAACTCTGCTAGAGTTTTTTATCTCATTAATCACACACCATCTAAATTTTAAAATAAGATATTACTGTAATCACAAAAATTATTCTTATGTGATCAGTACTAAAGTCACTTAACAGTGGTTGTATTTGCTAAATATTTAGAATAACAATAAATACTAAAAACATTGAAATCTTGTTAAAATTCACTTTGTTTTGTAAATTTTGAAGTGCAAAGTGGTATGTAGATATAAGAAGAGACAAATTCACTACCATTCATAAACTTATAATCTGAAATGAATTAATAAATTATTTAATAAACTGTTCTTTTATTTTGGTGGGTTTTTTAATCTCATTTTCAAAAAATTTACAGACCGATATTTGACCGAATGCTTCAGTTAGCTAAAAATAATTAATATCGTTCTTCATATCAAATATGCAGGGTGGGCCAAAAGTCACTTTACCGTTTTAGATTAATATAATTTTTAATGTTTTATAATAGAATATATTTATTTATATATATGATGTTATACATTGTTTGGAAATTTTTGAACTAGGTATGGAAAACAATATCTCTTAGATGAGCACCATTGTACAGTTCGCAAATACTGTCTCTTTCCATCACATTTTTCATAACAGCTTGCAACATGTCTTGCTGTATCCCTTGAATTTCTTGACTAATTCTTCTTTCTTTGACTGATTCTAATTTCTTTTAATTGTTTCAATAAGCGACTCAAAGTCATGTGACTGATTCCAAGTTCTTGAGAACAGTGTCGAGTCGATGTTCCTGGTTCTTCAACAATGCTTTCCTCAACATGATCAAGTTTGGCCTGGCTGCGAGCCAAGTGGGGTCTTCCAGTTCATGGAGTATCTTTGACAGACCCTTGTGTCTCGAAACGTTTAACCAAGGCCAATATCATAGGCCTAGAAGGAGGCTTCTTTAAATTAAAATGACACACATATGGCCTCTGAGAACAAGGGAACCTTTATTTGCGTAGTAACATTGGATAATTTTCACACGTTGCTCAGCTATGTATTTTTCCATAATTAAAATCCCAAGCCTTGATTTTCAGATTCTGCAAACAAACCAAAAAAAATAATTTTCACAAAAGTTATTCACATTTTAAATTGTAAAGTGACTTTTGGCCCACCCTGTATATGGTGAATAATTTGATGTCTGATAGATTTAGAAATGTCCTATGATCCTGACTTCAAATAAAACATGTGGAATGACCAGACCCTGGTATTTAGCTTTCTTGGAGAAAAAGCGCAATCCCCTTCCTTGTTGCTTGCTAGATGGAAAATTTTTGACAAACAGCAATAAAATTATGCTTTGTGTAATGATGGTATTGCTTTTTTCATGCAATCCTGAGTTTGAAATGTTAAAAAATAATTTTCTTTGTCAAATAAAATTATGGAATTTCTCAACTTAAAAGTATTAAATATTTTCTTTAGCCCAACAAAAACGAATTGACACTGAAAAACGTTTATTGATCGAGCATCAGCAACAGGAAGAGATTGAAGGGCAGAAAGCTTTTGTAGAATTAGATGTTAACAGTGATGGAAAGTAAGTCCTTTTCTGTAATGTAAATCCTTCTCTCATTTCTTTGCAAAAAGAGGCTTCCATTGATAATAATCATACTACTGGTGTTTAACATTACATAAATTTTTAAGCCTTCGCATTGCTTGTTATTCTTTTTAATATCTGTTGACTATCAACGGATTGGTGTTGTCTCATTTTTATAAAAATGTAAATTTACAGTTTTCCTGTATACAATACTGTTATGATCTTTGGTGGTCCTGCTTGCTCTATGTATGAGCAGAACTTGGGGATTTCCATGGATTGGTGAGAATTGAGGCGAAAAAGGGATCTTATGCCTTGCCCTAACGAAGAGAGAAGAGGAGAGATAGCGAGCGGAGGACTGAACTGAATTGTTGTGAAATGGATGAGTGACCCAAACATCAACTCTGGACTAAAGTGCAAAAGGGTTAAATAAAATAGCTGGCAACTAACTTTGTCCTTAAATAAATCCTCAATAAATCAAAGTGGCAGTCAGAAAATGATGTTTGGCACAGTAAATTTTTAAATGGAAATTTTAATAAAATATATTAAGTACATATAAATGTGAATAAATTGTATTGACTATTATAGTTGCAATATGATTATTTATCAAAAATTTCTTGTTAACCATCTTCAAGTAATATGTCATAAAGATATATTTCACATCAAAGCAATAATTGGTTATCTTGTTCAAAGTACTAAAATATATTAAATTCAAGAAAACATTGCAAAAGTACTGAAGTTGCAAATGCTAATGAGCCCGTGTGTTATCCAGTTTGACAATTCACAAGAAAGCATCTTCATGTTCAGAGACCCAAGTGGATGTGAACAGTGTGGCATGGTTGTCATTTCTGTTTATCAGTCAGATCACAAGCCACCTCTTTATTGTAATTAAAAATATTTGTGACAGTTCCTTAATTTTATAAAAGTATATGTAAGATGCTTTAAGCAGTCATACCTATTAAACTTAAAAATCATTATCTCTTAATATGCTGCAGTTAAATTTTTCTTCATTTCTTTGTAGGTTGACACTGGACGAAATTAAATCTTTTGATCGTTTTGATTATGATGGGGATGGCATAGTCTCTGATAATGAAGCACAGGTGTGTAAAAATAAGTTTTAAATAATGCTATGATAGTTCCTGTAGTATTTTATACCTTAAATCAGTGGTTGTGCACCTTTATATCTTTACAAACCACCACCTCTCAAATTTCCAAATTTGAATCTGGATCCATAATTTTATTCTGTTTATATAGCACTTGCTTAGAAAAATGATTAAAATGTATAAATAAAAAGGAATTGGATACTATTCATTCAAAAGTAAAGTTAGAAATTATATTTAAAAAACAATACCTTCAATCTAGAGAATTACTACATTTTGATTAATTTCTGTCTGTGGTGTTCAAGTTTCTCTGGTTATGCTTGAATCTTTAAATACCAAATATTTTATGACCTCTTCCTTCATAAAAATGACATTATGTTGTAGATGTCGTGACCCCAGGATGCTCAAGTGATCTTCCTCTCCTTTCTTTTCACAATTACTTAATGTTGTCTGTCTATTGTGTTTGGCACAGCTGGGCCAAATATGGTCCTTGCACCATAAAACCCAAAACTAACCAACATCAACTTAAAAGAAAGACAGTGTATTTCTCTTACTAATGTAAAATAACCATTCCGAACCTTGATGCCTGCAAAAGAGACATCACAAGTATTCACTGTACGGTAAAGCAATAGTATCAGAGAGCCACATAATAGAGCATCCACACAAATACAAGTTACAAAAGCGTCTAAATGATGCACATGCATTACTACTTATTCAAATAGGGAGTAACTGACCATTAGATATTAAGGTAAAGTTGACCAATGAGTAGACATTCCAACAACTTCAGTGTCTAGTTCACTGATATATAGAATTCACAGCATTCAGATTTTTTTAAGCTCTACTTATTGCTAAATTGAGGTATCGGAGAAAAGTTCATGAGAAACTTTAAAAAGGATTAGGATGATACTGAATTTTTGAAAAAAAGAAGGAAGAGTTTGATATTTCTTGCCAGTTACTGTAAATTTGAGGTCAGAAGCAATTGGTCTATTGATGTTTATTTTCCAAAACTGCATGTTTACCATGATCACACTACACTCATTAATTAATTTTTATTTGAGAAGCCTCTGATTCAAACTGTTTCATTGTTTCACAACACCTGTTTAATTTGTTTGTTCTCTAGTTCAACTGATGTTATGTTTTCTGTCACCCATCACAGGCTGGGAAAATTAACCTTTAGACTACGTGCAGTACAACAGTCGTACCGTGAGATTTTCCTTTCTGGAGCGGCTTGGTACAGATTATGTACCGAAGATTTTATCCCCTTTCAAATGACCGCTGACAGCGTTCACCATTTGCGAGCTGTTAGTGACTGGCCCTAAAGAGGGACTGTCCTTATGTTCGAAGCCCTACCCTATCGATCATTCTGTGAACGCTGAGAAACTCAGAATGTCACGCCTGTGATATCTCTAACATGCCAACCACTATGAAAGGGAAGCGCGCTGAGTGGTTAGTCTTAAAGGTCATTCACGACTCTCACAAGTTTTGTAAGGGGAAGGAAGTCGAGAGAAAACTGCAGTTCTGAGACACGGGTAACGAAATTTGGCTGCCATAGTGTAAAGATTAAGGGAGGCTGGAGCTCTAATTGATTATTTTGGGTGATTGTTCTCCATCAATAACCACTGCATTGCACAGTATTCTTCAACTATGAATTATAGTGTTCCACCATTTAGCACAATTCTAAAGCTTTTCAAAAATACTTAATGCTGTATTAAGAGCAAGATGTACATTTAAAAAATTGTGTAAAGGGAATTTGGTACTCACTAATAACACTATTAGTGTTCTTAGAAGTCTAAAACAGCAATTCCTAATGCTTGGACTAATGCGAACTGAATGATGCATGCACTAATAAATCCTATTTGATTTGTGCGCTTCACACACAGAAAATAAAAGCTAAGAACCCATAAAACTTGTGATTTAGTTCTTCCATGTTGAAAACATAAATAAATAGATGAGTTATGGACTCATAAATCTTCAAACCATACTTTAATTTTTCTTTGTGTGCAGTACATAAATTTGTGGATAATGGCATAACTTTCCATGTGTTTGGCAAGTGAAAATAACATCATGAACTCGATGTGTCAGATTTTTCAATGCTACAGTAGATATCCCCAGAGTTCAATTTCAGGATCCTCTCTTTATAATTAGGATTGTACAGTAATTTAGAATCAGTCATCAATGTTTGTGTAAAATAAATATACTGCAGTCCGCAATTTGTGTGCTTATGTGTTGGATGCAACAGCTGGGTTGAAAGTTTTTCTTTTTCTGATGCCCGACCAATTAATGGGCCGCGGTGGCCCGGTTGGAAGAGTAACGGACTTGCAACCGAAGGGTTGCGAGTTCGAATCCAGCCAAAAACCGTCGTGTACAAAGGGGGCTGGTGCACGTTAAATCTGTCGTGGCCTCAAATGTCCTCACGTTGCCGGCACAACCCTTTTATAGAAAGATTCCACATTCATTTAGATGGATAAACATCCATGCCTTTCCCCTGATTTGAACCAAGAACCTTTTGGCCTAGTAACCATCACTCTGATCACTACCATTGGTCAACTTGAAAGTCAATCTGAATCAATTCCAGTTGAATACTAACACATTTTTTATTAGTTTTAAAGTTTAATTATTGAAATAATCTTATGATTATATTGTTAAACTAAATTTTTGTTTGCAATATATTTTTTACTTTCAGTTCTACCTTCAAAAGAAGAAAGAAATATCTCTGGATGATTTCTTGTCCAGTGGTTGGAGGATAATGAAATCAGCATTCACAATTGATGAGGTTTGTATATTAGAGCAACAGTTCAATTTTGCTTACTATGGTCAATTCATATTTTCTGTTTTTACTATAATCATGCATTGTGGACATTAAATTAGTTTACTTTTATTTTGTTATCATATTTCCTACCAAACTGTTTTTGAGTATCATTTTCAGCCATGTGTATCAAAAGCAGTGCATCTTATTGTATTTGATATGTAAAATTGATCTATTTTGGAGTTATTGTGAGCTGGTAACTTATTTATAAGTAGAGTAAATATTGGAATTATAAAACTCGCATTATAACAAACAAATAATAAGTTTATTTCATATCGAAAATATACAAAATCAAATATCATTGCCTGAAAATGAGTTTCAGTGACTACTGAAAACTACATACGAAAGGACTGTGTTACATTATCTTTGCAAGTTTGAATGCAGACTTTTTACACCCTTTATGTTCTTGCCTTTCAAGGAGAATTTCGAGATATTTAAATTTGTTTCAGCATTATATCTATTGTTAGTTTAAAACTGTCTACTATGGGATGGGATAGTAAAAGGGTGAATGCAAAATTCTTTTCACAAAATTAATATTCTAGCCTTGATTTTTAAAACATTCCATCAGTTCTTGTCCCAATTTTACTCTCCAATTTACAGCTCTTGTCCCAATTTTACCCATGAGTATCTGATAATTTTGTTTACTGATATTCTTCTGAATATTGATGATTTTTTTAATGAATCTCTTTAAGACAGTCAACTGTATTCAAAATTCATATCTGAAAATAGTTATATTTTTAGTACTTATCCAATTAACTCTTTTCTATGGACACTTGTTTGATGCTAACAGATGTAGTGGTAATGAGAAAATACAAATTCTTGTATAATTCTAAGTCTTCTCCTTCATATAATGTGAGAACTACACAAAATGAGAAATTGAAATCAATGTTGCTCAAAAAATTTTAATGTATTTAAGTGTTAAAACTAGCAATTTATTTTTAATAATTATAAATTTCTTTTACCAATACAGGGCCAATTTGAAATTGTTAAAAGTGCTTTAGTCATGATACTACAAGGGTGGAATTGTAAACACATGGTGTTACTCTGGTTCACCAGGGCGAGGTTCATGTTACACCTCACATATATACCATACATTCAAGGCATAACCTGTTTGTAGAGAGGCCACATCACTTCAGATGAACAAACATCCTGGATTCAAACCAGGAACCTTTCGATCTATACGTCAGCCCCTAATCACCTGCCCTATTGGTCAGCAATTAATTCTAGATAGATTAAACTAATTGTAGATATTTAATTTTAGTTTTAGATAGTAATAGTTTTCTTTTGTTGTAGGTTGCTGATACACCACCTGATATCATCACTGTTAAAGATGAAGAAGTGAGTATTATGAAGTGAGAAGTATGAAGAGTCATTCTATAATACTGTAACCACTCTATGTCGTGCTTTTTGGGAGACAAGGAAAAAACTCAAAATAATGAGGGACACATGCAACTACTGTTCTCAGACTCGAAATGCTTTAGGTTCCGGGTAGTAGGGAGTGTAGAGGAGCTGACCCATCTATTCAAAGTCATCTATCATAAGTTCATTCTAGAATCTTCTGGCCCTAGTCTTTAGGTTTAGATTCCCTTTTCTTCCTTCACCAATTTACACTTCCTTCACCATTACAAGCAACACTGGGTTTTTGCATGAAGTTGTACTGAAAAAGGACAGTAGTGACAAAAATATTAATTTCTTGTATGACACCAGCGAATCAGTTGAAGCCTTTGCTGCTGTCAGCACACATATCTCTTCAATAGACATAACCTGTGTTTACACTGTTTTCAGCATTTTCTTGGCAATAAATTACTGTTTACATTCCCAATCAATCAGGATTATCTTAAGTAATAGCATCCTGCTTTCCTGGTTTTCCAAAAGTGTAAATTTGGTGACCTGGTTCTTTATATTTATAGCTTCTTAGCAGACATGTAATTTAAAGTTCCTTTGCTGAATAGTGTAATTTGTATTTTCTAGGAGCCTACCGAAAGCCCAGTGGTGGACAAAACTGAGAAAGACAACATCATAAAGGGTATGTTAAATTCCCAATTGTTTTAAAATACTGGATATTTGTCAGCAGCTTGTTTCCTTATAACATATCTTCTAATTTTAGATGCTGCCCTTGCCAGGAAAGACTATGCTGATGCAGATAAACTATTTAGAGATATTCAAGCTGAAATTTGGTGAGATTAATTTTATGTTGAACCTAGGTAGTAGCTTGCAAGTCAACACAAAAAATTCAATTTTAGGTACTTTATCTTTATTTTATGTAGATTTACATTTGATTTCTTTGGTGTGTTCATATTCTTCCAGCTTCGCTTTGATGTATTAAAAAACTATATATTTCCTGAATTATATTTCTGTTACAGGACTTTTTAAAAACTATATAGATTTTTGTCAACCACATCTTGTATATGTAGAGAGGAATCGGTTTATGTAATTAATTTTAAAAATTCAGCTCACATCTGAGGAGAGGATCTTGTAAATACAATGAAATATATGACTGCATCTTTTACATCATAGTCCCAAATTTTTTTTCACTCAATACCCCTTTTCAAAAACAATTTTTCTCAATGCCACCCCTATGAAAAACTAGCATCTAATAATAAATTGCTAGTATATCTGTCTATAATTTTCGAATCTGACCAAAATATTTCTGTTCTTGCAACAATACATCACTGTATGGTTAAGTGTGCTTAAAGCATTTTAGGTAACATTTTTTAGCCTCTTATTGCCCACCATTATTGCTTCTCAATGCCCCCTGGGTCCATCATTGCCCCAAAATTTCTTCAGTGCCCACAGGACCTGGCCCTTATGCTATAAAAATTCAATCAATCAGTGCCCACAGGAGGCCTAGCACCCACTTTGGGAATCCATGTTTTACAGTATCATGTTCATTTATTAAAACATCCTGCAAGTTGTGTTGCTAGTTTGTAATAGAATTAACAATGATTATGATTGATTAAGCTATTTGCTGCTGTTGCATTGATTTAATATATTACATAAAATCAAATGTATTCAGTGTCAAATAAAATGTTTTAGATTGATTTTTAAAATCACAACACACAGTTTGTTTTTACTCAGCCTACTAAATACAACTGTGAAGTAAATTTAGCATTAAATAATTCCATGAGCATTAGATAATTCATTACTATTTTGCTCTTTAGTTAACTTCAAGCTTATTTTACGATATTTAATGTGAACATGATTATTTTTGCTGCAGAAAAATACGCAATAAAACTACTGTCAAACAAGTTACATAATAAATATTTCTGCTACACGCATATTAAATAAAAGGATTAAAAGTCCAAAGAAGTTGCCAAACTCTGACTTAAAATGCATCAAACACTCCAATTTCGAAATGACTCCAATGGACATTCTAGTGTTAGCTCTCATTGTTAAATTGTGTATAGATAAATGTTCTGCCTTTCAAAGAATGTGGAAGATAATTTTGGTTTTATAATTCCTTTATCTACTAATTTGTTCCATCTTTAATAATAGATAATGAAAAAAATTCAGAGAACATAATTTTTCACAGTGGTAGTTATTATGAAGATAAGTGTTAGTAGACTTATATAAATTCCTTTTCCTTAGGCATCTGAAAAGAAAGCTAACATCAGATTATGGTCTGGAGGACGAATTTCTTGCTCTTGAAAATCAGTGCTTTGAATTCTCTGAGCGAAGATACGTGTATAGGTTGTGTCCTTTTGACAAAGTTGTTCAAGTGGTTAAAGTCAACAAAGAAGAGACTCTTATTGGGTAAGTATTTTGACATTGATTTTTTAAAAATTGTTCACCTGTATCTATTGCATTTCTCTTTATAGAGGATACTCTTTTTGAGGCTATTATAACAGTCACACACACACACACACACACACACACCAATCCCGCAACTAACTGGATTGATGAAAAACATCTAGTAGTAGTTGTCCAGATTTTCGATATATCTATGGAAGCTGTGTTATAGGCTGTAGTAGCTATTATAGTTGCTTGGGGCTGTCTACTGACTAGAAAACAAACTAATAGATGTAGAAGACCTTGAACTATATTTTGAAATTTTCATAACACTTGAATGGGCTTTTAAAACATGTACATTTTGACTATCTTTCCCTAAAAGTGCTTTGCGTTTGCAGCATTTCATTTATGAGAGGAAATTAGTCTGTTTCATTTTAAAAAACTTATTTTACAGTCATTTGATTCACAATAATAAAATAATATTTTAAAGATTTGGAGATTTCAAAGTAATTGGACAACACATTTATATAATATAAATGTTTTCACATTCATCTCAGAGTGGCAACAATAAAATACAGTCAGCACAGTGCTTTGTGGTCGAAAAGTAAAACTGGAGCCATAGCAAGGAATTTTGAAATCTGGACATCCGTTACCAGAAGTTTTTTGTCAATCCAGTTAGCCATGTCAAAAGTAAAGAAACAGTCTCCATCTAGTTGTGAAAATTATGTGCTCTTATTAGATAATCTGCAACATTTTCCTGCAAGTTATGGTTGGATAGAAATGTAAAAGCTGATCAACTGGGTTTTCAGAAAGCAATAAACTGAAGATATATGCTCTGCTACAGGTAAAATGTGGGAAATCTTACTCCATTCAAGGATTTTAATCTTCTAGAGAATCTGCTGAGGCTAAGTTCTCCATTTCAGGCATAATTGCGTACAACTTCATTTATTCCGAATGGGATTAATCAAATATGGTTATTATATCTCAATTAAACTGAACAGCTAATAATCATAGCATATATAGCAAACAGATATTACTAAAAAACATTAAAACACTTGTTAACTAATGGGCTAATCATTAATAATTAAATGCTTAACATTTGTAATAAATAAATGAATATGGACTTAACTGAAAAGGTAAAGGGGGTTATAAATGAACAAAGAAAAATGTTCATGATGGGTTCCTATTTTGGCATCCTTAAAAAAATTGGGCCTTATAAAGGCCTGATTTTTCATTTTAGTTTTAAGAATTCTTATAAAACCTTAATATTTGCTTTAGTCCTTTAACAAATTTTTTAAGTCTTAATTTTTGTAATTTAATTTATTTTTACAAAACTACATATTTCATTTAGTCTTCATTCAAAAGTACAATGACATGACTTGAAATGAATAATTTGGTAATTTTAAGCTACATCCAGTACAGATCTTTCCTTACTTCTGCTAAAACCAATAGACAAGTATTACTGGGTCTGAAATCCATTCATAACACCATAAAATTTTCTCCACAGCTGCATACACAGGTAAATCTACTTTAATATATGTTTAATGTAGCCTTAAAAATAGGTAAAATAGCCTAATAAAAGCCCTTATTTTTCTTTTTCTAAAAAAGTTGGAACCTGTATACACTATGTTCATAATGCCTAAAATTAGCTTAGAGTCCGTGCTAATTGCCCATGTGAAATAAGTATATTTAAAATATCAAATTAAATAATCTGCATAAAAAAGAAAGAAAATTTAGTTTTGCAGTGAAAGTCAATTTTGCATATAGCAACAATCAATACTTTGCTAATAGGCTTACCTAGTAGGCTAATTTTGAAATAAAAAATTAGTTATAAAAAATTATTTAATGTAGTGGTTTTGGATTGCCTCCATTAGCCGTCAATAATTTCTTTGCTGATACATTTACCTACAGTGCAAACATGATAGTAAATTCCAAGTCATTGTGTTATTCTGCTGGGAATTTGGTACTAAACAAAATTCCATAACTATCATATATCCTGATGTTGTAGTAATCTTAACATTTATTGCATTTTGTTTTCAAGAATGTATTGCTTTAGTTCTGTTTAGTGTATTTCTTGAACATATTCTACTTGTTTCCAATCTGCCTTTTCATTCCATCTCAGATTGTATTGATTGCATTAGAATATTCATTTATTGCTTAGTTCTATTTTATCATTAGAATAAATTCATCTGCTAGTGAGTCAGATCAATATTAAAATGAATGTCAACATTTTGGCTTTTGCATATTACTAATCTATCTGATCTAACATAATAGGATTTAAAAACAATTGTAAAATGAACAAATAAATTTTGGGGGTAATTGTTTGGTAAATAAATAAATTCAAATGATTTTAGTTTTGGATTTTAATTGTAACTAATTGTCCTAAGTTAAGAATGCTTTCATTTTAACTAATTATATTAAGTATTTTAAACTTATTAATATTATAATAATTGATTTTCAAAGTACAATAAAGTTAAACATTTGTGCTATTGTCTGCTTCTTTCTTAGTATTAAACAAAACAATATTATTTTGTCATTCATTATACATAAGTTGAGTATATTGAATTTTAGGTTTTTTTTATGTAAAAATATATAATGTATGTATACACGCATGTTCATTTCAATTCTGGTTTCAGCTTGTGGAATGATTGGACTGGGACTGATGATGCACGCTATGAACGGATGCAATATTCTCGTGGAGCATCCTGCTGGAATGGACCAAACCGCTCCGCTGATGTATAAATCTATCTATTTTTCGTTTTTATATTATATACTCTAATTAAGGATATGTCTTTATGTTGTTCACGCTCAGATCAAAATGCTTTTCAGTATCTCCAAGTTAGTATTTGCAAATTACTGGTTAAAATGCTGCATGTATAAGTATCTGATACTTGACAACACTAAATAATGTGTGTTAAAGAACGTTGTGCCTTGTATATTGTCTTTCAGATCTGTTATATGCTTACTGAGTAGTAACAATGTTTAGTGTCTACTCTGTCCTTGTGAAGGACCTATGTCAAACTCTCCTGCCTTTGCATTAAACCAACTCACTTAACTCATTGTCAACTTTTGTTCGGAGAGAACCCCCTTTGAAGTATCATACTTTCGTACATAGCATTTTAATTATTGTTTACTCGAAATACTAGGTTCTAACTTGACCACAGTATACTCCTCTCTGTTTATTAATATGAAATATTGCATAACTATAAGTTTTGACACCCTTTGACGAGTATGACTGTTTCCTCACTTTTTGATTTTGAATAAATGTATTTACTTTGTCATTTGAACATCATATTTAATTACCCTCCCTTGAAGTGTGTTTTTGAATTCGAATTCCTCCATTTCTATTTCCCTTTGCTTAGAATTCAATGCTTTCTACTCTTGATTAGAATTCATTGTTGATCTATGCTCTCAGGGGCGCATCGGCTTTAGGTTTGTATGGGCTTCACAGACCAAGGTATTCTAGTGATCTTTTTTCCCATGAGGTTTACTGTCTGAAGTAAACTTAGGTGTCGTGCTCCGGGATACCCAAGTCCTCTTAATGACATCAAGATGTCCATGAAGGAGTTCGTCGACTCCTTGTGGCAAGAGTTGTGGAATCTGCAAGTCACAAACAAATTGCATTGTATGAAACACATCATTCATCAGTGTCTCCAGTGCGGATGACAGCTGTAAATCTGACCTGCATTCGCATTGGACACACTTTTTACCCATCGTCATCTTTTATTAGGAGAGAACGCACCCATTTGCAATTCATGCTCTATTCCATTTTTTGCTTATCACATTTTAATTATCTGTCCTGTTTTTCATCATCTATGTATCAAACTTTTTAAAAGCACAATTTTAAATCTACGAGATTTTATTGCTGAAAATCCCCATTCATATCTCTTTTCATATTTAAATGATATTGGCTTTTAAAACATCATTTATATTTTCTTTTACTATTCATTACTCATACCTTTTTATATTATACACATGTTGCTGATCAACATGTTTTAAGACGTGAATTCATATCAACCAATCAAATATATATTTTATATATATTGATGGCAAATTTTAATTTTGTGCTTTGTCATATCTTTCATCAAAATTAAATACCTTCTTCCACATGTTGTGCTTTTATCTTTATCTTAGTCTATTAATTTTTAAATAGTTTTATTGGGTCATATTCTGTCTTGTGTTTGGTGCAGCTTGTCCACTTTTGGACCTTGCGCCATAAAACCTCAACATCCAATCCAATCCTCGATATCCAAGCAATCTTTTCCTGCTTTCATTCCATTATTCTATTCCCCATCGCTCTTGTTTTCCCTTTCATGATATTTTTTATTTGAAGTTGTCTTGTATTTGGTGCAGCTTGATAAAATATCTTGGCCTTGTGCCATAAAACCGCAAAACAACCCACCATTGTTCTATAGCAGATTCCCCTTATAACTGTTCCGGAGGACAGCTAAAATATTAAATATTTTACAGCAGAATGCATGATATACAGAGGGGCTACTGTATCAACTGTGCTACCTTTTTATTATAAGGAAGTGTACATATACATGAAACAAATATCAACAGAAACATCTGTTATGAAGAAATTCAAATTTATGTATCACAATAATAATTCTGACATCTTTTGCAGGTTGTTTTGAAATGCGGAACCGAAAACAAAGTGACGTCCGTTGAAGAATCCTCGCCATGTACATATTTATTTGAATTCACCACTCCAGCCTTGTGTACAGAACTTCCAGCTGACATTTTAAAAGTTCTGAGAACTGAAATGTCGTTTATTTGAGTGTTGTGCCAAAGAAAGCTTATGCCACTTGTCTCGTCATTTACCCTTATATATTGAGACCTTTCTGTTCAATTAAATGCTGTGCTTATATAAAGGAAAGTGAAATATGTTGAAACCTCGATAAGTTGTCACTCCAGATAAGTCATTAATTTTCTTCAGTTCCTTCTAGCTCTCATAGACAACAATTCCTTAAATCCTTTTTACTTGCCACAAATTCAAATGCTATCTCAGATAAATCTTCACTGGAAAGGTCTTTGAACATGTAGTTTGTTTCTGACAGCAAGCAAAATGAAGTCGTAAATGAAAGCGGATGTACTATTCCTACATAGATTTAGATAACAATGCTGCAGTATGTTCTGTACAGGTGTTCATTTTGGTCAAAATTAGAGAATTGGCATTATAATATGTATTAAAGCCTAAAGAATCATTTACATAATTTTTAAATGCTTCCATTAATTTACATTATTGTATGTATGCTGTGCTAAATTAAAAATGTACATTGTACAATACAGAAATGCATATCGATTACATTTTCTGGTTACTCCTCTTAAATCAGCATACCATTTAAGTGTCGCCAAAAATTCTTGGTCCTTTGAGTGACAATCTACTTAGGTTTCTCTAACATGAATGAATATTCTTTCCAACTTAGAATAATGACTTTCAAATGTTTCCATATTGTCTCTGCTATTGATTGTTTCGAGAAGTACAGAATTAATGTCTATCAATAGTGCAAATCAGTAGGGAAACTATTTACTGGCATATATTTTGCACTTTTAAGAACTTGAAAAAAAGATCTGATTTTGATGAGAAGTAAAAAGGATTTTTCCTCTATACTCATGCAAATTAATTCCCTGAGTCCTTCAGTTTCACCCATGCTGGCACTTGCAAAACCACCCTAAGTTCAACCACCTGTTGTGCAATGGGTGACTGAATTTGGAATGGGCAAGAAAAGTTGCAAAACTCACCTGTGCCCTAACATTTTAAACTGCAGCTCACCTTCCCTCTCATGCAGACATTCAGAGTTGCTACAGTGTGAGCAACAGGTATCTGTCTACTACCAGAACTATTCCAGGGATAAGTCTGACCCTGTCTGTTGCCATAGAAACAACCTTAACTTATTTCCCATAGGGGAGGCTTCAAAAATCTGTTGCATTGACCCACTTAATAAAATTTGGAAATATATTTGTTCAGAATTTTATTTATCACAGAAAATCTGTACTAGTAAACTACCTGTTTCCGCTGCCTGCGTAAAAAAATTAAATTGTCATCACAAGATCATTCTTGATTACCAACTATTATAAATTTGTCAGTAGAACGCAAAAGCCTCATAGCAGTTTTGTACAAAATCATGATTCTAGAGCAGTTTCCCAAACTTTTTGGCTCAATGCCCCTTTTGAAGGACATTTTTCTCACATCCCCCTCCTGGAAAACACTCATCTAAAACAATTGCCAGTGTAACTGCCTATTTTTTATTATTCTATATAAATATTTTGTTAACTTTTGATTTTCACCAAAATATTTATCTAGCTATGTAAGTAAGTTAAGAATTTCAGAACATAGTTTGAACTATTCAGTAGCTTACATATTCAGTAGCTTAACACAAAACTGAAATTATAAAGCTGTTTATTAAAATGAAATAATAAAAAATGAATTGCACATAAGCACACTAGATTGCTCGCTATTAGTAATTGATATCAAATCAATCTGTAAAATTAAAAATAACCACTAAAGAGAAGGATGAGCCTGTTGTGCTACCATTTTGTGTATGTTAAGCTCTATTTTCGTAGCTGCATTCTTAAATCTCCACAGTCAAGTATTTGCAGTTGGTTACTTTAGTTAAATGAATCAATTATGTGTTACTAAAGTGCAGGGATGCAGACTGGCCTGCAGGCCTCATGTTGCCCTCCGTTGATTTGCTGGTGTCCAACCTCACCATGTCTTATTTTAACTTCTGTTGTGCCAATCGAAACAAATGTGAATTGTTGCTAGATAATGCATCTAAATGAGCAAGCTTCTTTGGGTCAGCACATATATCTGAACTAACTTTTTCAGTCATGAATATAAACAAATCGAAAAATAGGAGCATGCTTGACTAATGAAAATTTAGAATCAGTTTTGTGCTTGGTAGTAATCCAAAGATCGAACCAAATATCAAAACAATTTTTAAATCAATGCATTGTCAAATCAAATTGATTTCTTACTTTTCATTATCTTTGTAACAATATTTGATAAATATAAATAAAATAAATTATACAATAGATAATTTTCATGTTTTTTGGCACCCCTCCCATAAATCACAGCGAATCTATGTGGCCCTTGGTCTTAACTCTACATTTTGTAGTGTCTGTATGGACAAATGTTTTACTTAAAACATTTTTAGGTGACACATTTTTTTAGCATCCAATTCCCCCTCTTGCTCCTTAATGTCCTCCTTTTGCTCCTAAGTTGAGCATTGCCCCTAAGATTCCTTCAGCACTCATAGGGTGCAGTAGCACCCCTTCAGGAAACAATGTTATAGGGTGAGGATAGAGCCAAGTTTGACTAGCCTCAGGGAAACACATTTTTTTTGGACAATTTTCAAATTTTTTGTTTAATTCTGCATTTAAATTGGAGAAAAATTATATGCCAATCGTGTTTTGTTAAAGAGGTGCCAATCAATATTTTATTTGATTTAGTTTTACAAACCACATTTCTGCATTGTTTTTAAGTTCTGTTCATGTTGATATTTTCTTGAGTAATCTGTGCCACTTGTTTCTTAGTGGGCAAATTCCTGTGATCTTATATGCAACTTGAGTTGATATCAAAATAAACCAAAAATGTGTACATACTGTCAAAAAGTAATTTTATTCCTAGAAATATTTTTTGTTGTATATGGGACCTTTTCAAATAACGATAAAAAATTCTCTACAATTAAAGTTCCAATTTGAGTATTTTATTTTGAGCTCTTAGCTAAACAATCCTCTATTTTACTTTTAAATGTTGAGATAATTGAACTGAGTATCCTATTCAATTAACAGATTAATGTGTTAGAAGGGTAAATTAATCTGTTTAACAGAATCAAAAGACCCAACTTTCAGTTATGCCATCTACTTAAACGAGAATAGATTAAAATCAAAGAATTTAATTTCAATTACAAATATTAGTGATTAGGATGATTCAGAAATATAATTTCATCTTGATCTATTATCTTTTCCTGCGCATTTTTTAACTTCTAAACTATTCCCTTCAATGTTACTCAAAAATAGCTTATTTTTCTTTAAATTGGTCAATTCATAATTTTAAAAAGTACCATAAAACATGCAATATTTCGTTACAAAATTCTTTAAAATGATCCTATAGTAGACTAGCAAAACCATATTCTACATGTAATGTCATACTGATTTATTATCTTCCGAAATTGGAACATGCAGTATTAACTGATAGTACAAAATGTATAGATTTTTATTGATTGTATTTAAAAATTTATCAATAAACTTACTAAGGTAATATTTTAGAATTGTAAAAATATTTTTTAATGAAGTTATTTGTTGGATAGTATGTTTCAAGTTGATATTAAAAAATGCTTTACTTAACTTTGAATTCTACTTTAAAATTCACTACATGTCAACACTTAAAACAAATTAAGCTCCAGTGATTTTTAAATTTGACAATTTCAATGAGACAGTTAAAATAGTAACACTCCACTGCATCTTGTATATGAACATATCTTTTTTTACACAAACTGTTCTAACCTTATATACTTTAAACTGTTGTGAGGTATTCCTTTACAGTTGATGTGCTTCTTATAATTTATTGTAAACATGGGCTAGTTGTTTATGTGTCACCTAAGCAAAATACTCCGAAATTCGCAGTGAAAATTAAATGCAATCATATCTGTCTTGGAAATTGAAAGATAATCGAATTCTTCATTTATGTGCCATAGTTTCCAGTTTTAGTTTTCAAGTACACATTGTTCATAAATTTCTTGATTAATTTCCAGATAATTGTTTTGAATAAAATCGATTTGCATGTCGTCATTTTACAATCAAAACCTCGCAAGTCTGCTTTGTTTATGAGGTTTTTACATTATTTGATAATAAATATGCTTAATAAACTTGTATCAATATCTTCAATGATAAAGCCCCAATCAGCAAATTATTTAACTTAAATCTCATAACTGGTCGACAATTAGGAGTCTGGTTTTTATTTTTTCTGAAAGATTTGGGGAATTTCAAGACACTAGGTTTTGATGATATATTTTATTCTATTACTGACATTTATACACATGAATGTTACTACCTCAGCAAAATTCCTGAACTTTCAAGTTTAAAGTATGCACAACTCAATATTTAATTTTGATATAAAAGAATTGTTCTAAGCTGTGTCAACTACTCTGAGAAGGCTTGCGGAGAAAAATAGATGGTTAATATCAGTGTGTGTTCTCAAAAGAGAGACATGTAGCGTGTATAGGGAAATATATCAAAAAATTTCAGGAGGCATTAATTGAAATTATTTAGTAAAATTTGATTTTCATTACAAAAATTTATTCGTAAAGCTTTTGTTTCACACAAGCCTGTTTTAAAATTCAAGAAAAATTTATTTATTATTTTAAAATTTTTTTCCTATGAAAAACAAGAAATAACCAAGCGACTTAATTGATTCTACTCAAGCTTATTTGTATTTAAAAAACACAAAATGCATAAAAGTGGAAAAATATTTTATTCCATGATACAAAATATAGAAAACAAAGCAAATTTCATATTAAAAAGTCTAGTATACAAAAACATTCGCACATGATACATATTATTAATTTATATGTACGATTGATATTCTTATACCAGTAGTTCCCAACCTGTGCTCCAGCCCTAAGGGCTCTGCCATAGAAATTGATTCTAAAAAGGGCTCCGAGTCAAAAAGGTTGGGAACCTCTTCTATACAATATATAGCAAACTATATTTCCATTTGCAAGACTTCCTGTTAAGGAAGTTATACAATATTAAAATGGATGATTTTAAAAATCTTTGCTATATGGAAGTATAACTCTTAAAAGTGTGAAGAGAATTAATCTATAAGTCAATAAAAGTAATGGAATGATTTATATTTGCATCACAGTATATCTCACAGAAAAAGAAACTTAATATTACTTTTTTCAAAAGCTCTATCATACATAAAAAGTTAACTAGATCAACAGATGTCATGAAAAAATTGAGTACAAAAAAGACTTCAAAAGCTCTAAAAATTATTGGCACTTGATACAAATTACTACCGATATTCTATACAATGTATAACAAACTTGACAGATTTCCATTCACAAGATTTCCTGTTAATGAAGTTACATTAAAATGGATGATTATATTAATAATAAAAATACGTAACTTAAAAGTCGAGAATTAATCTCATCAAACAAGTGAATAAAAGTAATGGAATGATTTATATTTGCATCACAGTAGATCTCAGAAAGAAATTTAGTATTATAACAGGTGGATGAGCTGAGTTTAGTCGAGTAAGCATCTCGGGTAAAATTAACACAATTTATTTACGTTTTGGGTACAAATTACGAGAAAACAAAGTAAGACAGGACCACTGCACAGTCGCGCGCATGGAAGGAAGGGGCAGAACTTCTCTTACAAGGAGGGAAAAACTGTTATTAGTTCGATGACGGCCAAGAAGGGGTTGAGTGTTTATGGGATAATTGGGCTGTCAATAGTTCAGTTCACTTTCAACGCACTAACAGTTTGATCCGCTACACTCTTCCGCTTCTCTTCAACCGTCCTCGGGAGGCAGGTTGCTCGACGTGGAGGCTGTATACGGCGAGGTGGACCGGAAAGGTAATGTCTCTTGGGACCTCTGTGATGGACAACCACGTGTATCGTCAGGATTGCTGGCATCGGCAGAAGGATTTTGCTTTTCCTGGTCCAGGTAACTTCTTTGGTCGTCCCCTTCTGCGAATCAGGGCTGTTGTAGGGTACAAGGGCTGACACATGGTAGTTTCCTATAGGTGAAGAAAGATAATCTTTAGCAGCAACTGTATAAGAGATAGACCTTTGTGACACAATTACATATGGGCCATTCACGCCGGGGCATAAATTTTGAGGTTTTGCCATTTTTAACCTGACTTATTGGGTGCAAAGCAACCCAAACGTTGTCACCCGTCTTAAACTGAGGTGATGGTTTACGATTCTTGACATTCTTCAACACGATCTTTTATTTGCTTCGTGAAACTGGCAATTTTTTTTAGATAAGGAGTTATCTCTGGAACGAAATTGTCATTATCTACACTTCGAAAATCGTGCGAAATATCATCTACAGTGCGCAGCTCTCTACCAAACTGCAGATAAGCAGCAGTTGTCCTGTTGAGTCGCACTTGGCGGTGTTTAAGGCAAATCTAATAGTTGGTAACTTTTCGCTCCATGTGGTGTGGTCATCACCCACTAATATTGCCAAACGTGGTTTCAGATCTCGGTTCTTTCTTTCCACAGGATTTGCTTGAGGATGATAGACTGGTGTCAATGTTTAATATTTAAAAGGTAGCATTCTTGTGTTACGGCACTTATAAGTTGGGAGTCATTGTCACTAATGACTCGTCTTGGCAACCCGTATCTCATAAAAACTTCCTCAATAGAATTATTGCACATTCCTTAGCAGTAACGTTGGTTAATGCAAATAGCTCTACCCACTTAGTGGAGCAGTCTTCTATGAAGATCCACCTTTTTTCTATCTTTTGTTTCGGGTAAGGGCCCAAAGAGATCTAAGGAAATAGTTTCAAATCGCTGTGAGTAAATAGGTGTCTGAAGAAGTCCAGAGGGTTTTTGGTTGCTAGGTTTGTGCCGATAACAATCAGTACAGTTCTTCACATATTCGATCATATCTTCTCATACCAATCCAAAAGTACCGCTTTGCTATTCTGCTATATGTTCCTTCGTTTCCATAATCATCAGCTGTTGGTGCATCATGATGTTCTTTAAGAACCTTCTCTCGTTCTTGAATAGGTACAACCAGCTGAGCCTCTTCCGACTCAGAGAATATCTATATAAAACTCCTTGGTTCATGAGGTAACCTCTCTTAGAATAGTTTGCAAAATTTTCGTCTTTTTCGATACTCTCAAAAGAATCGATGATTTTCCTGAGATTTTCATCTTTCAGCTGCTCTTTTCGAATTTCTCCTGGATTACGCGAGGGCATAACAATGGATATTGCATTTTCATCACATTTCACAAGTTTCTTCCGTGTGTTGGCAAAAAGGTCTAGACAGCATGTCAGCTATAATGTTAGCTTTACCTGGAATGTATTCCAACTTCAAGTTGAAGGATTGGACCTCTAAAGCCCATCTCGCTAATCATCCGGTAGGAGACTTTAAATTCATTAGCCATTTAAGAGGCTGATGGTCAGATGCACTTCAATGTAAGCACGGAACTTCTTCAAGGCCCATACAACAGCTAATGCTTCACGTTCCGTTGTCGAATAATTTCTTTCAGCACTTGTGAGTAATCGACTGGTATATTCGATAGGATGCTCTTCAGGTGCAGTACCTTGTAAAAGAACTGCGCCCAATGCATAGTTACTAGCATCAGTTCTAATAGCGTAAGGCTTGGTTGAATCATTTTGATTAAGAATAGGTGGACTAATCAAAAGTTGTTTCAAGGTTGAAATGCATAATCTTCTTTACCCCATTTCCAGCAGACATTCTTTTTTATAAGATTGATTACGGGTCTTGCAACTTCTGAAAAGTTAGAAATAAATTTCCTGTACCACGAGTTGGTCTAGAAATGACTGCACTTGTCTAACAGTCCTTGGGGATGGCATTTCTGAATGATAGCAGTTTACTCTGGATCCACTTCTAGGCCAGACTTTGTTCTGTAAAGTCCTAGATATTTAACACGGTTACACGCGAAGTGACATTTCTCACGGTCAGCATGCAACTTAAATTCTTCTAGTTTCTTCAAAACGGCTTCTAAGTTATAAAGATGTTCTTGAAAGGTTTCAGACAATATGATAATATCATCTAATTAAGAAAGAACTAGCACATCTTTCAACGAATTCCGAAAATTGTCTATTGATCTCTGAAAAGTTGCAGGGGCGTTCTTTAACCCAAAAGGCATTCTGCGATACTTGTAAGTTCCGAAAGGACAAATGAAAGCTGTTTTAACACGATCTGCAGGGTTTACTTCAATTTGATGATAACCTGACTTTAAGTCAATTGTAGACATGTATGAGGTATGTTTTGCGTCATGAAGCAAGTCGTCCATCCTGGGGAGGGGATAATTATCAGTTACTGTGATTGCATTAAGTTTTCGGTAATCATAAGCGCATTTTCCCATTAGGTTTAGGCACTAATACTACAGGTGAAGCGTACGGAGATTCACATTCTTCTATAGTACCATTTGCTAAGAGTTCATTCAATTCTTTTTTCAAAACGTCTTTATTGGCAAGGACATGCGATAGGGTGGCAGCGAAACGTGTCAAAATGGTGTTCTAAACTAAAAACCATACAAACTCTTATTTTATTAATTGAAATGTTTAAAATCAAGAGGCTCTTTTAAAAACATCTCTGGGCATTGAGTTTCATTGGAATAGAAGCCATTACAAGGTTTTTGTCAAATTCACGATGAGATTCAATTTGTAAATCATAATACTCCGTTAGAAATCTTACATTTTTCATTCCAATTTTACTAAAAGCCTGTGTTGATTCAGTTTAGAAAGTAGTGAGGATTTAGGGCATGATGGTTTGTGCCTTCCTTCAGATCAGCCATAAACGTTCTTCAAAGAAATGAGAAACGTTCATAGCAAAAAAACCTTAAATTCTCTTATAAATTTAAAATAAAAGAAATATAGAATTACCTCTGGATCTGTAATCGCTGCGACGATTTGACTTGCCAATTTCATCCCCTCCTAAAATTCAAACAGATATCCTTACTATTCATATTCGATCGGAAAGTTTTCAATATGCGCACAATTAATTCAATAACCTGTTTCCATTTTAGACTTGGAACTTATTAAATTGAATTGAAGACTGGTCGAGACATAAATACAAACATATTAGGACCAAGCGTTTTTGGAGAAGTATGTTTTGTTATTAACACTCCAATTCGAAATGTTCTAAAAATCACGCTATAATAGGAAGTGAATCATTTGATATAGAAAATAAATGTACACTTCACTGTAAGAACTCAAGACTGAAGGAGGTTAATCGCATCTCCTAAGGTGTCTTTTGTCAAGCTCTACCAGTAGTACCACCTTCCGGTTGAAAACTACTCCAATTAACAATACGTTCTTAAACAATTCTAAAGAACTTATCACAATTTTGATTAAAGGAAAGTAATTTGACAGTAAATAATTGTAGAAATAGGGGCAGAGACCACTTGAGGAGAGACTACTAAGTAAGAAGGGAAACATGTTTTCCAATTCTTCCGTGTCAGGGCAAAAGGGGTTAATTCTGACTTTTGACGAGTCCAAAGGAGTCGAGTACATCATTCTAATTTACAAAAATAAAACATGTTTAAAATCAAAATTATATGAATCAATCTAAATAACAATTATTTGTATCATGCTTCTTTTTCTTCCTGAACATTTGTGAGAAAGAGAAATATTCGTCTCTTAAAGATTCTGAGAAGTAGCCACTTTGACAACCCTTTTGCCCTCTGACACGGAAGAATTACAATATGGAATATGACACACAAAAAAGAATCAATCAAAAGAGAAGAACTGTTGAATCGCATCTGCTCATTGAACGAAAAGACCTTAAGTGTGATGTTAACCGAGTAAAATAGATTTTCACATAAATGAGTTAGTGTTTGAAATTAATTATTTAAAACATTCTTATTTTAAAAAATACTCCAAAATCTCTCCTCGTCCTTACTTTTTTAGTTTTTCTTTGCCTTCGTTTCGTGGAGTAACTGGGTCCAGCTTCCTAGAAACAAAACAATCAAAATTTTTAGTTGAATTATCATGCTGAAAGCTAATTTATTGAAATAGGTTGTAGCTGAGACATCAAAATATTGCTTCCATTTGTACTATACTAGAGATTGAAGCACATATCTTAGTCCAATTCAGCATGAAATGTTACCATTTTTATATCGATATTCAGACTAGTTTCAAATATTTGATATAATTTCTAATAATTTCTGTTTTTTATCTGTATGTATCCAAATGACGTATTACTTCAACATAAGAAGTATATTTACAACAAAAATCAAAATCTCTTTTACAACATACATAGTAACAAAAAGAGGTAGAATTTCGTAAAAATATAAATTGCAATTTTTATTTAAAAAAACTTTTCATTATCAAATAAAAAATATTATCAAACACCGAAAAAAGTTCTTACCGCTGCAGTGGATGTGCTGGGTTGGTATTGTTCGCGCACCTAAGAAAGAAATAATTTTTGTAAGTAAAAATAAATATATTAATTGTACATCACACAATAATAGTTGTATAATAACTATATACCTGCAGCATTTATCACACTAATGTCGCGTATGCTACAGATTCATTAATATAATTAAATGTACCTCGTATCAACTCCATACATTATCATTGCATACTTCATTAGCAACCACTTCTTCATTCATATTTTGTTTTGTTATAACTATAGATACTCTTTTCCAAGTAAAAAGAAATTCAAATTAACAAAATATATCATTCCTTGATAAAAAATACTTTCACAAGGAACAAAAATATAAAAACCCTCATAACTAAAATATCAAAACATGGTGCACGCACTTATTTTCACGGTGATCATAATATATTTATTTTGAATTTCGACTAATAAGATAATTTTATAACAAAGTTGATCTGTGACAAATTAATTGACACTAGGATGACACATTAAAGTAAATTTACATTTCTAACAAATTCCATTCTATCTCTTATTTGATTGTTAAAACTACATATTGTTTTAAATGAGGTTTCGTGGTTGGTTCTTTGGTTTGGGGTTTATGGTGCAAGAGCCATATTGGACCCTGTTGAGCCAAACGCAAGGCATACAATATCAAGTAATAGTCAGAAACACACCCGGGGAGGAATGCACCTGCCAGGAATCGAACTTGTGCAGCCTACAACTCGAAGGTTGCCTTGACGGCCCCAGGTGGTTTCGTGAAAACTGTACGTACTAATAATGTATGGATCCAGTGATAGAAAAAATTATACTTATTCTTAATCAAATACCCCAACTCACTAAACTTCAACACAGTCAAAAGAAAATTGCGTTAAAAACCGGATATTACCAAACAATGATGTTTTTAGGGTCCTCATACTTTTGACTTGAAATTACGAAAACCTTCCATTGAATGAATTTTTCCAAAAAACCACAAACAGTTTACGGGCTATTTAATAAATATAATTATGTGAATGAAAAAAATGCATTAATTCTTCAAATACTTATTTCAGTAATTGGGGGGTTCAGACATTACAGGTCAAAATTAATTGTAGGGAAATAGTTTCATGTTCACTTCAACTAATTCCCAAATATTTCATTAAAATGCATTCTGTTTGCATTCTTCAAGATGCTTCTACTGCTGAAAAGGGAAGACAAATGACTTCAAAATTGACACATTTGAGTAGACTTGAGGTGAATTTAAGTAAAATTATTGTAATTCGTAATTTAGGCTGGAAATCCTGAACAGTTGTGGGAAACCTGTAATCTCTGCTATCAAAATGAACCATCGAAATGATTACAGCAAGGTAGGTAGGTTTTTTAATTAACGTCGCACTGGAGCAAAACAGCGGGCTATTGGCGACAGTCCGGGATCAAACCCGAAGGAAAGATTCGAGGACATTTCCACGTTCTTTTGAAGCACGGTCAGATGTTGAGGTCACACCTGAGCTGGCACCCCACTCTCCAAACTTCCACACCACGCCAACGTGAGGACAAGAAACGATTAAAGCAAGAAAAGCAACACGAAAATTTATGTAACTAGGCACACTTGACGTGTTGACATTTATTTACCCGTTTGCTTAGTCTGCTTTGTCTTTCCAGCCACTTTTTCTACACAACAGCTAATTAGAGTGGAATATACAAATTAAGTTGTTTTCGAACCAAAGGGTATGTGCATTGATATTCATCACGAATATCAATGTCCATATGATTCGTTCTGAGACTTATTGAACAGAGAGAATACTTACTTTGTGAGAATTTTCAGTCTTGATTATTCTCATGGGTGGCACTCGGTTCACCCATTTTTCTTCCAATTCTTTTGATTTTTTGGGGGGAGCGTGTACCATACGGGTTCACGGCTTCTTCGTGTTTGAAAATTGTTTTTAATTGTTCTATACATCTTCTTGGAGTGGCCCGTTGAGGGGTGGGCTGTGCACATGCTCCTTGGGTTTGGGAAAGGTCTCGGATCTTTGGGTTTTTTCTGCTGCGCGGTTTCGGTCCTTGCGAGTCTGTGGAAGTAGCTGCTGGTTGAGTTGCGTTACTTTGGGTGGACCGGCTTTGGTCGAGATCTATAAAGGAAAAAGAGATAAAGATATAATCTTATATCTTCGAAATTTCACATTAATCAAAAATATTAAAAGCATAATTTCAATTTCAGAATCAGCGGTTTTTATAACTATTTTAAAAACATCTCTGGGCATTGTGTTTTATTGGAATAGAAGCCATTACACAATTTTTTGGTCAAATTCACGATGAGATTCAATTTGTAAATCATAATACTTCGTTAGAAATCTTACATTTTTCATTCCAATTTTACTAAAAGCCTGTGTTGATTCAGTTTAGAAAGTAGTGAGGATTTAGGGCATGATGTTTTGTGCCTTCCTTCAGATCAGCCATAAACGTTCTTCAAAGAAATGAGAAACGTTCATAGCAAAAAAACCTTAAATTCTCTTATAAATTTAAAATAAAAGACATATAGAATTACCTCTGGATCTGTAATCGCTGCGACGATTTGACTTGCCAATTTCATCCCTTCCTAAAATTCAAACAGATATCCTTACTATTCATATTCGATCGGAAAGTTTTCAATATGCGCACAATTAATTCAATAACCTGTTTCCATTTTAGACTTGGAACTTATTAAATTGAATTGAAGACTGGTCGAGACATAAATACAAACATATTAGGACCAAGCGTTTTTGGAGAAGTATGTTTTGTTATTAACACTCCAATTCGAAATGTTCTAAAAATCACGCTATAATAGGAAGTGAATCATTTGATATAGAAAATAAATGTACACTTCACTGTAAGAACTCAAGACTGAAGGAGGTTAATCGCATCTCCTAAGGTGTCTTTTGTCAAGCTCTACCAGTAGTACCACCTTCCGGTTGAAAACTACTCCAATTAACAATACGTTCTTAAACAATTCTAAAGAACTTATCACAATTTTGATTAAAAGAAAGTAATTTGACAGTAAATAATTGTAGAAATAGGGGCGGAGACCACTTGAGGAGAGACTACTAAGTAAGAAGGGAAACATGTTTTCCAATTCTTCCGTGTCAGGGCAAAAGGGGTTAATTCTGACTTTTGACGAGTCCAAAGGAGTCGAGTACATCATTCTAATTTACAAAAGTAAAACATGTTTAAAATCAAAATTATATGAATCAATCTAAATAACAATTATTTGTATCATGCTTCTTTTTCTTCCTGAACATTTGTGAGAAAGAGAAATATTCGTCTCTTAAAGATTCTGAGAAGTAGCCACTTTGACAACCCTTTTGCCCTCTGACACGGAAGAATTACAATATGGAATATGACACACAAAAAAGAATCAATCAAAAGAGAAGAACTGTTGAATCGCATCTGCTCATTGAACGAAAAGACCTTAAGTGTGATGTTAACCGAGTAAAATAGATTTTCACATAAATGAGTTAGTGTTTGAAATTAATTATTTAAAACATTCTTATTTTAAAAAATACTCCAAAATCTCTCCTCGTTCTTACTTTTTTAATTTTTCTTTGCCTTCGTTTCGTGGAGTAACTGGGTCCAGCTTCCTAGAAACAAAACAATCAAAATTTTTAGTTGAATTATCATGCTGAAAGCTAATTTATTGAAATAGGTTGTAGCTGAGACATCAAAATATTGCTTCCATTTGTACTATACTAGAGATTGAAGCACATATCTTAGTCCAATTCAGCATGAAATGTTACCATTTTTATATCGATATTCAGACTAGTTTCAAATATTTGATATAATTTCTAATAATTTCTGTTTTTTTATCTGTATGCATCCAAATGACGTATTACTTCAACATAAGAAGTATATTTACAACAAAAATCAAAATCTCTTTTACAACATACATAGTAACAAATCGAGGTAGAATTTCGTAAAAATATAAATTGTAATTTTTATTTAAAAAAACTTTTCATTATCAAATACAAAATATTATCAAACACCGAAAAAAGTTCTTACCGCTGCAGTGGATGTGCTGGGTTGGTATTGTTCGCGCACCTAAGAAAGAAATAATTTTTGTAAGTAAAAATAAATATATTAATTGTACATCACACAATAATAGTTGTATAATAACTATATACCTGCAGCATTTATCACACTAATGTCGCGTATGCTACAGATTCATTAATATAATTAAATGTACCTCGTATCAACTCCATACATTATCATTGCATACTTCATTAGCAACCACTTCTTCATTCATATTTTGTTTTGTTATAACTATAGATACTCTTTTCCAAGTAAAAAGAAATTCAAATTAACAAAATATATCATTCCTTGATAAAAAATACTTTCACAAGGAACAAAAATATAAAAACCCTCATAACTAAAATATCAAAACATGGTGCACGCACTTATTTTCACGGTGATCATAATATATTTATTTTGAATTTCGACTAATAAGATAATTTTATAACAAAGTTGATCTGTGACAAATTAATTGACACTAGGATGACACATTAAAGTAAATTTACATTTCTAACAAATTCCATTCTATCTCTTATTTGATTGTTAAAACTACATATTGTTTTAAATGAGGTTTCGTGGTTGGTTCTTTGGTTTGGGGTTTATGGTGCAAGAGCCATATTGGACCCTGTTGAGCCAAACGCAAGGCATACAATATCAAGTAATAGTCAGAAACACACCCGGGGAGGAATGCACCTGCCAGGAATCGAACTTGTGCAGCCTACAACTCGAAGGTTGCCTTGACGGCCCCAGGTGGTTTCGTGAAAACTGTACGTACTAATAATGTATGGATCCAGTGATAGAAAAAATTATACTTATTCTTAATCAAATACCCCAACTCACTAAACTTCAACACAGTCAAAAGAAAATTGCGTTAAAAACCGGATATTACCAAACAATGATGTTTTTAGGGTCCTCATACTTTTGACTTGAAATTACGAAAACCTTCCATTGAATGAATTTTTCCAAAAAACCACAAACAGTTTACGGGCTATTTAATAAATATAATTATGTGAATGAAAAAAATGCATTAATTCTTCAAATACTTATTTCAGTAATTGGGGGGTTCAGACATTACAGGTCAAAATTAATTGTAGGGAAATAGTTTCATGTTCACTTCAACTAATTCCCAAATATTTCATTAAAATGCATTCTGTTTGCATTCTTCAAGATGCTTCTACTGCTGAAAAGGGAAGACAAATGACTTCAAAATTGACACATTTGAGTAGACTTGAGGTGAATTTAAGTAAAATTATTGTAATTCGTAATTTAGGCTGGAAATCCTGAACAGTTGTGGGAAACCTGTAATCTCTGCTATCAAAATGAACCATCGAAATGATTACAGCAAGGTAGGTAGGTTTTTTAATTAACGTCGCACTGGAGCAAAACAGCGGGCTATTGGCGACAGTCCGGGATCAAACCCGAAGGAAAGATTCGAGGACATTTCCACGTTCTTTTGAAGCACGGTCAGATGTTGAGGTCACACCTGAGCTGGCACCCCACTCTCCAAACTTCCACACCACGCCAACGTGAGGACAAGAAACGATTAAAGCAAGAAAAGCAACACGAAAATTTATGTAACTAGGCACACTTGACGTGTTGACATTTATTTACCCGTTTGCTTAGTCTGCTTTGTCTTTCCAGCCACTTTTTCTACACAACAGCTAATTAGAGTGGAATATACAAATTAAGTTGTTTTCGAACCAAAGGGTATGTGCATTGATATTCATCACGAATATCAATGTCCATATGATTCGTTCTGAGACTTATTGAACAGAGAGAATACTTACTTTGTGAGAATTTTCAGTCTTGATTATTCTCATGGGTGGCACTCGGTTCACCCATTTTTCTTCCAATTCTTTTGATTTTTTTGGGGGATACGGGTTCACGGCTTCTTCGTGTTTGAAAATTGTTTTTAATTGTTCCATACATCTTCTTGCCGTGGCCCGTTGAGGGGTGGGCTGTGCACATGCTCCTTGGGTTTGGGAAAGGTCTCGGATCTTTGGGTTTTTTCTGCTGCGCGGTTTCGGTCCTTGCGAGTCTGTGGAAGTAGCTGCTGGTTGAGTTGCGTTACTTTGGGTGGACCGGCTTTGGTCGAGATCTATAAAGGAAAAAGAGATAAAGATATAATCTTATATCTTCGAAATTTCACATTAATCAAAAATATTAAAAGCATAATTTCAATTTCAGAACCAGCGGTTTTTATAACTATTTTAAAAACATCTCTGGGCATTGTGTTTTATTGGAATAGAAGCCATTACACAATTTTTTGGTCAAATTCACGATGAGATTCAATTTGTAAATCATAATACTCCGTTAGAAATCTTACATTTTTCATTCCAATTTTACTAAAAGCCTGTGTTGATTCAGTTTAGAAAGTAGTGAGGATTTAGGGCATGATGTTTTGTGCCTTCCTTCAGATCAGCCATAAACGTTCTTCAAAGAAATGAGAAACGTTCATAGCAAAAAAACCTTAAATTCTCTTATAAATTTAAAATAAAAGAAATATAGAATTACCTCTGGATCTGTAATCGCTGCGACGATTTGACTTGCCAATTTCATCCCCTCCTAAAATTCAAACAGATATCCTTACTATTCATATTCGATCGGAAAGTTTTCAATATGCGCACAATTAATTCAATAACCTGTTTCCATTTTAGACTTGGAACTTATTAAATTGAATTGAAGACTGGTCGAGACATAAATACAAACATATTAGGACCAAGCGTTTTTGGAGAAGTATGTTTTGTTATTAACACTCCAATTCGAAATGTTCTAAAAATCACGCTATAATAGGAAGTGAATCATTTGATATAGAAAATAAATGTACACTTCACTGTAAGAACTCAAGACTGAAGGAGGTTAATCGCATCTCCTAAGGTGTCTTTTGTCAAGCTCTACCAGTAGTACCACCTTCCGGTTGAAAACTACTCCAATTAACAATACGTTCTTAAACAATTCTAAAGAACTTATCACAATTTTGATTAAAGGAAAGTAATTTGACAGTAAATAATTGTAGAAATAGGGGCAGAGACCACTTGAGGAGAGACTACTAAGTAAGAAGGGAAACATGTTTTCCAATTCTTCCGTGTCAGGGCAAAAGGGGTTAATTCTGACTTTTGACGAGTCCAAAGGAGTCGAGTACATCATTCTAATTTACAAAAATAAAACATGTTTAAAATCAAAATTATATGAATCAATCTAAATAACAATTATTTGTATCATGCTTCTTTTTCTTCCTGAACATTTGTGAGAAAGAGAAATATTCGTCTCTTAAAGATTCTGAGAAGTAGCCACTTTGACAACCCTTTTGCCCTCTGACACGGAAGAATTACAATATGGAATATGACACACAAAAAAGAATCAATCAAAAGAGAAGAACTGTTGAATCGCATCTGCTCATTGAACGAAAAGACCTTAAGTGTGATGTTAACCGAGTAAAATAGATTTTCACATAAATGAGTTAGTGTTTGAAATTAATTATTTAAAACATTCTTATTTTAAAAAATACTCCAAAATCTCTCCTCGTTCTTACTTTTTTAATTTTTCTTTGCCTTCGTTTCGTGGAGTAACTGGGTCCAGCTTCCTAGAAACAAAACAATCAAAATTTTTAGTTGAATTATCATGCTGAAAGCTAATTTATTGAAATAGGTTGTAGCTGAGACATCAAAATATTGCTTCCATTTGTACTATACTAGAGATTGAAGCACATATCTTAGTCCAATTCAGCATGAAATGTTACCATTTTTATATCGATATTCAGACTAGTTTCAAATATTTGATATAATTTCTAATAATTTCTGTTTTTTTATCTGTATGCATCCAAATGACGTATTACTTCAACATAAGAAGTATATTTACAACAAAAATCAAAATCTCTTTTACAACATACATAGTAACAAATCGAGGTAGAATTTCGTAAAAATATAAATTGTAATTTTTATTTAAAAAAACTTTTCATTATCAAATACAAAATATTATCAAACACCGAAAAAAGTTCTTACCGCTGCAGTGGATGTGCTGGGTTGGTATTGTTCGCGCACCTAAGAAAGAAATAATTTTTGTAAGTAAAAATAAATATATTAATTGTACATCACACAATAATAGTTGTATAATAACTATATACCTGCAGCATTTATCACACTAATGTCGCGTATGCTACAGATTCATTAATATAATTAAATGTACCTCGTATCAACTCCATACATTATCATTGCATACTTCATTAGCAACCACTTCTTCATTCATATTTTGTTTTGTTATAACTATAGATACTCTTTTCCAAGTAAAAAGAAATTCAAATTAACAAAATATATCATTCCTTGATAAAAAATACTTTCACAAGGAACAAAAATATAAAAACCCTCATAACTAAAATATCAAAACATGGTGCACGCACTTATTTTCACGGTGATCATAATATATTTATTTTGAATTTCGACTAATAAGATAATTTTATAACAAAGTTGATCTGTGACAAATTAATTGACACTAGGATGACACATTAAAGTAAATTTACATTTCTAACAAATTCCATTCTATCTCTTATTTGATTGTTAAAACTACATATTGTTTTAAATGAGGTTTCGTGGTTGGTTCTTTGGTTTGGGGTTTATGGTGCAAGAGCCATATTGGACCCTGTTGAGCCAAACGCAAGGCATACAATATCAAGTAATAGTCAGAAACACACCCGGGGAGGAATGCACCTGCCAGGAATCGAACTTGTGCAGCCTACAACTCGAAGGTTGCCTTGACGGCCCCAGGTGGTTTCGTGAAAACTGTACGTACTAATAATGTATGGATCCAGTGATAGAAAAAATTATACTTATTCTTAATCAAATACCCCAACTCACTAAACTTCAACACAGTCAAAAGAAAATTGCGTTAAAAACCGGATATTACCAAACAATGATGTTTTTAGGGTCCTCATACTTTTGACTTGAAATTACGAAAACCTTCCATTGAATGAATTTTTCCAAAAAACCACAAACAGTTTACGGGCTATTTAATAAATATAATTATGTGAATGAAAAAAATGCATTAATTCTTCAAATACTTATTTCAGTAATTGGGGGGTTCAGACATTACAGGTCAAAATTAATTGTAGGGAAATAGTTTCATGTTCACTTCAACTAATTCCCAAATATTTCATTAAAATGCATTCTGTTTGCATTCTTCAAGATGCTTCTACTGCTGAAAAGGGAAGACAAATGACTTCAAAATTGACACATTTGAGTAGACTTGAGGTGAATTTAAGTAAAATTATTGTAATTCGTAATTTAGGCTGGAAATCCTGAACAGTTGTGGGAAACCTGTAATCTCTGCTATCAAAATGAACCATCGAAATGATTACAGCAAGGTAGGTAGGTTTTTTAATTAACGTCGCACTGGAGCAAAACAGCGGGCTATTGGCGACAGTCCGGGATCAAACCCGAAGGAAAGATTCGAGGACATTTCCACGTTCTTTTGAAGCACGGTCAGATGTTGAGGTCACACCTGAGCTGGCACCCCACTCTCCAAACTTCCACACCACGCCAACGTGAGGACAAGAAACGATTAAAGCAAGAAAAGCAACACGAAAATTTATGTAACTAGGCACACTTGACGTGTTGACATTTATTTACCCGTTTGCTTAGTCTGCTTTGTCTTTCCAGCCACTTTTTCTACACAACAGCTAATTAGAGTGGAATATACAAATTAAGTTGTTTTCGAACCAAAGGGTATGTGCATTGATATTCATCACGAATATCAATGTCCATATGATTCGTTCTGAGACTTATTGAACAGAGAGAATACTTACTTTGTGAGAATTTTCAGTCTTGATTATTCTCATGGGTGGCACTCGGTTCACCCATTTTTCTTCCAATTCTTTTGATTTTTTTGGGGGATACGGGTTCACGGCTTCTTCGTGTTTGAAAATTGTTTTTAATTGTTCCATACATCTTCTTGCCGTGGCCCGTTGAGGGGTGGGCTGTGCACATGCTCCTTGGGTTTGGGAAAGGTCTCGGATCTTTGGGTTTTTTCTGCTGCGCGGTTTCGGTCCTTGCGAGTCTGTGGAAGTAGCTGCTGGTTGAGTTGCGTTACTTTGGGTGGACCGGCTTTGGTCGAGATCTATAAAGGAAAAAGAGATAAAGATATAATCTTATATCTTCGAAATTTCACATTAATCAAAAATATTAAAAGCATAATTTCAATTTCAGAACCAGCGGTTTTTATAACTATTTTAAAAACATCTCTGGGCATTGTGTTTTATTGGAATAGAAGCCATTACACAATTTTTTGGTCAAATTCACGATGAGATTCAATTTGTAAATCATAATACTCCGTTAGAAATCTTACATTTTTCATTCCAATTTTACTAAAAGCCTGTGTTGATTCAGTTTAGAAAGTAGTGAGGATTTAGGGCATGATGTTTTGTGCCTTCCTTCAGATCAGCCATAAACGTTCTTCAAAGAAATGAGAAACGTTCATAGCAAAAAAACCTTAAATTCTCTTATAAATTTAAAATAAAAGAAATATAGAATTACCTCTGGATCTGTAATCGCTGCGACGATTTGACTTGCCAATTTCATCCCCTCCTAAAATTCAAACAGATATCCTTACTATTCATATTCGATCGGAAAGTTTTCAATATGCGCACAATTAATTCAATAACCTGTTTCCATTTTAGACTTGGAACTTATTAAATTGAATTGAAGACTGGTCGAGACATAAATACAAACATATTAGGACCAAGCGTTTTTGGAGAAGTATGTTTTGTTATTAACACTCCAATTCGAAATGTTCTAAAAATCACGCTATAATAGGAAGTGAATCATTTGATATAGAAAATAAATGTACACTTCACTGTAAGAACTCAAGACTGAAGGAGGTTAATCGCATCTCCTAAGGTGTCTTTTGTCAAGCTCTACCAGTAGTACCACCTTCCGGTTGAAAACTACTCCAATTAACAATACGTTCTTAAACAATTCTAAAGAACTTATCACAATTTTGATTAAAGGAAAGTAATTTGACAGTAAATAATTGTAGAAATAGGGGCAGAGACCACTTGAGGAGAGACTACTAAGTAAGAAGGGAAACATGTTTTCCAATTCTTCCGTGTCAGGGCAAAAGGGGTTAATTCTGACTTTTGACGAGTCCAAAGGAGTCGAGTACATCATTCTAATTTACAAAAATAAAACATGTTTAAAATCAAAATTATATGAATCAATCTAAATAACAATTATTTGTATCATGCTTCTTTTTCTTCCTGAACATTTGTGAGAAAGAGAAATATTCGTCTCTTAAAGATTCTGAGAAGTAGCCACTTTGACAACCCTTTTGCCCTCTGACACGGAAGAATTACAATATGGAATATGACACACAAAAAAGAATCAATCAAAAGAGAAGAACTGTTGAATCGCATCTGCTCATTGAACGAAAAGACCTTAAGTGTGATGTTAACCGAGTAAAATAGATTTTCACATAAATGAGTTAGTGTTTGAAATTAATTATTTAAAACATTCTTATTTTAAAAAATACTCCAAAATCTCTCCTCGTTCTTACTTTTTTAGTTTTTCTTTGCCTTCGTTTCGTGGAGTAACTGGGTCCAGCTTCCTAGAAACAAAACAATCAAAATTTTTAGTTGAATTATCATGCTGAAAGCTAATTTATTGAAATAGGTTGTAGCTGAGACATCAAAATATTGCTTCCATTTGTACTATACTAGAGATTGAAGCACATATCTTAGTCCAATTCAGCATGAAATGTTACCATTTTTATATCGATATTCAGACTAGTTTCAAATATTTGATATAATTTCTAATAATTTCTGTTTTTTATCTGTATGTATCCAAATGACGTATTACTTCAACATAAGAAGTATATTTACAACAAAAATCAAAATCTCTTTTACAACATACATAGTAACAAAAAGAGGTAGAATTTCGTAAAAATATAAATTGCAATTTTTATTTAAAAAAACTTTTCATTATCAAATAAAAAATATTATCAAACACCGAAAAAAGTTCTTACCGCTGCAGTGGATGTGCTGGGTTGGTATTGTTCGCGCACCTAAGAAAGAAATAATTTTTGTAAGTAAAAATAAATATATTAATTGTACATCACACAATAATAGTTGTATAATAACTATATACCTGCAGCATTTATCACACTAATGTCGCGTATGCTACAGATTCATTAATATAATTAAATGTACCTCGTATCAACTCCATACATTATCATTGCATACTTCATTAGCAACCACTTCTTCATTCATATTTTGTTTTGTTATAACTATAGATACTCTTTTCCAAGTAAAAAGAAATTCAAATTAACAAAATATATCATTCCTTGATAAAAAATACTTTCACAAGGAACAAAAATATAAAAACCCTCATAACTAAAATATCAAAACATGGTGCACGCACTTATTTTCACGGTGATCATAATATATTTATTTTGAATTTCGACTAATAAGATAATTTTATAACAAAGTTGATCTGTGACAAATTAATTGACACTAGGATGACACATTAAAGTAAATTTACATTTCTAACAAATTCCATTCTATCTCTTATTTGATTGTTAAAACTACATATTGTTTTAAATGAGGTTTCGTGGTTGGTTCTTTGGTTTGGGGTTTATGGTGCAAGAGCCATATTGGACCCTGTTGAGCCAAACGCAAGGCATACAATATCAAGTAATAGTCAGAAACACACCCGGGGAGGAATGCACCTGCCAGGAATCGAACTTGTGCAGCCTACAACTCGAAGGTTGCCTTGACGGCCCCAGGTGGTTTCGTGAAAACTGTACGTACTAATAATGTATGGATCCAGTGATAGAAAAAATTATACTTATTCTTAATCAAATACCCCAACTCACTAAACTTCAACACAGTCAAAAGAAAATTGCGTTAAAAACCGGATATTACCAAACAATGATGTTTTTAGGGTCCTCATACTTTTGACTTGAAATTACGAAAACCTTCCATTGAATGAATTTTTCCAAAAAACCACAAACAGTTTACGGGCTATTTAATAAATATAATTATGTGAATGAAAAAAATGCATTAATTCTTCAAATACTTATTTCAGTAATTGGGGGGTTCAGACATTACAGGTCAAAATTAATTGTAGGGAAATAGTTTCATGTTCACTTCAACTAATTCCCAAATATTTCATTAAAATGCATTCTGTTTGCATTCTTCAAGATGCTTCTACTGCTGAAAAGGGAAGACAAATGACTTCAAAATTGACACATTTGAGTAGACTTGAGGTGAATTTAAGTAAAATTATTGTAATTCGTAATTTAGGCTGGAAATCCTGAACAGTTGTGGGAAACCTGTAATCTCTGCTATCAAAATGAACCATCGAAATGATTACAGCAAGGTAGGTAGGTTTTTTAATTAACGTCGCACTGGAGCAAAACAGCGGGCTATTGGCGACAGTCCGGGATCAAACACGAAGGAAAGATTCGAGGACATTTCCACGTTCTTTTGAAGCACGGTCAGATGTTGAGGTCACACCTGAGCTGGCACCCCACTCTCCAAACTTCCACACCACGCCAACGTGAGGACAAGAAACGATTAAAGCAAGAAAAGCAACACTAAAATTTATGTAACTAGGCACACTTGACGTGTTGACATTTATTTACCCGTTTGCTTAGTCTGCTTTATCTTTCCAGCCACTTTTTCTACACAACAGCTAATTAGAGTGGAATATACAAATTAAGTTGTTTTCGAACCAAAGGGTATGTGCATTGATATTCATCACGAATATCAATGTCCATATGATTCGTTCTGAGACTTATTGAACAGAGAGAATACTTACTTTGTGAGAATTTTCAGTCTTGATTATTCTCATGGGTGGCACTCGGTTCACCCATTTTTCTTCCAATTCTTTTGATTTTTTTGGGGGAGCGTGTACCATACGGGTTCACGGCTTCTTCGTGTTTGAAAATTGTTTTTAATTGTTCTATACATCTTCTTGGAGTGGCCCGTTGAGGGGTGGGCTGTGCACATGCTCCTTGGGTTTGGGAAAGGTCTCGGATCTTTAAGTTTTTTCTGCTGCGCGGTTTCGGTCCTTGCGAGTCTGTGGAAGTAGCTGCTGGTTGAGTTGCGTTACTTTGGGTGGACCGGCTTTGGTCGAGATCTATAAAGGAAAAAGAGATAAAGATATAATCTTATATCTTCGAAATTTCACATTAATCAAAAATATTAAAAGCATAATTTCAATTTCAGAATCAGCGGTTTTTATAACTATTTTAAAAACATCTCTGGGCATTGTGTTTTATTGGAATAGAAGCCATTACACAATTTTTTGGTCAAATTCACGATGAGATTCAATTTGTAAATCATAATACTCCGTTAGAAATCTTACATTTTTCATTCCAATTTTACTAAAAGCCTGTGTTGATTCAGTTTAGAAAGTAGTGAGGATTTAGGGCATGATGTTTTGTGCCTTCCTTCAGATCAGCCATAAACGTTCTTCAAAGAAATGAGAAACGTTCATAGCAAAAAAACCTTAAATTCTCTTATAAATTTAAAATAAAAGAAATATAGAATTACCTCTGGATCTGTAATCGCTGCGACGATTTGACTTGCCAATTTCATCCCCTCCTAAAATTCAAACAGATATCCTTACTATTCATATTCGATCGGAAAGTTTTCAATATGCGCACAATTAATTCAATAACCTGTTTCCATTTTAGACTTGGAACTTATTAAATTGAATTGAAGACTGGTCGAGACATAAATACAAACATATTAGGACCAAGCGTTTTTGGAGAAGTATGTTTTGTTATTAACACTCCAATTCGAAATGTTCTAAAAATCACGCTATAATAGGAAGTGAATCATTTGATATAGAAAATAAATGTACACTTCACTGTAAGAACTCAAGACTGAAGGAGGTTAATCGCATCTCCTAAGGTGTCTTTTGTCAAGCTCTACCAGTAGTACCACCTTCCGGTTGAAAACTACTCCAATTAACAATACGTTCTTAAACAATTCTAAAGAACTTATCACAATTTTGATTAAAGGAAAGTAATTTGACAGTAAATAATTGTAGAAATAGGGGCGGAGACCACTTGAGGAGAGACTACTAAGTAAGAAGGGAAACATGTTTTCCAATTCTTCCGTGTCAGGGCAAAAGGGGTTAATTCTGACTTTTGACGAGTCCAAAGGAGTCGAGTACATCATTCTAATTTACAAAAGTAAAACATGTTTAAAATCAAAATTATATGAATCAATCTAAATAACAATTATTTGTATCATGCTTCTTTTTCTTCCTGAACATTTGTGAGAAAGAGAAATATTCGTCTCTTAAAGATTCTGAGAAGTAGCCACTTTGACAACCCTTTTGCCCTCTGACACGGAAGAATTACAATATGGAATATGACACACAAAAAAGAATCAATCAAAAGAGAAGAACTGTTGAATCGCATCTGCTCATTGAACGAAAAGACCTTAAGTGTGATGTTAACCGAGTAAAATAGATTTTCACATAAATGAGTTAGTGTTTGAAATTAATTATTTAAAACATTCTTATTTTAAAAAATACTCCAAAATCTCTCCTCGTTCTTACTTTTTTAGTTTTTCTTTGCCTTCGTTTCGTGGAGTAACTGGGTCCAGCTTCCTAGAAACAAACAAATCAAAATTTTTAGTTGAATTATCATGCTGAAAGCTAATTTATTGAAATAGGTTGTAGCTGAGACATCAAAATATTGCTTCCATTTGTACTATACTAGAGATTGAAGCACATATCTTAGTCCAATTCAGCATGAAATGTTACCATTTTTATATCGATATTCAGACTAGTTTCAAATATTTGATATAATTTCTAATAATTTCTGTTTTTTTATCTGTATGCATCCAAATGACGTATTACTTCAACATAAGAAGTATATTTACAACAAAAATCAAAATCTCTTTTACAACATACATAGTAACAAATCGAGGTAGAACTTCGTAAAAATATAAATTGTAATTTTTATTTAAAAAAAACTTTTCATTATCAAATACAAAATATTATCAAACACAGAAAAAAGTTCTTACCGCTGCAGTGGATGTGCTGGGTTGGTATTGTTCGCGCACCTAAGAAAGAAATAATTTTTGTAAGTAAAAATAAATATATTAATTGTACATCACACAATAATAGTTGTATAATAACTATATACCTGCAGCATTTATCACACTAATGTCGCGTATGCTACAGATTCATTAATATAATTAAATGTACCTCGTATCAACTCCATACATTATCATTGCATACTTCATTAGCAACCACTTCTTCATTCATATTTTGTTTTGTTATAACTATAGATACTCTTTTCCAAGTAAAAAGAAATTCAAATTAACAAAATATATCATTCCTTGATAAAAAATACTTTCACAAGGAACAAAAATATTAAAACCCTCATAACTAAAATATCAAAACATGGTGCACGCACTTATTTTCACGGTGATCATAATATATTTATTTTGAATTTCATTAGTCGAAATTCTTATAACAAATAAATTCTTATATAAAATTATCTTATAACAAAGTTGATCTGTGACAAATTAATTGACACTAGGATGACACATTAAAGTAAATTTACATTTCTAACAAATTCCATTCTATCTCTTATTTGATTGTTAAAACTACATATTGTTTTAAATGAGGTTTCGTGGTTGGTTCTTTGGTTTGGGGTTTATGGTGCAAGAGCCATATTGGACCCTGTTGAGCCAAACGCAAGGCATACAATATCAAGTAATAGTCAGAAACACACCCGGGGAGGAATGCACCTGCCAGGAATCGAACTTGTGCAGCCTACAACTCGAAGGTTGCCTTGACGGCCCCAGGTGGTTTCGTGAAAACTGTACGTACTAATAATGTATGGATCCAGTGATAGAAAAAATTATACTTATTCTTAATCAAATACCCCAACTCACTAAACTTCAACACAGTCAAAAGAAAATTGCGTTAAAAACCGGATATTACCAAACAATGATGTTTTTAGGGTCCTCATACTTTTGACTTGAAATTACGAAAACCTTCCATTGAATGAATTTTTCCAAAAAACCACAAACAGTTTACGGGCTATTTAATAAATATAATTATGTGAATGAAAAAAATGCATTAATTCTTCAAATACTTATTTCAGTAATTGGGGGGTTCAGACATTACAGGTCAAAATTAATTGTAGGGAAATAGTTTCATGTTCACTTCAACTAATTCCCAAATATTTCATTAAAATGCATTCTGTTTGCATTCTTCAAGATGCTTCTACTGCTGAAAAGGGAAGACAAATGACTTCAAAATTGACACATTTGAGTAGACTTGAGGTGAATTTAAGTAAAATTATTGTAATTCGTAATTTAGGCTGGAAATCCTGAACAGTTGTGGGAAACCTGTAATCTCTGCTATCAAAATGAACCATCGAAATGATTACAGCAAGGTAGGTAGGTTTTTTAATTAACGTCGCACTGGAGCAAAACAGCGGGCTATTGGCGACAGTCCGGGATCAAACCCGAAGGAAAGATTCGAGGACATTTCCACGTTCTTTTGAAGCACGGTCAGATGTTGAGGTCACACCTGAGCTGGCACCCCACTCTCCAAACTTCCACACCACGCCAACGTGAGGACAAGAAACGATTAAAGCAAGAAAAGCAACACGAAAATTTATGTAACTAGGCACACTTGACGTGTTGACATTTATTTACCCGTTTGCTTAGTCTGCTTTGTCTTTCCAGCCACTTTTTCTACACAACAGCTAATTAGAGTGGAATATACAAATTAAGTTGTTTTCGAACCAAAGGGTATGTGCATTGATATTCATCACGAATATCAATGTCCATATGATTCGTTCTGAGACTTATTGAACAGAGAGAATACTTACTTTGTGAGAATTTTCAGTCTTGATTATTCTCATGGGTGGCACTCGGTTCACCCATTTTTCTTCCAATTCTTTTGATTTTTTTGGGGGATACGGGTTCACGGCTTCTTCGTGTTTGAAAATTGTTTTTAATTGTTCCATACATCTTCTTGCCGTGGCCCGTTGAGGGGTGGGCTGTGCACATGCTCCTTGGGTTTGGGAAAGGTCTCGGATCTTTGGGTTTTTTCTGCTGCGCGGTTTCGGTCCTTGCGAGTCTGTGGAAGTAGCTGCTGGTTGAGTTGCGTTACTTTGGGTGGACCGGCTTTGGTCGAGATCTATAAAGGAAAAAGAGATAAAGATATAATCTTATATCTTCGAAATTTCACATTAATCAAAAATATTAAAAGCATAATTTCAATTTCAGAACCAGCGGTTTTTATAACTATTTTAAAAACATCTCTGGGCATTGTGTTTTATTGGAATAGAAGCCATTACACAATTTTTTGGTCAAATTCACGATGAGATTCAATTTGTAAATCATAATACTCCGTTAGAAATCTTACATTTTTCATTCCAATTTTACTAAAAGCCTGTGTTGATTCAGTTTAGAAAGTAGTGAGGATTTAGGGCATGATGTTTTGTGCCTTCCTTCAGATCAGCCATAAACGTTCTTCAAAGAAATGAGAAACGTTCATAGCAAAAAAACCTTAAATTCTCTTATAAATTTAAAATAAAAGAAATATAGAATTACCTCTGGATCTGTAATCGCTGCGACGATTTGACTTGCCAATTTCATCCCCTCCTAAAATTCAAACAGATATCCTTACTATTCATATTCGATCGGAAAGTTTTCAATATGCGCACAATTAATTCAATAACCTGTTTCCATTTTAGACTTGGAACTTATTAAATTGAATTGAAGACTGGTCGAGACATAAATACAAACATATTAGGACCAAGCGTTTTTGGAGAAGTATGTTTTGTTATTAACACTCCAATTCGAAATGTTCTAAAAATCACGCTATAATAGGAAGTGAATCATTTGATATAGAAAATAAATGTACACTTCACTGTAAGAACTCAAGACTGAAGGAGGTTAATCGCATCTCCTAAGGTGTCTTTTGTCAAGCTCTACCAGTAGTACCACCTTCCGGTTGAAAACTACTCCAATTAACAATACGTTCTTAAACAATTCTAAAGAACTTATCACAATTTTGATTAAAGGAAAGTAATTTGACAGTAAATAATTGTAGAAATAGGGGCAGAGACCACTTGAGGAGAGACTACTAAGTAAGAAGGGAAACATGTTTTCCAATTCTTCCGTGTCAGGGCAAAAGGGGTTAATTCTGACTTTTGACGAGTCCAAAGGAGTCGAGTACATCATTCTAATTTACAAAAATAAAACATGTTTAAAATCAAAATTATATGAATCAATCTAAATAACAATTATTTGTATCATGCTTCTTTTTCTTCCTGAACATTTGTGAGAAAGAGAAATATTCGTCTCTTAAAGATTCTGAGAAGTAGCCACTTTGACAACCCTTTTGCCCTCTGACACGGAAGAATTACAATATGGAATATGACACACAAAAAAGAATCAATCAAAAGAGAAGAACTGTTGAATCGCATCTGCTCATTGAACGAAAAGACCTTAAGTGTGATGTTAACCGAGTAAAATAGATTTTCACATAAATGAGTTAGTGTTTGAAATTAATTATTTAAAACATTCTTATTTTAAAAAATACTCCAAAATCTCTCCTCGTTCTTACTTTTTTAGTTTTTCTTTGCCTTCGTTTCGTGGAGTAACTGGGTCCAGCTTCCTAGAAACAAAACAATCAAAATTTTTAGTTGAATTATCATGCTGAAAGCTAATTTATTGAAATAGGTTGTAGCTGAGACATCAAAATATTGCTTCCATTTGTACTATACTAGAGATTGAAGCACATATCTTAGTCCAATTCAGCATGAAATGTTACCATTTTTATATCGATATTCAGACTAGTTTCAAATATTTGATATAATTTCTAATAATTTCTGTTTTTTATCTGTATGTATCCAAATGACGTATTACTTCAACATAAGAAGTATATTTACAACAAAAATCAAAATCTCTTTTACAACATACATAGTAACAAAAAGAGGTAGAATTTCGTAAAAATATAAATTGCAATTTTTATTTAAAAAAACTTTTCATTATCAAATAAAAAATATTATCAAACACCGAAAAAAGTTCTTACCGCTGCAGTGGATGTGCTGGGTTGGTATTGTTCGCGCACCTAAGAAAGAAATAATTTTTGTAAGTAAAAATAAATATATTAATTGTACATCACACAATAATAGTTGTATAATAACTATATACCTGCAGCATTTATCACACTAATGTCGCGTATGCTACAGATTCATTAATATAATTAAATGTACCTCGTATCAACTCCATACATTATCATTGCATACTTCATTAGCAACCACTTCTTCATTCATATTTTGTTTTGTTATAACTATAGATACTCTTTTCCAAGTAAAAAGAAATTCAAATTAACAAAATATATCATTCCTTGATAAAAAATACTTTCACAAGGAACAAAAATATAAAAACCCTCATAACTAAAATATCAAAACATGGTGCACGCACTTATTTTCACGGTGATCATAATATATTTATTTTGAATTTCGACTAATAAGATAATTTTATAACAAAGTTGATCTGTGACAAATTAATTGACACTAGGATGACACATTAAAGTAAATTTACATTTCTAACAAATTCCATTCTATCTCTTATTTGATTGTTAAAACTACATATTGTTTTAAATGAGGTTTCGTGGTTGGTTCTTTGGTTTGGGGTTTATGGTGCAAGAGCCATATTGGACCCTGTTGAGCCAAACGCAAGGCATACAATATCAAGTAATAGTCAGAAACACACCCGGGGAGGAATGCACCTGCCAGGAATCGAACTTGTGCAGCCTACAACTCGAAGGTTGCCTTGACGGCCCCAGGTGGTTTCGTGAAAACTGTACGTACTAATAATGTATGGATCCAGTGATAGAAAAAATTATACTTATTCTTAATCAAATACCCCAACTCACTAAACTTCAACACAGTCAAAAGAAAATTGCGTTAAAAACCGGATATTACCAAACAATGATGTTTTTAGGGTCCTCATACTTTTGACTTGAAATTACGAAAACCTTCCATTGAATGAATTTTTCCAAAAAACCACAAACAGTTTACGGGCTATTTAATAAATATAATTATGTGAATGAAAAAAATGCATTAATTCTTCAAATACTTATTTCAGTAATTGGGGGGTTCAGACATTACAGGTCAAAATTAATTGTAGGGAAATAGTTTCATGTTCACTTCAACTAATTCCCAAATATTTCATTAAAATGCATTCTGTTTGCATTCTTCAAGATGCTTCTACTGCTGAAAAGGGAAGACAAATGACTTCAAAATTGACACATTTGAGTAGACTTGAGGTGAATTTAAGTAAAATTATTGTAATTCGTAATTTAGGCTGGAAATCCTGAACAGTTGTGGGAAACCTGTAATCTCTGCTATCAAAATGAACCATCGAAATGATTACAGCAAGGTAGGTAGGTTTTTTAATTAACGTCGCACTGGAGCAAAACAGCGGGCTATTGGCGACAGTCCGGGATCAAACCCGAAGGAAAGATTCGAGGACATTTCCACGTTCTTTTGAAGCACGGTCAGATGTTGAGGTCACACCTGAGCTGGCACCCCACTCTCCAAACTTCCACACCACGCCAACGTGAGGACAAGAAACGATTAAAGCAAGAAAAGCAACACTAAAATTTATGTAACTAGGCACACTTGACGTGTTGACATTTATTTACCCGTTTGCTTAGTCTGCTTTATCTTTCCAGCCACTTTTTCTACACAACAGCTAATTAGAGTGGAATATACAAATTAAGTTGTTTTCGAACCAAAGGGTATGTGCATTGATATTCATCACGAATATCAATGTCCATATGATTCGTTCTGAGACTTATTGAACAGAGAGAATACTTACTTTGTGAGAATTTTCAGTCTTGATTATTCTCATGGGTGGCACTCGGTTCACCCATTTTTCTTCCAATTCTTTTGATTTTTTTGGGGGAGCGTGTACCATACGGGTTCACGGCTTCTTCGTGTTTGAAAATTGTTTTTAATTGTTCTATACATCTTCTTGGAGTGGCCCGTTGAGGGGTGGGCTGTGCACATGCTCCTTGGGTTTGGGAAAGGTCTCGGATCTTTAAGTTTTTTCTGCTGCGCGGTTTCGGTCCTTGCGAGTCTGTGGAAGTAGCTGCTGGTTGAGTTGCGTTACTTTGGGTGGACCGGCTTTGGTCGAGATCTATAAAGGAAAAAGAGATAAAGATATAATCTTATATCTTCGAAATTTCACATTAATCAAAAATATTAAAAGCATAATTTCAATTTCAGAATCAGCGGTTTTTATAACTATTTTAAAAACATCTCTGGGCATTGTGTTTTATTGGAATAGAAGCCATTACACAATTTTTTGGTCAAATTCACGATGAGATTCAATTTGTAAATCATAATACTCCGTTAGAAATCTTACATTTTTCATTCCAATTTTACTAAAAGCCTGTGTTGATTCAGTTTAGAAAGTAGTGAGGATTTAGGGCATGATGTTTTGTGCCTTCCTTCAGATCAGCCATAAACGTTCTTCAAAGAAATGAGAAACGTTCATAGCAAAAAAACCTTAAATTCTCTTATAAATTTAAAATAAAAGAAATATAGAATTACCTCTGGATCTGTAATCGCTGCGACGATTTGACTTGCCAATTTCATCCCCTCCTAAAATTCAAACAGATATCCTTACTATTCATATTCGATCGGAAAGTTTTCAATATGCGCACAATTAATTCAATAACCTGTTTCCATTTTAGACTTGGAACTTATTAAATTGAATTGAAGACTGGTCGAGACATAAATACAAACATATTAGGACCAAGCGTTTTTGGAGAAGTATGTTTTGTTATTAACACTCCAATTCGAAATGTTCTAAAAATCACGCTATAATAGGAAGTGAATCATTTGATATAGAAAATAAATGTACACTTCACTGTAAGAACTCAAGACTGAAGGAGGTTAATCGCATCTCCTAAGGTGTCTTTTGTCAAGCTCTACCAGTAGTACCACCTTCCGGTTGAAAACTACTCCAATTAACAATACGTTCTTAAACAATTCTAAAGAACTTATCACAATTTTGATTAAAGGAAAGTAATTTGACAGTAAATAATTGTAGAAATAGGGGCGGAGACCACTTGAGGAGAGACTACTAAGTAAGAAGGGAAACATGTTTTCCAATTCTTCCGTGTCAGGGCAAAAGGGGTTAATTCTGACTTTTGACGAGTCCAAAGGAGTCGAGTACATCATTCTAATTTACAAAAGTAAAACATGTTTAAAATCAAAATTATATGAATCAATCTAAATAACAATTATTTGTATCATGCTTCTTTTTCTTCCTGAACATTTGTGAGAAAGAGAAATATTCGTCTCTTAAAGATTCTGAGAAGTAGCCACTTTGACAACCCTTTTGCCCTCTGACACGGAAGAATTACAATATGGAATATGACACACAAAAAAGAATCAATCAAAAGAGAAGAACTGTTGAATCGCATCTGCTCATTGAACGAAAAGACCTTAAGTGTGATGTTAACCGAGTAAAATAGATTTTCACATAAATGAGTTAGTGTTTGAAATTAATTATTTAAAACATTCTTATTTTAAAAAATACTCCAAAATCTCTCCTCGTTCTTACTTTTTTAGTTTTTCTTTGCCTTCGTTTCGTGGAGTAACTGGGTCCAGCTTCCTAGAAACAAACAAATCAAAATTTTTAGTTGAATTATCATGCTGAAAGCTAATTTATTGAAATAGGTTGTAGCTGAGACATCAAAATATTGCTTCCATTTGTACTATACTAGAGATTGAAGCACATATCTTAGTCCAATTCAGCATGAAATGTTACCATTTTTATATCGATATTCAGACTAGTTTCAAATATTTGATATAATTTCTAATAATTTCTGTTTTTTTATCTGTATGTATCCAAATGACGTATTACTTCAACATAAGAAGTATATTTACAACAAAAATCAAAATCTCTTTTACAACATACATAGTAACAAATCGAGGTAGAATTTCGTAAAAATATAAATTGTAATTTTTATTTAAAAAAACTTTTCATTATCAAATACAAAATATTATCAAACACAGAAAAAAGTTCTTACCGCTGCAGTGGATGTGCTGGGTTGGTATTGTTCGCGCACCTAAGAAAGAAATAATTTTTGTAAGTAAAAATAAATATATTAATTGTACATCACACAATAATAGTTGTATAATAACTATATACCTGCAGCATTTATCACACTAATGTCGCGTATGCTACAGATTCATTAATATAATTAAATGTACCTCGTATCAACTCCATATATTATCATTGCATACTTCATTAGCAACCACTTCTTCATTCATATTTTGTTTTGTTATAACTATAGATACTCTTTTCCAAGTAAAAAGAAATTCAAATTAACAAAATATATCATTCCTTGATAAAAAATACTTTCACAAGGAACAAAAATATAAAAACCCTCATAACTAAAATATCAAAACATGGTGCACGCACTTATTTTCACGGTGATCATAATATATTTATTTTGAATTTCGACTAATAAGATAATTTTATAACAAAGTTGATCTGTGACAAATTAATTGACACTAGGATGACACATTAAAGTAAATTTACATTTCTAACAAATTCCATTCTATCTCTTATTTGATTGTTAAAACTACATATTGTTTTAAATGAGGTTTCGTGGTTGGTTCTTTGGTTTGGGGTTTATGGTGCAAGAGCCATATTGGACTCTGTTGAGCCAAACGCAAGGCATACAATATCAAGTAATAGTCAGAAACACACCCGGGGAGGAATGCACCTGCCAGGAATCGAACTTGTGCAGCCTACAACTCGAAGGTTGCCTTGACGGCCCCAGGTGGTTTCGTGAAAACTGTACGTACTAATAATGTATGGATCCAGTGATAGAAAAAATTATACTTATTCTTAATCAAATACCCCAACTCACTAAACTTCAACACAGTCAAAAGAAAATTGCGTTAAAAACCGGATATTACCAAACAATGATGTTTTTAGGGTCCTCATACTTTTGACTTGAAATTACGAAAACCTTCCATTGAATGAATTTTTCCAAAAAACCACAAACAGTTTACGGGCTATTTAATAAATATAATTATGTGAATGAAAAAAATGCATTAATTCTTCAAATACTTATTTCAGTAATTGGGGGGTTCAGACATTACAGGTCAAAATTAATTGTAGGGAAATAGTTTCATGTTCACTTCAACTAATTCCCAAATATTTCATTAAAATGCATTCTGTTTGCATTCTTCAAGATGCTTCTACTGCTGAAAAGGGAAGACAAATGACTTCAAAATTGACACATTTGAGTAGACTTAAGGTGAATTTAAGTAAAATTATTGTAATTCGTAATTTAGGCTGGAAATCCTGAACTGTTGTGGGAAACCTGTAATCTCTGCTATCAAAATGAACCATCGAAATGATTACCTAGGTTTTTTAATTAACGTCGCACTGGAGCAAAACAGCGGGCTATTGGCGACAGTCCGGGATCAAACCCGAAGGAAAGATTCGAGGACATTTCCACGTTCTTTTGAAGCACGGTCAGATGTTGAGGTCACACCTGAGCTGGCACCCCACTCTCCAAACTTCCACACCACGCCAACGTGAGGACAAGAAACGATTAAAGCAAGAAAAGCAACACGAAAATTTATGTAACTAGGCACACTTGACGTGTTGACATTTATTTACCCGTTTGCTTAGTCTGCTTTGTCTTTCCAGCCACTTTTTCTACACAACAGCTAATTAGAGTGGAATATACAAATTAAGTTGTTTTCGAACCAAAGGGTATGTGCATTGATATTCATCACGAATATCAATGTCCATATGATTCGTTCTGAGACTTATTGAACAGAGAGAATACTTACTTTGTGAGAATTTTCAGTCTTGATTATTCTCATGGGTGGCACTCGGTTCACCCATTTTTCTTCCAATTCTTTTGATTTTTTTTGGGGGAGCGTGTACCATACGGGTTCACGGCTTCTTCGTGTTTGAAAATTGTTTTTAATTGTTCTATACATCTTCTTGGAGTGGCCCGTTGAGAGGTGGGCTGTGCACATGCTCCTTGGGTTTGGGAAAGGTCTCGGATCTTTAAGTTTTTTCTGCTGCGCGGTTTCGGTCCTTGCGAGTCTGTGGAAGTAGCTGCTGGTTGAGTTGCGTTACTTTGGGTGGACCGGCTTTGGTCGAGATCTATAAAGGAAAAAGAGATAAAGATATAATCTTATATCTTCGAAATTTCACATTAATCAAAAATATTAAAAGCATAATTTCAATTTCAGAATCAGCGGTTTTTATAACTATTTTAAAAACATCTCTGGGCATTGTGTTTATTGGAATAGAAGCCATTACACAATTTTTTGGTCAAATTCACGATGAGATTCAATTTGTAAATCATAATACTCCGTTAGAAATCTTACATTTTTCATTCCAATTTTACTAAAAGCCTGTGTTGATTCAGTTTAGAAAGTAGTGAGGATTTAGGGCATGATGTTTTGTGCCTTCCTTCAGATCAGCCGTAAACGTTCTTCAAAGAAATGAGAAACGTTCATAGCAAAAAAACCTTAAATTCTCTTATAAATTTAAAATAAAAGAAATATAGAATTACCTCTGGATCTGTAATCGCTGCGACGATTTGACTTGCCAATTTCATCCCCTCCTAAAATTCAAACAGATATCCTTACTATTCATATTCGATCGGAAAGTTTTCAATATGCGCACAATTAATTCAATAACCTGTTTCCATTTTAGACTTGGAACTTATTAAATTGAATTGAAGACTGGTCGAGACATAAATACAAACATATTAGGACCAAGAGTTTTTGGAGAAGTATGTTTTGTTATTAACACTCCAATTCGAAATGTTCTAAAAATCACGCTATAATAGGAAGTGAATCATTTGATATAGAAAATAAATGTACACTTCACTGTAAGAACTCAAGACTGAAGGAGGTTAATCGCATCTCCTAAGGTGTCTTTTGTCAAGCTCTACCAGTAGTACCACCTTCCGGTTGAAAACTACTCCAATTAACAATACGTTCTTAAACAATTCTAAAGAACTTATCACAATTTTGATTAAAGGAAAGTAATTTGACAGTAAATAATTGTAGAAATAGGGGCGGAGACCACTTGAGGAGAGACTACTAAGTAAGAAGGGAAACATGTTTTCCAATTCTTCCGTGTCAGGGCAAAAGGGGTTAATTCTGACTTTTGACGAGTCCAAAGGAGTCGAGTACATCATTCTAATTTACAAAAGTAAAACATGTTTAAAATCAAAATTATATGAATCAATCTAAATAACAATTATTTGTATCATGCTTCTTTTTCTTCCTGAACATTTGTGAGAAAGAGAAATATTCGTCTCTTAAAGATTCTGAGAAGTAGCCACTTTGACAACCCTTTTGCCCTCTGACACGGAAGAATTACAATATGGAATATGACACACAAAAAAGAATCAATCAAAGAGAAGAACTGTTGAATCGCATCTGCTCATTGAACGAAAAGACCTTAAGTGTGATGTTAACCGAGTAAAATAGATTTTCACATAAATGAGTTAGTGTTTGAAATTAATTATTTAAAACATTCTTATTTTAAAAAATACTCCAAAATCTCTCCTCGTCCTTACTTTTTTAGTTTTTCTTTGCCTTCGTTTCGTGGAGTAACTGGGTCCAGCTTCCTAGAAACAAAACAATCAAAATTTTTAGTTGAATTATCATGCTGAAAGCTAATTTATTGAAATAGGTTGTAGCTGAGACATCAAAATATTGCTTCCATTTGTACTATACTAGAGATTGAAGCACATATCTTAGTCCAATTCAGCATGAAATGTTACCATTTTTATATCGATATTCAGACTAGTTTCAAATATTTGATATAATTTCTAATAATTTCTGTTTTTTATCTGTATGTATCCAAATGACGTATTACTTCAACATAAGAAGTATATTTACAACAAAAATCAAAATCTCTTTTACAACATACATAGTAACAAAAAGAGGTAGAATTTCGTAAAAATATAAATTGCAATTTTTATTTAAAAAAACTTTTCATTATCAAATAAAAAATATTATCAAACACCGAAAAAAGTTCTTACCGCTGCAGTGGATGTGCTGGGTTGGTATTGTTCGCGCACCTAAGAAAGAAATAATTTTTGTAAGTAAAAATAAATATATTAATTGTACATCACACAATAATAGTTGTATAATAACTATATACCTGCAGCATTTATCACACTAATGTCGCGTATGCTACAGATTCATTAATATAATTAAATGTACCTCGTATCAACTCCATACATTATCATTGCATACTTCATTAGCAACCACTTCTTCATTCATATTTTGTTTTGTTATAACTATAGATACTCTTTTCCAAGTAAAAAGAAATTCAAATTAACAAAATATATCATTCCTTGATAAAAAATACTTTCACAAGGAACAAAAATATAAAAACCCTCATAACTAAAATATCAAAACATGGTGCACGCACTTATTTTCACGGTGATCATAATATATTTATTTTGAATTTCGACTAATAAGATAATTTTATAACAAAGTTGATCTGTGACAAATTAATTGACACTAGGATGACACATTAAAGTAAATTTACATTTCTAACAAATTCCATTCTATCTCTTATTTGATTGTTAAAACTACATATTGTTTTAAATGAGGTTTCGTGGTTGGTTCTTTGGTTTGGGGTTTATGGTGCAAGAGCCATATTGGACCCTGTTGAGCCAAACGCAAGGCATACAATATCAAGTAATAGTCAGAAACACACCCGGGGAGGAATGCACCTGCCAGGAATCGAACTTGTGCAGCCTACAACTCGAAGGTTGCCTTGACGGCCCCAGGTGGTTTCGTGAAAACTGTACGTACTAATAATGTATGGATCCAGTGATAGAAAAAATTATACTTATTCTTAATCAAATACCCCAACTCACTAAACTTCAACACAGTCAAAAGAAAATTGCGTTAAAAACCGGATATTACCAAACAATGATGTTTTTAGGGTCCTCATACTTTTGACTTGAAATTACGAAAACCTTCCATTGAATGAATTTTTCCAAAAAACCACAAACAGTTTACGGGCTATTTAATAAATATAATTATGTGAATGAAAAAAATGCATTAATTCTTCAAATACTTATTTCAGTAATTGGGGGGTTCAGACATTACAGGTCAAAATTAATTGTAGGGAAATAGTTTCATGTTCACTTCAACTAATTCCCAAATATTTCATTAAAATGCATTCTGTTTGCATTCTTCAAGATGCTTCTACTGCTGAAAAGGGAAGACAAATGACTTCAAAATTGACACATTTGAGTAGACTTGAGATGAATTTAAGTAAAATTATTGTAATTCGTACTTTAGGCTGGAAATCCTGAACAGTTGTGGGAAACCTGTAATCTCTGCTATCAAAATGAACCATCGAAATGATTACAGCAAGGTAGGTAGGTTTTTTAATTAACGTCGCACTGGAGCAAAACAGCGGGCTATTGGCGACAGTCCGGGATCAAACCCGAAGGAAAGATTCGAGGACATTTCCACGTTCTTTTGAAGCACGGTCAGATGTTGAGGTCACACCTGAGCTGGCACCCCACTCTCCAAACTTCCACACCACGCCAACGTGAGGACAAGAAACGATTAAAGCAAGAAAAGCAACACGAAAATTTATGTAACTAGGCACACTTGACGTGTTGACATTTATTTACCCGTTTGCTTAGTCTGCTTTGTCTTTCCAGCCACTTTTTCTACACAACAGCTAATTAGAGTGGAATATACAAATTAAGTTGTTTTCGAACCAAAGGGTATGTGCATTGATATTCATCACGAATATCAATGTCCATATGATTCGTTCTGAGACTTATTGAACAGAGAGAATACTTACTTTGTGAGAATTTTCAGTCTTGATTATTCTCATGGGTGGCACTCGGTTCACCCATTTTTCTTCCAATTCTTTTGATTTTTTTGGGGGAGCGTGTACCATACGGCTTCACGGCTTCTTCGTGTTTGAAAATTGTTTTTAATTGTTCTATACATCTTCTTGGAGTGGCCCGTTGAGGGGTGGGCTGTGCACATGCTCCTTGGGTTTGGGAAAGGTCTCGGATCTTTAGGTTTTTTCTGCTGCGCGGTTTCGGTCCTTGCGAGTTTGTGGAAGTAGCTGCTGGTTGAGTTGCGTTACTTTGGGTGGACCGGCTTTGGTCGAGATCTATAAAGGAAAAAGAGATAAAGATATAATCTTATATCTTCGAAATTTCACATTAATCAAAAATATTAAAAGCATAATTTCAATTTCAGAATCAGCGGTTTTTATAACTATTTTAAAAACATCTCTGGGCATTGTGTTTTATTGGAATAGAAGCCATTACACAATTTTTTGGTCAAATTCACGATGAGATTCAATTTGTAAATCATAATACTCCGTTAGAAATCTTACATTTTTCATTCCAATTTTACTAAAAGCCTGTGTTGATTCAGTTTAGAAAGTAGTGAGGATTTAGGGCATGATGTTTCGTGCCTTCCTTCAGATCAGCCATAAACGTTCTTCAAAGAAATGAGAAACGTTCATAGCAAAAAAACCTTAAATTCTCTTATAAATTTAAAATAAAAGAAATATAGAATTACCTCTGGATCTGTAATCGCTGCGACGATTTGACTTGCCAATTTCATCCCCTCCTAAAATTCAAACAGATATCCTTACTATTCATATTCGATCGGAAAGTTTTCAATATGCGCACAATTAATTCAATAACCTGTTTCCATTTTAGACTTGGAACTTATTAAATTGAATTGAAGACTGGTCGAGACATAAATACAAACATATTAGGACCAAGCGTTTTTGGAGAAGTATGTTTTGTTATTAACACTCCAATTCGAAATGTTCTAAAAATCACGCTATAATAGGAAGTGAATCATTTGATATAGAAAATAAATGTACACTTCACTGTAAGAACTCAAGACTGAAGGAGGTTAATCGCATCTCCTAAGGTGTCTTTTGTCAAGCTCTACCAGTAGTACCACCTTCCGGTTGAAAACTACTCCAATTAACAATACGTTCTTAAACAATTCTAAAGAACTTATCACAATTTTGATTAAAGGAAAGTAATTTGACAGTAAATAATTGTAGAAATAGGGGCGGAGACCACTTGAGGAGAGACTACTAAGTAAGAAGGGAAACATGTTTTCCAATTCTTCCGTGTCAGGGCAAAAGGGGTTAATTCTGACTTTTGACGAGTCCAAAGGAGTCGAGTACATCATTCTAATTTACAAAAGTAAAACATGTTTAAAATCAAAATTATATGAATCAATCTAAATAACAATTATTTGTATCATGCTTCTTTTTCTTCCTGAACATTTGTGAGAAAGAGAAATATTCGTCTCTTAAAGATTCTGAGAAGTAGCCACTTTGACAACAATTTTGCCCTCTGACACGGAAGAATTACAATATGGAATATGACACACAAAAAAGAATCAATCAAAGAGAAGAACTGTTGAATCGCATCTGCTCATTGAACGAAAAGACCTTAAGTGTGATGTTAACCGAGTAAAATAGATTTTCACATAAATGAGTTAGTGTTTGAAATTAATTATTTAAAACATTCTTATTTTAAAAAATACTCCAAAATCTCTCCTCGTTCTTACTTTTTTAGTTTTTCTTTGCCTTCGTTTCGTGGAGTAACTGGGTCCAGCTTCCTAGAAACAAAACAATCAAAATTTTTAGTTGAATTATCATGCTGAAAGCTAATTTATTGAAATAGGTTGTAGCTGAGACATCAAAATATTGCTTCCATTTGTACTATACTAGAGATTGAAGCACATATCTTAGTCCAATTCAGCATGAAATGTTACCATTTTTATATCGATATTCAGATTAGTTTCAAATATTTGATATAATTTCTAATAATTTCTGTTTTTTTATCTGTATGCATCCAAATGACGTATTACTTCAACATAAGAAGTATATTTACAACAAAAATCAAAATCTCTTTTACAACATACATAGTAACAAATCGAGGTAGAACTTCGTAAAAATATAAATTGTAATTTTTATTTAAAAAAAACTTTTCATTATCAAATACAAAATATTATCAAACACAGAAAAAAGTTCTTACCGCTGCAGTGGATGTGCTGGGTTGGTATTGTTCGCGCACCTAAGAAAGAAATAATTTTTGTAAGTAAAAATAAATATATTAATTGTACATCACACAATAATAGTTGTATAATAACTATATACCTGCAGCATTTATCACACTAATGTCGCGTATGCTACAGATTCATTAATATAATTAAATGTACCTCGTATCAACTCCATACATTATCATTGCATACTTCATTAGCAACCACTTCTTCATTCATATTTTGTTTTGTTATAACTATAGATACTCTTTTCCAAGTAAAAAGAAATTCAAATTAACAAAATATATCATTCCTTGATAAAAAATACTTTCACAAGGAACAAAAATATAAAAACCCTCATAACTAAAATATCAAAACATGGTGCACGCACTTATTTTCACGGTGATCATAATATATTTATTTTGAATTTCGACTAATAAGATAATTTTATAACAAAGTTGATCTGTGGCAAATTAATTGACACTAGGATGACACATTAAAGTAAATTTACATTTCTAACAAATTCCATTCTATCTCTTATTTGATTGTTAAAACTACATATTGTTTTAAATGAGGTTTCGTGGTTGGTTCTTTGGTTTGGGGTTTATGGTGCAAGAGCCATATTGGACCCTGTTGAGCCAAACGCAAGGCATACAATATCAAGTAATAGTCAGAAACACACCCGGGGAGGAATGCACCTGCCAGGAATCGAACTTGTGCAGCCTACAACTCGAAGGTTGCCTTGACGGCCCCAGGTGGTTTCGTGAAAACTGTACGTACTAATAATGTATGGATCCAGTGATAGAAAAAATTATACTTATTCTTAATCAAATACCCCAACTCACTAAACTTCAACACAGTCAAAAGAAAATTGCGTTAAAAACCGGATATTACCAAACAATGATGTTTTTAGGGTCCTCATACTTTTGACTTGAAATTACGAAAACCTTCCATTGAATGAATTTTTCCAAAAAACCACAAACAGTTTACGGGCTATTTAATAAATATAATTATGTGAATGAAAAAAATGCATTAATTCTTCAAATACTTATTTCAGTAATTGGGGGGTTCAGACATTACAGGTCAAAATTAATTGTAGGGAAATAGTTTCATGTTCACTTCAACTAATTCCCAAATATTTCATTAAAATGCATTCTGTTTGCATTCTTCAAGATGCTTCTACTGCTGAAAAGGGAAGACAAATGACTTCAAAATTGACACATTTGAGTAGACTTGAGGTGAATTTAAGTAAAATTATTGTAATTCGTAATTTAGGCTGGAAATCCTGAACAGTTGTGGGAAACCTGTAATCTCTGCTATCAAAATGAACCATCGAAATGATTACAGCAAGGTAGGTAGGTTTTTTAATTAACGTCGCACTGGAGCAAAACAGCGGGCTATTGGCGACAGTCCGGGATCAAACCCGAAGGAAAGATTCGAGGACATTT